>MU968411.1:29593388-30793388 GCA_034641835.2 Pinus albicaulis | reverse complement strand
GGCATTGTACCATATAAGTTGGTGCCCCCTTTCTGATGAGCTTCTATAGTTGATGTGATGACATAATTAAGATTTGGAGAGGTTAGAACCCATATAACTTGTAGCTTTCCCCATGCCACTTGATTTTAATAAATTGTTTTTAGTAGTTCGTAGAGTATGCACCTAATGTTTGTAACCATCACACTCCTAAAACTACATCTACTCCTAAGGGTATGGTTTAGAATTGGGATTCTAGATTATAATCTTGAATTTGCAACTTGACCTTGTGGCATTTTCCCACACCTTCAATTTTTTTCCCGTCTACCACTATCATATTCATATTGGTTAATGTGTAGGTCCCTATAATATTAGTGTATCCCCCTTATTGTTTTTGTTAGTGTAGCCCCCTATTGTTATTGTTGTGCCCTTACATTATTATTGTTATGTAAGATCTTATTATGTTGTGACCCCTTAGACTCCTATATATACCAAGGTGGTCTTGTCATTTTTATCATCCAATAGTTGTTCATTTATGTGATGTAAAGGATGTTTTCCCCTCAAAAGGGATAATTTTCAAGTTGTTGATCTATCTTTTCTTCTGTTTTGTGATATATCTATATAACATTTGGTATCAAAGCTTTGGGTTTTAGGGTTTTGTTGCTTCAAACAAGTCATCTTGGAATTTTCGCTATAACTTTTTTTCCATGAAGCTTAACTTTTGACCACGTGGAGCCAAAAACTTGGTGAACTTCTAGTACAAATTTTAGATTTTTGTTTACTATATTTTCTGAGATATGGTTTGAAGAAGTTAGGGTTTTTTCATGCTTCAAAATTCAATCTCAAACAGGTGGCCTAGGGAAAATGGTCATAACTTTTTTTTCAAACATCATATTTAAATTTTGTAAAAAGTGATTGAAATTGCACAAGCTGTAGTTTGTCATGTATCAAGTGACATGTGGAATATTGTACAAGTTCACTCTATTGAACTAGTACATAATCATGTCATCGTGGGATATTTGGCATAACTTTATATTGAAGAACCCAATATTGGTCTAACTTGTGGCATTGGAAAGAAAAATCAGAGTGCTACCATAGGACCAAATTTCAGTCCTTGTGAGGCCGAAATTTCAGAGATACATTACTTTCAATATCGAGCTCCAAAAAACAAGAATAAAAAAGTGCATATTATTTTAAAATTCGAATAAGTTTTGTTTGAAAAATAATTCTGAAGTAATTGAAAGGGCATAGTAAAACACAGATATCATTATTTGGTTACAATATGCCTTGAAAAAAAAAAATAGATACTCCTAGTAAGAAACCAGAAATTTCTATTATGACACATGAAGAAGAGGAATAAATACAACATGTTATATCAAATTATGCGACAAAGTGCAACAAATTTCGCTCTCACAAAGAGTAACCAGAAAAGAAATGGAAGCTCAAATGGATACTTTGAAGAATGGTTTAAAATCAGACATGGAAGGTTTGAAGGATGGATTAAAAGTAGACATGGAAGGTTTGGAGGATGGATTAAAAGTATACATGAAAGCTAATATGGATTGTTTGAAGAATTGTTTAAAAGCAGACATGGAAGGTTTGACAAAGTTGCTACAAGAAATGCTTCCTAATAGCGAAAAGGTATTCCATGAAACTCGTGATGAGAATAAAATGAATGCTAATCATGATTTTAGAGACTCTAACTTTGGATTGAAGACCAACCACATTTCAAATATTGATATGAGGAAGTTTGATGGAAAGGATATGCTAACATGGATACTACAAATGGAGCAATATTTTGATCTACATGATGTGCAACACACACAAAAGGTACGCATTGCACCTTTATATTTAGAACCCAATCAATTTGTATAATATTGATGGATTTTTTCTCATAAACCACTTGTCACTTGGTCAATTTTAATGGAGGAAATGATAGCACATTATGAGAATACAAAGAGAAACACCTTATTTGGCCAATTGATAAATATCAAACAAAAGGGTTCAATGGCGGAGCACATTGAGGACTTCCAAAAATTGAATATCAGGGTAACTAATATTCCAAAGAAGCATAGGATTGATGTCTTCATAGGGAATTTGAAAGATAATATCCAACATGAGGTTTGAATTTGGGAACCTAATTCATTGGAGAAGGAATTTAGGGTGGCAAGAAAAGTTGAAAATAAAATTATGGAAACAAGGAAGTCTACCAACCACAACTATAAAGATGGAAGTGTTGCTTCTCCTAGCCTTCCATAACCTACAAGTTTGACACCACAACAATTCGAGGAAAAAAGAGAAAAATGGATTTGTTATAGTTGTGATAATAAATACACTAAAGTTCATAAGTGTGGTGAGAAGAAATTGTTTTACATAGATTGTGAAGAGGAGGAAGAAAATGAAAAAGAAACATCAAAAGAAGAGGATATACACCAAGAACCAACCCCAGAGAAAGAAGAAATTAATCTGACCATATATTTTAATTCATTGGCGGGAATTACCACTCATCAAACTCTAAAGATAGAAGGATATATCAAGAAGAAAAAGGTGATAGTGTTGATTGATTCGGGTAGTAACCATAATTTTATTCATGTAAGATAGCCAAGGAATTGAATTGCATTCTATATCCAACATAAGAGTGTCAAGTGATGGTTGCAAATGGAGGAGCTATAAATTTCTCTAGAAAGTGTCGTAACATGAAGCTAACAATGGGGGAATATGTATTGATCATTCCAATGCTTTCCATTCCAATAGGTGGTGTTGATGTTGTACTAGGACTCTAATGGTTACGATCTTTGGGGACGATAGATTTTAATTTTCAAGAACTCTTCTTGAATTTTTTTGGGAAGGAAAGGAAATAAAATTAAGGGGCATCATAAGGAAACCAAGGAAGATAATCAACTCTAATGATATGATAAAGATATTTAAGAAATGAAAATGGGGCGTAATTGCACAAATTTTCTCACTAGAGGTTCAAACATCGAAATCATCTATTTCTCCAAATCTCCATAAAGTCTTGGACAATCATTCCAAGGTATTTGAGACACCCAAAGGCCTCCCACCTATTTGTGACTATGGTCATGCTATTCACTTGATTCCAGGAAGTGTTAATCCAAACATCAGGCCTTACAGGTATCCATATGCCCAAAAAAGTGAAATTGAATGTATGGTTGCAGAATTGCTAGAGGCTGGTATAATTCAACCTCGTTGAAGTTCTTTCTCTGCTCCACTAGTATTGGTGCAAAAGAATGATACATCATGACGTATTTGTCTGGATTGTAAGGATTATGTGTTTTATGAATTCCATTTTCAAACCCTCCCCTAAAAAAATTTTGTTAGTATTTTTTGATGATATACTAATCTACAACAAGTCTTGGAAGGATCATGTTGAACATGTTGACATGGTGCTCAAATTATTAGAAGAGAAACAGTTATATGAAAAAACTCTAAATGTTTCTTTGGAGTATAAGAGGTGGAATATTTGCGTCATATCGTATCTCATGAGGGTGTTAAGGTAGACCCTAACAAAATTGAAGCCATTAACGAATGGAAAATTCCCACAACCCTAAATCATATTCGAGTATTTCTCGGGTTGACATGGTATTATCAAAATTTTGTTAAGAATTATGAGGGAATAACAACGCCTCTAACAACACTATTGAAGAAAGATGCATTTTCTTTGAATCTAGAAGCAACTAAGGCCTTTGAACTTCTTAAAGAGGAAATGTGCCAAGCATTAGTCTTAGCTACACCAGACTTCACAAAAACATTTATTGTGGAATGTGATGCCTCAGGATATGGAATTGGTGTTGTTTTAATTAAATAAGGAAGACTCGACCTTCTTTCGAAAGTCATCCAATCAAGGGAAAGTATTTACACAAACCGATTTATGAGAGGGAAATGTTGGCAATACTACATGCACTAAATAAATGGCGACCTTACCTAATGGGAAGACCCTTCAAGGTAAAAATAGATCACGATAGTATTAAATGATTTTTGGAAAAAATATTATCTTCAGAATAGCAACAAAATTGGGTCACAAAGATGTTGGGTTATGAATTTGAAATCATCTACAAAGAAGGAAAGACAAATATTGTTGTAGATGAACTCTCAAGAAAGGATGAGGATTTTGAAGAATTGCTTTGTTCCATTTATATTATCCAAATTGATTGGGTAACTGATGCGAGGGATGAATGGAAGAATGACTAAGAGGTGTAGACATGCATTCAAAAGTTGCAACAAGATCCCAATACATCTGATAAATTTATCGGGGAAAATGATTCATTATGGATAATATCTTTGTAAGATTTCCCAACTCAAACAAAATATTGTTTTGGAATTGCACACCTCCCCCTTAGGAGGGCACTCAATATTTTTAAAAACTTACCACGGGGTCAAAAAGGATTTTTTTTGGCATGGACTTAAATCTGATATTCATAAGTTTGTGGCAGAATGTTTGGTTTTCCAGCAAAATAAAGTTGAGACAATTAAGACCTCGGGTCTGTTACAACATTTAGCCATTCCAAGTCATCATTGGAAGGAGGTCTCAATGGATTTTATCACAAGTTTACCCAATTCTAAAGGAAATAGTGTCATCATGGTGGTAGTTGATAAACATACCAAGTATGCACACTTTTGTGCATTATCTCATCCTTTTAAATCCAATATAGTTGATATTGAATTTATGGAAACAATTCAAAAGCTACATTGAAACCCAAATATTATTGTAAGTGATTGAGATCCCATTTTAACTCAAAAATTTTGGACCAAATTGTTTTCTTTTCTTCGTTCTCAATTAGCTCATAGCTCATCTTATCATCCTCAACCTGACGGGAAAACTGAGATAGTGAACAAATTTTTGGAAGGATATCTGTGTTGCTTCGTATATGATAAACAAATAGAATGAGTCAAGTGGTTACCTCTAGTTGAATGGTGGTATAACACTTCCTTCCATACTGCAGAAAAAATGATCCCATTTATGGCACTTTATGGATATCATCCATCGTCCATCACATCATCTTTAAGATAAAATTCTAAGGTTCAAGCAGTGGAATATCACATCGAGTATCAACAACAAGTTCTCCAACTCTTAAATGATAACCTCACTCTGGCGCAAAATCGAATAAAAAAATAGGAAGATCAACATCGCAGTGAAAGAAGTTTTGATGTAGGCGATTGGGTATTTCTAAGGCTACAACAATAAAAAAATGACCCTCAATCAAGATAAGAAGGATAATAAATTATTACTGAAGTATTATGGTCCTTAAAAAGTGTTGCAAAAGATTGGTACCATGGCATACAAATTGGAGTTGCTTGCATCTTCCCGAGTACACCCAATTTTCCATTTTTCATGCTTAAAGAAGGTTATCAGTGACAAGCTCCCAGTTCAAACAATATTTCCAGAACTTTACAAAGAAGGAAAAATCATATTGAAGCATGAAGCAATCACAGAAACAATAATTCGACAAATACGAAATCGATCAATTTAGGAGTATCTCATTAAGTGGAAGAACGTTCGCACATGGGAGGGTGAAAACTTTATGCAGAAGCATCCAAAACTACTCAAGCGTTGAGGACAACATTTTTTTGAAGAAGAGGGGAATGTTAGGTCCCTGTAATATTAGTGTATCCCCCTTATTTTTATTATTAGTGTAGCCCCCTATTATTATTGTTGTGCTCATGTATCCCTCATATTGTTATTGTTGTGCCCATAGAAGCCCACTATTGTTATTGTTCTGCCCTTACATTATTATTGTTTTGTAGCTCTGATTATATTGTAATCCCTTATACTCCTATATATACCAAGGAGGTATTGTCATTTGTATCATCCAAGAATTGTTCATTTATGTGATGTAAAGGAGGTTGCCCCCTAGAAGAGGCTAGTTTTCAAGTTGTTGATCTATCTTTTCTTAAGTTTTGTGATCTGGCTACATATCATAATAGGTACAAAAATTTATTTTGTTTCCTTAGGAGATCAATATTGACAAAATTATGGGTACTATATGTATCTATAAGAATTGCAACATTGTTAATTTTTATATTCCCCTTCAACTTTAATGTTTTCGGATGGGTTATACTTGTTATGGTTGCTAGTGATATTCATGTTGAATTTCCATCATTAAGGAATATTTTTAGGGTTCCCTACATCTTTCTCATTTGACTCTTCAATACTTGAGTCATCTTATATTTTTTATTCACATTTATACAATTTTTTGTTGGTGTCTTCATTCAAACACCTATGTCTAGGGTTTATTTTTTCTCCACATTTTGGCTTTCTTTAGTCTTCATGCTTCCAAATTAAGTTTATTTCCCCCTTCTAGATGTGATGGATGGAGCCTTGGGTTTTCCATGTTTGTGGTTTGGAGTAGATTTGTCTTCAATATACCTTGTCAAAATTTTGGGATGAATTTTTCAACTTGCATTTGACTATTTTTTCCTTACATTTAGTCCTTTCCATGGTCATTATATTATGCATTTCTAATTCATTCGTTATGTGAGGATTTAATGCATGCACATATTACGAAGTAGTTGATCATTTGATAAGTTGTTTAGTCATGTTTCCATTACTTTCCATTCATATTTGTATTTATCTAAAATACATTTTTTTTGTAGTCTAGTAAGTTTTGCAAAGAATTGCTTCTTTATCACACCTTGAAACCTCTTAAAGAAATCATATATGAACATGGGTCTGTTGGGAAAAATACTGAGAGGGGGGGGTGAATCAGTATTTAGGACATACTCAAAAATTTTTACTTTTCCTTACTTCAAAACCCATACGCTACTTTGATGAAGCCAACTAGCGTATACACGCGGATCTCCTTCATTAAACTCGCGTATACACAGAGATATTATTATGCAATTAAATCTTTACTTAGATCTATGCAACATTCATTCTTCTGATGTTTAGTTAACAGTAAACATGTGCAGTAACAACAGAATAAATCATCACACATAAGCATCACACATGAACACCAGGATTTTAGGTGGAAACCCAAGTCGGGAGAAAACCACCGCCGCCGTTGTCTCACCTTCAATATTTTATTATAGAGAAAACATCTTACAACAACAGGCCGGCGCGTACTCCTACCAAGACGTTGTGCACCCACCTCGCGCTCGTTTACCACCCTCTCCCGGTCCGGGAAGGGAGCACCACCCCGCTCTCGTTTACTAGCCTCACCTGGAAGGGGGCTATGACCCCTTGCTCTCGTTTACCAGCCTCACCTGGAAGGGAGCTACAACCCCCTGACTGAAGGCTACAACCCTCAGCACTAATATGGACCACGTTTCATCAATTTTCACACTGGATCCAACAACTTCAAAAAAGCACAACTTGTAGGCCAATTTTCATCATATTTTCAGACTAGACCCACTCCACACATTTAAGCTCAACCATACATCAAACTGATGCTTATCAATTTAGACAACCCAGATCAGATAGCAGTAACACAACAGAACAGATCAGACATTTCATACCATAGTCTTCAGGAAACCCTAGTTTTTCATACGCGCTTTCCTTTCACTGATATCGCGTATATACGCGCCTTCATGCACATAAACCCGCGTATACCTCTGTACATATTACAGAGTTAATTTCTCTGCCCATACGCGCTCTCACTTCAGCAAACCTGTGTATATACGTGCTTCCTCTTCGGCGAACTAGCGTATGGTTCTTCAGACATTTATGTCATTGCAATTCTTCAGAACAGATACATCACACAGATTTTACCCTTTACTTCAGACAGATGTTCGCCTCATCTCAGATCTATCATTCCATAAACTAGATTCAAAGAACACAAGTATACTTCGCATCTAGATACCCTTCTTCATCATTGGTGCATCATGCATTCGTATCTATCATTCAACCGTAACCCTTTCCATTTAGATATACTTCATAGAGAAGTATTCATTCCAGCTCAGACATCTTGCACTCACACACACACTTTGCACAATGAATTTCTTCTCCTTATATAGGTTTACTCATTTTCAATACCATGAGCCAAAACCTCATTACTTCCGATGGTATTCCTGGACGGGGTCACATAGACGAATCATTACTCAATACAATGGGTCAATACCATGGTGGTTACCTCTGGTTTTGCACTTTATGAGCTCTTTTTCCCATACGCGACTTGGCACGTTATTTCCCGCGTGCATACGCGACTTATCCTAGACCAATCCGCGTATGCCTTGAGACATACTCTTTTCATCATGCTTTAACACAGACACATACCGACAATTCTTCCATCATTACATTCGTACTCTGATCGTAGATCCATCGCATTTTCATACTTCATCAAGTAGGTAGTTGCCCTCATCTTTATCAAGTGGGTTTCCATTCAAGGATAACACTCTACCAAGTGGGTTGCTATTCAAGGACAACACTCAGCATCATATTGCTAGAAAACATCATTTCATATCAGATTTACATCATTTACCAAGTCCATCAGGTCAAGAATAACTTCATCGTGGATTGCCATCAAGGACAACACATGCCAAATAATCTCATGTCTTCATCTTCATCAAGTGGGTTGCCATCAAGGACAACACTCTGCATCATATTGCCAACAATCTTCCCCTTTGGACTTGATGGTAACCACGATGGTGTTTGATCACCATAACAGATAGATACATTAAGCACAACCATTATTCATGATATTCAAACACCATGTCACTCTCCCCCTTTGACATCAAGGGCAAAGGGCAGATCAAAACCAACACACTCTCCCCCTTTTCTCTTCATGTAGAAGAAGGGTGTTGTAGATCTGATGTGCACTAAAATTATCATGATCCTCTTGAGTTCATGCTGAAATTTCATCCATATATTTCAATGAAGTACATGACTCTATGACCTTCCTATCACCAAGGACTCATGCTTACATCAAAGATCCAATCAAGTGGATTTACATATGAGACTCAAATACCCAACCAAGTGGGTTTACACATTTCAATACAACTACCCAACCAAGTGGGTTTAAAATTTTGACAAGTCCTTACATGACTGAATATTACAATTTTACATCAAGGGTCTCAACAAGACCTTTTCATCAAATTACAAGTATGACTTTTTATGACCAAAACCAGAAAGACCTTAAGAAAGAGAACATATTTTAGGCCCATCATAATGCTAACAATGCATTATACTTAGCAAGGCTAATGCTCCCCCTGAATCTATGCATCCAAGCATCTTTTCCATATGACTAAGGCTCCCCCTTAGTTTGTGCATCCTGAACGCTTTCAACCAATCATCAAGGCATCTTTAAAACATCAGAGATTGAAATAATATTATAAGAACTAGAATGCCACCAGAGATACTAGAGATACCAAACAGTACTGCAGCTGTGCTGAAGAAAGCTGACCCTAAACAGAAATTTGTCAGCAATCAGACATACGCGGTTTTATGTGCATGAATTTGCGTATATACACGACTGTGTTTCAGGAAATCCACGTATCCAATACCATCTTCTATATTTTAACCAGATCTGATCCTCTGTGAGGCAAAGACAGTGTTCAGATTCTTTCTGAGATATTTGAATGCTTCCCTGGAATATATATAGATAGAACAATGTAGTTGTGTCTTCAAGCGTCATCCAACGGTTGTAGGCATAAGTAAAATAGTAACTGCTCATCTTCAAGATCAATACATTCTTCAAGAGAGATTATCATGCACAGAATCAAATGATTTCAACATGGGTTTGGAATTCATTCATGTAATCCAATGATTGTTCAAGATCTTCAAGATTTGACATGATGTACCATATGTAGGGAAAAGGTCTCAACCATAGTAACAAGTTCTGCATGATCTATTCTTATCTCTGAATCATAAGTCTTCCAATCTCATCCAACAGATAAACTTCAGCAAACAGAAAATAGGGCTCATTCAAAGTCTCAACACCATGTATCAAGCCATCATTATTTGAGTATGAGCATCACAATAACCAAAGAATAAGCAGTCATAGTGCCAACAATGCAATCATTAGTATTCAACTCATCGCTCCTCCTTACCTTGTGCAACTCCGAACATCTCATTCAACAAGTCACCAAGAATAAACTCTCGCATGATCTCGCCCATATCCACGTATACTCTTCATCAAGTAACTCTCCCAATCCCATCCAATGGATCTCAATATAAGAAATCATGGACCATTTCATTAGCATGAGTATAAACAAAATAATGCCAAATAATACAATCATTACAGCCGATCGTATGTCTCCGAACCTCCGCTTCCCATCTTCACCGTCATCCCAATTCTCTTATTTATTGTTACACACACGACCGTGCACCGCCGGAACCGCGTTTATACGCACTTTATTCAACGAACTCCGCGTATGGAAAGTGAAGCATAGAAATTTTGAACTTCCTTCATCTCTGATCGTGTCTTCCTAGACTGCCTTCTTTACATCGATGTACCGTCGTAAATACATATAACCATAATAATTAACTCAATCATGAGAATCATCATACATTTCTCCCCCTGTGATGATACATCCCCATAATGTATCTTCACATTACTTCTGCAGTCATTCAGAGAAGTAAGCTCGTGTCGTATGATCGCAGAAATAATATTCTTACGTCGACCGGTCCTCCTTCTTTTTCCAAATTTGCTCCTCGAACTTAACAGTGTGCTGAAAATTGTCCACTTTCTCAGATCTGTTCAACCTGCATTCCTTTTCTACATGTCCATACTTGTTACAAGAATAACATCTCATGTGTCCAGAGAAATAAGCATAAGAATCACAATGAGCATTTCTAATCTTCCTCCTTTTGCAATCAACTGCTTTATGTCCATACATGTTACATGAGAAACAATATCCCCTGAAGTTACCAGAGTACCTTTCTATGTAGGAACTATTTGTTTGAGGCTGAAATGATCTGCTTCTGCAATATGCTGCAACATGCCCATAATTATGACATTTAAAACATTCAATGTTCTTGAATTAATTCCTTTGAGAATTCATGATTGTTGGTTGATCTTTTGTTTCTTTCAACACTTCAGGTTTTGCATTGACATCCTCTGAATATTTAGCACTTCCTTGTGAACTAGATTCTCCTTTAACAGTTTCATGAAAACCAAGACCAAGTTTGGTAGCAGGAGACCTTTGATTACTCAGAATATTGTCCAAAATCTTAGTACTATCTTGAAACCTCAAAAGTTTAACCTTTTCTTCTAATTTACCTTTGAGAATGTTTACTTCCACCTCCAAGACTTGGCATTGCTTTTTCATGCTTTCTTCTTTCCTTCTTCCGTCTTCTACTTGGTTATTTAGATTTAGAATCTCTTCTTTTGAACCCATTTTCTTGCTCTTCATAAGTTTGTAAGAGTTCTTCATTCTTCTTCTTCGACGCTTCAAGATTTACTTTCAGAGATATATTTTCTGCTTCAAGTCCTGCATTCTTCTTATTTGATTTATCCAGATCTTCTTTGAGGGAGATGATTTCTGCTTCAAGTCCTTCTTTTTCAAATGATTGTAGAGGTTCCTCAGTCCTCTTATTTGATGTTTCGAGATCTGCTTTTAGAGAGATGATTTCTGCTTCAAGTTTTTCACCTTGATTGGTTGCATAAGTGTACAACCCTTGATACTTGTCTATCTGTCCATTTAGTGTTTCTATATTTTCATTCATCCTAGAGATCACATCTTTGTAGATAGATTCCTTCCTTTAAAATTGATACCAATCATTAATTTCATCATTTGCTTCTAGACTTTCACTCTCTTTAGATGATTTCTGCTGATCTTCAACTTTAATCTTGACAGCTTCTTTTAGATCCATACTGTTACTTTCACTATCTTTGCCTTTGCATATACAGGTAAGTGAAATACAAGAACAACAATCAATACCTGTTTCATCTTCTTCAATTTCTGCTATACATGAATTCTGAGGTATCTCCTTTCCTTGAGAAACCTTCTTCTTTTGCTTCTTTTCCATGAGCACTTGTAGAGCTTGGTCAGAATCTTCTTCATCTTCACTGGACACTTCATCATCATCTTCATTTGCATAATAACTCTTTCTCCTTTCAAATTGTTTCCCTTTACCATGTTTTTCTCTATAAGGACATTTAGCAGCATAGTGACCAACTCTTCCACAATCAAAACATTTGAAGGGAAGCTTACCTTTGAATCTTCCAGTACCTAGTTTGAGTTTTCTCACAAAATTCGCTTCTTCTTCTTCGGATATATAGCTGGATTCTTTGACAACTTCCTTTTCTTTTCCTTTTGCAAATGCCTTAAAAGCAGCTTCTCTTACTTGAGAAGGACCTCCTTGTCTCATTTCAAAAGCAGTCAGAGTCCCATGTAATTGAACAACAGTAAGAGTTTGCAGATCTTGCCTTTCTTCAATAGCTGAAACTTTAGAGTCAAATTTTGAAGTCAAAGATCTTAAGAATTTTTCCACTAGAGTAGTATCAGTTATGGTTTCACCCAAATTTCTCATTCGATTTACAATATCATCAAGACGTAAAAAGAAACTGGAAATACTTTCATCACTATGCATCCTTAAATTTTCATATTCAATTCTGAGAGTTTGGAGTTTTGCACTTTTTACCTTTGTGTCTCCTTCATAGCTTAGAATGATTTTGTCCCATATTTCTTTTGCTGAATGTAGCTGCATCACTTTAGCAAATTTTGGTTCAGACATGCTTCCCAATAAGACATTTACTGCTTTGGCATTGATTTCATACTTCTTCCTTTCTGCTGCATCAGTAGGAATACTTGCTGGGTATTGATAACCTTCTTCCACGATTGCCCATACATCTGCACCAAGACTTTGCAGATATGCTTTTGTTCGTACCTTCCAGAATATCAGATTGCTTCCATTGAATAGAGGTGGTTTTATAGACATTACTCCTTCAAGACTTCCCATTGCGACGGATCTCCTTCAAGCGATCAAGCTTCTGCAGAAGAACCTGCTCTGATACCAATTGTTGGGAAAAATACTGAGAGGGGGGGGTGAATCAGTATTTAGGGCAAACTAAAACTTTTTACTTTTTCATGCTCTTAAACCCATACGCTACTTTGTCAAGCCAACTAGCGCATATACACGCAGACTTCCTTCATTAAACTGCTACAGATACACAGATATTATTATGCAATTAAATCTTTACTTAGATCTATGCAACATTCATTCTTCTGATTTTTAGTTAACAGTAAACATGTGCAGTAATAATAGAACAAATCATCACACATAAGCATCACACATGAACACCAGGATTTTAGGTGGAAACCCAAGTTGGGATAAAACCACCGCTGCCGTTACTCAACCTTCAATATTTTATTATAAAGAAAACATCCTACAACTTATGTACTGGCGCAGACTCATACCAGTACGCAGGCACCCACTTGCGCTGGTTTACCACCCTCTCCTGGAAGGGAGCACCGACCCCCTGCTCTCGTTTACCAGCCTCTCCCGGAAGGGAGCTACAACCCTCGTCTCGCTTACGCCCCACCTCGGAAGGGAGCTGTCCCCTCGATCAAAGGCAACAACCCTCAAGACCTTATGACCACGTTTCATCAATTTTCACACTGGATCCAACAACTTCAATAGAGCACAACTTGTAGGCCACGTTTCATCATATTTTCAGACTGGACCCACTCCACACATTTAAGCTCAACCATACATCAAACTGATACTTATCAATTCAGACAACCCAGTTCAGATAGTAGTAACACAATAGAACAGATCAGACATCTCATACCATAGTCTTCAGCAAACCCTAGTTTTTCATACGCGCTTTCCTTTCACTTATATCGCGTATATACACGCCTTCATGCACATAAACCCGCGTATACCTCTATACATATTACAGAGCTAATTTCTCTGCCCATACGCGCTCTCGCTTCAGCAAACCTCCGTATATACGCGCTTCCTCTTCGTCGAACTAGCGTATGGTTCTTCAGACATTTATGTCATTGCAATTCTTCAGAACAGATACATCACACAGATTTTACCCTTTACTTCAGACAGATGTTCGCCTCATCTCAAATCTATCATTCCATAAACAGATCTAGCAAATACAAGTATATTTCAGATCTAGATACCCTTCTTCATCATTGGTGCATCATGCATTCAGATCTATCATTCAACTGTAACCCTTTCCATTCAGATATACTTCAGAGAGAAGTATTCATTCAAGCTCAGACATCTTGCACCCACACTCATGCTTTGCAAAATGAATTTCTTCTCCTTATATAGGTTTACCCTTTTTCAATACCATGAGCCAAAACCACATTACTTTCGATGGTATTCCTGGACGGGGTCACATAGACGAATCATTACTCAATACAATGGGTCAATACCATGGTGGTTACCCCTAGTTTTGCATATTTAGAGCGCTTTTGCCCATACGCGACTTGGCACGTTGTTTCCCGCGTGCATACGCGACTTCTCCTAGAAAAATCTGCGTATGCCTTGAGACATACCCTTTTCATCATGCTTTGACACATACTAACAATTCTTCCATCATTACATTTTGTACTTCACTGTAGATCCATCAGATTTTCATACTTCATCAAGTAGGTTGCCCTCATCTTTATCAAGTGGGTTTCCATTCAAGGACAACACTCTATCAAGTGGGTTGTCATCAAGGACAACACTCAGCATCATATTTCCAACAAACATCATATCACATCAGATTTACATCATTTACCAAGTCCATCAAGTCAAGAATAACTTCATCAGGTGGATTGCCATCAAGGACAACACATGCCAACAATCTCATGTCTTCATCTTCATTAAGTGGGTTGCCATCAAGGACAACACTCTGCATCATATTGCCAACAGGGTCAACGGTAGAATCTTACCACAATCACAAACTTACTTCACATGTACCAATTATATACAGTCTTTAATCTGCATAAAACCATATTATAGTTTTTTTTCTCATGAAAGTGAACATTGAAAATTTTAAAGTATTTGTGTACCTTGTTAGTCCAAGGTACACTTACTTTTCATCTCCATCGAATTGTGGTAACCATAGTTTTATCCTCATTGTATACTTGAACATTGGTTGAGTTGAATAGGGTGGTGATTGGTCGAAATTGACAATTGATAATACATTGACAAACATGCCTAGTTGTATATTTGTTGCATCAAGAGAACTTGACTCTAGGGTGGTGGTGCTTGAAGAACTTGGTTATGGATGAGTCATATTTAAAGGATTTGTGTTGGTTGAGGGTTTTTTGTCTTGAGGATTTTGTCTATTCTCTCTATCCTAGATTTGTTTTTTGACTTTTTTGTTATCTCTATTTTCAACTTATTCATCCCTTATCTCAATTCCCTTTTTTTATGTTTGTGGTGATTTCATGTTTGAGAGTCTATATTAATTCTTGCTTTAGCTCAATCTTTTTTTTAATCTTCTCTACATCCTCTTGGTTTTTATGTGTTTTTACTTTGAGTTCCTTGTGACTTTGTTTGTGTTGTCTTTTTAGTTTTTTAACTATGAAATTTATATCTACCATATTTCTAATTATAAGAGTGTGATTTTAATTAATTTCGTCTAATGGCATATTATTATTATATAAACTTGGAATTTTTTTTTTAATGGTATGTTACAAACAAACAAAAAAAGACAATTAATACAATCATCCATATAATTTAATATAATTGTCTACCAATATCATTCATGTTATCTTTCAGTATTGTATAGCATAATAATAATAATGGCACTTTTGTTCGTATAACAAGGTTGGAAGAGATATTTTTGTATTCTTTGTAATCCTTTTATCTAACTTTAAAAAAACAAAAAAACAAAAAAACAAAAAACAAAAACAAAAAAAAACAAAAAAAAAAACAAAAACATTCATTTTATTAATATGTTATGCAACAAATTTTTGAATAAATTATAATAATTAAAACTCAAAATACTTAAAACTCATGCTTCAATATTTTTATATTTATAAGTTACATTTAATATTTTTTATTTCTCTTAATATATCTAGCGTTAATGTTCATTAATTTTTTAAAGTTAAACTCTCAACTTTGATGTTATCTGTTTGAGCAGTGAGAGGGATGCACATTATTTACTTGGAAATATATACTTTCTCATTTCACGTACTTATGCATGGAAATTCCTTTTAATCATGTTCATCATTTATGATAATAAAGTATTTTTCCCATGGGAGAGCACATGATTGTCCATATGCATTTTATGTGAATGCATATTCATCAATTTGCAACATATTTATGTTGAAAATACATTTTTCTATGTGATCTCTTAGGTGATAGTGAATCAATAGTCATCATATTTTGAGAAAATTGGCATATCCCTTTGAGGAAGTCCTTGTCAATGTAATTTTTATTAGGATTTACATTTTAAAAAATATGAAGTGCCTCAAATATGGGAATGGATTCAACACTAAACCAAGTGATGCATAGAAAGGTTAAATATTTTTAGATGTTGCAACTTGCCAAATTCCTAGAATCTTAATACCGTAGAGATATTTTTTAAAGAGTTTTGAGTAACAAACATTGAGATTCATTTGCTAAATATCTGAGAAGAGTATTGTTAAATTTTTTTATTGAGAGTAGTAGGATCTCTAATTTGAGACCTTGGTACCTATATTACTTGATATTTTTCTAGTGAGCATGTTTTCAAGTAATTATAAGAAGCATAACCCTATCCAATTTAATAATGAAGGCAGACTTCATTAATTGGGTTTTATACAAGAACTAGTCCTTGATTTCTAACACTCAACCTATGCTAAAAAGGGATAAGATGTAAAAAAAAATGGTTTCTAAGATCTATAAACTCCACAAAAGAAAAAATTCTCAAATATTAGGGTGATTTTTGTTAGGTTCATATCCCAAACCTCTTACTTAGATACTTTATTGATATATGAGACCACTTTCCTTGAATAAGGCCTATTAAATAGTTATTTAATAGTCATTCAATGTCAAAAGGGTCCTTTTTATTAATAATGCATGAATTGGTTGGTCATACCTCATTGTAACGATCCCATAGGTCGATAATATTCTCTATGAATAATTATATGTAGAGTAGAAGGTGTTATCCCTAATATTATTCCAACGACAAAAATAATTCTAAATCCATTCAATGATGACCAATGATCCTCCTAATTTAAGTTAAATAATTGTCCTTCCTGAACCACAAGAGGGCATTCCCTATAATTTTGTGAATGTTTTTCTATTATAGCTTTTAAAATTAGGCATATTATAGATAGAGAGTTTTGAAAAATAATAGATGTTAATACTTAGAGTAAGTGAAACTAACATATAAATGAATCATCAATAACTTAAAGTTTAAATTCCAAATATGCAATCAAGATCAATAAGTGCTTCAAAATAACTTACAAGGAAAGTACATAATAAAATTGATAAAGTTAAAGAATAAAAGAAGAAAGATAAACAAGTAAAAAAAAAACATTGTTGGTACATGTATTTGTATTTAAATGAAACATGCAAAGAAATCATATGACATCATGTATCCATATAATTTCATTCTGCGACATTTCAACTCAAAATTTTGATTTAAATCTTCCAAATCATGTCTATTTGAGAAATAACAAATCAAGTAGTACATATGAAATGAGTTATCGATTTGATCACGTCAAATTGTAAATAATTCATGTGTACCAATGTATACAAACATAAAATTAACAAAACACAAAACATTGAACAGAGGCATCGTTAATCATAATTGCATATAACCAAATCACATTGTCATCATGGAAGAGTAAAACATATTGTCATGTGCTATGCACATTCAAAATAAAGTTTCACATCCAAAAAGCTGACCTCTTCCAAGTAAGATGGTTTTCCTTATAAACAAATCCCAAAAAAAAACTACCTATATAACTTTCTTTTAATTAGCATTATATCATGTAATCCCATAAATATAATGTATTTGTGAGATATATTTTTCTATTTTGAATATTATTTAGTCACTTTGAACTTTCCTTTTTCTTGGGTGTCAGTCGTTGAGCCTCCTGTAGTCTGGGCGCTTTTCTTTATAGGGCATTATAAAACCATGAA
Organism: Pinus albicaulis; assembly: GCA_034641835.2. Taxonomy (NCBI): domain Eukaryota; kingdom Viridiplantae; phylum Streptophyta; class Pinopsida; order Pinales; family Pinaceae; genus Pinus; species Pinus albicaulis. The sequence continues at coordinate 30,775,429 of MU968411.1, read as the reverse complement.
TGTCTTATATTCGTCTACCTCTGCAACTTCCTCGATCACCAACTAAAACAGTTGAACCAATTTTTTACCCTTTATAATTGGAGCATGACTGGCCCATTGACAAAAACATTTCCACAACTTTATAAATTTATCCCATTCAACTAGGGATAACCACTATTGTTTTTTAAAATTTTAATAGGCTACACTAAGCTCAAACTAGAGCTAATAAGGAGTAGTAGGGATCTATTGAATCGTCTTATCTAGAAGAGCCAATACATTGAAATCCGTACAAAGAGAATTTACCAACAATTGCTCGAAAACAACTTCTTCATTACTAGTTGGAGCATATTCTTGATCTTCTTGAAAAAAGTTTATTGCAACTTGAAATTGATCTTCTAATATAAGACAAACCGAATTAATCCAAAAGGATGAGACCCAAAACCTATAAATATATTCCTATCCTGTTTAAAATTCTTTGATTATCTTTTTGGTTTTGAGGATTTCAGTGTTCATTTCATCCATGGTTTTATTCTTTTCCTTAACTCATAAAAGTAATAGAGCACATTCCTCTTTGCTAGGAAAATCGAAGAACTTTATAGTTTCTTTATTAATTGAATTTAAACAATGAGTAAATTGGTCAAACTCCTTATTGGAGCCATATTCATCATGTCCATGAAAGCATTGGAAATGATGATTATCTCACAGTGAAGCATAATATTTACATAAGGTTTAATTCTAGTCGTTCCTTTCATTAATCATTTTCCGGATCTTATCATTTTCCTTGGATAGTGTGGCTCTTCCCAATGTAGTAATTTCTATATATTTACGTAACGAATGCAATTCATCTTTGTTTCTCTTTAATATAGATCTAATTCCTTCATTAACCTCATTTTTTTATTAACTGTCATGACCCAATTCTACATAAGTTGTTTTTTCCTACTATTTATTTTTAATTTGTTCCTCCAATTCAAAAACTTGTATTCAAAGCACTTAATTGCATATACATAAATATATCTTATTGTATCTTGTTGAAGAACACCATCAATGTTGGTTGTATATTCATTAATTTTATATTGATATTTCATTTCCTTTTGATCAAACTCTGTATTATGTTTAGTAATTTGTTCTTTCAAATAGGCTTCAACTAAGCTTCTTTTACATTGAATGTTCTTTGTAATTCTTGTACTTTCTTTTCTTCTTGGCCCTTATGTCAATATACTCCAATTAAATCTAATATCTTGTATTCATAAGACTTGAAGGTTTCTTTCAAGTCTCTAATTTATTTTTCTTTGGACTCCAATAACATTTTGATATCAGTCCCATCTTTAGGAAATCCTAATAAACTAACTATCTTATTTTTCAAATCTTTAAATCTTATTTTCTTTTCTTTTGACATCTACCTTGGCATTATTCAACTGCACCTCAACTCCATCTAAAAGATTCTATAATCTTCTAATTCTCGAAATTGACTTAATTAGTCTTTTAGCAGTCATTTCTCATGTTTTCTTGTTCCATTCCACCATATAAGTAGCAGGTAATTGACTTAAATCAACATCAATTGAAGTGGTCCTTGAACAAATAATATATGTTCCAAATTTGATCTTTGGCTGAATAACAATTAAGTTAAAAGTATTTCGATCAAATTTAGTAGAGGATAGGATCATGGGGCCTACACTTTCATCTAAAAAAAATGGAATAGAAGCCATTTCTCCATCAGTTGTTTCTTTTGTAACCTATGTTCTTTTTTCTACAATCATCATCTCTCTATATTTTATCTTTATAGGCTTCTTATTGTTTACATTTGAAGTAATGAGCATAGCTAGGCCTGCAGGATCTTTGGGTTGCATTTCTTTCAATAGCCTTTGTACATGCTCTGATAATTCTTTATTAGTATTATTGTAGAGAACGTCTTAATAATATTCATTTTTTATCTTAACTACATGAACCTGTTCATCAAGGTCTATATCTTTTTTCCTTTCTTTCCAGTGAAATATTTTCACAATATCTATCATTTGTGTAATAGGATTTGATGTTGGGTTTTTTATTTCCAAGTCATTTATAGGAACTCCCTTAACTGGGTAAGTCTCCATCAATAATATCCCAACTATAACTTCTTCTAAGTTCTAAACACTTGTTTTTTTTATCATTGTGTTCACCCCATGTGTCAGTATTATCCAAATTTTCAACTTCAAGATCAAATATATGGAAATAAGAAGATAAAACTAAATTTTTTCTTAATTCAGATATAATATGAAATGGATCATATTTCCAAGAATAAATTCTTTCCAAACCTAATATGGACTTGACCTAGGATCTTTTAAATTGACGACTTGTAAAAATGTTTAAGAATGAATGATAAAACCTAAAACTAACTTAGCAATAAAATCAAGCATGAAAAACTTTAAATGACGCTGCAATTTAAAACAAAATGTAAAAGATTGAGACAAGAAGAAAATCGACACAAAACCTAATTGATAATAGAGTTTATCCAATGTGGACTACGTCTTTGGTTCCTACCTCCAAGGGAGTGGCCTCTTTATTAATCTCCCCAAAATCCCAATTAAAATAAGTCAAAATGCCTCCAAAAGCCTGTTGATGAGCTCCATCATTAGAAATATTTGGAGGGGTTAATAGTCACCTTTTTGCCTTCTTAGATCTCTTTCTCTTACATTTTTATTATTATTTGGTTTTATGATGCTAGTATAGATGGTGATTAAGGCTAACATACTCTGAGTGCATAATATGAGGTTGAGTGCAGAAAAGCATGAATTATTAGCATTTTTATAAGGATTTTATCATAAAGACTTGGAGGAGACAACAAAGAGAAATTATAGGGGGATTTTTCACCCTCCTTAACTTTCAAAGGCAACTGAAGGATCCCAAAGATTCTCTCCATCAAATCCAATTCCAAAGGCAGTTGAAGGATCCCCAAGGATTCTTTCCAGCAATTTGAATTCCAGAGACAACCAAGCAACTCAAAGAGGAGTGCACCCAAACTTTGTTTACTTGGAGTCAAGTGGACTCAATCACCATTTTATAGGGAGTTGTTGGTAGCTACCTTGTAGAATAAATAGATCAGAGATAGAGCTACGAAGGGGTCAATTCTAGTCAGAACTTTGTTGCAAGCTATTGAGCTCTTTATTATTTTTACTCAATGATCAAACTTTCAGAAATGTATGAGGTTATTATTTTATGAAATGAGCAGACTGATTTAAGTTTTAGAGAGCTAGGCTCGTGGTTTAGGGCCCAATCCATGTCCCTCAACCTCTTTGTTGTATTTGTTCTCTTCTTTTTGTCATTCAATTAGTTCTGCCTCTGATAGTTTCATTGTTGTTTAGTTTTTCTCTCAGTATGATGATGTAGTTTTTCATTTTCTTATGAGGATAATAGAATAGAGGAAAACCAAAAATCTGTGGATCAAGACCCCCTTCTCATCTCTGTCAATAGAGATCGAGGAGGGTAAACCTTCCCACAGACCCAAAAATTGATTTATGTTCACTACTTCTGAGATTAGAGTAGAGTTGCAATACCAGTTTCAGTCATTTTATTCATTATGTTTATCACGCACTTCATCTATTTTTCATGCATGGATCAACAAGATTGTTTGCAATAATAGGCATCAAAAGCCCTAGAGAAATTATTAAGTCGTTTTTCTCCATTTTTGAGTCCCTATCCATCTCTGTGTTACGCCTATGAACCTTGCTTTTATGCCTCCATTCCCTCCTATTTTCTGTTTATTTTAACTGCTGCACCCACCTTTTATTCCCAAAAACACTTAAACCCTTCAACCCGCCTCATTCCTTTTTTTTTATCATTAACGATTGCCTTACCCCTTTTTAACGCAAAACTCTTGAAATCCATTGGAATTCGACCTTCCACCCATGCTCCTCAAAATTCCGGCTACCGTACATCGCAAATTGTAAATCGCAGTGTTTAGTTTCTTCCTTTAACACTTACCACTCCCATATGCTGATTGCAATATTGCGTTATCACATTTCCGACTTCGCATATTTTATCCCGTTGCATTTCACACTTCGCATCGTTTTCCTTTTTATTTTAAGACTTACTGCTCCCAACACCGATTGCGATATCCTCCATACTTTGCCGTTGGTCCCACTGCCATGTCACCCAACGCATTTCTCACTTCGCAAATTTTCCTGGATAACAATTCTGCTACCCCTCAAACTTTGCGATATTGTGAACTACGATATCGCATTTTTCATTTCGCAACTTTTATCACATCGCAAATCACAAATCACAATGTTTATCCCCGTCACATTTCGCACTTCGCATTGTTTAGTTTATGTCCTTTAACACTTACCACTTCTTTCCGCCGATTTCGATATGATCAAAGTGTTCTACCACCTGTCTAACTACCACGTTATCTGACTTATCAAATTCTTCATTTCGCAGTTCTTTCCAATCGCATTTTGCACGTTGCAACTTTTATCCTGTCGCACTTCGCAAATTTTGCTCCATCACATCTCCATCATCGTACTTTTCAAATTATTTCGCTCTAAAGCATTTGTTTCCCATAATAAAGCTTTAATGAGGTTTAAACCCACTCTTTCCACTTCTAAGCCTTGATTCATGTGTTAAGCCCTCCATTGGCCTCTTTAGCCTTTTTTCCCTCCAAGTTGCAAATCAACACTTTTTTCAATTAGAATTAAGCCATGGATAGCTTCGTTGCATGGATAGAAGCATGGTAGATAAACCATAGGATAAGTAGAGTGAATTTAGCCATTTGGCCAAGTTAAGTGTGGTTTAGAATTAGTTTCCTTTCTGTCATTTATTTTCAGCAATTTAATTTAGTTTCTTTATGGAATTTCCTTTCTTCACACTAAATTAGTTTCATTTCCATCATTTCCTTTCTGTAAATTAAGTAGTTTCTTTTCTGTCATTTCCTTTCTGTAAATTAAGTAGTTTCTTTTCTGTCATTTCCTTCCAGCAATTTCCTTTTCGGTTTTTATCATAGTTTAAGAAATAACACCCTTTCGTAAATCAAAAGAGGATGACATGAACATAATGCATCTGTTGTGTATATAGCATTGTCACCTCCAAGTTTGTATGAGCCTTGGGTTGATAAAGTAAAGAAGGGCAGCCCCTGGGAGTTGCAGCACTCTTGGTGCAATACCACAGCTCACCACCTACTACAAAAATGAGCTCCTTGCGACCAAGAAGTAGCCACTACAATTCCACCAAAACCATCATTTGGGTCCTACAAAAACAAGCTCTCAAAAATTTCACTACATACAAAATGAACATGCCAGATATGTCTTCAAGTACTCTTGGCAACAGTATCTTTACAACACACAAACTTGTGGTGAAATGGAAAACTTTTTTGTTTATATATGTTGGCATATTACAAATATAACATTTATTTATGTTTAGGTTACAACCATATTACATATACCGTCTGTCGTTGTAATCGTGTATTATATACAGTATGTTGTTAAAACCATATTCAGCGGTGTTATAATATATAACCACCAAACCATATATCGACGCTCTAATACACAACGAACCATACCATATTATAACCTGATAGTGTGTATGTTACAACAACATATTCCATATATAAAAATTCATTTTTAACCAACACATATTGTAAATTCTTATACCCATATGGAAATAACCATATTATAAATATGGTATATTATTTTAATTCCAATGTCAAATGGTTATACTATAAGTTATATATGGTATACTCCCATAACCAACATAACCATATATCAAACCATGTAAACAATGTTATAATCATCAAACCATATCAATCCATGTGCTCGAGGTTGCCAGATATGCTTGGTAGCTCGTTCCAATTTATATGGAGTGTGTACTATCTTTGGCGGGACCACCATATTTGGCGGTTTCGCCCACCTTTTTTTTCCATACAATAAAATAAGCTTAAATATTGTATTGGCACGATGTACTAACAACCATATCTTTAGCTGATTGGTAGAGTGGCAACGTTTTCCACTCGGAGGTTACAGTATTGCACCCTACTGATGTTAACCTGTTACAAAATTTTGACCAATAGAATTGAGCCATGTGTTGAAAATTCAATGCGCCAAGTGTAAGCTTCACATTACACCATGTGTTATACCAAGACATGCCACCTATCAACTCCTGGGCATGCCATGTCACTTTGACTTTTACTTTTTTCTCTCGTTGTCGCAAAACCTGAAATTACGATAACTTCCTCATACAAACTCAGTTTGACGCAATTCAAATTGCATTGGAATTTTATTTTTGAGGTATTTGACATGATGCTATTTGCATAAAATTTTGGAGACTTTGAAATTTAGGCCTTTTTAGGATCCTCCCGAATCAATCCTCCCTACTGAGAGGTTTTGGACCTCCAATAGGTTCTTACTCAAACACCAAGTGCGGGAAATTCCTCCCCACTTGTCTAGTGTTTGTCCACCCTATTCTATGTATCTAGATCATCACAAAAAGATGCATAATAATTATGACAACTGAAACCATACTATTAGCTATCTTTAGTTTACCACATCCTTCTGCATGTGTTACTTCAATCATTTTCCATATCCAACACATTAGCAACATTAACAAATACAAATATATGAATAAAAATGAACTAAAATGTTTGATCCTCTTGACAAGTTCCCACAACAAATTATGATGGTGTGGTGCTGATGTTACCTAAAACACATGGTATTTAGGCGTACATTCAACCACTTCATTTCCATGCTCCATTACACCTTCTTTTTCCTCCTTTGCATACATGAGCGTAGAGATTTTTCTCACATACATGAGCCTCTTCAACTGCCATGTTTTTACCAACAAGGATTCAAATTCAATTTTATTGTCAATATTCTTTTCCTTCTTCAGACGAAGCTCCGGATGGAGTTTCTAACATTTAGCTCCCCGATGTCCACCTTTCTTGCAGTGACTGTAAATGATCTTTAACATCTATGTTTCTTTCCCTTCTATTTATTCCGATGTGGAGATGGGTCTCTATGTCATGTCCATTTCTCGGATGGCATAACTTTCCTGTACAAATACATCCTTTTCCAAAACTTGGCAACATTATGGTTATTTAACCCACAAAATGTGCATGGTTTCCTATACCACAAATTTACATTGCCAATATTTATATAATCAAAATGAACTTTGGAATAATTAGATTCATTGTACCTTTCATTATTGTCTTTGGTGCATGCACGTCGTGGATAATCTATCTTCATTATTCTCTTGAACATCTTACATGCTTTACGATTGCTGAAATTGATGTGGCTTCGCTTCTCACAGGTTTTTCTTGAAATGGTTCCTCCTGGAGAATTCCTTGTTTCCGCTACCTTGGAGCATTCCCATTCTCCATACCTCAATCCTGCATATTGAATTCTTGATTCCACCTTTAAAGGCTCAATTATACCTTGGCCACGAATTCCAATGCCCTTTCCCTCATAACTCATCTTGGTTAACAACCTCAATCGAACACTTTGAGATTGTTTCTCAAAACCACCAAGAGAATGGGGAGGAGTGTGAGAATAATGAGGAGCAATTTTTGAGTCTTTACCTTTTACTTTCTTCGGTGATCTTCCTTTTCCAAACTCCTTCCATTCCCAATACATTTCATCAACCATGGTCTTCATCGTTGTGAAAACTTCATGAAACTCTTTCTCATATCCAAAAGGATCCACTTCTCCCTCATGTGATGACATCTCTTTTCTTTGAATGAAGCTTCTCAATCCAATTTATCTATTTTCTTCAATAATAATTCCTTCACCTTGCTTGAATTTACTCGTGGTACTCACAAACCACCATCAAAATTTCTTTGATACCACTTGATCTAGACTTGACCTAGGATCTTTTAAAGTGACTTGGCTTGAAAAAAATTTCAAGCATGAATGATAAAAATTGAAACCAACTTAGCAATAAAATAAAGCATGAAATACTTTAAATGAAGCTGCAATTTAAAATTAAATGTAAAATATTGAGACAAGAATAAAATCGACACAAAACTCAATTAATAACTGAGTTCATCCAGTGTGGACTACGTCTTCAGGTCCTACCTTCAAGGGAGTGGCCTCTTTATTAATCTCCCAAAAATCACAATTACAACCAAAATGCCTCCAAAGGCTTGCTACAAAACTAAACTCCTTTCTACCAAGAAGTGGCCTCCAAAATGACACCAAAACCCTCCTTTGGTTCCTACAAAAACAAACTCTCAAAAACTTCATTATCATACAAAATGAACATGCAAAAATATGGCTTAAAGCACTCTCGGAAACACAATATTTACAACCCACAAACTTGTGGTGCAATAGAAAAACTTTTGGTTTATATAATGTTGGCATATTACAAATATAACATGTATTTATGTTTTGATTACAACCATATTACATATAGGGTTTTCCATTGTAACCATGTATTATATATAGCATGTTGTTAAAACCATAATCGGTGGTGTTATAATATATAACCACCATACCATATATGAGCGCTCCAATACACCATGAAACATACCATATTATAACTCGATGGTGTGTATGTTACAACAACCCATGCCAAATATAAAAGGTCATTTTTAACCAACACATATTATAAATTCTAATACACATATGGAATTAACCCTATTATAAATATTATGGTATATTGTTTTAATTCCAACGTTGAATGGTTATACCATATGTTATATATGGTATACTCCCATAACCAATATAACCATATAAAAACCATGTAAACAAGGTTATATCCATCGAACCATATCAATCCATGTGCTCGAGTTTGTCACATATGCTTGGAAACTTGTTCCAATTTATATGGAGTGCATACTATCTTTGGTGGGGCCACAATATTTGGCGGTTCTACCCACATATTTTTTGTCATACAATAAAACAAGCTTAAATATAGTATTGGTGTGATGTATTAACAACCATATCAGTATCTCATCTGGGTAGAGTTGCTACGTTGTCCATAAGGAGGTTACAGGATCGAATCCTCTTGATACCAACCTATTACAAAATTCCAAACAAAAGTGATGTGTTGAACCTTCAACCTTCAGATTCACATTACACCATGTGTTAGCTCTAGGGCATGCCACTTTTCAAATCCTACACATGCCATGTTACTTTGACATTTTTTACATTTCACCATGTGTTAGCTCCAGGGCATGCCACTTTTCAAATCCTAGACATGCCATGTTACTTTGACATTTTTTACATTGCACCATGTGTTAGCTCCAGGGCATGCCACTTTTCAACTCCTAAACGTGCCATGTCACTTTGACATTTTTTACATTGCACCATGTGTTAGCTCCATAGCGTGCCACTTTTCAACTCCTAGACGTGCCATGTCACTTTGACATTTTTTACATTGCACCATGTGTTAGCTCCAGGGCATGCCACTTTTCAACTCCTAGATGTGCCATGTCACTTTGACATTTTTTTTGTATGTTCTCACAAAACCTCAAACTATGATAACTTCCTCATACAAAGTCAATTTGATGTGATTCAAATTGTGTTGGAATTTTATCATTAAGCTCTTCGACATGATGCTATTTCCATCAAATTTTGGAGACCTTTAATTTTATGCCTTTTTAGGATCCTCCCAAATCTAAACCATATGAAATTAAATCCTTTTCAATAATTTCTGAAGTAGGTCTATTTTTAATTATCAGAGATAAAATATCAAAAGGCATTGCAATCATTTTTTTTTTTTTTTTTAGAAATAAAATGAACTTCATCAATAGATAACAATTTTCTAACTACTTCTAAAGAAAAAATTTATGGCATAATAAATTTTGGTAGACATTTGGTTGACCTTTAAAACCACAAATTCTTATGACAATATAATTCTCAAAAAGATAGAAATACCCTATATTGGTTTCTTTAGTTAACTATAAAATATCTCTGAAATCCTTTAGCATTCTTTTAGGGGTCTCGTTAAGAATTTTTTCCTAAAGGTGAGACAAGAAAAAAATTGCATATTGGAGATAACCTCCTATTTTTCTTAGGTAGAACACTTCAGTCCAGTTGTTAATTTATTTCTCTCTTTGTTGCATATCTATAATCTCTAACATTAGTCCTTTACTTTAAAATATTTTGAGTACCAAAATGGGACTAGATGTATGAGGTATGTAGCATGTTTAAACAAATCTAATGCTTGAAAAATATTGAGGTGCAAGTGCATGCTCTAAGCTAGATAATCTGGGAAGTTAATTATAATTTCCCTAGGATTTCTCATGATTTCCCTTAAACACATAAAGGTAGCTTCATCCACGTCCAATTCATTAGCATATCCTACAATGACAGCTAGCAAAGAAACCATAACTTGAACATATGGTTTTAGTAACTTTCTAGCCATTGGTAATTCAATTATTAACATTTGACTAGGATTTTCAACTAAACTCTATAGAAAGCTCAATTTCTCTTCTTCTGCCTAGATTGTAAATTCCTCATGTAGTTCTTTGTCACTAAAATTCCTTCCACTCATGCGTAATCTCAACATTCTTGCTATAACTTCCTCTAACACCAGTAAGAAGGTATGCCCATCTATAGGATGAACAATATTTTGGGTGGATGAGTCATAATTGTTGTCTAAATGAAAAATTATGCCAAGGTCGAAATGGACATGTGACAATGTAGCTCTGAGAAAGTAAATATTTAACAAATAATTTTCCGAACTATTTGATTCACCATTCGACTCTAATTGGGTTCTAAGGCCATGTATGTCAACATTTTGTATGTGGGTGTCACGAATTTGGACTACAGTGTTGATGAAAACCTCACTATGGTGTTTTTTGGCCATTCCAGACCTGTAAATTTCAATGATTATTATTAATATACTATTGTGGAGCTTGGAGAGCTTACCTGTTTATGAGGAGTTGATATGGTGAGTTTCTACATTTACTTTGAGTTTAAGCTGGAATGAAAACATGAACCTTTTAACTATATCAATCCAATACGAAGCATAGAATGAGAAAAAACAAGTATTGTTTTCCTAATAAACTTAAATTTTGATGTACAAGATGAGTTAATATTAACAATACACCACATTTACTTGATGTTACTAGGTTTGGTGATAAATTAATGCAAATTACAATCATTTTAAAATCATCCATTCGATGAAAATGATGTTGAATTTTAGATGCATCAAGTAGCTTTAATGACCTAATTTTCGATTGGTTTCATGCATAAAGTGAGATATGATCGTTGATATCATCAATTCTGAGACATCAGATGTATCGAGTGGCAATAAGGGCATTAATGTGTGTGCATGTTCAACCTTGATATAAATAATAACCATCATTAAATAATATTGATTGTTAGGTTCAATCGGGTTGATTTCAATTATTACTTTTTCAGGGTAACTACCTATGCAACAGAGCGTGGATTACTAATTAATTAATGAAATAATTCAAACTCGCTCTGCTTTATATTAGTCAAAATTATGAAAAATTAATAAATAAGACCTTGTTTTTATTTAAATGCAATCTTTAGTAAAAATTAAAGGGTGAAATCTCATGTCTGAACCTGCTTACAACATAAGGTTATGTAATGTTCTATTAATAATTGTTATTGTATTTGGAGCAATTCTCTTGAAGATTTCTCCCCTAAAAAGGCAAGTGAGCACAACTCTCTTTTTTTTTATTAAGAAAAAAAGACATTTCTTAGGGTTTATCTCCCTTTATCTTGTGTTCTTAGGTTTGCACCATATTTTATGTGAATTATACTACAAGTGGTATCAAAGCTCTTTCTTGGGCATGAAGTAGGTGATTTTTTCCTTTTTAGTTGATTTTTTATAGAAAAAAAGGTATGATAGCACTCAAACCAATTTTTGAAACTTTCTATGTATAATTTGAAGAATTCAATCTAAGAACTGAATTCCTCTAAAAAAATGCCCAAATTTTAAAATAAAATCGTCCAAGACATAATCCAAGAAGTGAAGTTATCTACAATCTAAAGTTAACATTGTTTCTAGGAAATCTATTGATTTCACAAATTGGATATTTTTTTATATAAAGCACATATTTTAGTCAAACCAGTGCCAATAAATCTAGAAAAATTGTAAAATTACATAATTGGAGTCATAATAGCCAATTTGAAAAGTGTAACGAACATTATGATTATTTTACATTTTTGGCATTAAAGCCTAACTTGCACAAGTTATTTTCTGGTGATTTTAAGAGTTTTCCCTTGGCTTGTAAGATCATTATTTTAGAGACATATTTTAACACCTTTATATAACATATTGATATGTAATTCAATGCATACAACTATGGAAGGGGAAGAATACACATACGAAATATAAGTAGAATCACATTGCTAGAAACCCTTATCATGATCTATTGGTATCACTTTGAGTATTATTGCATTAGACAATACATGTATAGGGAATCTCACTTCCACACATATTTGGGTATATAAGAAGTCCCCTATATATACCTAAAAGTAGCTTTAGATAAGCTAATTTATTTTCTTGTTTCCATAGTACCCTAAGAACATCACTTGGAGAGACCACTCTCTAGTACCTATTTAGTCAAGTAATATGGCTAAGGGCATATTTGAGCCTCCTTAGTTAGTGCCTTGATATATTGGGTCGAGTACTATTGTTGGACCTCATACATATATCAGAGAGATATAACACCTACCACTCTTTTCTTTAAGACCATGATCACTTTTCCTAGTGATCTCACCCATGAAGGATAATAGTTATAAACATATTCATACTTCGATGATAGATAAAAAGTTTGAAAATTTGAAAAAAATATCAGTACTTTGAAGCTAAATAAGCCCTTACTTATCACCAATAATCATGGTGTTAAATATGCTCAAAACCTAACATATCACAAAGAAAACCCTCACATATTACCAAATAAATCTCTCTCTCTCTCTCTCTCTCTCTCTCTCTCTCTCTCTCTCTCTCTCTCTCTATCTCTCTCTCTCTCTCTCATATATTCATATGGTTTTCTCATGAGCTCTCGGAGCTTTCCCTTTCTCTCTCCTCTTGTATATTCATATGGTTTTCTCATGAAATCTCACAGCTTTCAACCTACAATACTTCCCTTCTCTACTATTATCCTAGGGTTTCCTCATGAACCTTGACTCCTTCTACCTAAAAAACATATTTAAAACAATACAAATATACAATAGAGTACAATCAAGGATAAATACTATAAGATCTATCACCTCCCTTTATATATAGAGTAGGTGAGGGAGGGTAACATAAAACAAGGGCATAAATCATTACAAGTAATTAATAAGGTAACTCCACTTGGATCACTCTATAATATAAGGATGTGCAAGGATGAAATTAGGGTTTATCTAACTCCTAGGGGTCAATGATCACCAAGTATGATCCTCCTTGGGATCAATTCCTTCCACCTACAATACTTCCCTTCTCTACTATTATCTTAGGATTTCATCATGAACCTTGACACTTTATACCTATAAAACATATTTAAAACAATACAAATACACAATAGAGTACAATCAAGGATAAAGACTAGGAGATCTCTCACCTCCCTTTATATATAGAGTAGGTGAGGGAGGGTAACATAAAAAAATGGCATAAATCATTACAAGTAATTAATACTCTAACTCTAATGATAGATTGTAGGTTTCTGTGGTGTAGATCTTTAGATAAAAAGCTCAGAATCTCCACAGTCTTCATTTTTTAGTCTACGTTTAGATCACTCTATAATATAAGGATGTGCAAGGATGAAATTAGGGTTTATCTAACTCCTAGGGATCAATCATCACCAAGCATGATCCTCCTTGGGATCAATTCCCCTCCTCCAATATGGAACACTCTTCAACAAGTTGTTAGTCCAACATTGCCTCTTCCACATTGGTCTATTATCAAAGTGTTATCATGTAACACTCTCCCTATATAAATATGTGCCACATGTCCTTTTATGCACTCAATGTTTCTCTCATGTCTCAAGATGGTTGCTAAGCTATAATGATTCTCCTCAAATTATATATTTTAGGTCCATCACCAACCTCCATGAAGTATGCTCCTAAAATCACACTTCCTCAAGTGTTTAACCTCCAACTATGTATCACATGGTCCCAATATTTAGTAGATAAGTACCCTCCTACAAGTACCTAGTTCTCCTCCTCCTAGGTAGGCATATCCCTTAATTGAGAAGCCAACTACCCCATTATCTGCACCTTATGGGTCAGCGAACAACCTCTTAGGTAAGTGCACTATGTTATCAATCCACCCAAACTACGCCATTCATATGTCCATGAAGCATCAACAAAGGGATAGGAGACTTAATAATCTCCTAATGAGGTGATTTTTTTTTTGTATCAACCCCAATGGATAACATTCATTCTTTACAAGAAAATAATTTTCTACAACACTAAACAATGCTTGTTGAATTTGTAGCCTATGACTCTAGTGCATCCAAAAAGTTTAAAAGATAGTTCAACATAATAAAACATCATACCCATTACCCCTCATATCAAATATAATGCATTGCGGAAACTCCTCATACTTAAAATACTAAGAGTAAAGGGATCTCTTCTTGAATGGTTCATGAGGCGCAATAGTTGCTAAAGTTTTGCAAATGGGGTAGCAATCTAAGTGGGCTTGATTGTGGAGAAAACTCCACAGTTAAGCGCGCTTGAGCCAGAGGAGTTCTGGGATGGGTGACCTCCCGGGAAGTCCTGGTTACTGGGTGCAAGCCCAGGAAGTGATGATTGATGCTATGTGATTCACTTCACTAGTTTCAATCCCACTTCTTCACCCCTATGAGCATCACTCGATGCAATGAGTGCTAAGTGGACTATTCAAAAATCATGAGAAATTAGTCAGTTACAACTACCTCTCATGGAAATGGTCATAGATGAATGACTAAATTAACGCAGTTGAATCCCAAAAATGATATCTAATCATACCCATTGTTATCACATTTATTTAAGTTTGAAATTTGTTAACACTAACAATTACAGTGTAAGCAAAATATTTGCAATAAATAGGAAAAAATGTTGATAATGGGACTATCAACACTATTATGAATTCGGTAAATTTTTTAGAGAAATGCGCTAACAATGGGGGTATTTTATGGTAACTAGAGTATCAACACCAAACGTTGAAATTTCAAATTTCAAATTTGAAAAACACTGAAATTTTCCACATAAAAAAAAAGGTGATTATTATCCAACCATGTTGTGTTAAATCCGAAAGGTGAAAGGTACATGATGAAAGAGCTTTTTCTGCCGTTGAAGAGGTATGTTGTCATTTTGAAATCATTAAAGGGTTAAATATTTATTCTACCTGTCAATCAGTTATCCAACGCACATGCTAGAACATCATTGTTTTTCCCATTTGGTCATTAACCCTGTTTCATTTGTGATTTGTGTTAAATGTAATCGCTGGAAACTCGTTTTGTTGAAGCTATTTGGTAGAAATCCAGGACCGAATCATGATCCTATTCTTATGCATGTTCGCTAGACTATAGAGACAATGGGTAAAAGAGGGAGGTTAAACAAAACTAATCCAAAGGCGCCTGACCTTCTTGAGTTTTACCTGGACATTCAACAACAGTTTCAACAAGTTGGATGGGAGAAATTTCTCAAACGATGCATCGAATTCCATGATGAGGTTGCATGCCCATTTTCCCAGGGTTTTTACGATCAGCGTGTGAAGGTTGGAGGGATTTCCTTCTAGGTGAAAGAGGACTTGATTTCATAAGTCACAACTCTTCCTACATATGGAGAAAGATATTTTAGGAGTCACGTTTTAGTCGAGATTGATGTGCCTTTCTTCTTAAAGGTTGAATTTAAAGAAAGGAATTCGAAGGCAGGGGTTCAAAGGTATTGGCTGGAGAAAAAGTGGAATTTGTTGTTTCGCATTACTCAGTCATATTTCACATGTGAAGGGCATTATAACTGAGTAAACATGTATCACTTTTTTTTCTTAGCTCATCTGGTTAGACAATTGAGAATGAATGTGTGTTTATTTTTTATTAGAAATTCTGAAACATATGGTTGCTCAGGTTTGGGCTAGGACGGTTCCATCTCCACACTTCAACTATGGTAAGGCTTTAATTAAATTATTAATTGAAAATTAGTTGGAAAAGGTTGGAAGAAAATGAGGTCATTTATTTTTTGGGGAGGATTTTAACCCCAGCCTCCTAAATCTAAACGAGGAAGGAATAAGGGTACCAAACAAAACAATAACCCTCAAGTAGAAACCTATGATCATGGAAATTCAATTGTACAAACCAAGAGCTAAAATAAGGAAGAAAAACCCTCACCTTATGTTCCTAAAATACCCAAAGTTTATTCTAGAAGAAGTGACAAGCTTAGAAAATCACAACCTATTGTAAACTCTCCTCCTACTACAAGTATTTATCCTATCGTGAATCCTCCTACCCAAAAACCCTCACATTGAAGATCCACCCAATAAAGGTTCCCCTACATAAAAAAATAAAATACCAGAACAAACCAAAAGGAAAAGGGTTGAACACCATGATGAAGGAGTTCCAGCTAAAAAAGGGCCCACCCTATCTGATATGTTCAAGGGAGTTAAAAAACCTCACACCATGCCCTTAAACAAATTGATATTGAATATAAAGTTGAAGCAAAACCTTGACCTTTCCAAAGAATTCAAAGAAGTGGAAAATGTTCTACTAAAATACCTAATCATAAACAGGGATAAAGATACAAGTTCAAAAGGGTTGAAGAAGGCAAAGGAAACCAAGAATAAAATCCCCATGGAGACTATACAGAGCAAAAAACAAAGGATGGCTAAGTTGGGCGTTCTACTGGAAGCAACTAGTACCCTTAGCTGAGAGTTGGTTGCCATATTTTTGAGTTTTTAATCTTTTCACTATCAAAGTGAAATTTTGACCTGGCATTGATAAAGTGCTTGTCATAATTTTAACATAGAAAGGCACAGAGGAGTGTTGGCAGTTTCATTGTCAGCACATTTTGGAGAACAGTATGAAAGAAAGTGCTGATATTCGTCCTACTAGAGAAATCATCATTTCTGATAGCTAAAGGATTGACTACGATATTATCAACAAATTACAGGATGGATACCCAAGAAGGCGGGATCTACACAACAAGAAGACCAATTTTGGAGGGATGAAAAGGCATGTTTTATGTCAAGGAAGGCATAACAATGATACATTTTCTCAGGCCCGTTTTTAGCAAAAATATCAGTAAGTGTTTTTTATTTAAAATTAGATATGTTTAGAAGATATTTTTACATGCATGTATCAAAGAGATATATACTATTATTTTTGGATGACTGTAATTAATTTTAGAGACAAATATATTTAGTTATTATTGTCTATATAAGTAGTGACTGTATAAGAAAAAATGGTTGGAACCTTTGGAAAAGTTAGCATCTTCTATGTATTAGTGATCGGATCTTAATGAAAGAAATCTTCATGAGAAGTTTGCAGAAATTCTTGCGTTATGATTCCGTGTTTTTATTTGATTCCTTGTTTGTATTATTGGTTTAAAATTTTCGTCCTGTCTGAAATAATGAATGTTTGAAACTGGGACTCATATGTTTATGCTCATGTTTCTTTATTTTCAAACATTTAACAATTTTTTTTTTTACTTAACCATTGCACTGATTTCCTTCATTTTTCTTCTGAATTCCTTAAAGTTTCAAAGGAATTATCACTACCTTGATATTTTGTTTTTCTCGCTGAAAATTGTTGTTATATAAGCCTGATTGGATCAGACTCCATGCCCAATGGTGGAATTTTCTCATATTCCAACCAAAGTGAGTCATTCTCAAAACAATATAGCCATAGAACTTAATGGTAAACCTTCTACTACTATGACCTTGAGTAGTTGAGTTTAGGGAGATATCCCTCTCGAAGTTGAAGGGCCAACTTTCAATCTCAAATATGTTCGATGTTACCTTAACACCCAATATGAAAAATTAATACTTGAAAATATAGTTATACACACTTGAACATACAAGAAATCATTAACAAAGGTGTGTCTCTCTCCATTCAATCAACCAAGTAATCTGAAAATTGATCTCCAACTAGTGAACGTGAAAGGAAAATACAATAAATCTTCATGATTTACACCATCAAACCAACAAACTCCCTCTCCCTTCACTATGGGCTCCAAAACGATAATGGCTATTAGTGAAGCTAAACAAGCATAATCTTGGATCACTACTTCCTATCTATCTTTAAACTCACTCCAGAACAAGAATACATATCAATAACTCGCCAAATCTCTAGTGTTCCTAAAATCATCACCACAATCCAAAATATTTTCACACCACATTAAAATTTGTTTAAGACATACTTTAAAAATAATCATGTCTCGAAGGAGTCTCAAATAAGTGATCCATAAATTGTCGTGGATATTCCACTGGACATTTCATCATAACATATATGATAGAAGTATGCTTTAAAATACGAAATCTACACTATGAGGGTTTATTTCTCTTTAGATTTCTAGATTTATAAATTTATTGTTTATTGCATATGCATGCAAATTATAATTATGTATAAAAAATATAAGAGTGAAATAAAAACTCACAAACTACAATTGGAACAAGATATATCCTAGGAAACCCTTTCAGGAGAAAACCCAGTTGGAAGATGAGGCTATTACACTCTCTTTCTTAGAATATAAAATGGTTGCAAGTACAAAGAAGTAAGGCATGTGGCACATGGGATATTACAAGGAAAAAAGTCTCTATGTTCTCTCTACCTATCCCTCTCGACTACTCTGCTTGTCTATGGAAAAAATGCACTGGAAAATAATGGTACCCATTTTCCTCCAAGTGGCCCAGTTATAACACAACTCGATAACCTGCTAGTGGTTAGGTTTGACTCCATCAACTCTTAAATAGAGTTACAATATTTAATATTCTAGAGTCTTATTCACCATGATAATGTGTATATCTCCCTTTACATGAATAATGGGGGCTTACAAGGGATCATCTTGAATTATGTTGGTCAAAATAGGAAGGTCAATTTCCAAGTAGCATAACTTTTGCATATAGACTCTAATTGAGGTGATTCTTATGTCATTGGAAAAGTATCTGCGTGTACAATAGGGAAAAAAAGGTTTTTACATAAAGAAAAAAAGTTTTACCCCCCCAAAAAACATTTTTTAATTCCTCAAACTGCTCCCGAAAGGTTTTACACCCCAATTTGCCAAATTGGTTCATGTTAGTAAAAATGGTCCTATGAGCTTATTCCTCCACTTTTTCCACTCTGAAATCATTGAGATGGATGAAAAAATATAATGATGCAAAATGGATCAAATATCCCCATTTTGGGAGGATTTTGGTCCTCAAAATCTTATACTTAATGCAACGAGGATATTTTTCCTCCATCTTCTCTTAGGTTGTACCATTTAGGCTAGAAGCTTTCCTTTCAACCCAATATGTTAAAGGTCATGTTACCCTTATCTTGTATTTATGGACCTCTTCTAAAAAATTGTATCTTCTATCAACTCTACTTGAGCATCTGGTGCCAAATCCTGTACAGAAGGTAGAACCTATTCCTCTTTTTGATTAAGCATGGAAGGTTCATAGAGTTTTAGATTTTGTGCATTCACAAATGAGTAAATTCGCATGTATGGGAGTATAATGAGTCTATAAGAATTATCTCCCACCTTTTCTAGTATCTAAAAGGGACCATACTACATAGAATTTATCTTCTTACTTTGACCCTGTAGCCTCTCCTTGTTCAATTGTAACCATGTTCTGTCTCCCACCTTAAATGACATCTTTGTTCTATGTTGATCATGCATGGACTTATATTTTTCCTATGACTTATGCAATGTCTCCTATAATTGTACATGGATGTTCCCAATATTTTATGCAAAAAAAATTTCCCTTACGACATCCTGTGTAAGATCCTAACTCAGTCGTCATTGCTACCCATATGCAATATCCAAAGGTGAAGGTGGAAAATATCCAAAGGGACTTAAAAAGACAAGTATGGAATGATACGTTATAAGAGTGATGTATGCATACCATATTTTCATTTGAGGTCTTTGAATGCTTCTGATTTAACCCCTCAAAAGTTGCACCAAAGACCTGTTGACTACTTTTGTTGCCCATCTGTTAGTGGATAGAATGTTGTATTCATATTTAACTTTGTGTCCATATTCTCCCACAATGTATTCCAAAATTTAATAAGAAGTCTTGTGTCCATGTCTGAAAATATGCTCCTTGATATCCCAAAGTGCACCCAGACTTGTACAAAGAACAAGTTTGTTGTTTCTTTCCCATTGGGGGTATTTTTTACAGGTCATCATAACACACATCTTGTTAAACCTGTAAAATACCATGAATAGGTAGTCATGTCCCTTCATGGTTTTTGATAAACCTCCAAAAAATTCCATGGAAATGCTTTCCCAAGGACAAGTGGGTACAATTAAGGGATGATGCAGACCATGTTTCCCATTACTATGCTTTTCGGTACAAAAAATCATGCATCCTCTTATGAACCTATCTACCTTCTCTTGCATCTTGGGCTAATACACATACCTCTACAAGTTGGCCATTTTATTTCTTACACCAAAGTTCCTTGTAACCTTGGAAGTGTGAGCCTCTCTAATCATCTACAATCTCTCACCTTTAGGAACACATAACTTATTCAACATGTAGAGTAACTCTTCCTGGAGATGGTAATCAAAAATGTTATCATCATCGTGCACATAAATCTAGATTTACAACTACTAAAATACCTCCTTGAAGTCTCCATCCTTTGAATATGCATCTTTGTATGCATCATGGGTGAATAGGTCCCTGTGCATTAGAGTTTCCAATTTTGTGATATTTGATGTAGGTGGCCTTGAAAGAATTTTATCCAACGTGTTTGTGTTTCCCTTCTCGTACTCGATCACTAAATGAAATTATTGTAGAAACCCCATCCACTTTTAATGCTTGGTATATTGTAACACACTTTGGGCTTATAAGTACTATAGTGGTTGTTGATATGTGTGGATAACTATCTCCTTTCCCATCAGATAGTGTTTCCACTTCTTCATAGCTTGCACAAGGGCATAGATTTCCTTGTATTAGGTAGGGTAGTTAAGAACTACCCTAAGAAATAATTTATAATGGTAGCATACAGACCTTCCTCCCTGCATCAAGACTACTCCCATAGTGTACCCACTAGCATTCGTCTATCTTTGAAGGGTTATTGCAAGTCCGATAATGCTAAAATTGATGCTTGACTGGTATTCTTCTTTTAACTCCTAAAATTCCCTTTACTAACCCTTTCCCCACTCAAAAATATTTCCACTCATTGTTATGGCATGGAGTGGTGCTACTATTACCTGAACAAGGCTATGAAATTCCTCAGGTACTGTGATTCCCCAACCAAACTACTGACCTCGGAAACATTAGTAGGCACTAGCCACTTCACGATGAACTTCATCTTAGCAGGATCTATCTTCAACTCTCCTCCACCTATCACATACCCCAATTACGCCAAAGACGATTGTTAAAACTCACACTTCTTGTTATTTTCTATCAGTCGGTGCCTCTTTAATATCTCCAACACCTACATCAAATGTGAGATGTGCTCCTCTCAAGTAGCTTGTATACCAATATATCATCCAAGTAGACAATACAAAATGAATCTATTAAATGGCACAATATATCATTCATTAACCTCATAAATGTAGCTAGTGCATTATATAGGCCAAATTGCATAACTAACCAGTCATATAAAACTTATCCAAATTTGAAGGCGGTATTCTAGGTATCTTCTTCTATAACTCGAACCTCCTGATATGCACACTTTAATTCCATCTTGGTGAAGTATTACGCTTGTTGCAACTGATCCAACATATCATCTAGTATGGGCAGGAGGTACCTATTCTTGACTACAATTTTATGCAATACCCTGTAATCTATACACATTCAACAAGTCCCATCCTTCTTTGGAACAATGATGATGGGTGACCCACGTTTTGATGTACTTGTTCGAATGACACCATGTTCCAATAGTTATTGAAACTATTTCTTCACCTCACTTTCTTTTATAACAAACTTCATGTAAAGCCCAATATTTGGAAATGGGGATTCTAGTAGTAGTTGGATATTGTGCTCCACTTCCCTCTCGGGTGGTATCCATTTAGGCTCCCATTAGAGGAATTTTGAGGTCTAAAATGGGCCTCCTAAGAAAATTATAAAATAATAGTAGAAATAATAAAATAAGATTTGACTACATCATCAAATTTTGGAGGGAAAAAAGAAAAACTACTTTTTCAACTCGTATTTTCAACTTATCTCCCATATTTTTTACCCAAATTTTGAGCGAGAGTACTCGTTGGATGTAAAATTTAATTCCCCATCCAAGGAGTACCCATGTTGCATACTTTCGATGGATCCTACTACATGAAAAATGAGAAATACATGAAAAATGTGATTGCAATCACGTGTTTTGATGTATTTCTATTTTTTCGTGTAGCAAGGTCCATCAAAAGTATGCAACATGGGTACTCCTTGGATGAGGAATTAAATTTTGCATTCAATGAGTACTCCTTCTCGAAATTTGAGTAAAAACTTTGGGATATAAGTTGAAAATACGAGTTGAAAATTAGTTTTATTATTTTATTATTTTATAATATTTTCACCCTTTTACTTAAAAAAATGGTGAATCATCCCCCATGGTTGACATCATCATCTTGAATCCTATTGGTTATTATAAATTTTATTTTGGTTGTACATTTTTCTTAGGAGGCCCATTTTAGACCTCAAAATTTCCATAATGTGGAACACATCCATGTATGTGTGTAGCAACTTGTTGGATAATGTATGATTCATGAGAAACCCCATAAAATTATGTGAACCATTACACATGCCTTATCTCCCTAAAGAATAATAAATATACAATAATTAAAAATTTAAAAAACTTGGTAGTTGGGGTCCCCCAGAGGAATGAGGATATGCTATTTCTCAAATTATTCTTCATGGTTATGGATTCCTTTACACACAATGATTCATGAGGCTCTCGACAATATAAGATGTTGTATAAAAATTTACTTGTGTGCTTGGATACATTGGATTGAATACTTAAGGATTTGAAATCATAGTTTTTATCAGGCATATGCAACATCACATCTTATACCTATGGTTATGTAGTGATACTCTTAGATAATGATATACTAAACACATTTCTTATTAGTTGATTTTGATAGTAAAATAGCTACTCACTTTGTAGATTTTTACCTTAGGGCTAAGATAACAGTGAACAAGTTCTACTATTGGTCGAAGATATTAATAGAAATGAACAAGTTAAACCTATAGATTACATATCTGTGACATTTTTGGTAAAATGTTTGTCATGGATGGTAGGGCCCTAGTCAAGTCATTTTTTCAAGTGTTTTATTTTGCATCACTATTCCATTGTTATATTTCATTTCTGAAAGTGTCATGGTGTTTTAGGTAGTGACCTGGGATTTAGGTGAAATTAATAGCAATGAACAAGTTAAACCTATAGATTACATATCTGTGACATTTTTGATAAAATGTTTGTCATGGATAATAGGGGCCTAGTCAAGTCCTTTTTTCAAGTGTTTGATTTTTCATCGCTATTCCATTGTTATATTTCATTTCTGAAAGTGTCATGGTGTTCTGGGTAGTGACATGGGTTCTGGGCCTGAAAAATTGGCTCAAATCGTAGGGATGCTCGCACAGGTTTGAGGAAAAATGTCCTTGGACTCATGCATTCCCATGTTGTGGGAGCATATAGAGCCTTCCATATCCACCCTTTCCCATATCAATGGAACGTCTGGGGGTTTAATAGTCTAAAATCTCAATGGGACCTAGGGGTTGGATACCTGAGTGGTTGGGATGACTCCTAGGAGTTTTGTTGCTGATGTGGAAGGTATGTTTGATGTGTTTCCGTCGATTCCATTTCCTTAAGGTCATCTAGGAGGTTGAATCATATCATAGTAACTCTTCGTCACATGTTTACCCTGGTTTGCCAGTTACTTAGGTAGATGTGGGAGGAGGGTGTTACACATTGTCAATAACCCATACGTTATTGTCCTTGAAAGTCCTAGACAATGGAAAATAAACTTCCATCCATCACTTCCTTTGATATCATGGGCATGATCGTTAATATTTAACCGTTGATGGATATAGGGAGATTCCCAAGAAACTTGAAACTTTTCTTCATAACCCTTTCCATAGTGCCAACTAGGATGTGATCTTCAGTCTCCTTCTTGCACCTTAGCTCTAATACCATGTTGGAAAATCAAGAGACTTGTATATTATAGATTATTTTCCTTAACTTGATAATTACTTGTGATATTTGTTGGAATTTTATTATTTATTAGATCTTGTTCATCAGGCAATTACCAGAACAAGAAAGATCACAATGAGACAACGTAAAAAATATATAAGCTCCAAGCCAAGGTAAAGCTCCTCTATGGGGGAAACTTCGAAAGAATGCTTCTCGTCTTATAGAATCTTCTTAAAATGAAACTTCCAAGTCCCAAATATCAAAGCTTAGAATCCTCCGATGTACAAAGTCAACCCACTAGAAATATCTTCTTCAAGGAAACTTCAAAAAATTTTCCCTGCAACTTTGCATCTAGAATTAAGACCTTGCATCTTCACTTTTATATTTTAGCCCTGAAATTCCCCCCCCCTGCAACTTTGCAACTTCATAAAAACCCTAGAATATTCACACATGTGAACATAGAAATATGATCTTCAAGATACTTCAACTTCTTCTTCTTCTCTTCATCCTCCTTTCTCTTTCTCCTTCTTCGGTATTTCATATCGAACTTGAGATGAGATGGTGCTTCAAATGAATTGAATTCCTTCTACTTATAGCCTTCGTGAGGGGTCAAATAGCCATCCCTTAGTATGACTTCTTCTTGTTTGGGCCAACTTGGTATTGGAGGAATAAATGGCTTTTCTTGACTCAAAATAAATATTTTTATTTATTATAAAGAGTCCAAATGGGACTATAATACATGACACAAACTCTTCTTTTTGCTAGAAATACCTAGAAATACCTATAAGCACAAAGAAAATTATTTTGACCTATACTTAAGCATGAAACCCATGCTTTGAATAAGATAAAATCATTTTTCTTTCTTTATACAAAATATGCAATGTCATGTTTAAAAAATTTCACTATGAAGACCGAACCTAGTTACAGTTTCCAACACCTTTTGGGGCAAATTTATCCAAACAACAACCAATATTTGAGATAAGGCACATTTAAGAGAAAAGAGTAATAAAGCCCCATAGGAGTTATGGTATGTTAGACTATATTCCATAAATAATTTCAAAATCTTTGGGATAAAAAGTTATATTAAGAAAAAATAAGAAAATATTGGAAAATTTGACTCAAGGGAAAACGAATAAATATTTCTTGTCCATTCTTCTAGATGAAAGGGATAAAATTTTTACAATAAAATAACGTGTAATATCATTGAAGTCATTGATGTAAGGATTTATCAAGGTTCAATACATAAAGATAAAAAACAATCTGAAAATGTTGCAATCAGTTATTGGCCTTGAGATGAAGAAAAATATGAACAAGGAGAGCATGAGGAAGATGAAGAAGAAGTTAACGAAGCTGATTCACAACCTGCTAAGACTCCATCAAGGTATTTACAAAAACATCATCCTGAAAGTCAAATTTTAGGAAATAAATAAGTAGGACTTCAGAAGAAAAAAAAATGAAGTTTGTAAGCTCCCTTAGCCATGCCAATTTTTCTTTTTTATCCACAATAGAACCTAAAGACTTTGATCAAGATAGTCAAGAATAGTAGTAGATGAGGAAATAAATCAAATTGAAAAGAACCAAACTTGGAAGATTTTACTAATACCTAAGGATAAGAATGTGATAGATATCAAGTGGGTTTTCAAGAATAAAATAAATGAGAATGGTAAGGTTATCAACAAAAAAGAAAGACTTGTATGTAAAGGATATGCTCAAGTAGAAGGTATGGATTTCGAGGAGAATTTAGCTCCAATTTCCAGACTTGAGGCAATCAAATGTTATTCATTCTTGCATGTTATAAAAACTTCAAATTATATCAAATGGATGTCAACCCAACCTTTCTTAATGGATATGTAAAAGAAGAATTCTATGTAGAACAACTTGAAGGTTTATATTTAATGATAAATCAAATTATGTGTGCGAGTTCAATAAGGCATTGTATGGGATAAAACAAGCTCCTAGAGAATGGTATCACAGACTTGATATGTATCTCCAAAAACAACGTTTTAGAAGAGGAACAACATATAGTAATATTTATATAAAATCAAATGATGATAACATGTTGATTATTTTGGTATATGTAGATGACATCATATTTTCTAGTAATGTTTATAACTATAGAATGTCAAGAAATTTTCTACTGCTGATGAATTCAAACTAAAATCAAGAGACACAAATTTCTTCTACAATTCCACGGAAAAGGAAAACACATGCAGTAACATGCAACCATCAAATCACAAGGAACACAATTATTTTATAGGGGAAACCAACTGGGAAAAACCCTTATGTTTCTTTGCATTAATTCAAATGAGAAAGAGAAACAATTACAATCTCTTGCTTCAACTCTTAAGCACAACCTACACTGCAATATTGTTCTCCTACCTCATGAATTTCTATAGCCAACACTTAGTTGATTCAAGCCTCATCCAACCTCCTATTTCCTTGTGAAATACTGGAGGAATTAAGCTACTAAAAATTAGGGAAATTCCCTATTTCCTTGCTCAAATCAAAGGGGAATTGATCACCTACTATGTAATATTCCTAATTGGAAATTAGCAATAATCAAAATTCATTAATAGACATTAACAAAAGTAAAATAATTACACCATGAAAACACAAACTTGAGCCATAAAATCCAGGTCTGAGCAATTTTATTAATCTGATACAAAATGTACAATGTGGGTGTTGGAACGATGGCACCTCGGCTTGCTCAAGGAAATCTGAAGTGGCCTCTGTCACAAACTCAAATAAACCCTCAAAGGTATGATGTGTTGCTCTAGATTTTTGCAGTCCTGGCCCAAAATGTTGTTTCTCCATTGAATCTACTGATAGGGCTTGGAATAGCGCTCATAAAATTATGGGCTATTAACCCCAGACTCTACTAAAAAAACCCATAATAAACCGTGAAGGAATTGTGGAATGGGTGACCCCAGAAATTGACCCTCTACGCTGCTAGCTAAATCTGTGCACCTGGAAATGTTGCTACATATTTCTCCCAAATTATGTGCAATAACCCTATTAGGAAGCTCTCATCCTCCCCACCAATTTCCTCCTCAAAATATCCTACACTCCTTAGCACCTGGATGATCTCTCTCTCACTATTGCACAGTGACTACATTTTTGGGACTGTGTCCAAAGTGGCCTCTAGCTGAAGTACTAAGTGCCCCTCATCATCAATGGGAGTAAACTCAACTGTTGTTTTCACTTGTTGTCCTAAGGCCTTTTTAAGGAAGGATACATGAAATATGTTGTGCACCCGGCTCCCCGGGGGTAGCTCCAACTCGTATGCTACCTCCCACACTCTCTAAGTGACTCTGTAAGGTCCATAGAAATGAGGCTTAAAATTCTTGGCCCCTTTCTGCTTCAACGTGGACTACTTGTATGGTTGTAGGAAAAGGTATACCAAGTCCCCAACCTCAAACTGGCTCTCCATGCAGCCTATGTCAGCATAAATATTTTGTTGGTTGTATGTTTCACTCATGTTATCCTTGAGAGCCCTCAAAATTTCTTGGCTCTCTTGGATCCAGTCCTTGGCCCGAAGAGCCTTACTATCTCCAAACATGACATCAAAAAATGTCAGAGCATCATAACAATACAAAGCACGAAATGAAGACATGCCTATAGAAATATAGAAGGTGGTGTTGTAGCAATATTATCCCATGTGTAGCCACCTCAACCATGCCTTCTTTTGCATGTAACGTAGTTACACAAGTATCCCTCCAGCCACTTGTTAACTATCTTCATCTACCCATCAAATTGGGGATGGTAGCTTGTACTAGGAGTGAGCTTCGTTCCCACCAATTGGAATATTTCCTACCAAAACCTGCCCCTAAAACGGTTGTCCCAGTCATTGAAAATGGTATTAGGGAGACCATGTAACCAGAATATCTCCTTTAAGAACAATTTATCCATTTGTGAAGTTGTGTACTTCGCCGAGATCGCAAATAAATGTTTGTACTTCGTCAAGCGATGAACAACCACATAGATACAATCCTTTCCCTGCACTGTGGGCAACCCCGTGATGAATTCCATCAAGATTCTCTCCCATTTCCCCTCAGGGATGGGAAGAGGCTGAAGAAACCCTACAGGATGTGTCAACTCTCCCTTGTTTTTTTGGCACACCGCACACTCCTAGATTTGCCACAGGACATCATCCTTGAGGCCCTTCCATGAGAACCTCTCTCTGATGGCCCTATCAGTCTTCATGAATCCCTCGTGCCCTACTAATGGTGAGGCATGGGTTGCATGTAGAATATTCTCCCGCAGCTGGGAGTTGGCCACTAAATAGATCCGGTATTGATAGTATATCACTCCATCCATCACCTGGTAGTGGTCATCAGTGACCTGCCACTATAGGAATATGCATACAAAGTGATCCTTGGAGCACTCTACCAACAAATGAGCCTTCAAATCCAGCTCAATGCTCATCATTGATAGAGAATGTGGCCTCCTAGACAATGCATCAACTACTACGTTGTGTTTCCATTTGACATACTCAATGTCAAAATCATAGGCCTGAATCTTACTCACCCACTTTTGTTTCCTCTCCTGTAACTTATTTTTCTCCAAAAAGAATCCAAGGATGTTGTGGTCTATCCTCATCCAAAATCTGTTCCCCACTAAGAACTTCCTGAACTTGGCTAGCGCATGCATGATGGCTAGCATCTCCTTGTCATAAATGGGGTACAACCTCTCATGAGGCAATAGCCTCCGACTCTCAAAATTTATGGGGTTTCCTCCCTGCATCAACACTTCCCCCACTCCTTCCTGGGAAGAATCACACTCCAAGACACAAGGCTGCTTGAAATTAGGAAGAGCGAGCACTGGTAAACTTCTCATCACCTTCTTGAGGTGCTCAAAACTCTCCTGCATTGTCGTGGTCCAGAAAAAATCACCCTTCTTGGTTAAATCCATTAGGGGTGCTTCCAAATGCAAAAATACCTTCATGAACTTCCTGTAGTAGGTGCATATGCCCACAAACCCCTGGATTTATCTCACATTCTGGGGCTCTAGCCAATCCTGGATGGCCCTCATCTTCTCCTCATGTACCCTCACTCCATCAAATCCAATGAAATGCCCCAAATAGAGCATCTCAGTCAAGCCAAACTCACACTTGCACAATTTTTCATAAAACTATCACTCCTCTAGGATACGCAGTACTGCCTCCATGTGTTGCAAGTGTTCCTCCCAAGTCTAGTTGTATATCAAGATTTCATCGAAAAATACTAATACAAAATTCGTCAGTTGGGCACGAAAGATGTGGTTCATTCAGGACTGGAATGTGGTCGAAGCATTGGTTAGCCCAAAGGTCATCACCAAAAACTTGAAGTGTCCATAGTGACATATGACAGTACTCTTAGGGACATCATTTTCCCTCACCTGCCTCTGATGGTACCCAGACCTAAAATCGGTATTGGAGAAGAAATTATCTCCCCTAAGCTCATCGATCCTGGGAATGGGATAACATTTCTTCATGTTCTTCTTTTTAAAGGCCTTGTAATCAATACACATCCTCAGTGGCCCATCCTTCTTCTTCAACAAGACAACTGAAGAAGCGAAAGGGATACAATTGGGGTTGATGTGTCCCAATGTTAATAGCTCATGAATAGATCTCTCGATCTCATCCTTGTAGGCCTTAGGATTCCTATAGGGGGTCGTGAAAATTTTTTGCACCTTGGGATTCAGCTCAATGGTATGCTCAAATCCCCAATGTTTTGGTTGGCCCTGTGGTATGTCCCCAAATACTATCAAGTATCTATCAAGAATAGACAGAATATTAGGATGTGGTGTCTTGTTCACACCTCTAGCCTCTAATATCCTCAACTCCACAACCCACTCTATATCTCCACACCTCATATCATCCTCCATCATGTGCACAAAAACTGTCTATGGTGGGTATGAGTGCATGCCTCTCAGCATCACTAGTTTTCCCTCTTGGACCAAAAAATCCATCTCTAGTCTCTTCCAATCAGTGTTGAATCTACCAAAGGTGTACAACCACTGGAATCCCAACACTATGTTGGCATTTGGAATGTCAACCACGAAGAAGTGATCGATCATGGAGTAGTTCCCCATGGTCATTGTCAGTGCTGGGACATAGGTTGTGCACTGCATGTTCCTATCTCACGGTACCAACACTGAAAACCCCTTGAACTCCTTTGTCTTAATTCCCCTCCTACACACCATCTGTGCATCAATGAATTTGTGCGTAGCCCCATTGTCCACTAGAACTGAGACACGTTACCCTTGTATTGTACCCTGGATCCTAAAATTCAAATACTTGGGTACTCAAAGCAATGATGCGAAGAGTCCTCTTGAAGGTGCAAATGTGAACCCTCCTACTGCTGGTCGGGGAGGATGTGGAGGTCCTCCCTCTTGGGTTATTGCGTTGTCCTCTCCTCCCATCTCAAATAATTCCTCCTCATCCCCATCACTATCTGATAAGAACTCTATGTAGTGTATCTTCCTTTCTGCAAACTTGTGGCTTGGTGCCCATGGCTCCTGGAAAGTGAAATAGATTTTCTTCCTCCAAAGATCCCTCCTAGTGTCATCATCAAGTTGCCCCCGACCCTAGTTTCCTCTTAGGGGTGGAGCTCTTATGTCTCTCCCTTTCTGATGGAAAACTAGTTTGGTAGGCAGTGGTGCTCTAGCCCTAGGTAGGGCATCCTACAAATATCTTGCACTCCATATTGCATCTTGTAGCGTAGTGGGTCGAGTTGACCTCACTAAGCCTCGTAATGGCTCTACCAACTCCTCCACAAAAATATGAATCCTCCTAGATTCTGACAAGTCTGGAACCATCACTAACAATATGAAGAACTATAAAATGTATATATATGGATTCCTCGCCTGCTTGAGCTCATTCGTCTCCCAAAAATATTCTTCTGGGTCCTTCCTGTCAAATATCTCAAACACCCTCCATGTAAACTCATCATACATTTTCACTCTTGTGTGACCCAGTGTAGTCAACCCATGGAACCACCAATCATGGGCTTCTCCCTCCATATGAAACGTGGCAACCTTGATTGCCTCTATCTCGGTCATTTGATTGAGCTATAAATAGACATCCAACTTCTCCATTCATACCTTTGCTGAAGTCTTAGAAGAGACATCAAAAGTTGGGAGGAACAACCTACACACTATACGTTGTAAGTCACTCCCCTGTGTGTATTCCCCTCTAGTCTAGCCTCTGGGTTTGTTGTTGGTATTCAACTGAAAAAATTCTTTGAATGTGATGGCATTTCCGAACTCTAGCCCATAATATTGATATTCTATGAAATATTCTTCGTAGTGAGCCTCTTCCAGCTCTTGTTGCCCTCCTGTCCCTAAATCTAGGAACATAGGAATAGTAGATCAGGTGGAGTATATGGTATAGTTGACAGTGTATTTTGGGGTGTTGCCTGGTACTGTGAAGTGCCAAACCCTTCTCCAATTTGGAAATCCCCTTGGTCTCCCTTCCCCTTGCTTCCATTACTAAACTGTTGACCCATCTCCTCAATCCACTTGGAAAGGTCATGTATTAACTTCAGCAAAAGGTGATAAAGTTCCTCCTCCTTGCTCCTTCCATATTTTGTGTCCTCCATCTTCCTCTATACAACCTCCAGAACACTATCAACCGGATTATGAGTGATTTCAAGCTCCCTTTCCCTGCTAATGTATCTTTTCTCTGGCAAGTCACATTATGTTTGTTCTTCGGTGTTATAGATTGCGTGCTCCACAAGTTGAGCCAATTTTGTGAGCTTTGATACCACTGTAATATTCCTAATTGGAAATTAGTAGTAATAAAAATGCATTAATAGACATTAACAACAACAAAATAATTACACTATGAAAACACAAACTGGCGCCATAAAATTTAGGTTTGAGCCATTTTATTATTCTGATACAAAGTGTACAATGTGGGTGTCAGAATGATGGCACCTGGGATTTCTCAAGGCAAGATGAAGTGGCCTCTACCACAAGCTCAAATCAACCCTCAAAGGTACGTTGTGTTGCTCTAGCTCTGTGCAGTCATGGCCCATAATGTTGGTGCTTCTCCACTGAATCTATTGATAGGACCTGGAATAACACTCAGAACATTTAAGGCTTTTAACCCTGGACTCTACTCAGAAAACCCAGAATAACATGCAGAATTGTGGAATGGATGACCCCAGAAATTGGCCCTCTGTGTTGTTGGTTGAATCTGTGCACCTGGAAATGTTGCCACATATTTCTCCCAAATGATGTGCAATAGGGCATGTTAGGAAGCTCTCAGCCTCCCCACCAATTTCCTCCTCAAAATATCCTGCACTTCTTAGCAACAGGATTATCTGTCTCTCACTACTGCGCAGTGACTACATTTTTGGGACTGTGTTGCATTGTTGTTGATGGTGAATACTCTTTGAATGGATCTCACAGCTCCTCCTCAAATCTAAATGGTGAAATCACCTCTATAGGGCATGCACTCAAAGTCCCCAAAAGCATAGGTTGAGATTCCCTCTCAAGAACACTCAATTGCTAAAAATAAATGCAGACTTGGCACTTGATCAAGTGTGCTTTGTCAAAAGACAAGTCGAAATAGATGATTGAATGAATTAGAAAAATGAGTTGCCTCTTCATTGTTGTCTCCGAAGGCCCAACGTTCCCATTAGGCCCCACCAAATTCTGCATTGCCCCTCTTATAGCCACTCCCGCACTGCATTTTCATGTCCAACCACAATGTTTCCTTCATGGAAAACGCAGTGCCTCCTCATTTTCTCATCGTACCCCCACCAAGGCCGTAATATTTTCTTCTCCACTTTCCTGGCCCACATTATTTTTTACCAACATTAGGAAGTACAAAATTATCAATACTTTAATATTTCTAGTTAGCATAATTTATAATTAGGAATGTTACATTCTCAGTGAAAAATCATTGTACACTCAACAATATACATTTATAAATACAAATGTGCCTTTTCCATCCACTCAACTAGGAAATTAGAATTCCATGCATGACTAGTTCTAGGTTGATTATCTAGTTAACTGATGTCAGTGGGTTAAAACAGTCATAACTACTCAACTGACCTTCATCTGACTCAGCTAATGACTAGATATCAGTTAACTAAGTTCAAATAATAATAACTCAACTATATTACTACATCTTAGCAATCAACTCATGCAAATCTCTACTTCTATCCTACAAACTCGAATTTACTGACTTAAATAGAAGACAAGGCCATGTCACTCTATCTAACTGCAATCCAAGACCTCATGTTGATGTGGAAAATAATTTTTTCTCCATTTTACTAAGGCACTAGTCAAATGAATCCTTTTCTTGCTACAATTTCAACACTCCCTCTTAACACACAACCCTAATCCAACTCCTATAGTAATGTACTGTAACAATACTCCCTCTCATTGTTTCTATTTTTACTGCAACAAATGCAACTAAGAAGCATCCAAAATATTTAACTAATAGTGTCTCTGGCCTACAATTTTCTCATGAGCATCTGACTGCTACTAGTCTCTACATTGTCTACTATGAAATCTTCATTGTTGTTGACTCTACTACTCTGCCTCCTAATATTTTTTCAACACTAAATTGTGCTCCTCAACATATGACTATTCCAACTAACACAGATCCCCGTGCTACTGAATATTGTGGTCCGATGTAAAAAGGTTAATGATCCATGAGAAGAGTATACTACAATTGTTACTGCTCCCTTGTGGATCCTTCCCAAATATTTTCAACTCTAGGACTAAGGTTCTGCATCACCCCACCTCACTCCTGGAGGTATAGTTGCATGCACGGAAAAATCCACCTCTATATTGTAGAGATTTTTCACTCTAACTCCAATTTCTTTCACTTGTCCAATAGAAATATGCTTCAAAAAATATTTTCCCTTACTGAACACCACACCATAACCATTGTCCTCTAATACAGGTATAGAAATCAATTTTTTCTTCAGCCCAGGCACATACATTACATTTTTCAACTGAATATGGGAGTCAAAATCCCTCTTAAAGGTGTCAGTACCAATTCCTTTGGTATTATACATCCCATCATCTCCAAATTCTATGTGCAATTTTATATCCTTCTCCTCTAGGCTACTGAATAATTCCTTGTTTCCTATCATATCATATGAGGCACCTTAATCTAGGTACCACTCACTCCCTCTTGCTGTGCTTTCCATGCAAGTAAAGAGGGTGAAATCCAACTTAATTGAGATGAAATAACATCTCCTCCCGTTGTTGTTATAGGCTCCTTAATATATTTCTTATGTGGACATTTGGTTGTATAGTGCACATATTCATGGCAGTGAAAACATTTTATTTTGTTGAATTCCTTCTTCTTTCTATTGTTATATACGGTTTCTAAATCACCTTGGGCCTTCATGCCTTTAACCTTATTTCCTTTGCAAACTAGAGCACAATATTATTCCTCATTTGTAATGGATTTGGCACCATCTCTAATGTTTCTTCTAATCACCTCCTGCACCAAATAAAACCAAAGTCTCCTCCAATCTTGTAGCTTATCTCTTCCATTAATTGAATCTTGATAGTTGTTCCAGCATTTCAGAATTCCAAGGAGTGCTAAGGTTACAATTTAAAATGATGGCACATTTTCTCCTCCAAGTTCATCTCAAACTTGAGTGAATCTGGATAGGTACTGAGGAATGGTTTCATTTTTCTACATGTGAATGCTTTTGCGTTTATCTATCAATGCCAATTTCCTAGCATCACTGTTAATCTATAAGATATCTGTTAGATTTTTCCACATTGCAAAAGGAGTCTCCTTTCCGTGCAATTCTAAAACCACATGATCTCTGACACGCTCTATAATAATCCTCCTAGCTCTTGTTGTGTCTTTCTTCCACTAAGCATGTGCTTGTGCATCTGATGCTACTGGTTTTGAAATATCAATTTTTGTATATTCCCATACTCCATTGTTATACAGGACAACTCGCATCCTATATTTCCAAGCACAAAAATGTGAGGTGCCCTCCAATGCATACTCAAGCCTCAATCCATTGAAAGACATTTTTCCTACACTGAATATAATCTACATCAAAAACTCTGTAAATCGAAATTTCTCCGAGAGATTAATATGGAACCTGGTTTCTATGTAGTTTTCAATAGCTCTGATACCATGTAGAAATTTCAAGAAATTTTCTACCGATGATGAACTCAAAGTGAAATCAAGAGACATGCATTTCTTCTAAAATTTTTCATAAAGGAGAACACACAATATAAACATATGCAATAACATGTAACCATCAAATCACAAGGAACACAATTATTTTACAGGGGAACCCAACTAGAAAAAACCCCTTTGCTGCTTTGAATTAATTCATATGAGAAAGAGAAACAATTACAATGTCTTGCTTCAACTCTGAAGCACATGACCCTACACTGCAATATTTCTCTCTGGCTTCTTGGCCTTCTCTAGCAAAAAATTAGCCAATTCAAGCCTTAGCCAACCTCTTATTTCCTTGCGCAATCCTAGAGGAATTAGGATCCTAAAAATTAGGGAAATCCCCTATTTCCTTGTGCAAATCCAAGGGGAATTGATCATCTGCTCTGTGCAAAATTATTGTACACTCAACAGTATACATTTATAAATACAAATGTGCCTTTTCCATCCACTCAATTAGGAAATTCGAATTCCATGCATGACTAGGTCTACTTTTATTTGATTTACTAGTTAACAGAGAGGTCAGTGAGTTAACAACAATCATAACTACTCAAATGACCTTCAACTGACTCAATTAATGACTAGAACTTAGTTAATTGAGTTCAACTAACATTTACTCAACTAGATTGCTAGATCTTAAAAATCAACTCATGCAAAAGTCTACTTCTAGCCTACAAACTCAAACTTATTGACTTAACTAGTAAATAAGGCCATGTCACTCTAGCTAATTGCAATCCAAGTCATCGTGTTGATGTGGAAAATCAAATTTTCTCCATTTGAATAAGAAAATAGTCAAATGGAGCATTTTCTTGCTACAATTTTAACAATAAATAAGGAAATTATTTACATCTGCTATGAAAAATGAATTTGATTTTTCCATGCTTAGGGAACTGTTATTTTTCCTTAGACTACAAGTTTAGCAAAAAAAGAGATGTATTTTTATCTCTCAAACCAAGTATCTCAAAAAAAAATTAACGAAATTTAGTATGGAAGACTATAAACTTGTAAGCACACCCATGATAATAGGCTACAAACTCAACAAGTATGATGAATCTCCATAAATGAATAAGCCTATATATCATTCAATTATTAGCGACGTACTTAATCTCACAAATATAAGACCAGATATCATGCATGCAATTGGACTAGTGGGAGAGTTTCAGTCAAATCCAAAGTAAACTCATCTCCAGGCAGTCAAGAGAATATTTAAATACTTGCAAGGGACATTGGATTTTGATTTATGGTATTCCAAAGGCACATAATTCACATTGAAATCCTATATTGATGTTGACTTGGCAGATAGAGTTGATGATAAGAAAAGCACTAGTAGTGGTGCATTCTTCCTTGGTAGTTGTCTTGTATCATGACTCAATAGGAAATAGAGTTATATTTCGTTATCTACTATTGAATTAGAGTACATTGTCGGAGCCTCATGTTATACCCATATTTTATGGATGAAGAAAAACCTCAAATATATTTAGGAATATTTCACTCAAGCAGTGCCTATATTATGTAATAACATTATTGCCATGAACCTGTCTAAAACTCCAATCATGCATTCCAAAATGAAGCATATTCCTATTAAGTATCACTTTCTTTGTAAACAGGTAATGGATTAGATAGTTAAATTGAAGTATATGTCTTCTCATGATGATATGTTTGATATTTTTACCAATATCCTTCCTAGAGAGTTAATATATCATATAGATATTAGGTGTGATATCTCTCCCTTCTCATTAGAAATGTATGAATGAAAATGGGAAACTCTTTATCCCATGTCAATATTTCAACAATAAGTGACAATAGAATAATCATGAAAAAACCTTCTCTGGAATGTATATTCATTGAGTGCATAGTACAGGAGGATAGTTGATCATTAGAGGAGGCATTAGTATAGGGGGATCCAAGGAGAACTTAAAGGCACTGCAAAAACCGTGAAAAATAGAAAATCCAATGGATATTTATTGACAATTGGATAGAATGAGTCATGAATATGGGTGTATGCACACATCCAGAGAAATCATAGTCGAATGAAACATGATCACAAAGGGAGCATTCCTCAACAAATACAGTAACCCAAGGGGGAGAAACAAACAAACATATTGCTTCTATTATTTTCTATTGATGTCAAAGGGGAGAAGGTAAGGCAAAGGTTGGTCGAGAGTTTGAAATTGGTTAAGATTCTGTATATTGGCAAGACTACAGGTTAGAATTCATGCTAAGATGCAATGGGTTTCAATTAGTGACAAAGGGGGTAATTTTTTCACACATGTTGTCATTGATGTCAACTATTTAAATAATGTCCAAGGTAGAATAGTGGGTCAAGTAGCAGACATGGCAGAGCTAGGAAAAACAACAGACATACTCCTTGGCGACAGTTGACAGCCAGCCATATCGGGCATCGAGATGTTTTCCTCTCAGTGTATCAGACTTCCCAGTGTGAAAAATATTGGACCTTGACCTTGGTATAATCTAGTTCTCGACATATCAAATGTCTCAGCCCTCGACACATCGAGATCATTCTATTTTTTATCTCTTACAGCCACCCAACATTTGATGTTCAGTAAATGACTGAAAGGAAACTGATGAAAATTTAATGTCAACGGTTGATGACCTATCATTTCGGGCCTCAGGGTATCGATCCTCGGCCTATCAAGTCCAACATGGATCAAGTGTATGTCTTATCATTCACATGTCATATCGGTCAAGTGACGATCAAGTGTAAATGTTTTTGAGTGCAAGTCATTTTGGCCTATCAGCCCTCAGCCTACCATTCATTCCTCAATGCTAAAAAAGTAAGACTCTCCAATAACTCAAAATATGATGAACAACATTGCATTCCATATGGAAGCGATTATGTGGGGAACCAGGTGGAAAAGACTATGATGTGGCACTAGTAGTGGATCACATGTAGTAGATGTTTCTGAAAGATTTGGAAGGTTGACTATACCAACGAAAGGTGACACGTGGTTATAACATATCATCACTTAGACACCTATAAATTATTGATTAGTTACAGTAGATGATGTGGAAAGTATAGTAGCAGGTGATGTGGCAAGGTGGGACATATCATATTGTGAGTTATTAGAGTTTTTTAATAGTTTATTTTCAGTATGTGGGTTCCATTGAAATCTGATGGGATCCATTTTTACATCATAGCCCCTATTCGTGAGGTGCTAAGTGATAGTTCCCAAGAACTTCAAGTCTCAAAGCTTCGAGGGCTTGGAATATTGGAAAATATCCACTCACTCAAAAATATTTTGATACATGATCAAGTTTAGCCCCCAGTGATGATAACATGTCACACAGTGTTAAGGGATAGTGCCTAAGGGCTTAATGTCCTCAATTTCTTGTACTATCAATTTTTTTTCAAAGAAGGTGTAAACTCAATCCACCAATACCCGATAGGGAATATCCTAAGGTTATGGTAGGAGGTCATGTCAAGTTAAGGTGTGGCACTCAAAGAGTTGATAGGTCTCAGCATACTGGTAAATCTAAGAAAGAACCAAAGTTGGAATATAATGATGCCCAATATGCTTAGCTGGTGGTCATAATGCATGGTCGTGGAAATAAAGAGCTTGAACACCCCAAGAGCTAGTGGCATATCACCATGATAGGTCACTAGCGGATCTGACGTCCTAGTATGGTAGATTTGTGGTCGTGTAAATGGGTGAATGTGAAGGTGATAAGGATACAACATTAGACGAAGAGGAAGATGCAATAAACACAACAAAAGAGTAAGATGTTGTGTGTGAAAGTATATTCCTCATTGTGCTAGCAATTTTTGCAGGATAAGACTTAGTCAAAGCACAATACCATGGGTAAATATTGTGGGTTGATACCCATGGTACAGGTAGGATCATGAAGAGTTCATACTGTATAAATACATGGTTAAAAAATTGGTGAATATGTTAAAATATGTAGAAGTAAAATAAATGTGACTGAAATATCAAGGGACTATGAAAAGGAAAGTGAGCAATGAGTATGAGTACAATGAAATATCTATGAATATGTAAGAGAAATAGTAAATGTGAAGAGGTGCAACAAATACATTTGTTGAGAAATAGTAGCAGTGTTTTCAGTAAAGAGGGAGGAAAAAAAATCATAACGAAGAGCACAACATAGAAACAAATAGAATCTAAATCAAATATAACTAGGGGATTGGTGTTCCCTGTAGGTGGGTTCTTACAAAATTTTGGGGATTGGTGTCTCCAGTAGGTTGGATTCTGCAAATTCGGAAGGGGATAGGTGTCTCCTGCAAGTAGGTACTTACAAATATTGTAACTATAGGTTGGTGCCTACAATAATCATCTAAAGAATAATTTTTGTGTGGTTTTCTCCAGTATGGGTTTCCACATTAAATCTCTTGTGTTCTATGTGTTCATTTGATTCTACTTGTTTATCATTGTTTACTTATTTTATGATAGAAAAAACATATAAGTGTTGAATTGAAAGTCTTAAGTAGTACGTATTGTTGAATACTAATTCAACCCCCTCTCAGTATTCACCACCAATTTTATGGGAACACCATGTCATATTAAATTAATGTAATTAAATACAATTTAAATCCCTTTAATGTGAAGTTTAACGCACTTTCCACCATATATTTTTGATATTTTCCATTTTGGTCTTTCCCTTGATTTCCCATTCTTTTATTAGCTCAAAAATCATAAATAAACATACTTCCAAGTAAACATAATACCAAAAATATGTCAAGATCGATTGAAATTTCTACATAAAAATAAAAACAAGTGAACAATAATATCAAAACTTCACAAAACATCTCATTACACCTAGCCAATTACACTTATAACAGTTCCAAGATTATTTTAACTACTAGCTCCTTGCCTTTTCCAACACATGTGGTACAATTAGTTTCCTCCTAGATATACTGAAGGAAAACCTCTTCACCAATACCCTTGAGTTGTGTGGGCTCATAACCAGATTTGGATGAAAAATATATTTAGAATTAATTTCACTGGAAAACATCTAGATAAAAATAAGTGTTACAACTTCCTTTATGTTAGTTTTTCCCTTGCTTTCACATTCCTTTCTTAGATAAAAAATCATAAATAAATTTACTTCAAAGAAAACATGATACCAAAAATATGTCTAGACCAATTGACATTTCTACATAAAAATAAAATCAAATGAAAAATAATATCAAAGCTTCAAAAAAATTATCATTACACCTATCCAAGTACACTTATAGTAGTTCCAAGATAATTTCAACAACTAGATCCTTTCCTTGGCCAACTCATGTAATACTTTCAGTTTCCTCCTAGACATACTCAAGGAAAACATATTCTCCAAGAACCTTGACTTGTGTGGGATCATATCCAATTTTGGATGAAAAAATATATTTATTGTTAATTTCACTAGTAAACATCTATATTAGTAACACCATTCAATGGAAAAAATATAGATACAAATTAGTGTTACAACTTCCTTCCAAATCTCATTAACCATTGCAGTTCAACCTTTTAATCTAGCAAAATTTTGACAATGTTTACTTACTATCCAAATCACCCCAAAACCCATGGTTTCCTTCCCTATTAATATACTTTATGAGGGTTTCAATCTCATCTATCCCATACAAAATTAAATTTATTTATTTATTTAAAATTACTTAAGCATTTATCAACCTTTCTTACATGCCACCGCCGCTAATCATTTTTATTTGAATTTATTAAATAGGTAAAGAATAATCCATCCAAGGTGTCACTTGAAGATAAATCTCTAATATAACTTCCCATGGTTCACTAAATATATTTTTTCCTTAAAATAAAAACTTCTCAAAGAGCCCCCAAAAGTGGGTAGTTATCTCAATGATAAATTCTATAATGAGATCTTTTTATGTTACCTTAACTTAGTTCCATATATGAAAGGAATGGCTTCGTAGGTGTAAGTTCATCACACCTTATTATGTACCCCTTAATCATAACTATCCCATATATTTTGCAAAGAGAGACCCCGTGACTTTGTTGAGAATTCACACCTTGGTCCCTTAATCAAAATTTGCTTTAAATAATTCGTAATCATCTACCAATTGTTATTAATTAACATCATTCATTAATCCATATTAAAAACAATCATGTCATCATCATATCACATAGTTACCTATTAAGCACGAAGGAATATAAAATCATTCTTAGAAAGAATTTTTCATGTCACATTTACAAATATCCACCCTATCAATATAAATAGAACTCATCAACTCATCAACAGATATAGAGTTAACTTGCTTATTCTATGCCAAATAGAATTAGGAAAGGACGACATTGCATACTTCCCCCCTCGGACAACTTAGCCTTAAGTTTTCGTACATTGACCAATTACTTGTGTTATACGTATCATTTAAAAAAATAATATATTAACCATACATGCATCATGTTAATATTGTAATAGCTACTTGACTACACACAAAATTTGCAATTTAGATCTCTTTGAAGCACAAAACATATCCATGAAATTAAAAACATATTAGTTAGTACAAAAAACACCAAAGCATAGCTATGTCATAGTAGATAAGTTTGACATACAAATTAACATGCCATACTAAAATGAGGCATATAATTAACCATATCATATCATGATATAAGTTCTTATACATGGTATCACATTGAACATTCAACATTTGAAAAAAAAGGTAGTAATTAGTACTTGAGGATTATGATTGTAAACATCAAATATCACTTGCGGAATACAAAAGGGCAAGTTTTAGGTTGTGAAAGGCATAAAAATGTATAGATTACAAGAGTAGATAGTAAATATATTGTTATGAATGATAGCCTATGATTGTTGCCTCACTTGATTAACTCTTGTCTCTATATAAGTTGTTGATTGATTTGATGTGAGCTTGATTATATGATGGGAAGGACCATCAATGTAGTGTGTACGACAATAGGCTTCTGAAATTGGTTTATAATTTTTTTTGTGCTTTGGTCACTATGAAATTTTTATAGAAGAAATATAACCATTTATATTGTGTATATTGTGTTTATTAACAAGAAGGGAATGTATTATTCAGGCTTGGAATCTGGTATTACTTATAAGGATTTATATCTTTTTATGATATGATTAATTGTATGTTTCATTTTAGGGATGATATGTTGATTTGTATTTCAAAATTGTCTACCATGGTATGGCTATGCTTGCTACTTGTTGTAACAATGGGTATGTTTTTTTTTTCATGGATATGTTTGTGCTTCATAGAAATATAAACTTCTAATTTGGCATAGAGCCAAGATGTAGCTCTTATGATATTAACGTGATGAAAATATGATTAATATCTTATTTTGTGATATAACCTATATAGCACAAGTCTTTTGTGACTACATGAAAACTTGAGGCCAAGTTTTGTTCCAAGAGGGGAAATGTGGAATACGCATCTTTCCTAATTTTATTTGTCACAGAATAAAGAGATAAAACTTATATGGGGAAATGTGGAATACGCATCTTTCCTAATTTTATTTGTCACAGAATA
This sequence comes from Pinus albicaulis, assembly GCA_034641835.2. Taxonomy (NCBI): domain Eukaryota; kingdom Viridiplantae; phylum Streptophyta; class Pinopsida; order Pinales; family Pinaceae; genus Pinus; species Pinus albicaulis. Next base: position 30,732,637 of record MU968411.1, on the reverse strand, counting down.
AAGAGATAAAACTTATATTTATAAATGTTTTATTGGGCTTTAACTATATAGATAGAGTGGATATATGTATTTGTGATGCATGGAATGGCTTTTAAGGATGCTTTTTTTGTATTCCTAATTATTGAGTGGGACCTTTCACTAATGACATGAATTGTTGTTGTGATGGACTAATTTGGATGATCAAATGACATAATTTGATAATATTAATAAAAATTTTAATAATAGAAAGAAAGTGTGGCAGGATTATAGGACATATAAGACTCATAGGTGGAGTTGACAGAATAAGAGGACTATTGTAGAAGTAAAAATAAATGTTATGAAAGATTAATGAAACCGATAGAATTGAATTTGATGTTATGTTTGATTACGATTCATATCTATATGCTATGTTATGGTATAATCTCGATTGAATTTAGTGGTTTTCGTAATGGGCCATCAAAGAGGTGACACAAATGCATATACTATCTAGGAGAACTTCAATCTGTGAGTCTAACTACAAGATCCCCATAGGATAAATCAGATATAAAAGTGACTAAAATTTGATTAGTCATAAATATTGTTCTAATTTACATTAAAGGACTATGGAAGTCCACTTGAAAACTATATACCTATTAAGGATAACATGTTATTGAATTTGATCTAGTTATATTGTGCTTGGATGTATTGATATAGGCATGAATGCATATTTTTGTAGGGTACAAGGGCCTTGTCAACTTGGTTACATATGGGTGTGGGTCATAACAAGTGAATCTTCAATAGAGGCATGTAATCTCTCTATGTATAATATATAGGATGATTATGATTGGGAGACACATAGTGAGGTTGGATAACCTTACACCTTAGCAACTAATTCTTCTAGACACTAAACTAAGCTAATGTAACCCTTTTTTTTCTGAAAGAAAAGAAAATATTTATATTTCAAAATGAAAATATACATATTATCCCCCCTCAAGGGAATAGAAAGTGTATCACAACATATTTTCCAAAACTTGAATAATTAACCCCATGGATGAAATAATCTGAAAACTTGAATCATTAACCCCATGGAGGAATTGATCCCAAAACTTGAATCATTAACTCCATGGATGAATTAATCAATAATATAATTAACTAATTTGATGGAGCTCCTAAATTAATTATTATTATATTAAAATATAAATTACTTATTGAGGATAAATAAATAAATAAATAGGGAAAAATGGGTGATTGGCACCTCAAAAGGGGATGAATAATAATAGGCAATAATTAAATTAAATTAATAGGAAAATTCATAATTTTGCATGGAGTTGATGAGGTCACTAACTTCACTAGGTCTATAAATAGAAGGGAGAATACATTATTTTTAGGGGTGACTGGAAGAAAAACACATTAAACTAAAATGGTTCATGGAATTTGGAAGAAAGCTAGTAACACTAATTTGGATGATTTTTGTGAGTGGATGACATAACTAATATGGATGTATACCAATGGATCGTAAATTCCATACTACGTATATTATGTATCCAAAATTGGTTATGATCCCACACAACTTCTAATGGAACTATTGGTATTATATTTCTATTAGGTATAACAAATTTTCTTAAGAAATATTTTACATTTTGGTCACTTTTCCTAATTTGGAATTATTATGAATATGGATTTGTATTTGAATCTAATGTTACTACATTTGGCATGAGATTTTTTTTATGTATAATCTAAATCCCTCCTCAAAAAAGGAGTATAAACCTCAAAATTCCATCATTGTGTCAATTTGTATTTACCAAAGATAAGAAAAAGTGGGGTGATTGTAACATGTCCAATATATAGAAACAAGCCTTGGGAATAAGTATCACTATGGAAGTGAGGTTTTGGCATTTTTTGTTTCATCATTAAGAATAAACTTCATGGTCAAATTTCATATAAAGATCGAAGGATGTTTGAAAAGTGTTTGGAAAATTCCCTAAATTGAAAATGTGGCTTTCATTTGTGGGTGAAGAGAACAAGAACTTAGGAATCCTTGGTTCTTGATAGAAAATTCTCCATTAGGCTTGTTAAAATATCACATGACATTCTATGGAATCAGAGCAAGATGTTATGACTGCTAGGTAGATTTTTGTTTGATGACTTGTTATCTTTTATGGAAGTAACATATATGTGTTTCTACATTGGATTTGGTTGATGTAGTTAGTTATGGATTAGTTATATTGTCCACTTTCTTTCAAACATTGTTGGAAATATGCAGTTCCAAAACTTTATGATATTTGATTGATAGTGATACTTGTGGAGCTTGGAGAACATTTTATCTTAGACCTAGTTAGAGAGAGGGAAATAATGTTTTTTTGGGTTACAGTGCATATTGAAATATTAATTAACGTAATTTCACCATTTCTAATTGAAATAAATGAAATTATGACTTTTGATTGGAATGCTTAATGAAAATGTTTTAAAAAAAATATAACAGAAAATGGTATAATAAAAAATTTATTTGAAAAAATTAATCAAAACCTACCACCAATAATTGAATCCTTTAATTAATTAAGTGTGTTAACATATTTAATCAACATATTATATCTTCCTTAACAATAAAGAATGCACCTTGAAAATGAGTTAAACATTCTATGATCTTGAATGATTATAATATTTTGCAATCAGAAACCAAATTAAATGATGTATAACTATATTTAACTATGTAAATTTTAGTTTAAAGGGATAAAAAACATTAATAATATTAGTCATTAGCATTACATCATACATTTTATAAATCAACAACATTAATATTAATGTGATATGAAAATGCATAATATACATGAACATTGTTATCAAAATCAATATTTATGTTAAATATACATGTCAAGTCTAATATATATGTTCAATAATATACATCACAACGATCAATATACTTTTCAACAATTGTTAGGTATACCACCATATCCGTGGGCATAAGTAGCTCCTATAGACAAGAAATCAACTATAGCTTGATAGATCTCTTTGCAACATCTATATCACCCTATAAGACATTAATTGTTATAGAATTAGTAGTCATTACAATAGCTAGAGTAGTAGGTGGATAGATTTATCATGTAGCTAGTGGTGTAGGTGAAGTAGTATGTCATGTAGATGATGATAGGTGGAGAAGGAGGAGGTGGAGGAGATGGTGAGTGAAGGAGGAGGTAGAGGAGTCATGTCCTTTGAGAATTAATCAGATGGAGAATATTAAAAATGCCTCAACCTATAGATTAGGTTGAAGGAGATGACAATATGACCCATCGATAACATCATATCATGGGGAAGGCTCACATATATATATGCAAGCCAAAGAATATCCATCTAGGTAATGTGAGTGAACTTGATTGGTATGATTTGACAAAGGAATTTTTTTCTACGATGGTTTTTCACATATGTGCCTTAATCCATGGCCTATGGTTTCATATTTATCCTGCACATAAGAACATACCCTTGTAGGTTCCCCTCATGGTGGATGGAGGTCATATGGGATGGATTTGAGAGATGATGAGCTCTTAGACTATTCAGTTGACCTGTTGCAGGGCTCGCAGATTTGGGTATTTGAGTACTTTCTCTATGGTCATTGTGTGACACAATATGTGTTCACTAGAGGTAGATTTGGTCCCACTTAGATGGGTCTCACTTTATCGCACCACGTTCCCCTCAATGACTTTTTTTCCTCCTTATCGATGACAAAATCCTCTCTTGATCCTTCATCGAGAGGGGCCTAGTCTCCACCATCAACTATATTTTTCCCATCCTCATGTTCCTGACCATACATATATTTCCCCCCTTGTGAGTCTGCCTCTTACCCTAAACCTAGCTACGACGACCTCAACATTTTCCCTTTTTCATCGCTGATAGTTTATTTCTTGACACCTTCCCAAGGTTTCCTGAACAATATTCTAACATGGGAAATTTTTAATGGAAGAAAAAACCCGACTTGTAACATTTCCCCCAAACTGCTAGGATATGTGGGGAAAAAGCAAATAAAAAATGTGTCAAAAGAAAGTGTGAAACCCTAAATTTGGTTATGGGGAAAGGTGTTCAGTTGAAGGAAATTTCAAAGATGGAGTAAATGGTTGTGGTGGGTCACTTTGAAATCAAATGAATGGATATGGATGTGTTGAGGAAATATATAACTCGAAATGTTTCCCCCCTATTGGTGTTTTATTTTGGCGAAGGATTGTCTTTGGTGGCTCAGAAACCCAGTGGAAGATGTGGAAAACGTTTTGAAATTTCAGTGGCAATCAGGGTTTTAAACTTTATATAAAATAAATGGCTTGCATAGTTTCATGATCAAATAGATCAACCATATTTTGTCCCTATTTGGGTCAGACTTCATGCTTTTTCGCTGCAGTTTTGGTACGAAGGGGTTTTCGTTGAAATCAGAATTATCCTTGGATGTTTTTATGAGGCAAACATGTCTTTCAAAAAGGCTGGACATATGGCTATGGCCATAATTATCATTGGGATAAGCCTTGCAGTTGGGCTCTTGGAATTAATTACAATACAAGTTAGCTCAAAACCTCACAAGTAGGCCCTTGACTATGAAGGAATTCCCTTAAAATGTATGAGGTTCCATTCATACAGGAACTTAGGCGAGAATTACACTCTAAGGAAAACAAAAATAAATGGATAAAGAAGGAGAAAAAATATAATGATTCATACAACCCTCTCATAGTAAAATTGAAGTATGGGGACTTAGGGCTATAGGGAAAGGACATGGTTCTATATCCCAACTCAATGAGACTAGAAAATGATGTTGAGGGTTTCTAGATGTTGTGGTGGCTACCCAGCTTGAGCAAGATTTACAAGTTTCTGACTTGGATCATATAATTATTGGGGTTTTGATGTTTGTTATGGATGCCTCCCCTCCTATCCCCTCCTATATTTTTTTTTATTTTTCTTTGCATACGAAAATGTTTTCCTATATGGCGTCATATGTAGCCTGCCCCCTCTCGACACTTTTGAAACTCTCAATTCTTCCCCAAAATCCCTCTTTCCCTATGTGTTCACTTTCCCCTCCTCCATCAATTCCCCCCCCCCCCCCCCAATCTCACAATTGGATCTAAAATCCTTTGATGCTACCTTACCTCCTACCTCCTTGGCCCCCCATTCCTATTGCTTGTGATTATTAGGTCTTATTCCCTCCGTTAAGGACTCTCCCTCTGATATATTTTCCCCAAATCCGAAGGGGTTTGGGGGTTCTAGATGATCCTCTCCCCCATGGCTCTATAAGTGTTAGTAAATCCCAACTCTCAATTTCCATAAACAAAGCCTGATCATAAATTGTGATAGGAAAGCAGAAATCCATCATAGGGGTGCTTAAATATTTAGCCCCTTTTATGGTTTCAAAATGAGAATCCTTTCTTGGAACATCAATGGTCTTGTCAACCCCATTAAATCGACATCCCTAAAAATATTAATTTTGACACTTTCTCCATAAGTGATACAAGAGGATCTTACTTCAAATGCAGATCGACAATGAAGTTTCGTTCATCTCCAGTCATCTCCAGTTTGTCCGATGAGAGGTCCTGTTCATTCTTCAATTCGTTGGGTTCTCCAACGTTAAAGATGAAAGAATCTTCATCATGGTTATGATATGGTTCAAATTTGGTGCATGGTCCAATTGTCATGGTGTGGCAAAATGTGTGTACATGGTGATTTCATGTGGTGTTAAATTGTAAAGTCGTGGTATAATTCTACATGTTAAAACCTAAGTGGTTAAATGGATCTAAGTCCTAAATACCTATGGACTAAATCCTAGACCTAAGTGGTGAACCTAGCACCAAGTCCCAAGTCTAAGTGTTAGACCTAGCGCAAACTATGGTGTAAACCTTATGCATGTATGAAAACCTATGTTATAAAGGTTCATACCCATATGTAAAAAATATGCAATAAAACTATGCAAATACAACATAACAGTCAGACCTAACTGTATCTCAACCGTGCTGAAAACTTAACCATTGCAGCACAAGACATGTGAGTGCGTTCAGACGGATAGGTGTGAACGCATAGTTTTTTGAACCTGACCGCAATCGCCAGAGGTAGGGAAGCTGTCACATGCGGATGAGGTAAAACAATTGCGAATCCGACAGAGATTGACCACTAGGTGGCAGTCAGTAGTTAGACCGCAACGCAGTCACATGCAAAAAAATTGGTTAAGCATCGTTGTTAGCAGACCGTTGGGGTTTAATTATAGCATCATATGGTCTATTTGTGGGTTTTGTTATATGCGCAATTGTAATATTTATCACCATGCAACCTAATCAACTAGGTGGGTCAACTCCATTGCACCGAGAGCTTCCTTCCACTTGATCCAATTAACTGTAAAAAAAAATTGCCAATTTTGGTTCGAAGAATGAACTATTTCACCTTAGCCAATTCACCATGATGGAGGATAGAGTGATTTCGAAGACTTGTATTCATATTCTAGAAGAGAGAGGTTGTTTTGTTTTCAGTGTAACTTGGTCGTCCAGAGGCGGAATTGAGCACAGAGATAGGTGTTGGAAAGCTAGGAGAGAGATTTTTTTTTTTTCAGTGACCAGAGGTTCATCTAAGCACATTCTGTCTGGTGTTGTTCTGTGTAAATACCTCCTTGGATCAATCCTTAATAAAATGGACGCCCATCTTGAAATAAGACCCGGAGATGTAGTCCACCAGGGATGAAATCCATAATAAATGTTTGTTGTCTCTTATCTCTGTTATTTTCTATAAATTCATGTTTAATATGCTTCTTAAGTTCTGGTTTAATTCATTAAATCATTTGATTTCCTTCAGTCTTCCACACTAAGTGATCGAGTTAACAATCAATTCACTGTTGGAAAATAATCAGTTCTACTTCAATATTAGACTAGATATATTTCAGATAAATAAGTGATCTTCCTACAATAAAATATATTATATGAAATCAAAGTGGAAAAAATCCTCTTTGGATTACTGCCAAACTAGTATTTCCACGCTTTATATAATTTAGGTAAACCTGGTGAACTTATTACTAGTTGGAAGGCCCCCATTCTTTTTTTCTCGAATGCTTAGGCTCTCTCCCCATGTCTCGAAATCTCACTCACAAACATGGAAGAAAATTATATTTTTATGGGCTTAATATTCACGGTCCATACTCTGAAAGGAAACCCTTATGGAAAAATCTATTTAGATTGCATTATTTTTGCTCTTGCCACATATACTTAGGAGGTGACTTAAACTTTACTGAGGGTCATTCTTAGATTTGGGATCCCTCATCTCATATGGATGCTCTTACTGATTTTTTTTTTACTTCTTTGACTCAATGGGGTAGGTAGACATTCTACCTACCAAAATACTCCATACCGGGACAAATAACAAAGTTTTAGATGATTATATAACAAAAATGTTGGATATATTTATGGTTTCTAATAGCATCTTAGAACAAAACATATAAATCAAACAATGGGTCATTCTTGGTGGGGAGTCAGACCACAACCCTATCATCCTCGACTTGGGCTCTAGTCCAAAAAATCCCATGGCCCCTTTCAAGATAAATTTTGGGTGGATGGAAAACCCCACTCTGATGGAAAGAATCAAAGACTCTTGGGTGCCTTATGATCCTAATTCGGTCTCCTTGCCCCCACTCAAATTTTAAGAAGACATCAAAAGGGGAAAAAAATGTAATATCTCTTTGGGAAAAGGAGAAGCAGGTTCAAGATGATCGTTTGTTGGTTGAACTTGTAAAATGATTCCAGGATATTCTTACAATATTTGATCATTCATCTTTCTCATAAGATAAAAAAAATGCTCTGAAATCCCAAGAAGAGAAGCAGAGGAATATTCTACTAGAAAAGGAAAAGGAATGGTGATTAAAGAGAAAAGCTTTTTGGTAGTAGGTTGGGGATGGAAATACAAAGTATTTTCTTAGGGTGGAAATTCATAGAACTTATATTAATATTATTTGGGAAATCACAAGAGCAGATGGCACAAATCCATCCACCTTTAAAGGCATTGCAGAGGAAGGTTGTTCTTATTTCAAAGGGATTTTTAAAAAGAACCAGAGGGAAAATATTGATAAAACCATTTACATGGAAAATATCTTCCTAATATTTGTCAACAATGACGATAAATTGGGTCTAATGATAGAAGTCACAAAGGAGGAAATTGAAATGGTATTAAAGAGTTTTCAAAAAGACAGGAGTACAGGGCCATATATCTTGACTAATGAATTCTATATGGCCTTCTTCGATTTGATTGGGGAATATTTGAGAGAAATAATAGAATACACTACGGAAAATGGTCAAATGTTTTCCCCTTTTAACTCCACCTTCCTGGACCTACTTCCAAAATCAGACTCTCTAACTCCTTTGAACATTTCAATCTATTTCTCTATTCAAATATATATACAATATCATATCAAATACCATTGCTCTTTTATTAAAGCGAATTCTATCAAAACGCATCTCTAATGAACAATTTGGGTTCTTGAAAGATTGCGAAATACATGAAGTAATTGGGTTGGAATAGGAAGGCCTTCATTCCCTCCATCTTCAAAATAAAAATGCCATCATATGTAAGGTGGAATTATCAAAGGCCCTTGATAGAGTGGACTAGCTATATATCAAGTGGTTGCTACTTCATTTGGGTTTCAAATCAGTATTTTTGGATTGGGTATACTCATATATGAGTTCCTTCTCCATGGCTCTCCTAATTAATGGGTTTTCCTCCTCTTTATTCAACCCATAAATGGGTCTTCATCAAGGTTTTCCATTATTCCTTTTCCTCTTTTTATTGGTAATGGAAGCTCTTAGCAGAGCCATACAAGATGAAAAAATAATATGATATCTTAGAGGCATTTCCTGTTGAAAAGTGTAACTAGGCCGATCTTCATGTTGACTATGTAATTATGTAATTATGTAAAAGAAGAAGTCAAATTAATATATATTTTTATTGTATGTGCTTCATGGATTTCATGAGCATGATTTATTAAGTAGAAGGACTTCTTATTTATGTCCTTTAGGTTTAAGATCTAGTCTTTGCCATATGATCCAGGACCTTGTATATCGTTAAAGACATGCTCCATGATCTAGTAAAGTAAACCTTCAACGCTGATGAAGAAATACCCCACGAAATGTTGAAGAAATTAAAAAGTCAAGTCGGCGTACATGTTGTATCACAGTCGGGATATTACATTGGATGGTTGGCCTAAAAGTGAAAAAAATTCACTATATATAAGGTAAGATTGTGAATCATTTGGTGAGTAAGAATTGTGGATATAACTGCAGGAATATGGAACCATCTCGGAAAGTATTGTGGACAAGATTGAACATTATACAGGAAGGTTTTTGGATAGCTTCATGCGGATCAACCTAAGTATTTACGTGTGCACATACACTACAATAGACATTGCGGACATACACTACAATAGACATTGCGGACATACACTACGAGGAGACATTGCTGACATACATTAGATTACAGTGTGGGCATATGTTAGATTGCATTGTGGACATATAACATACTTCAGTGCGGATATAGGAAGCATAAGTGCAGATAAGGAACAATAAAATTTGCGGATCAAATCTCAGGGATAATTGCGGATAAAAGGGAAGTATATAAGTGCAGATATGTATACGAATAAGTGCAAGAAGGGCAAAATATAAGAGCAACATATGAATGCAAATAAGTGCAAAGCAGACTTCAGAATATTATTGCAAGGATAAGTAGTTGATATACATTGTGAAGGGCTATGATAACAAGATTGAATTAGCATAGGTTGAGACAGTGATCATGCGGTGAAGAGGCAGAAATAGTAAGGAAGGTAAATATGTGATTTACCTTCCTACTGTTCAAGAAACTCAACTACAAGAATATGCAAGGTAAATATAAAGGTCTTGGAAGCACATATAGGTCAAGGTTCTAAGTCTGGGTCATGGTACTTGTCATTTGAAGATCTATAAGAAGAATTATTTGCGGGTTTTCCTCTCCAAAAGGGAGAGGTTTTTCCCTGGCTCTAGGAGCCTAACATTTGTGTCTTGTACATTTTGATAATTGACTTGATGAAACAATAACTAAACTGAAAGAAGAGAAGACACAAGTAACACAAATAAGTTCACAAGTAATTATCAATAAGAGAATTTGTATTAACCTCCAGCCCTCCAAATTTTGAACATGGTACCAGAGCTAAGGTGTTGAACACAAGGGTTGTTTGTCAACAAAGACACTCAAAGAAGTGAAGATCAAATTTTGGGTTGTAAATTCAAATCAGTTTGCAAAGAAGGACTATCTAGCTACTTCAAGTGATATATCCTATTTCATTCAAAAGATCAACTCACCGAAGAAAATAATATTTTCCATCAAATATAAAAACTCAAGACTTTGTTTGAAGAGAACCTCATCTTATGAATATATCCTTTAGAATCAAGGGTTCAAGTACATCAACATTGAATAAATGAAACCCTTGACTTCGCTCTTAATCATCATCAAGAAAGCTGCAAGCCAATCCACACAAGTAAGTATTCATGACCCTATCTGTCAAAATGCTTTATTGTAAAGAAAGCAACAAGTTGGTTAGGTCATCAAACTTTAGTGCATGGAAGAAAAGGACATACTTTAATTTAATTGAAGACGAAGTAATGGACTATATCGAAGGATCTATTGTTCAACCCCCAAAATAAGATGCTCCCGCCCGTGCAAAGTACATGAAGGCAGAAATTAGAGCCCAGGGGATTCTCATAGAATCCATAAATGACTCTCTCACTCCCTATGTATCAAAACTAGAGACTGCAAAACAAATATATGAGAAATTGGTGGAGCTATTCTCTGTGAGTACTGCAGGAGAAGCAATCTATCTGAGACCAGAACTATAAAAAAAGAAATTATCAAGGGAAGAAGGAATCACTCCATACTTTATGAGGATTTCTTAAATAAGAGATCAACTGCGGGAACTAGGAGAAGTAATGTCTGACACTGAGATGACTATAGTGGTGTTGAATGCTCTACCAGAGGAATGGGGAAACTTCACTACTAGTCTATACAAGAAGAAATAAGCCACCTCATTCCATGATTTATGTGCTCTATAAAAAATAGAGGAAACAATACTAAAGGCCGAATTTGATACAAGACTAAGTGAAGATAATCATGCCTTTAAAGCCTCATACATGAAGAAAGGAAGATTCGGAAAATTTGGCCCTCAGATTAAAATAAGGAATATGGACAACGTACGATGCTTTGGATGTAATGAACTTGGGAATTATAAAAGAGATTGTCCTAAATCTAGAAAGGAAAAGAAGAAAAAGGAAGAAGCCCATGTCACTAATGGAAGAGAAGAACTTGATGCTAAGAGATCTAAGAAAGAGGAAGCGAGAGATCTCTATTATAATTAAGGTCATATTTCTCTTCAAGTGATAGTTGATTGGCTGTAAAATAATGTGATAGAAATCAATGTACATTGAGAAGCATCTCGATAAAAGCATGGAAGGAGCTCTCGATGAAACAGCTTCTGGAAAAACCTCTCTGATAACACAAATAAAATAAAGCAGTCATCAAGATCAAGGGTCATCATGGAAAGAGAACTCTGGATGTAATGACATATTGATGGAGCGGGCCAAAGAAATGAAGCTTTTCATTCTAGAGAAATTGCTATAGGATGACTCGAGGATAAATGTATGAGGTATGCAGACATATATGCTGATGTTGGATGTTGTGAATTCATTTCATATGGTTGCAGGTAATAGACTTCCATATTTAAAATTATGATTTATAAAGGAGGATCTCTCGGCACACTGACAGATGAAATCAACATAATATGTCCTCATAGAATATGAGGAGGCTGTACATAAACAAGAAATTGAAAAACTTGTAAGATCTTGGGAATGAAAAATGTGCAGATAGGAAGAGATCATGAAATGCAACCATGTCAAGAGGCAGTACTCATCCAGAAGCCAAGAAGATGTGATTAGGAGATCTCTTGGGAATATATGTAGACTCTGACGCAAGTCTGGTAAAGAAGAATACCCTTGGAAAAAACATATCATTAGGAGATGTGTCAATCTGTATGAAGAATTTTGATGCCTACAGGAAGATGTCATTGTGAAAGATCATCACTAAGGTAAATTTTATTCTAAAATTTCATATGTACATATTTATCTGGATGAATTTTTTTAGGGCTGCTAATCACAAGAAAGGATGTATGATCCTTGGAGATGATTTGAAGGAAAGCAGCATGGCATAACAATGGACCAGATGAGAAAGAATGATGAATCACTTTCTGATAGTGGACATGACTCATGACTGAAAGTGATGGATGATTTGTGCCCTATGAAGCCAAAAGTTGAAGATTCCTCAAATAATTCATGACATCAAGGGAAGAAATTATTCATGAGAAGCTGGGTTGCTGCTGCAGGACCCTTATTGATAGGGATCCTAGCGGTAAGTTTCTTACTTAAAAGAAACTTGAAGTATGTATGTAATTCTCTATTACATGTGTCATCCACTAGACTAGGACTAATAGCCGTAAGTCTTAGTGAAGGCCATGTGAAGAGAATGGATAGACACATCATTCTGGTCTTCACCTGGAAGACAGACTAGAGGATTTGGTAATCATCTGGAATTCGATACTCTTTGAGAATGAGATAGGGAATTCAAGATAAGAGTAATCATGGACCGATATTCTTTGAGGGCTGGCTACCCAAGAGAAGAATAGTCCAAGAAGGTCATACTCTAGGAACACCTAGGTGGGGTATGTACCTTGGAAAGACAATGACTATGGTTTCTATTAGTCATGTGTCTCGCCAACATTGTAGCCCATTGTATCGTTGAGAGATAGGGTTGTTAGTCAAGGCCTTGCACTAGGAAAATGATGGTTGATATGATGCTATACAGATGTGATTGCCAATCCAACTCTTCTTATGAGATTCTTTAGTTTGAAAATGACCATGTACTTGTATGAATACCTCCCTAGTTAAGAGGGAGTGTTGAAAGTGTAACTAGTTTGGTCTTCATGTTGACTATGTAATTATGTAATTATGTAAAATAAGAAGTCAACTTAATATATATTTTTGTTGTATGTGCTTCAGGGGTTTCATGAGCATGATTTATCAAGTATAAGGACTTCTTCTTGATGCCCATTAGGTTTAATATCTAGTCTTTGTCATATGCTCCAGGACTTTATATATCGTTAAAGACATGCTCTATGATACAGTAAAGTCAACCTTCAACACTGCTGAAGAAATACCCCACAAAATGTTGAATAAATTACAAATTCAAGTCGTCCTACATGCTTTATCATAGTCGTCCTATTACATTGGATGGTCAGCCTAAAAGTGAAAATTGTTCACTATATATAAGGCAAGATTGTGGATCATTTGGTGAGTAATAATTGTGGATAAACTGCAGGAATACGGAACCATCTCAGAAAGTATTATAGACAAGACTGAACCTTATACAAGAAGGTTTGAAGATAGCTTCATGCGGATCAACCTAAGTATTTAAGTGCAGACATACATACACTATGGTAGACACTGTGGGCATACACCACAGTAGACATTGCAGACATACACTACGAGGAGACATTGCGGACATACACTAGATTACAGTGCAGACATATGTTAGATTACAATGCGGACATATACCAGACTTTAGTGTGGATATAGGAAGCATAAGTGCGAATAAGGAATAGTCAAATTTGCGGATCAAATATCAGGGATAATTGTGGATAAAAGGGAAGTATATAAGTGCGGATATGTATACGAATAAGTGCAGGAAGATAATCATATAAGAGCAGCATATGAATGCAGATAAGTGAAGATCAGAATTCAGAATATTATTGCAAGGATAAGTGGCTGATATACATTGTTAAGGGTTGTGATAATAATATTGAATTAGCAAAGGTTGAGACAGTGATCATACGGTGAAGAGGCAGTAATAGTAAGGAAGGTAAATCTGTGATTTACCTTCCTACTGTTCAAGGAACTCAACTACAAGCATATGCAAGGTAAAGATCAAGGTCTTGGAAGAACATCTAGGTAAAGGGTATAAATCTGGATCATGGTACTTGTCATTTTAAGATCTATAAGAAGAATTATTTGCGGGTTTTCCTCTCCAAAAGCGAGAGGTTTTGCCCTAGCTCTAGGAGCCTAAATTTTTTGTCTTGTACATTTTGATAATTGACTTGATGAAAGAATACCTAAAATGAAAGAAGAGACGACACAAGTAACACAAATAAGTTCACAAGTAATTATCAAGAAGAGAATTTGTATTAACCTCCAGCCCTCCAAATTCTCAACATTTCCATCACTCAAAATTGCTCCCTCTCACACCTTTTATTTGTTAATGATATCATAATATTATTAGCGCTAAATGTAGGGAGCATCCAAACTATAAGGTAGATCTTGGATACCTTCTATATCACGAATGGGATGCAAATTGATCATGAAGAATTGGCCCTCATTGGAAATTCTCTGGATCTATATGACTCAACTCTCATTAGTAGAATCCTCTCAAAACCCCCCTCCATTTTTGGGACTCCTTGAGATATTTGGGTTTTATGCTAAATCCAAATAACTATGGAAAAAAAGTTTGGGCTTGTCTGATAGAAAAATTTGAGTTGAAAATTTGAACCTGGTGCAAAAAATGTATTTCTAGAGAAAGTAGACTAATGGTTTGGAAATAAGTTCTGAAAGCCATCCCAATATACTAGGACTCCTTGGCATGGATCCACAAGAGAACCCTCAATAAGATAAATTAAATATATCTAAGATACTTATGGGTTGGGTATCAAGACAAAAATCCTTTCACATTGGTTGCTTGGTCCACCATAGCAATTCCAAAGTCTCTTGGTGGACGGGGCTTAAAAAATGTCTTATGGTTTTCCAAAGCTCTTGTAGCTAAAGGCACTTGGAATCTGATCAGTGGAGCTGACCTTTGGCACACATTATGGTACAAAAGTATATTTCCTCTACCTCACTATTGGAATGGCTAAAAGCTCCAAGAAAGGTGACTAGAAATGGATCAATTGTGTGGAGATCCGCTATAAAATATATTGGCATAATTTTCTCTGGGCTAAGATGGATGGTGGAGGATGGGAAAAACTTCTCATAGGAATATATCCTTGAGTCAGTAGTAGAGAAAATCATATCCTTTCTGAGCATATTATGCAGGCTTTAAACTCTCAAGAGATATTCTATTTACATCATAATTCAAATAGAATTGGATATATCGGTGCACAATCATGGAAGGATGCAACTGAACTTAACCTTTGAGGAACAATTGGCTAAGAAATGGGGCCAATACACATCTTCCC
Organism: Pinus albicaulis; assembly: GCA_034641835.2. Taxonomy (NCBI): domain Eukaryota; kingdom Viridiplantae; phylum Streptophyta; class Pinopsida; order Pinales; family Pinaceae; genus Pinus; species Pinus albicaulis. Next base: position 30,717,384 of record MU968411.1, on the reverse strand, counting down.
TTCTACATGGCCTCATCTCTATATCTACAACTAAGGATTTTTTGGTTTTTTCATCGGCTCCATTAAGCTCATATAGCCCAAAATATGAATATATTTCTCTTTCCCAAAGGCGGAACAAACCTACCCCTACCTGGTGGTCCAAAAAACCATGGAAACCCTCATGTCATCCTAAAGGAAATTTATTTGTGGTTGCTTCTTAATAATAAATCACCTACTTAGGAAGTGCTTCAGAAGCACTTATGTATTGGGCCTAGTTGATGTCCCTTTTGTCTACAAGATGGGGAATCCACTCCTCGTCTCTTCATACATTGACCATTCTCAAAGCAAGTCTGGAAGGAAATACAACACATAATTATCAATCAATTTTATTGGGAAGGTCTTATTGTGGAAGACTTCTTCAAATCCTCGATAAATAAAAACCCAAGATGAAATTTAAAATAACTTCCTCTAGTGGTGTGATGGGGAATATGGTTGGAACAAAACTTTGTTATTTCGAAGAACAAGGAAACTCTTATCTCATAGTGGTGTATTACAACTTAGCCATACATGATTATTTACTGAAAAAGTTTCAAGTCCTTTCTCAACCACAACATTTAGATATCCAAATTCAAAAGAATAATCCTTACCCTTTCTTCGATGGGGCTTCAAATATTCCCCCACCCCTCTGGGGGGGACCAAGGGAATTCTCTATCTCTTTGCCAACAATTTTTCTCCTTCTCTTATTGTATTGGTCCTTCTTCAAATAATTTCATTGAATTATTTGCATTAAAACTTCTCCTACAGCACAAAAAAATATTAAATATCAATGAGCTATATATATATGGTACAGAGGAAGAAGAGTGTAATTTTTTAGCTGAGCTTTCTCATTCATCCATTTTATGTCGTATATGTATATCTGTGTGTGTGTGTGTATACATATATATACATACATACATATACATATATTACTTATATACATATACATATATATACATACATACATACATATATGTGTGTGTGTGTGTGTGTGTGTGTGTGCGGTGATTCATTAAATGTCATAAAATAGATGAATGGGAAAGCTCGGCTAAAAAATTACACTCTTATTCCTTTGTACCATAACATCACAAACCAGAACAAGGATTTCGCATCTATTTTCATCTCTCACGTATACAGGATTCAAAACCAGGAAGTAGGTCTCATTTCCAAAGGAGGATTGGTGATGGCTAAGGGCCTCTAGGAAAATAAAGAGAGAAAGGAAGGAATGCATCACCTTCTCCAAATCTTCCCCTAGGAGTAGTTGAGCTCCCTTGTTATACCACTTTCATCTATATGGTGTCGCTCTTTGATCGATATCTACTAATATTTTTTTCATACATTTTTTGCATTGTTATGGGGGATGTCACATATGCGATTTTTTTTCTTCCATGAAGCTACAGAAGATATGGAAATAATTTCACAGGGATTTTTTGATAGTCTTTACACACACAAACCTATTCCTCTCGGGTAACTTTTCTTTGGTTGGACATACTCCTTTTTGAGTTGGGTAACGTTTTAAAAATGCTCAAAAATGGACTTTTTGCTTAGGAGAGACATGTAGATATGAATATCTCTATTCTACTATTTACTTTGATTATAGATAGGTGATCATTTTTTATGTACAATTGTGGATAATGACTAATATACAAAGGGAATATACATGAAATTTATGTAAATATGTAAATTTGCTTTACTTTCTAACGCTTGGATCATGTTTTTGTTGGAAATTTTAACTAGGGTTGGTCTTCATTTAATATATTGAAGTCATTATGAAATATACTTGGAAAAATAATAAAGAAAATAATTTTATTATTGTAACAATGACTTGCTAAAGCATGGGTTTCATGCTTGGGTCATCATTATATTAGTAAAATTCCCCATTGTGGACTCCTAGGATTAAATTTGAGTTTATAGATTCATTTTACATTCAAAAAGACCCTTCTTGGGCTTTTGAATCATGTAGATCGGTTAAGATTGAGTTAAATACGAATTATGTAACCTCCACACCAATTCGAGCTAAAGGGGATCATGTCGGCCTAGGAGAAACCTATTCGACCTCACCTGGAGCCTATAAAAGAAAGGAATTCGAAGTCATTTGGAGCATATCTCTCAAGCTAGTTCGATATCTCAAGAGTAGTTGTAAACGTTTGAAGTATGTTGTCAGGAAGTCGAAAGAAGTGCAAGTTTGGGGAATTATAAGAAGAAGAATAAAATCGAACTTTTGGTTCCTCTCTCTCTATATTTCATGTCTTAGATTGGGAGATCGAAGTATTCCAAGTTTTGTTGTTTTCAAAAGCCGTATGTTGTTGGAAGTTGCTGCTTAGTTGAAGTTGTTGAAAAGGGGTTGAAGATTTGGGAGGATGAATTGGTGTGGAGGGAAGGTCTAGTATATGTATAGGGAAAAGAGTCTCAATGTATACTATTGAAATGAATAATTATCTTGACTAGTTTTTCCCCTCGTGGGGGGTTTTTCCCTAGCATAGTGCCTACATATTTTGTCTCTTGTTTTGTGATCTTCATGCACTCACAAGTAATTATCAAGATTGGAGAATAAAACCCTAATATAACTACTTTGGTTTTCCGACATGGTTTCAGAGCTAAGGTTAGGAAGAATTGAATACCACTTTGTTGGCATGGATTCTTCCTTTTTTATGGACTACATAACAATGGGTATCAACGGTGTTGGAAGCTAGATCAAGAAGGTAATCTATTACTTATTCAACAAGGTCAAAATTCAAGGACTCTTGGTTTCCTTTACGGGTTCTCTTAATGATGTAAATGCATGGATCATTGATAGTGGAGCATCAAGACACATGACAGGCGAAAGTAAACAACTCCATACACTATCAAAGGAGCCACATTCTCATGCAATGGAATTGGGTGACAACAAAAGATATATTCTTAAGGCCTGGGATCAACATCGTTGAAGCTAGATAATGGATTGAAGCTGCACCTCAAAAACATTCTATATGTTATAGGTTTGAAAAATAATTTGATTTCTATTTCTTGTTTAGAAGTTAAAGGGGAAAGAATTGCTTTTATTGATGTAAAAGTATTGGTTTGGGGAAAATATTATAGCATTGATAAATCTAGGGTTATTGGAGTTCGTGAAGGAATTCTTTATAGAGTCATTACACCACCATCTCAAGCTTTGGTTCATATGGAAATAAGTCCCATTGAGCTATGGAATAGGAGGCATGGTCATCTCTATTATAAATTCATCCCTACTCTTAGTCCCCTGGTTCATGGTATTCCTAATATGAAGTTGGATCATGATCAAGGTGTGTGCAAGGGATTTTATTTGGGAAAACATACAAGAAATCCTTTTCACAATAGTGAAACTAGGTCTAAATAGATGTTAGACCTCATCCATTTCAATGTGTGTGGACCCATGTCTGAAAAATCACTTGGAGTCATCTATATTATGTGACATTTTTTTATGACCATTCTAGAAATGCATGGCTCCGCCTTCTCAAAACTAAAGATGAAATATTTGATAACTTCAAGGAGTTTAGGGTTGAAATGGAACCATAACCGAAAGAAAGGTAAAAACTCTAAGATTTGATAATGGTGGTGATACACTTCTAAGGAATGAATTGCATATTGTAAGGAATTATATATTAAGAGGGAGCTCTTTGTTCCCTATTATCCCAAACAAAACGGAGTGTCCAAGAGGAATAATAGGTCAATTTAAGAAGGCATTCGAACTATGCTCCTTGATCAAGATATACCAAAGTTATTATGGGGATAGGAAGTGATGACAATCGTATACATTAAAAATAGAAGTACTCATAAGAGTCTTGATAAGACAACACCCAAATAAGTATTCACAGGAAAGAAGCCAAGTGTGGATCACCCCTGAATCTTTGAAAGTCCATCATATATCCATGTTCTGAAAGACAAGCGAAAGAAGTTGGACTCTACAAGTATCAAGGGAATATTCTTTGGATATAGTCTCTCTTCAAAATCATATAGAATCTACATCAAGGAAGGGTGGTATATTGAAGTAAGCAAGGATTTCATATTTGATGAGAATCAAGCATACAAGAAATCAAAGGATATTCCTACTGATTCTGATGATGAAGAATTTCCCATATTTGAAGAAGAATAAGTTCATCATGAAAACTCTACTACAAAACTTGAAGAAGAAGGACCAAGTGAGCCTATTCAGCCGGTGGTCATCCCAACCACAAGGAAGAGGCCAAATTGGTTGAAAGATACATTGGAAGAGGTTGAAGGATATGAAGTTGCATGAATGTTCAAGGAAAGAAATAAACCAAAAATATATTATGGTTATGCTACATATATGAAAAAATTGATAGAAGTTGAACCATCTACATTCAAGGAATCTGCACATCAAGAGGTTTGGAAGAAAGAAATGCAAGAAGAATATCAATCCATCATGAAGAATGGGGTTTTGGAAATCGTTCTCAGACCTAGTGACAAATCGGTTGTCACATCTAAATGGATCTATAAGATAAAACATGAAGTTTATGGAAGTATAGACAAGTATAAAGAAATATTTGTTGCAAGGGGTTTCTCTCAAAAGGAAGGCATTGATTATGAAGAAACCTTTGTGCCTACAACAAGGTACACTACTCTTAGAATGTTGGTTTCATTGGCTGCTACAATGGGGTGGAATATCCATCAAATGGATGTTAAGACCACATTTTTGAATGGTACCATTGATGAGGAAGTGTACATTGAACAACCAAAAGGCTTTGAAGTTAATAACAGGGACTCTCGTGTTTATAGACTTAAGAAGGCCCTATATGGTTTGAAGCAAGTACCTAGGGCATGGTATGCTAGGATGGATGCATATCTGCTTAGAATTAGTTTCGTAAAGAGTTCTGTTTATCTGAATCTCTACATCAAAGTTGTGAATAATGAGCCCATCATTATTCTAATATATGTGGATGATCTATTCATCATTTGTGTAGAGTGAAGAATTCAAGAATGTAAAAATATGTTGGAAACTAAATTTTAAATGAAGGATATATGACTAATGCACTATTATCTAGGTCGATAAGTTTGGCAGAGATTTTGGGAGATATATTTGGGGCAAGGGAAGTACATCATCAAGTTGTTGCAAAAATTTAGGATGATGGATTTTGAGTAGTTGACTACTCCTATTGTTACACCAATTTTTGGTCATCTAACCTATTACTATTATATGGACTAAAGTACACCATGTAAGACCAATTTTACCATAGTAAATTGTTTTCACTATGAAAAATAACTTAGTAATCCATAATTTATTAAGTCGTTTCTGGTCTAAACAAGAAACCCCATGAGGAATAATTGAATAAATCCTTATTTGTTTGATTTTCCTCATGGGATAATTAATTAAAACAATTTTTAATTAATATTCCTGGTCATATTTAACCCAAAACAGGAAAATTAATTAGATAAATCAATATTTATCTTATTATTTTCTAGGAATAGTTATTTAAAACATTATTTAAATAATATTCCTTGTTAAATTTGACTAAATCATTTATAAATAATTGAATAAATCACTATTCAATTAATTATTACTCAACCACATTCTTAAAATAATAAATAAATTATTTATAAATAAAGGGATTTGACCAAATTGAAATTCTTTTTACCTCCAACAAAAATAATAAAATATTTCATAAAAGTTGGATCTAGATTTGGTTAATAATATTTTAATTATGCACCAATATCTAGAATAACTCAATATTTTGTTATAAATAGAAGTGTTTTTCCACTCATTCACTACATTTTGTTGCTTAAATATCACTCTGGATCTATACTTTTGGTCTGACTTTGATCCTCCATCATTTTCATATTTTTCTACTTTTTGCTTGTCAGCTCCCTTTGAGTTCCATTTTGTTTGGGTTTTCTACACCATCAAGTGAGAGAGATCTTAGCTATGAAGCATTGAGGACATACAAGAACCCATACCATTGAGGGGGACTGGTAACATATTTTTATGTTTCCTTCCCAGGTGTCATAATACAAAAAATTATTTAAAAATTCTTGTCTTGTTCACTCGATGCATGGAGCAACTCTTGCTTATTATATGTTGTTTAATGTCTTTAACTGCACAAATCTGTATTTTTGTAGCATTTATTTTGATCAGTAACTGCAAATATAAGGAAATTGACATCCATCTTTGATGTTAGGGTTGTTTTTTTATTCACAGCTAAAGTGAGTTTTTTTCGTACGCTTGCAATTAGAATTCACACTAACAACTGGCGACTCTACAAGGGTTTATAATTATGACCGCTATCATTTTCAGATCCCTGCATGACCAGCTGCTTCAACCCCTAGGGTTTTTCTTCAGCTTCTTATTTTTCATTTCTTGATGGTGTTTTTAACCTTTAAAACCCTAAAACAATAAAAATTCTAACGTTTGTGTGTTTCTGGGCCTATTGCGCAGGTAACAGGTATCAGCCACAGCAGAGATGACAATTTTTTTCTGAAATCTTCTCCCAAAACAGTCGGAAGTGCAGGTCCCACTTTTTGGGCCAAAAATTGTGATCTTGACTCTTAGGAAGTGGGAAACAACTTGAAAACTACGACCTCAATAGAAAAAAGGTCAGAAACAACGACCTGTACTTTTGCGGGAATTTTTCTGTGATTTTTCTGGGTTTTTCTGGGCCACTTTTCAGGGTTTTTTAACCTCCCTCTTCACCCATCTTGGACTTGTACTAGATTAGCTTTACTTGTTGAAGTAGGAACCAAGCCCCTTAGGGCTTTAGTACGCTTCCACCTTTTTAGGAGAAGTTCTGCTGAAGCAGGTCCTCTAAGATTTCATTGTTTTCAGCCTTTTTTAAGATCTGAACCTATACTTTCAGTCCATTTTAGAACAGTTATTCATCCATACAAAAAACCTCTTTTCAGTTTTTTTTGGTCGTCCTTTAGGGCCCCCTCCATTTCCCTTTAAGTTGTAGCCATTTACCACCTTTTTTGCAGCATTTTTCCCTCAAGTTTTTTGTTGTTTTCTACACCTCTTTCCAGTAGATCTGACCTTTAGATCTCTGTCCCTCTTGAATTTAGATCCATTGGCCATTTTATGTGTTTTGACTAGATTTCGCCCACCCATAGACTAGTTGTTGGGAAGCCCTCCTCCTTGGGTTTAAATTGATGCATCTTTAGCTGTTTATTTTACTGTCGCATTCAGTTTTCTTTACTGTCATTTTTAGATTTATTTATAGTTATACAACATCTTTTTTCTTTTCTCTCTACACACGTCTGGGCTTAATTAAAATTAACACACTTATCACATACACGCACACCCTAAGTAAAGAGCGTATGGTTTACACCGCTAGGCCAAGACTTAAACATTGTAATCAATTGATCCTACACCTCCCTGCCCTTGTTTACTTCTCTTCCTTTTTGTGTTCCATGTTTCTTTACCATCATTACGCCCCCAAGGCGTTTATCCCAGAGACTCCAAGGCCTTCATCCTCAGTTTTCGTTAGGAAGACTTACCCCACCATGTAGGGTTTGTGTTCGTCCTCCACCGAGTCCCCATTCTGACCCTGCTTCTGGTTCATCGGGTTCCCCTTATGGTTCTATCATCGGCTCTCCTCCACCTTTCACCATTACCATGTCTAGTTTAGTACCTACCGCTGGTGGCAGCCTCGACCCTACTGCTAGGAATGCTACTAGTGGTGCCGCAACAGGAATTATTTTGGCTGCTCCCTTGCTCCCTTATATGGCAGGCTTAAGCCTTCCCGATTTTAGCCAGTTGATTAATGACCCCATACACCATGATCCCGGTTGGCCTGCTATGCCAACCAAGATCCCTTCAGACATCCCCAAGTTTGAAGGAATTGTTGGAGGAGATCCTACCAACCATGTTCATTCTTTCCACATGTGGTGTTCGTCTAACTCCATCACCGTTGACTCTGTCCGTCTTCGATTATTCCAACGTACGCTTATTGGAGAATCTTCCAAGTGGTATGTATACCATGCCTCCTCTCATACTACTTTTTCAACTGTTTCCAAGGCTTTTCTGTCTTACTTATAGCTTCCCCTTCACTATGACACCGGTACCGAACTCTTGATCTCTTTCCGTCAAACTTCTGCTACACGCCTATCTTACCATGTTCAAGAATGGCGAAGAAGAAAGAGCTTATGTCGAGCCCCTACCTTCGAAGACCGTGTCTACATGGACTGGCTTCTCATATCCCTTTTTCCTGCTATTGGAAAATATGTCGCATCTCACTTACCTCATACCGAGGAAGATACCCTCCAGATTGCGTTGAAATATGACTTGATCTACGCACAATCTGGTTATGTTTATATCATCTTACCTTATCTCCCTAGACCCAGTGGTGCCAATGCATAGGGGGCATCCCATGCCAACAACAATATCATTGGATCCCTTCACATATGTACACTCATCCTCCCATGGGTTATGGTTTCCCTCAGGGAGGGGCCATACCCTCCAACACTTTTCTCCCTCCCGACAGCATGTATCCAGGATACAACATGCCTCCTCCTTTTTCCCAACCTGTTTACCCAAATGTTGCCCAACCTCCTTATTATCCATATCTGCAGCCTGGTGCTCCAGCTCCTCCAACATTAGCACCTCAGCCTCCCTTACCTTCTTAAGCCCCACAACAGCAGCCACCCCCCTCCCCCCAGGGGCAGGTGTATGCACAGTAGGGTGTGACTAATTCTCCTACTTCCAAAAATTAAGAGGAAAGGCAACCAAAACCAATTTTCCCTAGGTAATCCAGGAAACAATCTCCAAGGGAATACATCTAACACTACAACCCAGCAACAAGGCACTCAGCTCAAGCAGGACATGCGTATTCGCACGAATAAGCCTTGTTCTTGTTGTAGTGTCTATGTTCACTATACCCACGATTGTCCTCTTTTACCTCAGATGCGTCAGATGTGGGAAGCTCAAGAAGCACCCTATGGAAAACAAGCCTCCCCTTCGATTCCTCCTAATGCTGCCCCTATCCAGTCGGCTATGTTTACCAATCCTTTCCCCCAACAAGGATTTGTGGCTACCCAACCCCCTGAAATTCAGGTAGCCACTAAAAACCCTCCATCTAGTACCTCTAATTACCAGATCCTCATGATGAACTCTGACCAACCCAATATCATTGACCTCAACCTTCAGACTTGGTCCCGTCAGTACACCTAGCCCCCAGCTATGTCTACTACCGAGCCCCCATCTTCCGGTCCCACAGAGCCTCTTTTGACACCCAATGGTCCTTTACTGAACCCTCAACCTAAGGCAAAAATTCATACCAATATCCCCAAGGGAGAATTACACCGAAACACTGCTTCTGGTAAAGCTTCCCACTCCTACAGTATAGTAGATGACTTGGCGCAATCCCATGCCGCCATGTCAACGCTGGAATTCCTCCAGTCGTGCCCTTCACAACGAAAATATCTACTAACTGCTATGGGAACTATGGATCCTTCATATGATCGTTTTATTTTCTTTGACATTGACAAGTCAAAACATCCCCCCCTTCCTGCATCCGTCGCCTTCTAAATCCCCATCAAGATCCGGAATGCCAACGTCTCTCATTGTATCATTGACGAGGGGGCATCCACCTGTGTGATGTCCATTTCTGTTTGGAAACAAATCGGATCTCCTGAGTTAGCCCCTTCCACTATCACCCTCCGTGCATGGGATGGCCACTCTTCCTAGCCCCTCGGCATGTTCCACAATTGTCCTATTACTCTTGCGGGCAAGAATGTTTATGTTTACATTGAAGTCATTGATGCCCCCTTAGACTACAACATTCTATTGGGTCGTATCTACCATTAGGGGAATTTTGAGGTCTAAAATGGGCCTCCTAAAGAAATAATAAAATAATAGCTAAACCAATAAAATAATATTTTTGAATTTGAGATTCACTTTTTGCACCAAAATCCATGTAACCATAGTTAAATTTAGTTCAAAATTTGTACCAAAATAAAATTAATAAAAAAATTGTATTGATGTGACTATAAATAAGAATGAGTTTCTCAAGAAAAAGTCATTATCATTCAACAAATAATGCATTTGTCCTTTGTACTTAAATAATTTAAAATAAAATATAAATTTAAATTTAAATTCTTAATTATATTATATGTTATTAATTAAAATTTATATTATTTAAATTGTATAATAACATGTAATTAATATACTATCTAAATATAATATAATATAATATAATATAATAAATGTATAGGGATATGCATTGTTTCTTTCAAGAAATATGAAATGAAAATAATATATTTTTATTCAAAAAGTGTGAAATGACATTTATTAAGAGTACTTTACTTTGACTTTAAAAATACTTAGAGCACTACCATGGTTAACCATGAGTTTTTATTCACCATTGAGAATGTGACAAGTAAGTACCTTTAACTCAAGCAATGCCACCTCAACCATTATGGATGATGTCATCCCCTAAAATGTGATTGGTTCTCATAAAGTGAATTTTGATTGTACATTTTCCTTAGGAGGCCCATTTTAGACCTCAAAATTCCCCTAATGACTTATGTGATGTCTGTTGTCCCATATGTGGTTCACTGTAAGATGTGCTTTCCTCATAATGGAAAAATTGTCACCATCTATCAGTTGACATATTATGAACCGAAGTCCCAGACCTCTCCAGAGTCCATTATCTCCTCGGTGCCCAATAAACAAGCAGTTAAACCTCTGACCACTGTCTCACCCGGAGTCTATAAATATTCCTCTTTGCCTGGTTCATTCCTTGGTCTCCCCCCTCCTATCTCTGACCCTAGCTCATCGAATTTTTGCATGATGCAATCGTCTCGGTCCAACCTCAAATATACTGGTTCTACTAGCCAGTATCCCCACCCTCCGCAACCTACTCCTAGTACCTTGACTCAGCCTTCAGGACCCCCTCCTCAAGGCCCCTCATCTATAGCTAGTGTCCATGATCCTATATATCCTCCTAGAATTGTTCCCCCTGGCCTTAACCATCTTGGAGTTGTCCCGCCTAGCCATTACCCCTCTGGTCAGATACCATTTCTTGCTCCCCCTCCTAGAGTATTTTTGGTACTTGTTATGGCTACCCTATCTCTTCTTAACATGACCCTAGGGATCTCAGTCTAGTACTTTGATCCCCCAGCTGCTATCCTGCCTAGTCAACCCAAACCTTATATAGCTTTGACCTCAGTCCAATTGGTCGCCATAACCCCTCCCTTTGCTTTTGTGCCTCATCCACCTCAATAGGAACCTACTCCTGTTGCGAAAGCCTCAGGTTAGGGGGGCAAAGCCTGCAAAAATGCACCTAAGGAAAAGGCTACCCAAAAAACCCCTACTCCTCCTCAGCCTCCAAAGCATACCCCTCCGTGTGCTTTGTATGATGTTTTCGTTCATGCCACCCATAATTATCCTGAATTGCCTCGTATCAAGCCTATGGTCAATGTTGTGTTTCTTGAGTCTAAGGTCCCTGAAGCCCCTGTTACTTTACCGACTGCAGCCAAGAAACCCAAGAATGTACACACAAACCACCCCTGTGTTTTTTCTGATCTCCATGGCCACTATACCCACCTCTATCCCCGCCTTGCAGACTACCACACCTCTTTGGACGTAGTTCGCTAGTATGAGGCTGCCCACCATGAGTCTGCCTCTCCTTTACTTGTGCGTTATGCTTCAGGCGAACCAGAGGACCCATCCACTCCCATTGAAATTTCCCCTCCCGACGTCGAGATGACGAAGTCTTCGGCCACTATCCTCCACTTGTCATCATCTATGAGATCCACGGTGGAAGACCCCTCTGGGGCTTCACTTCTGTTTCGCCTAACCTCCCTTCAATGATCGCTTGGGCTCAACATCAGTAGACCCTTCATCTACCTATTTTTTGGTCACCCTCCGTGACGATGTGCATGTAAACCTCTCTTCTCATGATCATGAGTTAGGTATTTTCGCCACATCATGTGGTCATCCTTCCACCAGTCACCCCATCTTCTACTATGATGATGACATTATGGAAGCATTTACCACACCTGACTTTATCTATCCCCCCTTACATAGAAACCATGCATTCGAACCACATATACCTTGTGGTCATTACATTGACACCCAATGTTTTGGTAAGGGGACACCCATATTTGAGAGTCCAGGAGAAGCAATTCTCCACAACCCTCCTAGTGCATCTGGTTGTGTCGACTCTAGTACCATTATTCCTCCCCATTTAGAAGAACCTCTAGATTCCCATATCACTTCAGATCACTCTAGGGATGATCCCCCTCATCATTCCTTCATCTTACATCAACAACCCAGTCCCTTAGACATTGTTGTTGACCAACCTCTATATTTTCTCAGTGAGCACCAGTTCATTATCTCCAAAGACACTCTTTGGTATAGTGACACCATATATGGCGCTCCATAAACTCCTCTATCTAGGGCCATCATTCCCACCTCTGCATACCAGATCAGTCCCCTCCATCACATATGCTTGGGGGCATGATGTCACCCCTGGCCATCTTCTCATATGATTACCATAAGTCTCGACCTAGACCCCATCGATCTAGGTATGGTTGATTGTGCCCCCATTCCTTGGATAGTTGCACCTACCGGCCTCTCCGGCGAGCCATATATCGTAGATCTTTGATACCCTATCTTCAAATATTCTACTTTGTATGATACCATGTTTACCACTTATTCCCTCTGTTCAACTTGGTGGGCGAGGATGATTCTACACCTTCTCTAGTAGCTCATTCTCGTATTATTTTCTTACCTTGATTCTTCATCAGGACCATCCTTCCAAGAAGCATTAAGGCCATCCTTAGAAAATCAAGGGCTCTCCTTCCCTCATCAGTGGGTTCTCAATAATTTGAGGACCCCAAACCTGGCCAATGTGGCGTGAACTACATGATCCCCTCGGATCTCAGAATGTAATGCATCCAAGTCTCTCTCTCCCAAGTTGATCCTCAACTTTTTCATACCTGCAAAAAACCATCATATTTGTCAGCATACAGAAAGGAAAAATTGCATCATAACCATAAAATCCTAGCTCTCAGCCAAAAACAGTGTTGAAACCCCCTTTCTCTGATAGGTCACACTTTTCAGGTCATTTCCTAGGATAGGTCACAGTTTTCTGCCCATTACCTGCTACCTAGGTCGCAGAACAGACCCCAAAAAGTGTGACCTGACCTATTCCTGGGCTCTAGGTGCCTAATTTGAAACTTTAATCCACTGAATTGAAAGAGTATGGCTAGGACTCTTACCTGCAATTGACAGATATCGATTCCAACGGTCGGTTTGTCCGCTACAATCGCCACACGATTTAGGGCCTTTTCTCCTCTCTACATTCACCACAGCTACACTTGCAAATGAATCACATTGGAGGGAAAATGCCTTATTAAAAGAGAAACCCTGTATTTTTCTTTCACTAGTTGCGACCAAATTGTAGCTCGGTTTGACAAACCACCAACACCATTGAAAATCTCCCATTGAGCTCTCAAATGGGTATCCTTTCGTTTTTGGTGTTTTGATACTTCACCTAGGCACATTTTTTCCAAGAAGGGTCACTTCATCGCTACTCAAATCAAATTTCTTCACTTGCAACACTTGTACTTGGGGCACCACCTTGCCTTCATACTTTTCCATGCTCGTGTTGATTTTCGTTGTGAGTAACCATCTTGTACTCATGTTTTTATGGTCCCCACCAGGCCTATTTTGTGTGGCATCATCATCGAGTTGCCCTTGTTTAGAGCATTCGAGTTGAGTCATCATCACATCCATGGAGTCTGTCCTGAGTCCTTTTGTATCCTGCCACAGTCCTCCATCCTTCATTTCTTTGTCCCTCTCTCGTGTCGCACATTTTGGCCTTCATTCATACTATCCCCTATCCCCTCCGGAGTCGAGTCAGTAGCTGCCAAGTCATCCATGCCCTTTATGCTCTAACAAGGGAAGTTGTCAGCCCACTACCTAGTACCCCCCATTCCACCATCATCCTTGGTGTCAGTCTATCAATCGCTCTACTATTATCCCTCATGCCTTAGTTGAGGATACCTTATTGCCTCACCTATAGTGGACCTCCTTCTGTCAACATTAGCTTATTCATTCCAGAAGACAGGTTTAGAGGGCGGTGTACCTTGGTTCCAGCTTCCACTCTTGTTTAGTGCCTCAGATCAGGAAAAGGGACCCCTTCTTTCCCTTTGACTTGATTGTTTCTCAGCTCCAACTCCTTATGGCATGATCGAGATCTGTATACTTAATGGTTCAGTGATACAACAGACTGTACCAGTGATTTTCGGGTGTGTGTGAGATGTTTCAGGCCTCATGAGGGGGCAGCCCTTCAGGTATCCCCCCACATGCCCGGATGACTTCTCTACTATAGCCTTGGATGCAACTCCATAAATTTGATGGTTCCGGCCTTAGCCGCTTGCAACGCCTCTTTAGTTTGCATGTATCATTCAAATTTTCAGAGTCCTTTCTTGTTTTACAGGGCCTCTTTGGTTGTACTTATATCTCATGTATTCATATATTATTGTACAAGTCTTGTTTGTTATCCCAGGCACAATATGTACGTGGGATCCATTATCATGTTTTTATCTGGCCCATTTTTATGCCAGCATGTACTATATAGTTCAGTTCCTTATTTGTTGGACGCATCATTATTCTTTGTACTTTATTATCTCGATGAGCATAGGTATGCCTCCCCCGCCTCATGTAGAATAGGTACTCACTCATAAAAGAGACTTGTCACACCTGTAAGTCTCGCCTCCTCAAGGCCTTTTCCTCTCGCGCTTTAGTCTACCTTATATTTCTCTCTCTCTAACTCCCCCTTCGGTGACTAGTGATTGAGTTCTTACAACGTACTTTGGTCATACGATTAGCTCCTAACGCTCGCATGCTAGGGGGGCAATCTGTTACACCAATTTTTGGTCATCTTACCTATTACTATTATATGGATTAAAGCACACCATGTAAGACCAATTTTACATAGTAAAATTGCTTTCACTATGAAAAATAACTTAGTAATTCATAATTTATTAAGTTGTTTATGGTCTAAACAAGAAACCGCGTGAGGAATAATTGAATAAATCCTTATTTGTTTGATTTTCCTCAAGGGATAATTAATTAAACCAATTTTTAATTAGTATTCCTAGTCATATTTAACCCAAAATAGGAAAATTAATTAGATAAATTAGTATTTATCTTATTATTTTCTAGGAATACTTATTTAAAACATTATTTAAATAATATTCCTTGTTAAATTTGACTAAATCATTTATAAATAATTGAATAAATCACTACTTAATTAATTATTACTCAACCACATTATTAAAATAATAAATAAATCATTTATTTATTTATTATTTATAAATAAAGGGATTTGACCAAATTCAATTTCTTTTTCCCTCAAACAAAAATAATAAAATATTCCATAAAAGTTGGATCTAGATTTGGTTAATAATATTTTAATTATGCACCAATATCTAGACTAACTCAATATTTTGTTATAAATAGAAGGGTTTTTCCATTCATTCACTACCTTTTGTTGCCTAAATATCACTTTGGATCTATTATTTTGGTCTGACTTTGATCCTCCATCATTGTCATATTTTTCTACTTTTTTCTTGTGAGCTCCCTTTGAGTTCCATTTTGTCTGGTTTTTCTGCACATCAAGAGAGAGAGAGATCTTAGATCTGAAACGCTGAGGACATACAAGAACCCATCCCATTGAGGGGGATTGGTAACATCTTTCTGTGTTCCCTTCCCAGGTGTCATAATACAAAAAAATCTTTAAAAATTCTTGTCTTGTTCATTGGATGCATGGAGCAACTCTTGCTTATTATTTGACGTTTAATGTCTTTAACTGCATAGATCTAGATTTTTGTAGCATTTATTCTGATCACTAACTGTAGATCTAAGGAAATGAACAACCATCTTTGATGTTAGGGTTGTTTTTTATGCACATATAAAGTGATTTTTTTCGTACACTTGCAATTAGAATTCAAACTAACACCTTTGATCACCAATATCAAGAAGTTGAGGGACTCTGAATCTAGTCTCATGGATCCTACCTTCTATCGACAATTGGTGGGTTCCCTGAAGTATATGGTAAATACTAGGCCAGATATATGTTTTTCAGTAAACATTCTTAGTCAGTTTTAGTTGGAGCCCCGTCACGATCAATAGATAGCTACCAAAAATATACTGAGGTATATTTGTTCCACTATACATCACTTCCTAAAGTATGATAATGAGGAATTCAAGCTAATTGGCTTCAAAGACTATGATTTGGGTGGCAGTGTGACTGATGGAAGGAGCACTACCGGAGTATGTTTTAGTCTAGGAGTTGTTATAATCTCATGGGTGAGTAGGAAGTAAGATCTTGTTTCATTGAGTAGTGCTGAGGAAGAATATGTGGTTGCATGTGAAGTAGGAAAGGAGGTTGTTTGGTTAAGGAAGATTATAAGAGATTTGTTCGAGAATTCGCTGGGTCATACTGTGATTAATTGTGACAATCAAAGTTGTATCAAGATGTCTGGATATCTTTTTTTTCATGATAGGAAGAAGCATATGAATAATAAGTTCCACTTTATTAGGAAATTGGTGCAGGATGGGATCGTGAAGTTAGAGTATGTATCGAGAGATTAACGGGTAGAAGACATACTAACAAAGGATCTTCCGAATAATAATTTTGAATATTTGAGAAACCTATTGGGTTTGGTAGACATTTCTGATTGTATTGATGATAAGGAAATGGAAGATATTTGTTGAGGCTTTGCAAGTGAAGCATTTCCTGGGAGGACATTTGGTAAACACTTTGTGTTGATGTCTAGGTCCCAATGAAGGGAAAGTGGCATCGGTCATAGAGCTCTTAACATCTATATGCACCTAGGTCCCTGGGTTGGTGGTTAGCAAGTAGGACAGATGGTACCTAAAGGGGTTGAAAGGTTGATTCCACCTTATTCCCACTTGGATATATTTCCCTGGTTAGGAATCTAGTTTATGGCATTGCGATATCTAAATTGTTGAGAGACCAATGGATAGATTTCCCTGGTCAGGAATCTAGTCCATGGCATTGTGGTGCCTAAATTTCTCCATTGTTTCATATAGTTTGAGATCTTCTATTGTATTTGTATATGATGAATACCTCCCTAGTTAAGAGGGAGTATTGGAAATTGTATCTAGGTTCAGTCTTCATTTAATGTATTGAAGTAATTATGACATGTACTTGAAAAAATAATAAAGAAAATAATTTTATTATTGTAACAATGACTAAGTTATTAAAGCATGGATTTCATGCTTGGGTCATCATTATATTAGTCAAATTCCCCATTGTGGACTCCTAGGATTAATATTGAGTTTATAGAGTCATTTCACATTCAAAGAGACCCTTCTTGGGTTTTTGAATCATGTAAATCGGTTAATAATTGAGTTAAATATGAATTATGTAACTTTCACATCAATTCAACCTAAAGGAGATCATTTTGGCCTAAGAGACACCTATTCAACCTCACTTGTAGCCTATAAAAGGAAGCGAGTCGAAGTCATTTGGAGCATCTCTCTCGAGCTAGTTCGATATCTCAAGAGTAGCTGGAGAAGTTTGAAGTCTATTGTCGGGAAGTCGAAAGAAGTGTGAGTTTGGGGAAGTCTAAGGAGAGGAATAAAATCGAACTTTTGGTGCCTCTCTCTCTTTGCTTCATTCCCCATATTGGGATATCAAAGTCTTCCAAGCTTTGTTGCTGTTGGAAGTCATCTACTGCTAGAAGTTGCTACCTAATCAAAGTTTTTGGAAAGGGGTCAAAGATCTGGGAATTTGACTTGGTGTGGAGGGAAGGTTTGCTATATTTCTAGGGTGAAGAGTCTCAAAGAATACTATTGAAAGGAAGAATTATCTTGACTTGGTTTTCCCCTCGAGGGGGGTATTTCCCTGGCATAGTGCATGCATCTTGTGTCTCCTATTTTGTGATATTCATGCGCACATAATATGGTAATTGGTTTATGAAAGATAAGATAATAAAGAAGTAAAATAATCAAACACAATCACAAGTAATTATCAAGATCGGAGAATCAAACCCTAATATAACTACTTGTATTTTCCAATAATTTTTTGGGCTATTATATGCCTAGTTCTATCAAGGAATGCCACTAGCATCAACATTATTTTATTTTGTTTCAAATTAATCAAACACGAGGATTTTTTTTCTTCATAAATGTGTGTGTGTGTGTGTGGGCAAGCTCACGGTATTCCATGATTACTCAATGTCATACTAGTAGCACTTTATAAAGATACATTAGCATACATAATTGATTTTCCACTTTATAATGAAATGTGAATTCTCATCCTTGTGGCATAATAGGTCTCTATGCCTAAGAAAATTCATCTGTGTCAGTGATCTCTACATCAGATTGGGGATTCCCTTTACCAATGTTTTCAATTAATGGACACAATTATGTATAATTTAAACAAAATATTATAATCAATTACATGTGCATAATTTAAATCACTAAAAATAATGCAACTAAATTAGTAAAAATATAATGATAATACTACATCTATTATCCAGTGGTATATCCTAATTGAATAGGATGTTCAACCATCCTTTCCAATGCATCCTACATATGGATACTATACATGATCATCATCGCTAAATAATAGATCCAAAGCCTCCAAACTCATTAGCCTACATAAGTACTATGTTTGGCCCCTCAATGGACAACATCTTCTTCCACATGATAATACACACAACAATCATCACCTTAGAGGGAGGTAGTTGAATGTTGTCCAACTCACCAAAAAAATTTTAAATAGATAAATTAAATACTATGAAGCGAAGGAAAATATTTGTCCCCCCAAATATGTTATGTAAATAATCCAAAGATATACAAAGTGTCAGAGAATAATGGTAGACAACTTAACTAATTTGAGGGTAGGAAATACACAATCAATATAGTGCATCAAAGTGCGAATAATGTGCTTCCCTTTAGAGATATGGTGTGTTAGTGTCATTATAATAAGGGACAAGTACCTAACCTCATCTACTCTAAAATAATTTAAATGTGTCTAACCCTTGGCACATTGAATCCATTTGAATCAGAGATGTTTGCATTGAGATATCTTGACACATATACTATTTGACTCTCTTTTAGGCAAAAAATTGGTGAAATGGGGAAAATCCTCCCCCCTCATAAATAGCCTACTTATAAAATAAAATTCCTTTATGGGTGGACACCACAAATTAATACCAACCTTGGAGCCCTGGCTACCATGATTATGATAGTGGATCAACTAAATCAACAAGCACATGTTCTCCTCAAATTTAACCTCCTTATAAAACTTGAGGAGGCCAACATGCCTTAAAAGGGGAGGAGTACGAGTTGTAATAGGATGAAGGAATATATTCCACTCACTCTCTCATGCCTCCCACTCATGTAAAAAGGAATATGGGTTGGCCTACTATTTTTTTAGTTTCCCCTCATTTACATACAAATTTCATTAGACATATGTGTCTATAAAATAAAATATATACTAAATTGCTATTTATAATATTCAATAACCATTGAATTTTTTTTTAAAAATCATTAAAAATGTGTAAAACTAACTGGCTCTCCCA
The DNA here is from genome assembly GCA_034641835.2 of Pinus albicaulis. NCBI lineage: Eukaryota > Viridiplantae > Streptophyta > Pinopsida > Pinales > Pinaceae > Pinus > Pinus albicaulis. The sequence continues at coordinate 30,697,833 of MU968411.1, read as the reverse complement.
TTTTGAGTAAAAGTATCATACCTAATGCACTACAATTTTATCAACTCAACTAAAATCCAATTCAATGCATATATACAAATAAATTGCTCAATAATCTTTTATTAAAATTTCAAGCACCGATTTGTATGATAAATGTTATAAATAGTATCGAAAATTAGTTGGATTTAATTATCAATGCACCATGCTTAGGTAAAGGCATTTTATTTGACACATCATAATATTTTTCAATCCAAAAATAATTGCAGTACACTAAAATTTACAAAGATAGCTACCATCCCTTGGTTCTATTATCTTGGTTGATCGATGTGCCACATTTTATGGGATAACCACTATCTATGTCTCCTATTTATTTACATATTATACAATGCATACAATTTACACACACAATGTTAACATTATATAATGCATTTAATCTTGTGTGGCACATTGCGAAAAATGCATCCATACATTTACTATCCCACTAAAGAGCACATGTAAATTCCATTCGTTAAATTCAATACTTTGTTGCACTTGTAATGTATTGTAGCACCACTACTAGTGCATCCTATAAATGGATTGTGAGATGATGTGAGATGAAACCCAAGGACACACCATGTGGAAAATTTTACAAATAAAAAATCAAATTAAAGATTAATTTTTAATTTTAAACTATTGAAACATTAAATTAAAGGAGAACAACCAATCTACTTGCTTCCCCATGGGGTGTGTCACCTTGAAATGATAATGGGCCATAATTCACAGGATTATGGGGATCTGGGATGTAATATCTCGCACACTTGGTAATTGTACATCTCTATGCTACATACAATGGAATTAATGCAAATTTTTATGAATGTTGGTGGTTGGTATAGTTGTTTTTTAGCCTTTGAGCTCTTCAAACCTTGTTTCAGTACTCTCTGATTTCTCCCTGTAATCATGGAGAAGGAGGTGAACACTGGAAAATCGGGGGGAAAATAGTAGAATACATGGGAATGGAAACTTATGCATATTTGGTATTACCTCTCCCCTGTAGTTCAACCTTTCTAGCTACTCTACAAGTTTATATATTTTCGAGGAAACTTGTAGGTGATTTTCTCATAGTGTTTCAATTTTCAGCTCAAGAAATGTTGCTAGAGTCTATCTTGGTTCTATTTAGGCGACTCAGTTTCAAGGATGGGTTGCTTTTTTCTCTAGGGTAGTAAATTATCTCTTCCTCTCTGGAAAGATTCTCATTATGCAACATATCATAGTATTCTCCTTTGAAGACTAGCCTAATTTTTTTCTCCATTCTTATTTATTTTTTGTATGGTCTTTGATTAATTTGCTTTCCCCTCCACTCTTAACTTTGTTGTCTAATATTTGGCTTATTATTCCTTTAAACGCCTCTAGGGGTAAGGCCCTCACTATTTATGGCCTCCAATATTCTATATCTAAGGACTCAGTAATCAATTTTCCCCATCCTCTTGAGGTTTTTGATTGAACAAATATTTATATGTTTGCAATTGTTATACAGAGTTCTTACTGGTTTTCTCTCCTATGGTTGGGCCCACTTCCTTTTCAAACCAAGTCCTATTGGAACTGGAGGTTGACTCCACTTTTATTGGATAATTCCTCCCCTTATCTCTTCCCTATTCTTTTTTCTTCATAATGTCAAGGCTCCACCATCCCTCTAGTTGTAGGGGTTTTTTGGGAGCTTATCCCTCTCCCTCACTAAGAGTTTAGTTTATAATCAAATGTTTTATTGAAACCTACACTAAAACAATACCTTTGGAATTCCACAGTGAAATCCACCAAGGAAAGGATGAGCGATCTCGATGGATACCAGTGGCCACCCACCTATTCCACCATTTCACAACACAATTTTCTATTTTGGACGGTTTTTCTACACTTTTTTAGGTCCTAAACTTCTAGAGACGTTTTGAGGCCCTAAATGACATTTTTTGGGGGAAATTATCTCTCAGCAGTCATAGAATTGCATGTGCAATATATATATATATATATATATATATATATATTTTCATTATAAATTTGTATATCATTTTGTTCCCTTCATAAATTTGGATCAATGAAGCTCACATGGAGAGAATATTTATCATTGATGCAGAGATTCCAAAAGAAGCTAGTAGTTGGATTCCTAAGATTGGTAATACTTGCACCAGGTGGAATTTTTATACAGCTTCAGTGGGCCTAATGGTTAAGAGCATGTATTTCCTCCTAAGAGGTCACAAGTTCAAAACCATAGGGGGTAGAGTATGTATGCCTTCGTAGAATTAGCAGTCAAATCATTGCGCGGAGGTGGGTCCCTTGTCCCACAAACAAGAGGGTCTCATACACCAATTTGGTGTTTGGCTTGGCCATGACCTTAAAATTGCATAATAATAACAATATGTATATCGCGGATTTGTATTGGCAACTGGAAACTCTCATGGGGAAGGTTTTGCATGATAGGTCAGAGACACATGATAGTAAATACTTCTATGCATTAATCAAGTTCAAAAAGAACTCTAGAAATTGGATGATAAAGTATTTATCCTAGCAAATAAAATTTCCAACCTTGAATTAGCCAACTTCAACAAGGATAATAAAGTTCTTTCGACCAATCAGTTGGATTCTCCATCATCCTAAAATGTTTATCTTTCTAGTACTTTTTGTTCTTATAATTATCAAGTTTTCTAATAGCAAGTTAGATATGTTTCATTTCTCTTATTGCAGTTCCAACATTATCATATTTCTCATCAATTTTCAACAAAGGATATCATACATCTTGCTAGTATGGACAAAGGTACTACTTATATGCTACTATTCTAGTTTCCCAAATGGTAGACTAGTAGTAATAGAATCAATTCTGTCTCTTTTCTATTAATCATAATACAAAGCTTTGTCGAGCCTTATGAAAAAATGATCAATTTATTTTATATCTCCTCCATAGAGGAGACATGGTTTTCAAGCAAATAAAAAAATGAAAACATGTTACTAATTGCAAAATTCCCAAATGAAAATAAATCCACCATGAAAATGTAGAATTCAAGAAATATAGCAATATGGTGTCACTGGACAACAAGGTGGTCATATGAGGATAAGGATAACGTATGCTTGTATGTTTTGAAACACTAAATGAAATTTAGAAATATAATTTTGGTTAAATAAGTTTTTATTTTATTATACTCACATCCATCAATATATATGCATAGGGTGTGATTGTTATGCCTTTTTTTCTTATTTTTTTAAATCTACATTGTTGTGTCCTATATCCCCAACATATTGTTACATGTAGAGGTATAGGGCACACTGGGCTTATTATATTTATGTTTTTTCAGCCCTGCATTGTTGTGTTTGGTAGTGTTACACACTAATGCAAGTTAATATGAACACAATAAATTGGTTTTCTAAAAACTAATATTTTATAACAAAATATTTTAACCTAACTTAGTGTATGTGGCAAGGTTACATACCAATGTGATTAAATCTATTAGCTACACCAACTAAACAAAAATAAAAATAAAAAATATAGACCTAACATGATGCATGTGATAGGAATACACATTATTGTAGTTTAATATATTAGGTGAACCAATAAGGATTTCTTGAAAAAATGGTCAATATTTTTATGAAATATGTTGACCTACTACACACCAATGCAAATGTTAATGTAACGCGCTAGTGTGACAATATGGTTTAAGCACATTGAAAAAAACAATATCCATCAAAATCTCTAATTTCTGATATCTACTGAAAATGGATAAGGGAGAGTGGTATGTAAAAACCTCCTCTACTTGATGTTTTCCTTGTATTCTATGCGAGGAAGGAGCTAGAAAAGACACTCTAGTCAACTCTTCACTTACATGTTTGAGGCTCTTGGATTAATGGATGTGAAACGCTTACAGTTAGTCCTGACCCAGAGGTACTTCAGAAGTGGAAGGGAGGGGTGTCAAAAATAATTGGGCATATTTTAGTAGCAAAGAATGTTTTAGAGGAAACATATATATTAAAGTTTTTGTAGTTTTAAGAGAACCTTCAAATCATTTACATATCTTATTACCAATGGAAAAAGAAGACCAAAAACTCCAAAGATCTTCAAATTTAACCATACATTGTTGAAAGAAAAAGAGTTTAAGAACATAGTTGTTCAAAGTTGGAAAATGTATGATCCTAATTTAAATGAATCTACAATGTTTGAGTTTACAAATAACTTAAAGAATAATGGGAATATGGACAAAGGAGAATAGCCAAAGTGCGAGAAAAAATAAAAATAAAAATTAAAGGAAAAAAAAATCAAGCTTTTGTATTGAAACATCAAAAAAGGAATATTCATAGAAAAAGAAAAGAAAAATCTAAAAAGGTTAGAGAGTGTGAAAAGGAAGACATTGGAACAAAAAAAGTTAAAATGGAGATTGAAGAGATGATCTATTTCATTTACAAAAGGTGTTGAAAATACAAATTTTTTTAGAACCATGCCAAGCACATAAAGAACATAAATACAATATGGGATATCAACACAATTGAAGGTTCAAAGGTCAAGACATTTAAGGAAATTTTAGAGGAAGGAATGAATAATTTCAAACTTATATTTCAAGAACCTTCCTAAACTAAAATAGCAAACTTCCTAAACTACAATAGCAAAAAACCTAAAATGAAATGAAAAAACTTCATTCACTGAATATGAGATGAGAAATTTGGTTGATAAATTGAATATAAAAAATAGATTGGACAAAATAAAACAAAACATACAAAATAATGTATCAAATATAATATGAGAGATAGATGATATAAAGTTATGAATACATGATCTAGATCCTAGGGGCTAATATCTAGGAACCAAGAAAGTTGAGAGGGGAAGGATGAACCAGAACGAAAACATTAATAAAGGATACATGAACTGAATACATCCAAAAAAAAATATGAAAAGAGAGAAAAATATATACCATAAAACCAAGTTCTTTATTAAATGAAATGGAAAACACTATTACATCTATATCGTGTGGACGAATTTGCCCTTTTACAAAGTGAGATCCGTTATTTATAACCTTCTTGAGTTACAATACCATGGATGGATACCAAGGGTGAATGCCATGTTTCATTCAAATTAATCCTTCCCCCTTAGGAAGCAATGGTCCCCATTGCATCAAGTCCTCTCATAAGAAGTATTTATTGAATATGAGCCAATGAAGAGAAGGGTTTTGTGTGGTCGACCCATAAAGGTGGGTTTGTGGATGACCCATAACCATGATAAATGGAAATTTAAGTATAGAGATACAATGTAATTCTTGTGGGTCAATTATGATATTGTAAGTATGCAAACTAGCAAATGGACTTCGATGGCAAGAGTTTTGTGCGGTTTACCTATAAATGTGAGTTGTTGGGTGACCCATAACCGTGATTAATGAGGGTCCGCGGACAGAGATACCCTATAATGGGTGTGAGCCAACTGTGATGTTGACATTATATGGCCTAGCAAATGGACCTTGAAATAATTCACTTGTTGGTCTTCTAAGGTGTGATAAAAATCTAGTGGCTCATGTGGTGGTATATCTTTGTAAATTTTGACAATCCAATTAGATTTTATATAGGCTTCCTCTAAGTACTCAAGTTTCACATTCTTTATTCCCATTGCTTTGATGCGATACTCACATGACATTACATACACCCCTATCTGCTAAATTCATAGCTAGAACAGCAAAACAAAAAGCTCCAACATGCAATATCTAGCTTGCAAATAGATAATATATCAAGAAGTATGATGCCTGAATAATTATCACTAGACTTCCCACTGCAATCCTTAAAGCAACACTTTTCACAAGCTTTGACTTTTGGTTGTTGACGGAGAGTTTGAAGATGCATCAAACTGAAATACTTCCACACGCGTTCCTAAGCTCAAAATAGGTCACGCAAGCCCTTCTTGAAACCATTGTTCAACTGATTTATCCATTATCATTGATTCTATATCATTTTTGTAGCTAGCCCTGAAGTTAGAGGCAAACGCTCTGTAATTCGGATTTTCTGTAGCATCGTGCTAATGTCTACATTTCTAGCTGAATTTGTACGGGTGATAGCAGCAGCAGAAAGAGAACGACGTCTTTCTGTTCTTATTTCCAAAATATTCTTTTCAATTTCATTGCATTCATCTTCAAAATTACCACCTTCTACAACTTTGGGTAGATGTATTGGAAGTAGTGGAGCATCAAAAGGTGTCGCGTTGGAAATACCCAAATCGTCCTGCACAGGAAGTGTTGTGAGAGGGAGTGGAGGTGATGCTCATACTGCTTCCAGAGCACAGAGCAAGTGCTTCAGCGATTCACTTGAACTTTCTTGAACACAAGTCCTCCTCAACACCTTTTGAGAAGACCTATGTTTTCACTTCCTAAGTCAAAATTTTGGTTTGGGGCCCATCCTTCCCTAACAGTAAATAGTTTTCAGAATCCACTAGTCTGATACTTGTCTCACACTAGTAGTGGAAATGAGAAAATAATATTTTGGAAATACGATGTATACTGGCAAGCTATGGCTGAAACATTTGGGAAATTTGTAGCTTCTTCTACTGTTGTCATTCCTTCCCTGACAATACCAAGTAAGAAGCCTACTTCTCTTTAACCATCTCTTGAGAGGCCAACAGTAAACTCGCACTTGTTACAGTACCCATTTATAAGAGAACAAAGAAATCCCTCAATTTTACATGGGATCCCACCTCGGTTCTTTGTAGAAAGTATCCATTCAGGAAGTGGAAACTCAAATGGACATGTTTTCTGTGCATTACGGGTAAGTCTTTTGAGAATTTGCAACATTGTTTTCTTGTGAGTTAGATGCTGCTCATATGGCATATGTGCAAGACGTGCAACAACATCACGATCACTCCTCATCTTTACAACTGATATATCAGCAACATAATGGTTTTTTTCTCAAACTTTCCATCACCAAGAACCTCAGAATCCACAGGGGATTTAATCTCACTGTTTATTGTTTTACTTGATCATCCAAATCCTTTCTTGAACTTTTACTTGCTATTTCTCCCATGGACATGGCAGATAAGATAAGATAATTATATTTATGTCCAATTAATGACCATAAAGTAGGTCAAAGGGATTGTTGAGTACAATGATGTCCATATAATGCGAGAGAACCAAGCGGTCTCCTATAAAGATACAATGCATGAATATAAAAGGTGCAATGCAGGAACATAAAAATACAATGTATGGAATGTCTTGGCGCAGAAGATCCAGGAGCTAATGGGTCTGAGGATCAAACCCATCTCTCTTAACATCTGAGGCTGAATGAACACTGAAGAAACTCCACAAAGTATGTTGGTCTGATGAAGGACTGGTGGAAAGTGTGTACTGTCCTCTAGATTGTTGCATGGGAGAGTTCACACACTACTAAAGTCTGGATGACCTAGTTTGTCTCACAGGAACTAATATGAGATGGATTTTTTGTTGAAATATCGTGTGGCGGGGTGAGGTTCCACTAATCCTAACTGATCTAGAGCATGGATATGAACTGGTATCAATCAGTCTCTTGGTGCCCCCTGTTTGAAGGTAGCACCCTGAAAAATGTGGTGATCCTCTGTGTGGAGTCTAGTCTGCTGGGAGGCTGAAGAATATGCACTTGAAACCTGAGAGTCTCCTGCATATATAGGGCCAAACATCTCTGATCTGGATAACTGAAAAAGTCAACGAAGGTCTGAAAAGAATCTCTGAACAAGAAATGCAACATCTACAACTTCTAAATGCATCCATTCAATTTCTTTGTAGCTAATGTAACATGTTCTTCACTAGAAAAACAAAAAAAAACCTTGCCCGTGCCCATTTTCTTCCTGGCATCTGTAAATGAAAGTTCAAGGTCACCGAGAAACTTCTTGAAGTCGACCACTCCCTAGTGCTTCGGCAAGTTGATAATCCACTTACTGAATAATCCAGAGCCACCTTCCCTCTTTTCAGGTGATCCATCAGAGTTTTGAGAACAACAAATATCAGGCTCTTCTTTGGTGTTTTTTTCCGGCTTTTGAAGAAGCTTCTTCGCCCATTCCAAAGTAGGGTCCCATGAACCATCCGAATGGGGCCTTACATCCTGTTCTTTGTGGGAATACCTTTATTTATCACCATGCCTGCAATCCTGTGATCGGCGCCTGAAATATGAGCAGAGACTAGTTTTCCAGAAGGGATCAGGGGCAGCCTCATCGCTGCGTTTTTGTTTCAGGCTCTAAAGTTCTCCATTCTGATCATCGAGGGTGTTTAGATTAGGGTTAGAGCTTGGTCTAGCGTCCACTACAGTGAGACCAGCTGAGTTATCTTCCTCCATTAATGATTTCATGGCTTCCATTTGTGGTTTGTTCGGTCTGACGTAATGTTGGGTTTCTTATGTCAATTGCAATGCTTTATGGAGGTCGTGGTAATACTTCATGAGTTTCTCCGGCAGATCGAGAGGTGATTTGTTGGTGTCATATTTGCAAATATTGGACAGAGACTTTTCGAGGGATTCCATCATTCACTGATTGCTTTGGAGAAATTCGAACAAGGGATTCGCTGCTGCCATTGGCACTGCGTTAAAAACAGTTAAGGGTTTTGGGTTGAATAGCTTACAACCTTGATTGCCATGGACTCATAACTTAGTTCCCATACCATTGATTCATATTTTGGGGGCTAATATTAAGGAACCAAGAAAGCTGAGAGACCCCAGGGAGAACTCAGAATCACAACATTAATGAAAGGATGTATGAATTGAATACATCCAAAAATATATATCTGAAAAGATACAACAAGATATAAACATAAAACTTAATTATTTATTAGTTGAGAGAGAAAAAATTGTTACATCGGGATTAATTTACCTTTTTTACAAAGTGAGGCTCGTTGAGGCTAGCCTGGTAAAAATTGTTATAGCTTAAGGATGAATCTACTTTTTTACTTTTTTATAAAGTAAGGTTTGTTATTTATGGCTTTTTTGAATTACAATATTATGGGTGGATACCATTTTCTATTGGGATCAATATAATGTTATGTGACGGCATACTAATAACACTTACTAGTGGCAATGATTAATAAGTCATGTCCCTTAATTAGGTCATGACCTTTAGTTATGATTTGTCACTTTGTTTATTACATTTTTATATTAGTAATATTTGATGATTATTTATATATTATATTCATTTCATTTGATATCCTTTTAAATATTCTTTGTCCTTGAAGCATTTTATGGATAAGATTATGTTTTTGTTTTGGATTCACTGAGTTTTTATGATTTGAAGCTACAATGGTTGATGACATGAGATGATATTGAGTTGCAAATCATTGAATACAAATATTGTATTATGAAAGGGTTTAATCACCCTAATTCAATTTTCTACAACATTATGTGGAAATCATTTCTATGATTTGGGAAATGCTAAGATTTCACACTTCAGCTTCTCTTTAATAATAATAGGATCTTCCTTTAGCTTCTCATATTGTTTTCATATTTGGTTATTTCATTGAATAATATGATGAGTTTCTTAATTAGGATGAGGTTAAGGCATCCTCATATTTTCGACTGTCTCATTATTGTAACCTTTGTCTTTTAATACTTCTGGTGATTTATTGTTCAATAAGACTTTTATTATATGAATTGAATTGGTGAAATTGATAGTTGGGCAATCTCACCCACATGCCTTAGGTTCTATCTTCCGAGTTGCCACTATAAGCCTCATTTTTTACACGCAAAGCCTGAAATCACATACCTAGCTTAATTAAGGGATTTAAACCAAGGTGTAAGATGTTAACACCATTAGTACCAACCACCTGGGTTGCCCCCTTATGGGAATTCAATAAGTCTTCATATAAGCATCTTTCATTTTTTTGATGTCGATTGGATTTGTATTGGTTCATTTATTCAAAATTTTGAATTTCTATATATAATGAATTTGCTATTGCAATGAGGTCAGTGATTGTTTCTTTATTCATTAGTGATTCCTTGTTAGTAAGTTGCTCCAACATCTCTTTTTGTAAATTATTTTCTTAATCCATGTGATTAAGTTTTTAGAATGATTCTTAAAGCAATAAATGTTTTCACCTCTTTCAATGGAAACCATGTTGAATTATTTTCACATATTTTGTATCAGCTACTGATTGTCACAAAAAATCACCCTTGAAGCAACTTTAAAATATTAATTTCATCTTTCTTTTGTCAAAGGTGTTTTTCTTTGTTACTATACTTGGCTCTAGAACTAGTAATCAATTCACATATTAGAATGTAACCTTCTATACAATCATGAAATCCCACACCACCTTATTTTATCACATTATAGGATATAGTTTTTATCACAAGTGTGTTTTAAGTCCTATTTTGCCTCTCTCCTAGCCATATCTCTTAATGAGGTATTAATATGAAAGAAAATATAGTTTATGAGATGGTCTCATCCATGTATTATAAAATCATATCATTGAAATGAATATTTTGAAATAGAATTTGGCTTAAATCCTTTTATATGAAGGTTTGGTTTCATATCTTGTGTTCCTTTTCTTACCATGGTACTATAGTTTCTTTAGCCTTTAGGGGCCTAGTAATTCGATGGTATACTTCCATGAGAATTATGAGGAAGAAGTGTGTGATATACCACATTATGAAAGTTACAACATTCCTAGAAAGGATGGTGAAGAAGGCTTACATTATAAGAGGATAAAGGGATAAAAGAAAATTAATCAAATCCTTCTATAATGTATATTTTGAAGAGGATACTCCATTGCTAAAGATCATAGAATACTCCATAGTGTTGGATAATATTTGTATGGTACATTTGTTGTCTAATTTGGTTAAGGAAAAGAAGGCATTTGAATCCTTAATCCAATTTTGAATAAGATGTAAATTTGAAATTTTTTATACGTATGATTACACTAAGAGTGGAAGTGAACCAATATAAGACCATTTTTTTTCTTAAATGAGCATTCATTAACTGCAAAACATTAAATTCATGTAAACTCAAATCAGAGTATATAGAGTTTAATGTGGAAACCCTTGTAGAAGAAAACCACAAAAACTTATCTTTACAAATGCTTGTAGGCACCAACCTACTGGATACATGAATCTCCTTGGATAAGAACAAACTTAGCGAGACCTATATAGGTTCCAACCTAAGGTATTCATACAAAGAGTATTTTTTACTTCACCTACATGCTTCATACCTCATGCATTTCACAACATCATCGTACCCTTAATTTTCATGCTCTGGTGCCTTTCCTTGCTTCATACCCCAAACATAGCTTCAAAACCTAGTCATATTTAGTTGCATGCCCTAGAAAACATCATAGTAACATTCTCTATAATATAATCCTAGACTAGTGCACTCCATAACATCACAACCCCAAAACAGTGCACTTAATAGCATCATAAACCTTATTCCTTTGAAGTGCACCCTTAACACTCCAAAGAAATCCTTATATGCCTATTATGCACCTTTAACCCCAAGAATACTCCCCAACTTCTTGTGTGCACCTATGATTTATTTCGTGCACTTGTACTTGATATCCCTGCTTTGATACACTTCAAATGTCTTCATATATTTTATTTTTATAGTATTTCTACATTCACTTATGGGGCTGACTTGTAAAACTGGTCACAATAAGGCTATAGATTCTAGCTAGGCCAACCTAAGAGAATCTTACACATCTCCTCATTCCTATGGATTTAGAGGGAGTGTCATATACCATTGGAAAGGTCTTAAAATAATATTTCCAATCATATATCTATGCTCCCAATTGAGCTACATATTTAGAGTAAAAATTCCATCAAAGATAAGGTCTCCAAAAGTCCAAGAGAAATATTTCTAACAATATCCATCTTGCAATATTTATCTTGGACATCTATAATATCCCCTTATATTTGACATTAATGACAACAATACTTCCAACAATCCCCCCACTTTGTTATTGATGGAAAACCTTAGTCAATTCTGCGACAAAACTATAGTACTCCCTCTGTCTGCGACTCTCCTTATATCTACAATTATTTCTCTATATACAACTTCTCCCCCTTTGACATCAATTCCAAAGGGTTGCTCCCCATGGGCTTGTGCTTTACTTTATTGACAAGATGGTATGGATATCACTTCTATCTTCTATTTAAGATATTCAAATGTTTCTCTAAGAAAGGGTTTGGTAAAAATATATGCAACATGTTCCTTAGTGATATTGTATTCCAACTTGACACTTTGTTTGGTTACAAGTTCTCATATGAAGCGGTACTTGATCAGAATATGCTTCATATTTGAGTGCACAAAGGGATTCTTGGAAAATTTGATTGCATTTCTATTATCGCAGATGATTGATATTGGTTGATCATATTATACCTTGATATCCTTCAATTTGCACTTAATCTAGAGAACTTGTTTGCTGCATGTTGCTACAACAATATATTCAACTTTTTGTGTGGAGAGACATATTGAAGTTTTCTTCTTGCCCAACCATGATATTATATAGTTTCCTAGAAATAATGCTCCTCCACTTGTACTTTTCTTGTTATCAATACTTCTTGCCCAACCTGCATTTATATATGTTGTTAGAGTGAATTCCTTACTTCTTGAATACCATAAGCCAAAGTCCAATGTGCCCTTCAGATATCTAAATATTCTTTTTGTTGCTTGCACATGCGTCTCCTTTGGTGTAGATTGAAATATTGCAACTAATCCTACTACTTGCATGATGGTTGGCCTTGATGTCACCACATATGGTATGTTGTGAATCATTAACATGTATAACATTTGATTTTCTTATGGAGATTCATCATATTTTCTCAATTTAAATCATGTGATCATGGGTGGATTGACAGGTGCACAATCTTCCATTCTAAATTTCTTCAGCATCTCCTTGATGTATTTTCTCTAGCAAATTAATGTTTATTTGTTGGATTGAAAAATTTGTAAACCAAGAAAGAATGAAAATTCGCCAAGAATGGACATCTCAAATTATTTTTGCATTTCTTCTACAAATTTTTTGGCTCATTTTGTCAACATTACTTCCAAAAGTGATATCATCCACATAAACAATAATAATTAACATATTTTCATTTTGAATTTTGATGTAAATATTGATGTTTGTGTCTTCTATTTTGAAGTTAGTTTATTGTAAGCATTTTTCAAGTCTTGAATGCTAGACTCAATGAGCTTTATTTAGTCAATATGATGCTTTCCTCAATCATGCATGATCTTCGTATTCTGAAAATTGAAATCCTTCTAGTTGTTCAATATATAGTTCTTCTTCTAGATTTCCACTAAGAAAGGTTGAAATGACATCCATTGGATATGATTTGAAGTTCTTGAAACACACAAATACCAAAAACATTCTAATTGCTTCTAATATTGCAATTAGAGAAAAAAATTCTTCAAATTCAATACCCTCAACTTGATCATACCCTTTACAGAGAAATATTACTTTATTTCTTACTACTTGTCCATATTCATTCAACTTGTTTTTGAAGACTCATTTGGTGCCAATCACATTCTTGTCTTTTGGTTTGGGCACAAGTTCCCTTGTCTCATTCTTCTCAATTTGATTTAGTTCTTCTTCCATATCATTAACCTAATTCTTATCTTCACTAGCTTCTGCCAAGTTCTTGGGATCTATTTTAGATAACAAAGAAAAGTTTACTTGGTTTGGTGTAGTTACCAATCTTCTTCTCACAGAAATTATTATTTTCCCAATGATACTTTTGGACAAATATGGATGGTGTATATGGATATTGAGATTCCATCTCTTCTCGTTCTTTATTTTCTGCTTCCTCTTCTTCTTTCTTTTCTAATGCTTTGTATAGTGTCTTCTTTGGATCTTCATTTATTTATGACTTTTATTTTTGATGTATTACTTCATCCACTCTTATATCATTATTGTGTACAACCTTGTGTATTCTTTTGTTGTAGCATTTGTAGGTATTTCTTCTAGATGCATATCTAAGAAAGATACCTTCATCTGCTATGAAGTAAAAATTTCCTAAATTATCTTCATTTATATTTATATAGTACTTACTCCCAAATACTTTGAAATATTTTACTATAATCAGTTTACTTTTCCATAATTCATAAGGTGTCTTGTTGCTGTTCAATCTAATTTTTTCTCTATTCAAAATATATATTACCGTGTTAATTTCTACTCTATAAAACATGTATGGTAGTTTTGCTTCATTCAACATTGTTCTACCAATTTCCTATATAGTTTTGTTCCTCCTTTCTATAACCATATCTATCTGTGGAGTCCTTGCTACCAAAAAATGCAGTTTTGATTATGTGTTTCTCACATAATTCATCAAATTCATCCCACTTGTATGATCTTAAGCAATTGATTTTTAAATCAATCTCAATCTCAACTAGGGGTTTGAAAGCTTTAAAATTCTCAAATGCTTTGGATTTTTCTTTAATAAATGTAGCCCACGTCATTCTTTTGTAATCACCAATAAGTAGCATAAAATAACTCCCACCTTCTAAATTTTTTGTTCTTGTTGGCCCACGACAATTTGTGTGTACAATTCACAATGGATTTGATGTTGAGTGCTCCTTTGTTTTGAAACCAACTCTCATTCGCTTCCCTTTTTGACATGGCTTGCAAATAGTATCCATAGGTTTTGAAATCTTTGGAATATCTCTTATTGGTTGCATCTTGTTGAGTTTTACTAGATTTTCAAATTTTATATGACCCATCCTTCTATTTCATAGTCAACTTTCATCTACTTGTCCCATATAACATTTTTCTCCTTTGACTTTTTTGAGGACATATACATTGCTTGGGGTTATGTTTGTATTTACAACTAATCTTCCTAAACTTGCTTTCCTTATCTCACATTCTTTAGAATGAAATGCAAGGTTGTAACCTTGATCACACATTTGACTAACACTTGAAATATTGTGCTTCAACCCTTCAACATACAAGACATTATATTTTTTATTCTTTCCATATTCAAGGCTAACATTACCTTTTCCAACTATCCTTGTAGAAGTATTATCCCCAAAGGTATCACTACCTCCCTTTTCTTCCTTTAGGGTGAGAAATTTATTATAATCCCATATCATGTGTTTTGAATATCCAATATCAATGTACCATTTGCATCCTTTATTTTGAGCATATAGTGAAAGTCCACAGTCTTCCTTCTTTTGTTCTTCTCGCTTCTTTTTTCCACACCATTGCGTATTCTTTTATATTCATGGTAAGAACATATTCTTCTTTGTTTTGTTTAGGATACTTTATTATGTTTCTTTTGTAGTTTTGTGCTATATTCCCATAGTCATTGCACTAATAACATTTAATATTGTAATCAATTAGGGGAGAAAATCAATTGTAGTTTCAATTAATAAACCAATGAGAACTTCTAGTTTTTTTTCTCACATAATCATTCTTTTAGATATTATAATATCCTCTATTTCTATCTCTCACGTGATCACTTATTACATAAGCTCTACAATCTATTGCTTTATCACCAAAATTATTGCAAGCAAAACAATAGCTTAGGAATAGATTATGATACTAGGTTGTGAAAGGCCTTCTTGGTGGAACATCTCTTCTAAACTCATTTTATTGTTGTTCTTGTGAGAAGAATCGGGTTTCTATCGATCCTCATTTACATTCTTGTTGTTGCTTTCATTGTTGATGGATCCTTTTAGAATATTAGAATATCTTTAATATTTTATTCATTTTCCTTTTATGATGGCTTTATGACCTTGTTTCTTGCCTCTCCCTCACGAGTATTTTGTTTTTTGTTGTTGTCAAGGCTTGTCTTAATGAATGGTGACCTTTAGAAACTATAAGACTATTATCTCAGTTTTCAACACTATTTCCAAATTTCAAGCTTCTATTCAACTAATCAGTTGCTTTATTTAGTTACTTTCTTAAGGAAGTGATTTCAGCTTCTAGCTTCCCACAATTTTCTTCCTTTTCTTTCAGTTGACTTCTCACCACTTTTTATGTCATTTTTTCCTCTTCTAGTTGAGTCCTTCAGATGATAATTGTTTTTTTGTTTCAACAAAATCATGATCATTGTTTTCATATTTATACAATTGTTCCTTCTGCTTTTTATTCTTTCCCTTGAGCCTGTCTATTTCTTCTCATGAGTTTTTTTCAAGATTCACTTCCCCATTAATGTCTTCTTCTTCTAGATATAATTTTTCTTTCTTATTTTCTTAGTTTTATTTATCAATAGGCAATGTATCCATGGCTACAAAGAGGAATTCATCTTTTTCAATATCATAAACATATTCATCACTTTCGTTAAATTAGCTATTGTCCTCTCTAGAAGACAATCTCTTATTTTTAGTATATTTTCCTTTTTAAATTGTCTATAAGGTTTTTTTTTTTTTTTTTAATTGTTATGTTCTTCTTCATCATCATTGTCTTCCCTTTCTGCATATGTACATTTATTAGAAAATTTCCTACTCTACTACAATTAAAACATTTGAAGGGTAGCTTACCTATGAATTTTCGAAATTCTCTTTTCATTTTTCTCAAAACTTGTGTTTCTTATGTATTTGATTCATGGTTGAAACAATCACAGGATTTTTTTTCTTTTGTCTTCTTGTATGTTTAAAGTTGCTTCATTTTTTTCTTTCTTTTATTTTTTTATCCTCATTTCATATTAGTGAGAATCCTACGTTGAAAGTTGATTCCTTTTTTTCTTTATTTTATTTTTTTATCCTCATTTCATATCAGTGAGATGTAGAAATTTAATAACTGATATGTTATACACCGAGATTCTCCTAATCACACACTATTTTAACTTCATGCACAATACAGAATCTCTTCTACCATTGATCATTAATTGCGGAAATAAAAACAATCGCATGCGCACATTAAAACCATAAACAATCACACATATGAACATAATATTTTATGGGAAAGCTTAAAGCTGAAAACCCCCAACTATCTGTATATTATATGTCATAGAGATCATGTAACAATCATTATACAAAGCTCCTCACAAGATCTTGGTACAATCTCCAATTGCTACACACTAAACATGTCTGATCTAGCAAATCACATGCTCCAATATCTGCCACCTGATAGCCTGCCTCTACTGCAGTCTGCCAGTCACTGCTGAAGAATGGCTCTGCATTGCTCACGCAATCCTTATTGGCATCTCCAACCACTGTGTGTTGCAAATCATGCAACACTATAGTCACAACTGATAGTCACACTGCTCTTTCACCTACCTCTTCACTGGTCTCCACTGAAACTGTCCATGCACTGTAGTTAATTGATGTATTATTTAGCTGATTAATGAGTTAATAATTAGTGAATTAATTAATAATTAATTCACACCACTCTCACTAGTGTATCAATCAGTTAGACTAGATACAACTAGCTCAACTATGTTTAACTCAGTTAAACTGAACACAACTCCATCAACTACCTCAATAACTCCACCAAACTCTGTCACATGAGTTCTAATTGAAGTATCCATGCAATAGCTCCACTTAAACCTCATGAATAACATAATTCCTTTTGTCAACTCCTGTGCCACATCTGTGCACTTAACTGAAGTGCTCCAAGAGAATAAGATAATGTTTATAGTCCAAATATTATTAAGAGCTAATAATATTCGACATATCTATTTTTAGACTGGTAATCTAAAAATAGATTCTACCCAATATGTCTAAAAATATAAGTCCATCTATTTTTTCCAACTTGACCAACCATCCACAAATAGCATCCTGCAACTCATATAATATGATCGACATGTCTAAAAATAGACTTGCGCCAAAAATAGCCTGCGGACCCACTTAGTGGAGGCGACTTCTTTCCACTAAGCTCATCATCTTGTTGCAATCTCAACACTCCCTCTCAACAATATAAGAATTATCTTCCATCCCTATCATGCCCCTGTGGTATTCAAATTTTCTCCTAGTGAGCGCCTTCGTCAAGATATCAGCATCCTGATCCTCCGTGGGAATGTATGAAAGTAACATGATCTTCCGTTGCACACAATCTCTGATATGATGATACCGTTCCATGAAGCTATGCAGCTTCAACTCATCCTCCTGTCTGTACCAATATCCATATCCCAATGTGCCTTCCAGAAAAATCAATACATGTCATTTCGCTTCCAAAAGAGCTTGGTAGGTTTAAACATATAGCTTGTAGAAAGTCAAGAAAGGCAGCACGTCGTGTATTGACCAGATACATAAGCGACCCCACCAACTGTCGATAGACAGTGGCATCCACTACCTCCGCTGAAGTAGCATCCTCCTTCCTCCACCCACCAGGAAGAGGAGTGTCAATAGGCTTGCAGCCTTGCATGTTGAACCTCTCCAGAATCTCCCGAGCATACTTGCCCTGAGAAACAAACAGTCCTCCGCTGCGCTGCCAAATCTCCAATCCCAGGAAATAATGAAGGATGCCTAAGTCCTTCATCTCAAACTCTCGTGCAAGATCCTCCTTGCATGAAAGTATCAACTGCTCATCGCCAGTCAAAATCAGATCATCTACATACAGTACGATGATCAACAGCTTCCCCTCCACCACAATCTGGTACAGGTTTGGATCCGCCTCACTCTTGGAGAATCCAAGCCCGGTGAAGTAGCTGTCTATCCGAATGTACCAAGCACGAGGTGCTTGTTTCAACCCATACAACGCTCTCTTGAGCCTGCACACATGCGAATCGCTGCTGAAGATATCAAAACCTTTGGGCTGCTCTATGTACACCTCCTCCTCAATCACTCCGTTGAGGAACACAATCTTCACATCCATCTAATGAATGTGCCACCCCATCTGCGCTGAGAGAGCAAGAATCGTCTGTATGGAAGAATACCTTGTGACAGGTGCAAAGTTTTCCTCATAATCGATCCCCTCAATCTGTGAGAAGCCTCGGGGAACAATTCTTGCCTTGTACTTCTCCACACTCCCGTCAGCTGCTTGCTTCACTTTTTAGATCCATCTCGAACCTACCATTGATTTCCCTTCCGACCTTGGGACAATCTCCCATGCACTGTTTCTGACAATCGAATCATACTCTTCCACCATGGCATCTACCCATGCGGGATCCTCCACAGCTTCCTCGAAAGAGGATGGCTCTGTCACGATACACTTTCTCATAAGAGCCATGTATCCGGTATACGGATCCGGTGATTGTCTCTGTCTGTCTTTGTGATGTAGGTGCTCTACAATCTTCTCTACATCACGATTCGGTCGCACAAACACGCCAGTGCGCTTCCACCCTCGATGGTTGGCGCTTGGCCATTTGCACATGGTGGTCTCTTCCTCCCATGAACCTCCTCTTGTGGTTGATCCACATCCTGAGGCTCATCCTTAGGAACTAATAGCTCCTCATCTGCATGCAAGTGTAGCTCCCTCTCAAGCGAACACTTCATGGCTTTCTCCTCATGAAATTTGATATCTCATTGCACAACAGTCTTCCGACTGTCTGGCAAATACACACGATAGTTGTGGGGCGTATCAGTGTACCCCACAAATATCCCAACCTCTGTGGTCGGCTCCAGCTTCTTCCTAGCATCCTTTGTCACATGAATGTAAATAGGTGAACCAAAAATCCTCAAATGGGAAATATCAGGCCTCTTACCATAAAACACCTCCTCGGGTGTACTCATGCCAAGTATCTTGTGAGGACAATGGTTCTGCACATATACTGCAGTATTGCATGCCTCAGCCCACAAGTGTATGGGAATGCCCTGATCATGCAACATCGCCCGTGCAGCACCCATGATCGTTCTGCTCTTCTGCTCAGCGACCCCATTCTGTTGTGGGTTATGAGGCGCTATGAGCTCTCTTCGAATTCCTTTTGCACTGCAAAAGTCCTTGAATTCGCCAGAGATGAATTCACCACCATTGTCGCTCCTAAGAGCCTTCACCTGCTTCCCCGATTCTTTCTCAACCAGTTCCTTGAACTCACAGAACTTTGAGTATGTCTCGTTCTTCTTCTGCATGGAGAAGATCTAGCACTTCCGAGAAAAATCATCAACAAATATCACATAGTACCTGTGCTTTGCTGTCGAAGCTACTAAGAAAGGTCCACACAGGTCTGTGTGAATTCTCTCAAGGATCATCGTGGTGCGACTATCCTTCTCGTGAAATGTGGCTTTCACAAATTTTCCCAAGGTACATCCCTTGCACTGATCTGACTGCGCAAGAGTACCCTTAGGAAGCCCAGTAGAAATCTGCTGCAGTATCTTCAAAGCTCCATGGTGAAGGTGGCCCAATCTCTTGTGCCACAGCTCGCCATAATCTCGGCTCACCACTCCTTCTGCCTTGCCTGCCATTGCTGCGCAGCCATCTACCTGCAATTGATAAAGGTTCTTAACTCGAACCCCTATCCTCTGGGTTTCACCAGTTGCCTTACTGCGCAGGAAAGCCTTTCCCTCGCTAAAGACAACATCATATCCCTTGTCTTCTAGCATGGCCACAGAGATAAGATTCTTCTTCAATCCTGGAACATGCATCACTTCCTTCAATACGAAGGGTTATCTATATTCGAGACTCCTCGGGAAATGGTAATTCACTGATCGCACTATGTCTACCATCGCCCGCCCATCTCGATGTGCACTCCAAGATATTTCTCATCCGGATCAGTAAACAAATATTTGTCCTCGGTCATATGAAAAGGCCTTTCCCTTTGTCGAAAACCACAACGAACCCATCACACTTGAGACCAAGCATGCGATCAGCGAAAAATCCAGCTCAAACTGCGAGGCTAAGGCCTCTCCAGCTGCAGATCCAACAACCTGCTTATTTTTCTTCTTCTGTGGAAAATTAGTGGCGTAATGTCCGTGTTGGTGACAATGAAAGCACTTCACCTTGGACATGTCCTGCTTCTTGCCTTTCGCACCGGATTTAGAAGCATACTTCTTGCTCTTCCCCTTCCTTTCTTTGGCAGCCTAAGCAAAATTTTCTTCATCTGAGTTCTTTGATGAATATCCGTCCCTGGTACTTCTCCTTATCTCCTCTTGCACAAGATCCGACCAAAGTCGCTCCCATCCTGGCAATTTCTCCCGACCATTGACAAAGTCCTGATAGGAATTCCAACTCTCCGAAAGCCCAAGGAGAGCCAAGCTCACCAAGTCCTTGTCATCTACAGTCACCCCCACACTTCCCAGCTCATCCCTGCACTGGACGAACTTCGTGAGGTACTTGGGCATACTATCGCCTTTCTCCATTTTTATTTTCCTGAGTTTATCCTTGAGCGCCAACTTCCTCTGGTCGCTCTTGCTTTGGAATAAGTCTGTCAATGCTTTCCACATCAAGAATGGAGAAGACTTACCATGAAGGCTGGACACTATGTGATCCTTTAAACTTTCCAACAGAATTCTTCGACATTTTACTGTCTTATTTTGCCATGCATCAAGTGCGGCAGCATCGCTAGAAGTAGGTTTTGGAATTTCTACATCTATGAAATCCTTCAACCCATTTTCATCCAGCACCACCTCCATATTGTCCTTCCATGTAATATAATTCGATCTTCCCTGAAGGGCATACTCCAATCGCAATCCGTTGAAAGACATCTCAACTTTGACACCGAGAAAACACCGTTGCAAATTGACCCACCACTTCAAAACTCAACCGTTGAAATGTTTTGAACTTGCTCCAAGATCAATATCACTCTCATACCATGTAGAAATTATATAACCGACATGTTATACATCCGAATTCTCCTGATCACACACTATTTTAACTTCATGCACAATACAAAATCTCTTCTACCATTGATCATTAATTGCGGAAATAAAAACAATCGCATGAGCACATTAAAACCATAATCAATCACACATATGAACACAATACTTTATGGGAAAGCTTAAAGCTGAAAACCCCCAACTCTCTGTATATTATATGTCATATAGATCATGTAACAATCATCATACAAAGCTCCTCACAAGCTCTCAGTACAATCTCCAATTGCTACACACTAATCAAGCCCGATCTAGCAAATCACATGATCCAATCTCTGCCACCTGATAGCATGCCTCTACTGCGCAATCATTGCTGAAGAATGGCTCATAATGAACTTCAAACCACCTAGATTGTACTGCGCAATCCTCATTGGCATCTCCATCAATGTGTGGTGCAAACTCATGCACCAAGATAGTCACAACGCTTTCACCTATCTCTCCACTGGTCTCCACTGAAACTGTCCATGCACTGTAGTTAACTGATGTATTCTTTAGTTGATTAATGAGTTAATAATTAGTGAATTAATTAATAATTAATTCACACCACTCTCAATAGTGTATCAATCAGTTAGACTAGATACAACTAGATCAACTATGTTTAACTCAGTTAAACTGAACATAACTCCATCAACTACCTCAATAACTCCACCAAACTTTGTCACAATAGTTCTAACTGAAGTATCCATGCAATAGCTCCACTTAACCCTCAGGAATAGCGTAATTCCTTCAGTCAGCTCCTGTGCCACATCTGTGCACTTAACTGAAGTGCTCCAAGAGAATAAGATAATGTTTATAGTCCAAATATTATTAAGAGCTAATAATATTTGACATATCTATTTTTAGACTGGCAATCTAAAAATAGATTCCGCCCAATATGTCTACAAATAGAAGTCCATCTATTTTTTCCAACTTTACCAACCATCCAAAAATAGCATCCTGCAACTCATAGAATATGATCGACATGTCTAAAAATAGACTTGCGCCAAAAATAGCCTGCGGACCCACTTAGTGGAGGTGACTTCTTTCCACTAAGCTCATCATCTTGTTGAAATCTCAACATGAGAATCCTATGCAGCTCATTCATTTTAAATTTATCTAGATCCTTCATTTCTTTAATGGCAAAGAATTTTACAAAAAACCTTAAGGGGAGTGACCATATCACCTTTTTCACAATCAAAGGTTCTTCAAGCTTCTCACCAAGTCCTCTGATGGTGTTGATAATTTCACCTACATGGAGAAAATAGGCTGCAACATTTTATTCTTCTTTCATTTACAAATTCTCAAAAGGTCTTCCATGAGTTTTGAGCATTTCCTTCTTCACCTTAGCATCACCTTCATAGATGTTTTGAAGTTTTTCCAAAGTTTATTTAGTTAATTCACAGTGAATCACCTTGAAAATTTTGATTCTAATAAACCACACAAGTTAGCATTCATGGCTTTTTCATTATGTTCACTAGCCTTCTTCCCATTTGTATCTTTTGCAAGATTTTTTGGGGATATATAACCAGTTGAAACTAATTTCCAAATATAAAACCCTAGATCCATTAGATAAGTTTGCATCCTTATACTCCAATATGCATAGTTTTTTCTGGAAAACAATGGGGCATTGAGGAGAAACCTTCTTGACCCACCATGTGTGCTCCTAGAATCTACCTTCAAACGATTAGATTTTTTTTTAAGGAACCTAATATGATACCAGTTGTTGAACTTATCCTTATACTGAGAGGAGATTTGAATCAGTATAGGATCCTTTTTTATTTTAAATGAGAATTCATCAATCATTCATTAAATTCATACATTAAATGCATATGAACTCAAATCAAAATACATAGAGTTTAACATGGAATTCCTTGCAGAATAAAACCACAAAAACTTATCTTTATAATTTTTCATAGGCACCAACCTACTTGAGACACCAAAATCCTTGAGCACCAACTCAACAAGATATTGTGTAGGTACTAACCTACTAGAAACACCATTCTCATTGACTAAGCACCAACTTAATAAGACGTGTATAGGAACCAACCTAAGGTATTCATACACATAGTACTTTTAAATGCACGTGCATGCTTCATATTTCATGTGTTTCACATGATCATTATACTCTTAAATTTCTTGCTTCAGTGCCTTTCCTTGCTTCATACCCTATACATAGCTTCAAACCTAGTCAAATTTAGCCTTCATGCCCTATATAAACACATCTTATCATTCCCCATAATACAATCCCATAATATTTCACTTCACATTATGACAACCCCAAAACAATGCACTTCATAGCATCATAGACCTTAGTCCTTCATAATGCACCCTTAACACTCCAAAAAAACTCATTAGACTACTCTTCTGCACCTTTAAACCCCAAGAGAAATCCCCAAGTCCTCTTGTGCACCTTGAATCTATTTTTCACACTTGGACTTGATTTTATTTCTTGGACACACTTCAAATTTTCTCAATTATCCTTTATTTATAGTGGTTTTGGGCTCACTGATGAGGTTGTCTTGTAAAACTAGTTAATTCGACCTGTACTTTTATTAGGGATTTTTATTGTCTTTTTAGAAACAATATATTTCCACTTAACATAAAATTATCAACCGGGGAAATTATTTTTATTTCAAGGATATCACACACAGTATGTGCAAGAAACAATAATTAACTTACATTAACTACTTCCTAACAAACTATCTCCTATTTTGCCTTCCTCAACGAGAACACAACCCTCAATCAAATCCCAGTGCTTATTGTAAATTATTTCACACTTACAAGAATTAAAAACATGCTTCACTTAATTATGGAATTAAAACCTCACTATCTAAAATTTCACTTACATGAAAAGGCAACACGATGCAATTAGTTCAATAAATGTAGACTTCTCTTGCAAGGATGAATAACATGCAATCACTCTTTTGCAGAAAACAAATAACACTTAGTCACTCTTTGCAGAAATAAAATAACACTTGATCTCATAACACAACTAAATTCTCACTTAAATGACACCTTTCATCATCTCAATCAAACAGAAATAAATTATCAATCCTAGATAACATAACCAATCAAGGAAAGTAAGGTGTTATTATTGTAACTACATCAATCATATTGGGATATAAAAAAATAGAGGACAACGTAACCAAATTGTATCGACTACATGTAACAACACTACTTAATGGAAATATTTAACAACATTTGGTAATATGATTCAAGTAACATCAAGCAATAATCATTATTTTTTAAAAACAACTTAGTCAACACTTTGTAACAAAAATGAACCACAATAATATATAACAGCAGTAACAATAATACTCGATAAAAACATATAATGGCTACAACTAAGTGACAAAAACCTGTATTCAAGAAATTTCTACAAGCACCATGAGTAACATCGATATGCTAATCACACAAAGTCTCAGTAAAAATAGTCAATTTCAATCTCAAGAATATAACTCACAACTCTCAAACTAAGGAAACGAACAACTACATTATTTTTACATATAGTCACAACAATCCTTGCTAAAGACGAGGGCCCTTCCTCCTTAACAAAAATCTAGAGGAAAAATCATAGCTTACAATTTACACACTAATTCATGAAATGAGCCATGAACTTTCTATATATTTCATTAATGTTGAAAAAGTATATTTGCACAATTTTAGAGAAAATCATGCTTGCCAACTTCAAGGCAAGGGATCCCCTTTTTATAGGTTTCTACTCTACATCCAATTTTGGTAATATATCAAAATGAGTACAACCTTAAGAATATTTTGATTCCCAAGTTGAGTGAATAAATTTAATGGAGATTTATTTTAATGATCAATTACAACAAATTAATTACAAATAAAGTTACTTCCAAAGTAGTCGGTCATGAAAATAGGAAGTTGGGGAATCATAACTATCGTGGCAAAAATCGCCACATTGTTAGGAGAATCATATCCTTGTTGACATAGAAACCTGCATTGACCGTATTAGGCTATGCATATAAAAACTTCCCAAAGTAGCCTTGAATAATTTGCAATAATGACATTACCAAAATAATGAAATCTAGATTCAATTAGAGTAACAACATCATGACAACCTAGAATAAAAACATTTTGGAGAAGGTGGAGTAAAAACAACATGACATCATAGAATAACAAAATTTTGAAGGTGGAGTGACAACAATCTATCAAACAGGAGTAACAACACCCTAAAGAAGATGGAGTAATAGCTTCTTGGGATAACTAGATCATTCTTTAAAAATTTCCTCAACATGTTATCAATAATAACACCCAAAACAACTATTCTCCTTTCAAATGCAAGAAAAACTTAATGGCTGGGAGTGACATCGCTATTAAGGGTGAAATAAGAAAAAATATGAGGAAAAGGATGATAAGGATAAGCCAATTCTTGAACCCAACAACTTTCTAATTGGGACGAATTGACAAAATATTTCATATATCCTCATTCATATGGAGTTAGAGGGATTTCCATATACCATTGGAAAGGTGTTGGAATAATATTTTAAACCATATATCCTACAATCATATTTGATCTAGCTATTTAGAGTAAAAAGGCCTTCAAATATAAGGTATCCAAATTGGGCATCATAACTCGAAAAACAATATTTCCAACAATCTCAATCTCGCAATCTTTATTTTGGAAATTTGTAGTCTCCCATGTCTTTAACATTAATGACAACAACATTTCCAACAAAAATTTCATTTTTTTACCAATTACTATTAAGGTTAATAATAAAAAAAAAGATTTCCTCCTTATCTTTTGGTTTTGAGAATTTGTAATTGTTTTGAAGTCTTGTTGTGCACTATTTTATTACTAATTCTATTTGATGGTATCAATAAAAGATTGAACAAATAATCAATTAGGTTTCAAGGTATGCATCAAATATAGAGGTTGATAGTTGTTAATCATTATTTCCCCATATTCTTTGTGTCATTGTGCCTGATTTCAATCCCCTCTTTCTCTCAACATGTGACCGCTTGTATACCTTGTGTGTCAAAACCATATCCCATGTATTCAATCCATAACCCCCATATTCCTCATATTGATTCAATACAACTAGTTATTCAGTCTTGATTCATTATGGTTAGATTTCTCCAACAATGTGGATCTAATATGGTATAACCCATCTCAGGTCATAACCTTTTTCCCCAATTTTGAAGTCCCATTAACTCATTCAATTTTTCCTCAGGATTCAATCCCCAACTGACATCTTCCCCTTCATCCAATACACATGGTCTTATGTAAGTTCATCCTTAAAATTTCAAGTTTTCAATACTAAGTAATTTTCCTAATGGTGATCAAAGAAATCGGTTCATCATTTCCATGTTAAATAATTCCTTGTTGTGTAGAGGATGAAAAATAATTTGAGCATGAGTTCTCCATTTTGAAATACCAATGCTATTATGACATGGTAGACCTCGATTTACTACTTCATAGCATTGGAACATAAAAAAAAAAAATCCCATTCTAATAAACTCAAGTGAGCTTATATCAATTTTACTTAATCGATTTTAACTAGATTGAGATCAAATTAATCCTCTTTAGTTAGTTCAACCGCTATTCTTTATGGGAATGGCACTCCATATCAAAATGGAGTCTCTTTCATTCAAGAAAAAAGTGTATTTCTTCCCAATAGAAACTAAGTTTTCTCCTCTCAACTAGGTTGTTTTCAAATCTAGCAATGATACAAAAACAATAGTTCTACCAGTTACAAGCATTAGCATATCCAACAATTTAAACCAACATGAAAGAAAGTGGCCACCCCTTGCATTATCATCCCTACACATGAGGAAAGAAAGGAGATTTCCAACTAATTTCACCCACCAACATCACCATCGAACACCCACAAACCACCTGATATCTCATGTCAATTTTTATTCAAGGTTTAAATGGTTTATTAAAATCAAAGAGGGTCAGATTTTATTGTCATTGTAAGTTGCATGTAAAAAGAATTACATAAAGACTATTCCATATTTTAAGAATGGTTTAAGTTAAATAATAATAAAAAATAATTAAAATGAAAAGAGATATTTAAAAAAAATGTATGCCTTTTATAGAATGGGAGTCAAGACATTTGATGTAATGAAGAGGTGTTTAATTTAAGTGGGATCAGTATTGTAATTTTTTATTTCTTAGATTAATAAATAATGGAAATTCAAATGTTAAAAAGTTGTGTGTAATAAAAATTCCACAGAGCAAAGTTCAATCACCATCTTTTTCATAAGTTTATAAGTGCGTCAAAGTCAAGCCTATATAATTCTTTTTTAGGTGGAGAGTGAAGTGTGGAAAAGGATATCTATGGTATCCCTCATGTGGTGAATTTAATTATTGGCTCATTAATGGCATTACAACAAACATTCATCTTTAATTTTGAAAGCAAGCAAACAAGCACACAAAAATGTTTATATCATGGTTATGTGGATAAATAATAATGTTGCATAACAAAAATAAAAATCTTGAAGTTCTCTCAAATTTATAGTCTTTGTATATTTTAAATCAATTCAATGATATTTATATTAAATGGTAAATTATAAAACAAAAGTATCTTTCTGAATCAAGGGTTGTTTGATTAATTGAAAATAAAATTGTTGAGCCATTGAACTATCAAAGAAGAATAAGAGATTGAATTGTACAAAGGAGAAATTGCATGAAATCCTTTCAAGTCAATAAAATGTTTCAAAGTCAACTGTAAAACTTCCAATAGAAACATCCCTAAAATGGAACAAGAAAGTCATTGTCATCAAAATCAAATCATTGTAAAAATCATAGGTTTGGGTGAATTCTTAGTTGGACCTGGCACCCTAAGATTGTTAGTACCCAATTCAACTGGGATGGTATATCCGAGTGTGACAACATTGATGACTAGAATCATGGAATTGGTTTCCTTATAAGAAAATTTGTTTGAAACAACACAATGACCCATGAGATATTAGAAAATTTTCTTGGATATTTTCGAGTCATGCAAACAAATTTCCATTTTCTACAAATGTAATCTTAACTCTTGAACAATGAGTTAAGGAAATTCAAAAATTAGGGACCAAACGAGAATTCTAAATTAGCATTTTCCCATAATAATCCTCCTCAACATGCAATTTGGAGAAGTCAAAAGCTAATAAAAAAACACAATATTTGAAAGCATAGAATTTAAGTGCGAATGACCTTGAATATTTTTCGTTTCAGGTAAGAAAAACTAATTAATGAATTTCTAAAAGACAACAAATAAAAAAATAATGATCTTTCCAACAACATTATCAAGCCTTGTGAAGAATTGCAATTCAATAAAAATCAACATGGTTAAGGACATAAAAAAGGAAATATTGTTTATATCCCACATTACTCCAATTTACCAATTCAGTTTATGAGTTGAGGATAACTTGAGAAAAAAACAACAAAAATCAAAATCAATGATGTTAATGATATAATTGATGATCAAAATATTAAAAAAATATTGAATACCAACATTTTCATTAAGTTTGTCATATGGATTATGATATGCTTCATAATATGTTCCATATTAAATAAATCTACAATATTAAAGATTCACTATGGGTGGATCGGTCCTTAGCAATGGTTATAAGCATTAAGTAGTTAAATTAATTTTATCATGTAATTCTCTCTTGAGTAAAGATACATATTGCAACAAATAGACATTCAATCTCCTTGCACCTTAAAAAGTGGGATTTATCATGTAATTCTCTCTTGAGTAAAGATACATATTGCAACAAATAGACATTCAATCTCCTTGCACCTTAAAAAGTGGGATTTATCATGTAATTCTCTCTTGAGTAAAGATACATATTGCAACAAATAGACATTCAATCTCCTTGCACCTTAAAAAGTGGGATGACCACAAACAAAAATATAGTCAATGACTCTCAAATGATACTCTCTTACAACTAAAGGGTAGGGTACACTAATGAGTGAATATAATTTATAATAACTGAAACCACCAAATCAAGTGAAAATAGCTAGTCATCAACTAAAAACAATAATATATAGTGATCAATTAGCTAAGGGTGGCCCACAATAAAATCCAAGATGTCTCATGTTTCAATTGACTAAGGGGGAATATTGATGATGATTTTCATACTTCAAGTTTTGGCAATAACTAACAAATTTCCAAATGAGCAAAAACAATCTATAGATAGAAAAGTTAGACAAACAAAATGTTAAATCAATAACAACAATAATAATAACAAGAGAGTTGCAAAGATTTTATCACTGGTGATAACTTACTAATTTGGGCACTTTGAGGTTTCAATCACTTGTATTTTTATGCGACATGAATTGATGCAATCATTTTTTCCTCTACATGATTGATTCAAGATTTGTGTAGTTCCAGAAGGACACCTAGTTTACTACTCCAATATTATCTGGAAAAATTATGGTTCAATGTCTTGTAGTTAGATCACACAAGATAAAATATTGGGATGTTGATTGACATGTTTTATGTGCCATTTTCGAAGAGTAGTTTTGTGGACATTTTATTCATCATAATGATCATTTGAACTACAAAATGACAACTAAATCTATTTTCATTGTTTCTTGGCATTTGATTGTTGTCAAACATTTTCAAGGAAGTGTTGGAGTTGGATTTGATTCACTTCTTGTAATTTTATCTCATCAAATATTGGAGTTCATGTCGATGAAAATATTATAGTTAATTGAAATGTTTACACATGGAGATTTTCCAAATTCTATAAGTTTCCGGTATTTAGATTTGGTGGTTTCTAATGCACTTATTCATCAAAGCTCAACCCAAAATTTTCAAAATGAACACTTGAAGATGCACCAATTTATGAACAAATTCTTACATCCTTACTCGTATTATTCAATTGGACTAATGATTAAGGGGGAGATCATTAGCCTGTAGCTCCTTATACAATCATGAATCCTAAACAACATTATTGTATTTCACATTAAATCATATAGTTTTTATTATAAATATGTGTTAGATCTTATTTGTCTCATCTTAGGTGTCCATAAGAAAATTTATAATTTATGAGGTAGTCTCATCCATGTGAAATTGTATCATTGAAATGAATATTATAATAAAATATAATATGGCTTAAAGCCTTTTCCACTCAATTTGTATATCATGTCTTGTGTTCTATTTGTTCATATTTATTATATTGTTCATTTCACCAAATTAATGTTAATGTTCTTTTATCTTCATATAAATCCTTTCCTTATATAATTCTCTCAACTTTTGATAAATCTAAACACATTTTATAAAATTTTAGAAAGTCCAATTATTTTGTTAGTAAAATTCATTCTGTTTTTGTTGAAACTTCCTTTAACAAATATTTTCTTTTGATAATAATTATACACGCAAAATACAAGATCCCATTTCTTTGATGTGAAGTTGAATAATTGAACTTTATAACCATTTTAAATAATGCATCTCCTTAATTTCTTTTTTCTAAAATGAAAAAATATGTATTTCTTCACATGTTGAGTATTGTGAAACTTTAAAGTATCCTTTTAATTTACACTTTGTAGTTAAATTGAAAGACAATTGGGCATTCTTGTAATTAAATATCATTTTAATTTTGTATTCAAACTTTGAGGGAGAGATATAAAATGGAGTGTCAATGTTGGGATATCTTATGAGTCTTGGATCAACGACTATATCCTTAAGGTCATGCAAATAGTTTATTTCCACAGACACACTAGCAATGGTTTAAGCAGAACTAGATCCAATTGATCCCACATAAACAGAAGCAGAGGCAATAGTAGAGAGAGCATCCAATTCAACATCTTAGCCAATGGATCCAACAATTGACCTAATTGAGTTAGTTGATTGAGTTCCATATCTAGTTGCAGATTTGTATACAATTGCAGGAGACGCGTTAAAGAAATCATAGGCATTTGGAGACACATAACGAGTTAAAATGTTTTGGTTTAGGCATAATGTACCAGTTGTAGAAGCAACAAAGGATATTGCGTGACTCAGAAATTACTCAAAGATTTGTAGGAGAAACAAGTGAATTCTACTCATCTTTTTGTTGACAATACTTATGCAATCATGTTGGCCAAAAATCCTAGATTCCATGATTGAACCAAACACATCAACACAAAGTATTATTTGATTGATATCACATAGAGACCAAGATTATTCATTTGAGAGATTATTCCACAAATAAACAAATTGTAGACATCTTCACCAAAGCAATTAAAATAGAAAAGTTTGAAAATTTTAAAATGATGCTTGGACTCACCAACACCCCTTTAGCTTAAGGGGAGGATGTTAGACCCATAATCCTACGATATTTTTGTGTCATTGAAAATAATTAAAATATTAGGCATGTAAGTCATTAGCTAATTATGAAAGGCCAATATATCTCTTGGAAGAAGAAACCAAAATTCATCAAATGTAATAAAATAGCTTCATGACAACGAAATGAGCATCAAACATTAAAGATCCTAATCCGTAGCCTGATAATGTTCATAATATTATATCACCTCTCTCATATTATATTCAGTATATTATTTTAATATGTATCATGTCTTTTATGTTGTTTTTTGGGTAAATAATAATTTTTGTATTTCCTGTGAACAAGGTTGAAAATTTAGAATTGGAGTGGTCTGCCATTAGACAGTCCTAACCAAATGCATAAATATAAAATTTTCCAGAATTGGCCTTGTCCAAATTCTAACCTTGTTGGCTAAATCTAGGAAACAAAGAGCAATAGTTGGATCTTGCGGGTCTTTAGAAAACAGTGACATACAAAAGTGAGACATGAGACTTCAAAGAATTCAACAGAAAACCTTTACGAGGTAGGAATAAAGTTAGTGATTTCAACCATTTGTATTTTTATGCAACATGCATTGATGTAATCAATTTTCCCTCTATATGATTGATTCAAGATTTGTGTAGTTCCAAAATGACACCTAGTTTACTACTCCAATATTATTTGGCAAAATTATGGTTCAATGTCTTGTAGTTATAT
Source organism: Pinus albicaulis (assembly GCA_034641835.2). Lineage (NCBI taxonomy): Eukaryota > Viridiplantae > Streptophyta > Pinopsida > Pinales > Pinaceae > Pinus > Pinus albicaulis. The sequence goes on along the minus strand of MU968411.1, from coordinate 30,665,297 downwards.
CACATAAGATAAAATATTGGGATGTTTATTTACATTATTTTTGTGTCATTTTCTAATAGTAGTTTTGTGGACATTGTATTCATCATAATGGTCATTTGACCTAGCAAAGGACAACTAGATTTATTTGCATTGTTCCTTCGCATTTGATTGTTGTCATGCATTTTCAAGGATGTGTTGTGATTGCAGTGGATTCACTTCTTATGATTTTCTCTCATCAAATATTAGAGTTCATGTCGATGAACATATTATAAATATTCTAAGTCAAATGTTTATGCATTGGTATTTTCCAAATTCTATCAATTTTCGGCATTTAGATTTGGTGTTTTTCATGCAATTATTCATCAAAACTCAACTTAAATTTTCAAAATGAAGACTTGAAGATGTACCAGTTTATAAACAAATTCTTACAGCTTTACTAGTATTATTGAACTAATGATTAAGGAAGAGATTATTAACTTGTAGCTACCTATACAATCATAAATCTTAAACCACATTATTGTATTTCACATTAAAACATATAATTTTTATTAGAAGCTTGTGTTAAATATCTTCTCCTAAATGTCCCTAAGAAAAAAATGTAACTTATAAAATGGTCTCATCCATATAAAATTGTATCCTTAATATGAATATTATAATAAAATATAATAGACTTAAACTTTTTCCCACTAAATTTTTATATCATATCTGAGGTTCTATTTGTTCATATGGCTAAATTAATATTAATATTATTATAATAAAATATAATATGACTTGAACTTTTTTCCACAATTTTTTTATATCATATCTGAGGTTCTAATTGTTCATATCGCTAAATTAATATTAATATTTTGCTAAATTAATATTAATGTTTTTTATCTTCATATAATATCCTTTCCTGATATAACTCCCTCACCTTTTATAAATCCAAATTTTGTCTTCCATTGATTTCGTTGCTAAAGTTCATTTTATTTTGTCGAAACTTCCCTTATTTGTTATTTTGATAAGAATTACAAAATACAGGATCCCATTTCTTTGATGTGAAGTTGGATAATTGAACTGTAACCATTTTAAATAATCCTTTCCTCAATTTCCTTTTTCTAAATATCTATTTTTCGCATATTGAGTATTGTGAAACTTTTAAAATATCCTTTAATTTACACTCTGCAGTTAAATTGGCGGCTGGAAATTATATGCAGAATTGTTTCTAAGGTGCTGTACACATGCTTTTCTGTGACGAAGTTTACAAAAACAGTTTTGTAATGAAACAATTTCTCGGAATAATTGTGCGACGAATTCGACAAAAACGATTTTGCTGTGAAACAATCTCTGAGAATAATTATCTGCAGTGTGTTTTATTCTTCCCGCATTAAATGCTTCTGTCAGTAATGGCCTGACCCCAGGTCCATTATTGTCCCGTGGCCACAGAATTTGCTACATCGTATTCAGTGGTGTGCTGCTTGCTTCGTAGGTCAGCGGTGACTTTATATTTTTTTTTGAATTTGCAATAATACAAATAAATAAATAAAGTTTTTAATGTTTATTGGGTTAAAGAGGGTAGAGGATATATTGTTTCTCCATCTGATTTTTGTATTCAGCTTTTTATCTATGAAGCCTAACAATAAACTCTTTCAAGGTCTCTACAAACCCTTCCCTAAATAAATTATCTCAAGAGCTAGCTGCCATAATATCTACATAACTTTCCTCGTCTTTGAAGGGTTCACATTTTAAAATGAAATGTTTTTTGGTTTCCACTTTTCCTTAACAGCAAAAAATACATACTCTTTCTTCCCACACTTCTTTTGGCCTTTTTTCAGAGCCTTGTTTCACAACAGAGTTTATGAGAATTAGTCTTTAACTGAGCAATAAGAATTTTGGCTCTCCACGAAATATCGAAGTTTATGATTATGGATGGGATTAAACTCTTCAATATAGTATGTTTTCCTTCTTCCTATATCCTTATCCCAAGTACGCTTGTGGAACTTATCCATAAATTTTTTTTTTATCTATTTATTGTTTGTGGGACACATGTTCAAGCAAATAGCCCATTTACTAAACCATTTTTTATCTTTCTGCATCCATGTCTTCTTTCTTTTGCACAATATGTCATTAAAGACAACCTTAGGTCATCTGCCCTCTTCCATTTGCTCAATTTTTTTTGAACACCTTATGACTCGCACCATAGCAATTGCTTCAATAGGAGCAACCCCTATTTCACTTAACAAGATAGCATAAGGAACTACACTTTTAATTTTGAATTTGTTTGTAATCAAGCGCTTCTGAATTTTCTCAATTTGTTTCCATTGCATGTCGGATGTACCACTAGCCCATAGTTCACAACCATAGAGAATCATCGGAATCAATAAAATCCCAAAAAGAGTTTGAGTGGTTTTCCAGTGCAATAACTCTTTCTCTCTACACCTATTTTAAAGAGCATAAAATGTTTTCCAACCTCTCAAAGTTCTTTTCTTTCTACAATCGTCCCAACTTAGATTTATGTTAAAGTCAATTCCGAGGTATTTGGAATCTATAACTTCTTCCAAAGCGTTGCCTTCAAAGTAGAACTTATGTTGGTTATGTTTTCTTTTGCTAGAGAAAACCAACACTTTCGTTTTGCTAATATTGACTTGCATCCCCGCCCTTCTACAAAAATGCTCAAGAGAAAGTAAGTGTTCTTGCAAACTAAGAGCAGATTTAGCAATCATAATAATGTCATATGTATACAAAAGAAGCCTTATAACAAACTTTCCCAAATGGATATCATCACCCCCTTGCGAATTTAGCCACTCTTCTATCTTGTCGATATATAAACCAAAAAGGGTAGGAGACAATGGGCGACATTGCTTGACCCTAATATCACTTCTAAAACTTTCAAAAATGCTTATTGAAGTTCTAATTCTGATTTTCACCTCTTCATACAACCTATGCATAGTTGCTCTCAAATACCTAGGAACCCCAAGTTCCTCTATTTTGTGCCAAAGCTTATCCCTAGGAACCATGTCAAAGGCTTATTTAATATCAACAAAGCAACAAAAGGCTTCTTCCTTTTTCTCCCAAACTTTTTCAATGATGTGCCTTAAAGTTATACCATGATCAATTGTGGAATGTTTAGGTCTAAAACCAGTTTTCCTTTTAGCACGTTTATCTCTTTCTTCTGCCCAGTTGCTGATTTTATATTCTAGCATGCTTCCAAATAACTTTGAAAACAAGGGGTTTATCATTATGGTCCTATAAAGGGAGGTATTGTTTATGTCTCCACTCTTGAAAAGAGCTATTGCCAGAATAGTTATTCAATCTGTGGGGAACCCCTATTGTATGATGTTGTTGAATTTTTTTGTAACGTGACGTGCAAGAAATTTTAAGCCCCAATTTGAATACTCTGCTTGGAGTACACCCAACTTCTTGATGCCCATCTCTACCTCTTGCACCGTGAATAGTTTAGTATCATTGTTGACCAAGGGAGGAGGGTCAACCTTGGGATACTACTCATAAAGTTGTCTTGCATAGTCGAACCATTTAAAAGTTGTAATACTATTTTCATTTTGTATCTTTCTAGGTTAGAGCTCCTTCCAAAATACTTTGGGGTTATTTTTCCCAAGGAAAATTAGTTCTTCCCTTATTGAAACCATGAAATAGACCTTTTTCTTTCTTAATATATGTTTTAAAGCTTTGAGCTTTATGTTATCCGTGTTTGAATCTTTCCACATTATCCTTACCTTTTTGCATTCCTCGTCAAACCAAGCATTAATCGGAAAGCAATTTGTTTCAGACTTTTTAATTTTTTTCTCTTTTGCACTCTGCTAGTGCGCTTTGAATTAAGTGTGATAATTCATGACTATGAAGGCCATGAATTGGAATTTTCTCCTTCTAGAAAAGCCTCTCTAGCATTATTTTGAAGGTATTGCAATTTTCTGGAGTCAAAATAAATTTTCCCTTTGGGAGATTTTGTTGAACACACTGAGTTTTTTACCCTAACTGCTTCTTCCCAATCCAAGAGAAACTTAAATAAAATGGGTTGTGATCTGATTTTAAGTCCCAAATTTTACCTCCAATCAAAACTTCCTCTATTTTTTCACACAAACCATGCGAAAAAATTACATAATCTACTACACTTGCTCCATTTGAAGTACTTCCAGTGAAATTTCCAGACTTTGCCCATCTAGTCAAACCATTACAAATGACTAAATCTAAAGTCCCACATAGAGTAAGCAATTGTTTACCAAAGAGATTGCAGCCCTTGTACTCTGAAATTCTTTCCCACTGATGATTACTCTCTTTTGTAACCTAAATAGGGTTGCAGTATTTTTTACAACAAAGAATGCTAGCTTGCTCACTTGCAGTCCTAGAATTGAAATCACCCACTATAAGGACTTCACCTAGTTGAGAATATGTTGCAATAATTTATTTTAAGGCTGCAAAGGGATCCAGTGTGGTCAAGCCCTCTACTTTTGTAAATTTTTGAAACTTGCGACACAAAATAGCATGTTGCAATTCTGATATGATTTCCATTTTATGATCTTTTAAACCAAATAATTCTTTATTTGAGTCTTCTTTTTCTAACTGAGTGAAATGACCTTCTTTTTCCCTCGCTAATACCATGATACCCCCATGTCATTTTCCATTCCCTGTTTCCTTGTTCCACACTGCCATCTTCCAATACCCTTCAAACAAAGGTGTCTTGCACCCTTCATGCTCATGTGTTTCTATGAGGAAAACTATGTCTCTATATTCCGCAATAGGCCCTAACCCAGCTCCTCGTCTCCATGGGTAGCCTTTGCAATTCCCACAACCTAATCTTAAGGAAACCTGTGTATGACTTGATTGCTATTTTTTTTGACATGAAAGACTCACAATTGAGTCTTTGTTCATGTTTTCCTATACTAACCTTGTTGTCTGATTTCCTACTAAAGAGTTTGTCACCTCTTCTTTGTTACCATCTTGTTGCTCTATTTTGGAAGGAGGTCGAAAACGTGTTATCACAACTTTACCTTTATAGTTCCATGTTCTCTTTCCCTCATCCCTTGTTGCCCTAACCTTTGACATTCCTCTCTCTTTTCTTCTTGTCGTCTTATAGTTAAATCTTCTTCTAGAAAAAATCAAGAAACCCTCAAGAGTTTCTTCTTGCTTAGAATGATATATTTATCACACAAGCTAGGCATGATGACTTTATGGGTGTGGCTCTCTCACCATTAATCCTACCCACCCTCCATGCTTGGAATATTTTTCCCTTCCAAAGCAGCTTGTCTTTTAAGAATTTTGTTAGAAGGTCAAGAGTACATTCATTTGTCCCATAGTCTTTCATCCCTTTAATAATTATGTTTGTTACTCTGTCATTCCTTTCCTTGCTTTCTCTATCTTGAATGTTGTCAACCTGAATGTTTGATTCACCTTCCCTATTAGCATAATTTCTAATAAATTGAGCCCAAGTTTTAGAAACTTTTGTGGAAACTCCTTTCCTTTCTTCTCTTGATTTCTCTTTGTGTTTGTCTATTTAGGCAACTGCTTTCCCTTTATCCTGGGATGGTTTTACATTCACCACCTCTGTACTTTCCACTACAAGTTTATTCATGTTTTTCACATATGTCTTCATGCATTTCCATTCTAACTTCCCTATCAGGAGAGCTTCCTATAGCAATGCCACTTTCTCCTTCAAAATTTTATTGCTTTTTGCTAAATCCTATTTTTTCAGTTTTTTATTACATGAATATTGTGATCTATTTCTTGGTCTTTAGCTTCTAAAACCTCCAACCTTTTTTTGCGCTTAACAATTCTTTTAGATAAAGATTAGATGAGCAAGTGAGAGGAGTGGATGTGGGACTATAAAAGGAAAAATCAGCAATGACTTTTCCTCTAGGCCTATTTTTTCCACATGCTTGCAAAGGCGACTTTCTTGAATATTTCTTATTATGAAGGGCCCGCATACTTTCCCTTTGAGACCGTTTTTTCTTGTCTACTCCCATTTTAGATGGACTAGTCTTCGTTTTAAAATGCCTCGATACTATTTAGAAATGATCCAAACCCATTTCCATCCTTTAAATTTCAATAGAATCACTTCCATGAGACGAGTATTTTTCAAAGTATGGAAAAGAAGAAGTCTCTTTCAACGAATTTTTGTTTACTTATTTATTTATTTTTTTCAAGAAGTGGTCTCAGTGAAACCAATTTAATGTGAAACACTCACTTTCTATACCTTCTCCTAGAGTTTGGGAGCATCAGTCACACAGTTAGCAGAATTAATGTTGCTTAATAATCATTCTTCAATCAAAATTTCAAAATTGTAAATAGCCAAAATACATGTAAACCAAGAAAAAATACGGATAACTGTGAAAAACTCGTAAAAAAATTGGTTATGGTGAAAATATTAAAACACAGCTTTGATATTAAATGAATAACAAAGTTCACTCACTAAATATAAAATCCGTTAATAAATTAAATATGCAAGTTAAATTTCCAGATGCGGATGTATAGTAGGCTTGATGGGACAACCGCCCCTGGCCATTTCCCAAGGTGCATGGCGTGTGGTGACCACATGGCCCTCCACGGCGCCATTAAGTTGGCATTCATTTCGCCTGCGAGCATAGTTAATACCCCTCCGAGACGGTGCTTCATCATCCCTGGTATGCCTGGTAGTTGCATTATGGACGCGAATTCGGTTTTTGCAGAGCTCTCCGACTCCTCGCGCAGTTGTTTGGATCCCCTTGGCAGTGCTTGCCCTGTGCACTGTGCAGAGCCCAGTGCTCGCACACATACCGGCCATCGTTGCTCGCTTTATAGTTGCCTTGAAACTCTTCCTGGTGCGCATTTCTCTCATAGCGCCTTCTGTCCAGCGATCATCGTTCCTCAGCTTCCTTCTGGCTCGCTCTGTGTTCCGGCTCTTTTCCAGGTTCACGAAGTCGAGTCAGCCATGCCAAGACTCAGACAACGCATGACTTGCCGTCGAGGAGACACTCGCGGCGGCTCTGTAGGTGATCGACCCTCTTCCAGTCGGCAAACCTCTGATTGTCCCTCTGGCCCTGCCCATGTTCATCCGTCTACCTCTCCTCCTCATGAAGCGCCTCAAAACTTTGCCTCTGTTGCCCCTCAACCCTCTGGTAGCCATTTCATTCGTCAAACCACGCAGAGAGCGGAGCTGCATTTTGACAGTGCTTTTAATCGCCCCTCCATTACAGCCTTTATCACCATTACCCTGCGAGAAGACGCTACTCTTCGTTCTCCTCCCTGGCATGAATCCCCTCTCGCTTCTCTTGATCCCTATCCCGCCCCCTTTGACCCTCGCCCCAACTCTGCTGTAACTCCCCGTGCTGATTTTGGCGAGCCCACCATCAGTGCAACGCCCTCCTTGGGCATATTCTCTATGCAGGTGGACACGGATGTTGTTCAAAGCGCAGGAGCTCAACACGCGGATGCTGATGCTGAAGATCCCGTGGATGACTTCGGATGCCCCATTGAGGAGGAGCAGCCCTCTCCCATCAACTCCAATTGACTCTGCTATGACATGGCGCAGTATGGTCTCTGAACTAGTTTACTTTGGTAGAGATACTGGTTTTTTGTTATCCACTGCAGCATACTGGTTTTTGTTATCGATAGTGTTATCTTTCTGTTGTTTTCTCATGACAAATGTTATAACTACTACACTGGTTTCCCTATACAAGGGCGGTGCAACTGTTTTTATAGAACTGGTTTCCCTATATGGGCAGTTCAGTATCAGGATAAAGCTTGACTTTCAAGCCCAGTTTCAGGCTATCATAGTTGAACTGCGGCAGTTTTGTACTATAATGTTTACATAAATAGAATTAGCACAATTTAGAAAAAAAATAAAATATGCAAGTTAAATAAAATAACATAAAAGATTCCATACTTTAATAATGTAATGAATATAATATGAAAAGGCACTATATAATATTATAAACATAATCATGTTAATAGAATAATATAAAAGTATTTGGACTTTCCTATCTCATTACACTCTCATTTCACTAGAGAACTGCATGCATCTTGCTACTTTGGGAATTCATTGTCACAAAGAGGTTCCCCACCTCCTAGTCCTTTGTGTCTATCATTCTATCTTTGTTCTTTGAGGACCACCTCCCTCTTGACCTTGGACTTCCCACTCTGTTTTACCTAATAGACTCACTATCTCAGCTCTAGAAGGTAGACATGCCACACCAAGGAGTGCGATTTTGTTGAGGTGCAGTCTATTGTCAAAAGCAAGGCCAAACTCAAGCCCAACTGCAAGTTGAATGCTCTGCAACCGAGTATCGAGAACTAACTCTACAGCCAATGAATTTACCCAATTTGAATGGACCTTGGCCGAAGAACACCATACTCTCACTGATTGTGAAGAGTTAGATGACATGGAATAATAGGTACTTGATGTAGGCCACACTTGGGGTAGATATAGCCAATAGATGTACACGATAAACATTTATTAGCATATCAAACTTCTTCTTGGAAAGGCACTCATGGACATAAATGCTACCAAAGAAAACATGTTACTCTCCCTAGACTGCATGCAATGACAAAGAGCCTCCAAGGACAAAACACAAACATGAATTGAAAGACAATTGGGCATTCCTCCATACCAGGTTTCTCTCCTAGCAGCAATAAGGGACCCATCCAAGTAGAGGCCACTAACTATGATCCTATCTCCTGGATATTTTTTGTTAAATTCTCTTAAATTTCATGTCACGCTTTTGTATGCCTTTGTTTTCTGAAGACCCGCAAGGTCTAGCTACTACTTTTTGTTTCCTAGATTTAGCCAACAAGGTTAGATTTTGGACAAGGTCAATTCTAAAACATTTATATTTATGTATTTCATTAGGACTGTCTAGTGGTCGACTGCTCCAATTCTAGATTGTAACCCTTGTTTGTAGGAAATACAAAAATTTAACGTTACAAAAAAAACACAAAAGACTCTATACATACTAGCATAATGTATTGAATATAATATGAGAGATGTGATATAATATTCTGATCACTATCAGTCTAGGGATTAAGATCTTTAATATTCAATGCTCATTTCGTTATTAGGAAGATATTTTATTACATTTGATGATTTTTGGTTTCTTCTTCAAAGAAATATATTGGCCTTTCATGTTTAGCTAATGGTTCAAATCCCTACTATTTTAATTATTTACAATGACACAAAAAAATTTCCCCATTAAGCCAAACAGGTGTTTGGGAGTCCAAGCAGCATTTTGAATTTTTCAAACTTCTCTCTTTCAAGTGCTTTGGTGAAGATGTCTACAATTTGTTTATTTGTAGAATAATGTCTCAAATGAATATCTTTGGCCTCTACATTGTATCAAATAAAATTATACTTTTTTTTTATGAGAATGATATGATCACAACATCTGGGATTTTTGGCCAACTTGATTGCAAAAGTATTGTCAACAAGAAGATGAGTAGAATTCACTTGTTTCTCTTACAAATATTCAAGTGATTTGGATATGGGCAAACTAGTTATTTCTATTCTAGCTCCCTCATCAGTATTAAAATGTGTGATTAGGATCGTCTCATGTTAACCACTTGTGAAGGGGTTTATGTGTGTAGTTTCATGTGTTTTTTATAATCAAATTAAGAATTAATTAACTTTTATAAAACTCATATACAACAAATGAAATGAAGAAATATAACTCACAGCAATCACATAACATAATGGATGATAATGGAGTTCACCCCTCTTGGGCTACATCTCCATGGACCTGCTTTAACTAGCTAGGCCCTCTTGGGATTAAGAGTCAAATGTCTATTTAAAAGAACTTATGATGCCCCAATGGATTTGCAGCCTATTCCATTGGCTTCATAACACTCAAAAACCCCTAAAATGACTATTCAATCTCTGAATTTGGTTTCCAGCTCCTCTAGGCTTGACCTCCCATCTTGGTAGCCATGGTATTTTTTAATCTCCAAAGTGACAAAATCACCTTCATATGTATTCCAACACCTCTACAATATGTTCCAATGTTTTCATAACATCAAATACATCTAAAAATGACTATTCATTCACTCCATTTGGGCTTCAACTGATCTGGGCATGACTTTCCCTCCTGGTGGCCCTAGGCTTAAAAATTCTTCAAGGTAACAAAAACCTCTATAAAATTGCTCCTTTGCCTCCGCAAGTTGTTCCAATGGATTCAGAGCATGCCAATTTGATTGCAATGACTCTTCCTGAGCCAAAATTAGTCAAAAATTTCTCAAGATAGACCTCATTTAATTTTTCCCTAGATTCTGCCTCTAAATCTGGAGAACTTCCAGTTAGCTTCGACAAAACTAGAAATGGAGCCGGATTTGGAGATTCCGCCAAAATTTCCGCCGACTGTTAACTGAGATTAATTAAAGATAACTGCATATTAATGAGTGATAATTGTGCACTAAGCGTAGTTAGCATTGAGCGCTAGGTCGAGGTCATATGGCGTGGTTCCATGAGGAAGAGGGTTGCCCTGTGGGGCTAGCCCCCTCCATTCCCGATACCGCAAGTCCGTTGTAATTAAAATATGTGTGGAGCGCATTCCTTAATAAGGAACATGGTTGTAGCCCATTGGTAAATGGCTCCTAGTGGAGTAGGGTAGGTCAGGTGGTCGAACCCCGATGTTTGCCCCTCCATACAATGCTTTTGCAAACCATATTAAAACGTGCTCCATAATATATGTCCATCCCAACCATAATCGTACTTTGGAAATATTATAATATACCATCAAATTATCATATTAATAAAGACCATGACTTTGGTTTAAAACAATATGCAATCAGACTTTGGTTTGTATTGATATGCGCTCCCATAATTCTTTAAACGAATATGCCACCATATGATTTGGACTAAGGTTGGACTATGGTATATGTGAAATGCACCATACCATGAACTTTGAAAAACAAACCATATTAAAATGTGCTCCATAATATATGTCCATCCCAACCATAATCATACCTTGGAAATATTATAATATACCATCAAATTATCATATTAAAAAAGACCATGACTTTGGTTTAAAACAATATGCAAGCGGACTTTGGTTTGTATTGATATGCGCTCTCATAATTCGACTATGGTTCATGTTACATGCGCTCCAATTAATATATAACCAATGTTTAAACGAATATGCCACCATGTGATTTGGACTAAGTTTGGCCTATGGTATATGTGAAATGCACCATACCATGAACTTTGGGTTAATTCGAAATGTGTTCAATATTCAAATGCAGAATTTAATATATATATATCCAACACACATAATAATTCATCATGAACTCACATTGAACTCACATTCAACATGAGACATTTGGAAAATTTCACTTTCACAAATCAAACTGGAGAATCTAATTGTGACACTTGTCACAGTTTCATTGGGCAAAATATGAATAAGATTCCTTGCATGTTGACTAGACTGCGATGTCATCAGCTTGTACTTGTTCTGCAATTAGTTTTTAAAATTTTCCTATTCTGAACGGCGATCAGCAGACCATAACTTCTTCATCTGAAATCGGTTTTCGACGAAACAAATTGCGTTGGATTCCTGGAGACGGGCCAGTCGCGTTCGTTCTAGTTTGGTGCAATTCTGAGCACTTTCAATTTTGAGTTAATTTTTGCCCTTGATCTAGATTCCGATCATCAAGTGTTTTCAGAGTCGCACAATCTCCTTTTTTTCTTCTACAACTACTACATATTATGCCTATGTCATGGGAACTAATTGTTTACATGACCTTCAAGAGACAGTCATTGATCCAGGACTATTCATATATCTTGAAGTTAACACTCCATTTTCTATGTCTCCCACAAAGTTTGAATAAAAATATCCAATGAAAGTGAAGTAATCCACATGTTAAATTGTAGCAAGAAAATGCTTCATTTTACTTGTGCTTATTCAAATGGAGAAATTCGATTTTCCACATCAGCAAGTTGACTTAGATTACAGTTAGCTAGAGTGGCATGGCCTTGTCTCCTAGTTAAACCCGTAAATTCAAGTTTGTAGGCTAGAAGTAGAGTTGTGCATGGGTTGATTGCTAAACTCTAGCAATCTAGTGGAGCTATTGTTAATTAAACTCAGTTATTAGAGCTCTAGTCATTAATAGAGTCAATAAGAGTTTAATTGAGTAGTTATAATAGTTGTTAACTCATTGATTTCTTATTTAATTGATCAATTTACTAAAAATAGTCCCAGTCATGCATGGAATTCGAATTTCCTATTTGAGTGGAGGGAAAAGGCACAATTTTATATATTGTTTTATACTAGTTGAGTGTATAGGTTTTGCATCAGAGCAGGTGATCAATTCCTCAAGTATTTGCGCAAGGAAATAGGGTATTCTCCTATTTTTTAGGGGATAATTTCCTCAAGGATTACACAAGGAAATAGGTGGATAGTTGAGGCCTATTTTGGCTAAGTTTTGTCATAGAAGGTCAGTGCGCAGGAGATCAGAATTGTGGTGCAGGGTATGCTTCAAGATTGAAGAAATACATTGTAATTGAACCATATTCTCATCTGAATTAATGCAATGCAGTGGACAGGTTTTTCCCGGTTGGATTCTCTGGTAAAATCAAGTTGTTCCTTATGTTTTGATGGTTTCATGTTATTGCATGTGTTTCTATCATGTTCTTTCATTTCCGTAGAATAGTAGAATAAATTTGTGTCTCTTGATTTCAATTCAATTTCATTAGCAGTAGAAAATTTCTTGCAATTTCTACATGGTATCATAGCATCGTAAGACTACATAGAAACCTTGTTCCAAATATTCTCTCAGATAAATTTCCATTTGCAAAGTTTTTGGTGCATATTCTCTTCAGTGCAGGAAAAATGTATTTCAATGGATTGAGGCTTGAATATGCATTGGAGGGCACCTCAAATTTTTGTGCTTGGAAAGACAATATGGAATTTGTCCTGGATGGCAATGGAGTATGGGAATACACACAAACTTGTATTCAAAAACCAGCAGCATCATATGCACAATCACTTGCTCAGTGGAAGAAAGACACAACAAAATCTAGGAGGATTATTCTGGAGGGTTTCAGAGATCATGTAGTTTCGAACTTGCAAGGAAAGGAGATTGCTTTAGCAATGTGGAAAACTCTCACATATCTATTTTAGATCAACATTGATGCTAAGAAATTGGAGGAGTAGGAGAAAATACTTCATCATCCAAACTTGTGAGCTCAACACTCCTTGGCCTTGTGAAGTCTTGGAACAGATAAAGAGATAAGCTACCAAATTGGGAGATAATTTGGTCTCATTTGGTGTAGGAGGATATCGGAATAAACACTAGAGATGGTTTCACATCCATATCTGATGAGGAAGAAGATTGGGCTCTAGTTGGAAAAGGAAAGAATGTCAAATTCAATAAGGCACAAGACGAGGTAGAATCCATCCAGAACCATGGCAAGAAGAAGTACCTCAATCAAATTAAATTCTTTCATTTCCATGAGTATGGACACTATGCAATTAAGTGTCCATATAAAAAATCTAGTAAGGAGATTGCAACAATGGTAGGAGGAGATGCTCTTGCATCACAATTCGAGTTGGATTTCACCCTCATTGCTTGCATGAAAAACACAGTTAGAGGGATTGAATGGTACCTCGGCTCTAGTGCTTCGTATCATATGATAGGAAATAAGGATTTATTCAACAACCTAGAGGAGAAGTACAGACAATTACACATAGAGCTTGGAGATGATGGAAGGTATAGTACCAAGGGGATTGGCACTATGACCTTTAAGAGGGAGTCAGGCTCCCATATTCACCTTAAGAATGTAATGTATGTGCATGGTCTGAAGAAAAAATTAGTTTCTATAGATGTACTTGAAGACTGTGGATATGATGTGTTGTTCAATAAAGGGAAATCTTATCTAAATCATGTTGCTACTGGACAAGTAAAACAAATTTGTGTTCGAGTTAAAAATCTCTACAAGCTAGAGGTATATTTTTCCATGCATGCACTTATACCTCTAGGATTGAGGTGGGGCGATGTAGAGCCTTAGTCCCAAAGTTGCAAATATTTGGGCAAGTACCATAGGAGATCAGTAGCAGTTATAGTATACTCTTCTTATGGATCATTACCCTTGCTACAGGTGCCCACAATATTTATTAGCATAAGGATCAATGTCAGTTGATGTAGTCAAATCTGGAGTGATAGTTGCAAAGGCTAGTAGCATTCAGAGACTCAGGAGACAGTTGTAGCTCAGAAACAAAGTTGATTTAGTATTTTGGATGCTTCTCAGCTACAGTAGTTGAAGTAGCAACAATAATAATGAGAGGAAGCATTATTTGTATTACAATACATTCCTATAGAGGATTTGGATGCATACATATTCACAAATGTTTTGTCAACATGCAAGTTCAAGTTCCACAAGAGCAGGATTGGGGTTGTTCATAACCCTTTTCTTAATATGAGGGAGTATTAAATTGTAGCAAGAAAAATATTCATTTGACTCGTTCCTTAGTCAAATGGAAAAATTTGATTTTCCACATCAGCTGGTTAACTTGGATTATAGTTAGCTGGAGTGACTTGGCCTTGTCTCCTAATTAAATCATTAAATTAGAGTTTGTAGGCTAGAAGTAGAGTTGTGCATGGGTTGATTGCTAAAATATAGCAATATAGTGGAGTTATTGTTAGTTAAACTCGGTTGATTTTAGAAATATAGTATAGTTATTTTTAGTTAAATGTAGTTATCTAAGCTCTAGTCATGAATATAGTCAATAGGAGTTCAATTGAGTAGTTATAACAGTTTTTACCTCATTGATTTCTCACTTAACTGATTAATTTACTAAAAATAGTCCTAGTCATGCATGGAATTCGAATTTCCTAGTTGAGTTGAGGGAAAAGGCATAATTTTATATATTGTTGTATACTGGTCGAGTGTATAGGTTTTACATCAGAGCAAGTGATCAATTCCTCAATGATGTGCGCAAGGAAATAGGGAATTACCCTATTTTTTAGGGGTTAATTTCCTCAAGGATTGTGCAAGGAAATAGGAGGATAGTTGAGGCCTATTTTAGCTAATTGTTGGTTAGAGCAAGTGAGTGAGTAGGAGATCAAAAGTGTAGTGCACGGTGTGCTTTAGGATTTAAGAAATTCATTGTAATTGATCCATATTCTCATCAAAATTAATGCAAAGCAACGGATGATTTTTTTCCAGTTGGGTTACCCTATAAAATCAATGTGTTCCTTTTGTTTTTATGTTTGCATGTTATTGCATGTGTTTCTATCGTTTGTTTTCCTTTTTGCACAATAGTAGAAGAAATTTATGTCTCTTGATTTTAGTTTGATTTCATTAGTAGTAGCAAATTTCTTGTAATTTCTAAATAGGATTCAATCATTGATCCAAGACTCATAAGATATCTTTAAGTCGACACTCTATTTTCTATGTCTTCCTCAAAGTTTGAATACAAATATCCAATGAAAGCTAAGTCATCCACCTACGAATATTTGAGTCCAAAGTCTTGAATTCATTTCTAGTACTCCATAACTCTTTTTTGCAGCAAACCAGTGTCCTTCACAAGAATTTTACATAAATCTAGAAAGAATTCCAACAAAAAATTAAATAATTGGTCTGGTAGTGGTGAGGTAAATAAGATTTCCCACAAGTTGTATGTACTTAGTTACATTCTCAAATCCATTCCCCAATTTTGGTGTAAGATTCAAATTTTGTTGAATTGGAGTAGACAAGAGGATTTCATTTATCCATATCAACCTTTTTCAACAATTCTCTAATATACTTCTTTTGGGAGATGGATATATACTTTAGATGTTGAATCACTTCAATGCCTAAACAGTAATAAAGGTGTCCCAAATTTTCCATCTTAAAGCCCTTATTAACCTCTTTATTTATGAATGTAGTGTAGTTTTTCATTGTTCCCTATTATTAACATATCATCTACATACACTACAAGAGATACAACATTTTTGTTAATTTTCTTGACAAACCACAAATCATAATTCTCGGTTTAAGAGAGCAGAAAAATTTACAATTCATAATCTTGACTCATGTTCCCTTCCTCTTTAGGATTAAAGGTGTTCCTGTGTTGTAGTCCCCATAGGATTTAAATTGGTTATGCTAGAATGCTACTCACCCATGCACCTAAGGGGTAAGGAAACAGGTCCAAAAAATAGCATGCCACACCTGGGCTTGGTGCCATTGAGGATTCAATGGTGTAACTCCTGCCCCAAAATAGGAATTTGGCTAACCTCTCAATAGCCTCTCTCTACCTATGAGTAGATTGAACACCTACTCCTACGGTAATGGCTACGGGATGTGCTTAGCACACGAACACTAGGGCTTGGTTCCACACAATACAGGATGGTAACTAGATACAAGACCCCAAGTCCCCACTGGAGGGGTAGCTTGAGATACGGCAGTCCAACTAGATAAGGGAGGGTTTGCCAACACCAGAAAGTTTACTCTGGGATCTGATAACCCTTTTTATTAGGGCAGTTTTGTTCAAAAGTAGACAATCCATGAAATGGAGACAGTCAAGGAAAGGTAGGCACCACCCAAGGGTCTAGTACCCTTGTTCAATGAGTAAAGGCTGAAATTCCATTGAGTTGTATAATCAAGATTAAAGTGCTTGAAATTTAATTTTGGAATATGCTCAGTTAACTTTTCATATCATGGTTACGGTGTTTGTTGTAGGCCATATAAAGATTTTATGAGTTTACATATTTTTTATTCTTATCCCTTTACCAAAAAACCTTCCATTTGAGACATGAAGGCATTATTTTTCAAGTCTCCATTCATAGTTGGACCCAAGAAAGCTTCTTAGAACTAAATTCTCATGTTTAAGAGTTAGTCTCTAAAATCCTTAAGATATGTGGGGAGGATGGAATGGTAGGTATGGACAGGGAAATTTAGTCCCATTTGTTGGTGGGACCTCCAAACTTGTACATTAGAGAGCTAGCCATTGGTGAACCACCATGAATATTGGCAACAATCACTTACCTGTTTATGCATAATGTTCCATTTGATGATATTTCCATACATTCTAAGCTTACAATGCAAAGAGAGTTTGTATGGTGGCACATTTTGTTGTAGGATCAAAAGTATCTTCATAATCAACACCTTTTTTCTATGCATATCATTTTCCCACAAGCCTTGCTTGGTGTTTATCAAGTGAGCCATCTAATTTGTACTTGTTCTTGTAGAACTGGTTGTAGCCAATTGATTGGATCTAAATTGAGTGTTCACCAACTTCCATGCTTCATTCTTTGTGAGAATGTCATACTCCTTTTGCATTGCTTCTATCCACTATTTTTGGCTTGTGTTATATTATTTACAGAAGGATCGTCATGCACTATATGTTTTGTTCGGTGAAATAGGGGGGTCACAAGGGGTTAATCCCCCCAGCACGAGGGTTTGGGGGCAATTCCCGAGATTAAAAAAATTGGGCAATGTTTGCATCTGATTTTTGGCATTTTTCAACATATGGTTTTTCCTTTTTGTGGTTTAGTGGCAGTTTTGGTTTATCTTGTGGTTTTGTAATTCTAGTTAAGGAACTACAATCATATTCTAACCCAAGGTAGATGGATTGGAATTTTACGGATGTTGCAGGATATATATATATATATATATATATATATATATATATATCATGTAAAGAAGAATATATTGAAAAATATTTCTAATTTTCCCAACTTGGGCTTCCAAGGGAAAATTTTGTGTTAAAATGTGTGTGGGTGAATGCATGAAGATTGGTTACACTTTTGGCCCAAATTTGGCGATGAAATTTCAATATTTTACTCTTTTATCGACTTGAAGCCCTCAAAATTCATATAAGCATTCTAAATTTTGATTCAAAGTAAAAAGACGATTTGTGGAGAATTATGTTGTTGACCTAATGATATTTTTGCAAAAAAAATTAGTGTCACATAATTTGTTAAATTTCCATTAAATGAAATGTTTTTCCTTGCAAATTTTCACACATCTTAAGAGGTATGTGTGTGTTCGCATAACATAACTTAATCTAAAATGTGTAATATGTGTGTGTGTGTGTGTGTTGTTGGACATTGGGTTCAACGCTCCCCGTGTGTTTCGCGACATGGACTAACTGCCTCTCGTGGATCCTAACTCTGGTGATTGTAGCGGAGACTAACACCTACGGGTTTTGGCCTAACGGCAACCGTGATTCCAAAAATTGGTATCAGAACGATAGGTCTCGAGTTCGAAACTCACCCGAATCGCGTTGGGGGGGAGATTGATGGAAATTGGGTTCAACGCTCCCCGTGTGTTTCGCGGCATGGACTAACCGCCTCTCGTGGATCTTAACTCCGGCGATTGTAGCAGAGACTAACACCTGCAGATTTTTGTCTAATGGAAATTGTGATTCCAACATGTGTGTGAGCATGATCTACATAGAGAGAACTAAGTTAGGCATATGAATACTTTATTTTTTTATGTAAAAATGATTTTTTTAAAATTTTTTGAAGTTAGCGAATTAATATTTCAATTGCAATTTTATTACAAGTGTTCACGTAAGATTTTTTTCTACTATTTAAATAAATTTCAAAACCAGTAATGCCCTTTTGAAGAGGACTCATAAACTAATATAGTGGTATTTTTTGAAATTTTTTCGCTTTGTATATTTTGTGTTATTGATTTTTTATTCATCCCCTTTCAAACTGTCCAAACAAATTTCAAGCAATATGTTTAAAATTATTGGAATCATGATTGTCGTTAGACCAAAACCTGCAGGCATTAGTCTTTGCTACAATCACCAGAGTTAGGCATCCACGAGAGATGGTTAGACCATGTCGCGAAACACATGGGGAGCGTTGAGCCCAATGTTCAACAATCTCCCCCCCAACGTGAGCCGGGTGAGTTTCGAACTCGAGACCTGTCGCTCTAAAACCAATTGTTGGAAATACTTAGGGGGGGGCTAAATCAGTATTCCTTTCAATTAGAGCATTAGTTAATCTTCAATTATTCTCAGCGTTTGTACAATGATAGCAGTAAACAAAAGGAAAACAAATGCACATAGTTTTTTAAGGTGGAAACCCACTCCAGGAAAACAACCACCTAATGCTTTTCCAATAATTATTTAATATTCAACTCTAATTGAAAATAAATCTCCAACTTCCTAGAATCTTGAAAAGCATTCTTCTCTAGCTCTCATTTGATGGACGCTCCAATGCCCAAGATTTTTCAGTAGTCAACTGAACAGATGCCTCAACACCCAATGAGCTACAACTCACCCTAGCATCACCATACCACCCTGAATTTTTCACAGGCTTGAACCTATTGGTGACTTCATGTACTAGCCTAGCACCACCCTACCACCCTATAAAATAATAAAATAAGAATGGACTCCCCTACCAGGGAAAATGGTCCACTTTACAATGATATAGAATGATGTAGAAGAAGAAGACAAACTATACCATAACCCCAACTATGACACAACCACCTAATGATGATCCTACACCTCCCGACATTGCCTCTTCAACTCTTGGCAGATAAACACTTGTACAATTTTTACAATGACTTAGTATAATGATACCTTTACAATGACTATATGTTGTGCTGCCCACTTGAAGACTTCATGTGGTGAACTTCTTGTTTTTTTTCTACACCTTGGTTTCTTCTCTTGTCATGCTACCGTATGCTACACCTTTCTTTACTTTTCTTCCCTAGAAAGTCTAGTCCTTTGCAGCCATTGATAACACATGATCTAGCTTTTTCTTGCCTTCTAGGAGCTTGACATTGAATCTGGTGTATCTTTGTTATTTTAGATCCCCAATATATGATTTTCGGCCTTGTAGTATTCCTCTGAGTCTTCTTTCCAATGCCACAGGTCTGACCCAATTTTGATTCTTCAAGGGAGATTTATGCCCAATCTCTCACAATGCCCTAATTATGGACTGTTTCAATAGAGCGAACTTGTACGTCATGCCCCGTGTCACTATTTATTCATTTGGCTTTGAAATTGATACAGTGAAAATTACAGTCCGTGAAATATCTGCCAATTTTTACATAATTCCAATCCGATACTCAGAGAGAGATTTATGATGATTTTCCCAAGGTCACTTCTTTGAGATGAATTTTAGGAGCCTACAAAAACACTAACTTCCACAAATCCTATCTCTGAAAATGTTGTGCACCTTGATCTAAAATTTTTACAAGAGCTTCCTCAGGATTTCAGCTTCACCTCATAAAAATTTCAACTTCTGAAACTTTGTATAAAACAATTTAGAACGAAAATTCCATGATGACCTGTTTCAAATAGCGAAATCCCTACATAAGGAGGATATGAGGATCACAATTTATATAAATGCTTAAGTTGAGAGGGGCTTCAGCAAGTGAATGTGGGAGGGATTTTAGGAGCTTAAAAATTATTAATTATTGAATTTTCAATGACCCATGCCACAACCCCATGTGGTTTTAACCCAATAACTGGGGTTACAAACTTCAAACATGAATATATTTCAAACCGTCAAGAATTACGTGGCATGCCATATATCAACAGAAACATCTTGACAAGTAGAAACCATATAAAGAATTCTTGACCCATAATATAGTAATTTGGTAGGTCAAAATTCCCATGCAATATTAGGGTAGCCCCTGGTGCTGTTTGGGTTGACATTAATGAAAATCGTTGATCAACAATCTCCCCCTTTGGAATTGATGGCAACACAAATACTCCCCCTGTGATTATGACACCTCTTCCTACAAAATTCTCTCCCCCTTTGACATCAATGGAAAAGGGTAACTCTCCCTGACACAAATCCATCTCGCGGACCTGTACACACTTCCACTCCCCCTTTATATTCTGAATAAGGAAAATCTAATGAGAACTTGGGAGAATCCCAAGCTTCTGGCGAAGATATTCAAATGATTCACGAGTACTCTTACAATCATCAACGCTTCCTGCCCAATCTGCATCTGTAAAGGCTTGAATAATGAGATTGTTACCCTTGGGATACCACAAACCATATTCTGTTGTTCCCTTTAGATATGGAAGAATTATTTTGACGGAAATAATATGTGATTCTTTTGGTGCTGCTTGGAATCTTGCTACTTGTCCAACTGCTTACATAACATCTGGCCCAAAGGCTGTTACATATAGAAGACTACCAATCATAGATCTGTATAACCTCTGATCCACATCCTTAGATGAGTCATCTATGCTCAATTTGAAACCTATTACCATCGGAGTAAGGATGGGTTTACAACCTTCCATCAAGAATTTCTTGAGCATTTCCTTGATGTACTTGGCTTGACATATAAATATTCCTTTCTGTTACTGAGATATTTGAAGCCCTAAGAAGTATGTTAGCTCACCAAGTAAAGACATCTCAAACTCACTTTTCATCTTTGTAGAAAAATTCTTACTTAGTCGATCATCATTTCTACCTAATATTATATCATTCTCTTTAGCTAGTAGACATGCTTTAGCTGCTTCATCCAGAACATATATGTCGTTTGGAGCTCGACTTGCTGTAGCCATAATTTCGCCATACCTACCTTTCTTGATTTCACATTTTGTGGAGTTGAATAGTATTGTGTGTCCTTGATCACACATTTGTCCAACACTGAGCAGATTGTGATTCATGTTTTCAACCAATAGAACATTCTTGGCTAGAGCATATTTTCTTCCGAGAGTGACGGTACTTGATCTTATAACATTTGAAGATCCATCATTTCCAAAGGACACGGTTCCATCCTTCTTCTCTTTCAGAGATACAAATTTCTTTCCATCTCCAGTCATATGCGTTGAGAAAACACTATCAACATACCACACATATTTGTTGTTTTGAGCCTTGAGAGCGAGAGCACAATTATCAATCTTCTTCTTCTTCCATGTTCATTCGTTATGTGGCTTCGAAGATTCTACAGGATTTTCAAGTCTGTAGTATTTGGCTATGTGTCAAAAGTTTAGACATTTGTAACATTCAATATTATTTCTTAAATTTTCAAATCTATGGATGTTTTGTTGAGCCTTGGGAGGTTCATATTCGACAAATCTCCTGGAATTGTATTGGTTCCTAGGGTACGTGTGACATTCTACAACTTTATGACCAAATTTTCCACATGAATAACAATAGCCATAAAAAATATGTTGGTACCTAGATGGAAATCTTCTTCGAGGAATTGTCTTCCAAGGCTGTTCTTGCGAATCTTGTCCAATAAAGTCTACATGCATGTCAGATCTCATAGGTTCATTGTATTTTTTTGTAGAAGGTCCTGCTTCTTCTTCTTTGTAACCGAGGCCTGTTCTGTCATTGTAAGATCGTTGATTGTTAATGAGTTTTTCCAATGCCCTTGAGTTGTTGGCATAGTTTTGGATAGTTTTTCCTTTCTTCACTTCCTTACGCATCGAGACTACTTCGGCTTCTAATTCTTCCCTTTCTTGGTTGATTTCTTCCAACTTCTTTTGAAGTGACTCTTCAATGCTTTTGTGTTCTTCAACTTTAATTTTGAGACCTTGAATTTTTTCTTCAAGGGTATCGGAACGGATTTTCTCAGCCTTGAGCTCTTTTATAAGCTTGATTGCTTCCTTAGAAGATTCCTCGTTGTTTGATACCTCTTGTTTATTGTGCTTGGCCATAAACAATACTCTCTGATTGGCTTCTTCTTCACTATCATTGTCTTCATCGGATGATGAGCTATCTTCTTTAGAGAGAAAGTTCCTTTTCGATCCTTGATTTTTGAATTTATTAAAGCCTTTCTTTCCTTTTGAGTTTCCATCACTTTTGTTTGGACATTTTGATGCGAAATTCCCAACCTCACCACAGCCGAAACATATCAATGGAAGTTTACCTTTGAATTTTCCCTTACCAATTTTTAGTTTTCTCGTAAAGTAAGCATATTCTTCATCTGAAAGACCTTCTTCATCATCTCCCTTTTCTTCACACTTGCAGGTGCATGTATTTTCAATTGAAGGTTGTTTATCCTTATTGGTTTTCTTAGATGCAATGAACACAGTTTCTAGATGCGAAGTACCCTCTTCTTCATCAAGTCTCATTTCATATGCTATGAGAACTCCATGTAATTCCTCTTTGCTGAGTTTGTCCAGATTTGCATTGTATTCTAAGACCGATACCTTTGGGTTGAATCTCCCTAGTAACGTTCTAAGAATATTTCATATAATAGTCTTCTCGTCAACTGGCTCTCCCAATCCTTCCAGAGTATTGGTTATTTCATCAACGTATTGGAAGTATGCAGCAATGTTGCAATCTTCTTTCATTCTGAGTTGCTCAAATTTTGCTCTATATATTTGAAGCTTTGCTTCTTTGACATTTGAGTCACCTACATATATATTCTCAAGCTTGTCCCATACATTTTTGGTGGTTTACAACCCAACACCTTATGATAAGCAGATTCAATAAGTCCACTGATAATAATATTCTTTGCTTTTGCATCATTTACCAAATTCTTCTTACCTTGTTCATCCATGGTTGATGTAAATCCATTTTGAACAGTGTCCCATACTTTGTAACCTTGTGCCAAGAGATAGACCTCCATTCTTCCTTTCCAGAGTGCATAATTATTTTCATTGAACAGAGGTACACCATTCTTGGTATGCTCCATGACCTCCTTCCAGCTGTTAAACTGCTATTGAAGGAACCAAGCTCTGAAACCAATTGTTGGGATCATGATTGTCGTTAGACAAAAACCTATAGGCATTAGTCTTCGCTACAATTGCCAGAGTTTGGATCCATGAGAGGCGGTTAGACCATGTCACGAAACACACAAGGAGCGTTGAACCCAATGTCCAACAAAAAAAAATTAGATAAAAAATATCATATGAATTCGAAAATGTGAAAATCATATGTCATTGGATAGAGGGTTACTTCACAAATAAAACATGATCAACTTTGCCACTTTAGGACAAATTCTACCTTAAGTACGCTAGGGTACAAAATGGCATTGTAGTGAAATTTGTAGAAGAGGAGCTAAAACTTTGTTTTTTAGGACCTCAACAACTCGATCGAGCACTTAAAATTATCAATCAAGCTCTTGAAATATAATTTCAAATATCTCAATCGAGGTTTTAAGAAACCTGCGATCAAGCCCTTAACATGGTCAAGCACAGACTCGATTGTGCTATAGCTCGATCAAGCCCTTCCAAACATAACTACCCACCAACCAAACACCAACTATATTGATGATATTGATGTAAAAGGATATGGACCTAGGAGCTTGATCGAACTATTCCCTTGCAAACATAACTACCCACCAACCGAACACCAACTATATTGATGGCATTGATGTAAAAGGATATGTACGTAGGAGCTTGATCAAACTATTTCTCAATCAATATCTTGCCACCACCCATAAGAAAATAAAACAAAACAAATATGAATGTTCATTCATAAAAATTAATAAAAGACATTGATTTGTGTAAAAATAACAGAACCATGTGGAAATTACACAAAAATCCACAACAAACATGGGAAATAAGAGATTTCGATCTTGAAAAGGAGAGAAAATTCCAAGCACGGAGGAAGTGCAATAAAAATATAAAGAAAGGATGAGAAAAAAGGACAAACATTGAGATAACAACAAGATTATGTGACACAACAAATTCATGCAAATAAAGGTAATTAAAGTTGTCTCACTTCTCATATTACTTGCTCCATATTGTATGCATTAGTAAATATGATTCAAAACAAGAAAAAAATGAAGAATTAAATAATAGAACTAAGATAAAATAATCATTGAAAATAATACCATGTAGTTAAAAATTGAGATGTAACAACAACTAAATAAAAATCACTTGATGTGATTGATGGTTCATTGCAATTTTTTGAAACCACTTGAATTCATGCAGATTATGAACCACCTTCAAATTGTAATGGTTTAGGGTATAACCCAAAAAAACTAAGGATGTGATTTAATCAAAGTAAATTGTTACATTTCCATATATTATTTACATGAATTACAATTTATGGCAATATTTACAGGAGGGATTGGAAAAAAGGGTTGTCACATAGGTTCTCCAAAACCTATAAACATTAGTTTGATTGAAAATTGATATTTTTATAGGAGTTAAAAGAGATAAAATGTGTCAAAATCTAAAAGGATCAAGGTATTCCTCCTTCCAATGTGCTTGTTGAAAATACATTATTTGTTAAACATATAAAAACATTAAATATTTGTGGCATCCTTGAATCATAAAGGATGATCCCAACCTTTTAAAACCTCACAAGTTTCTTCATTCAATCCTCATGAAGGTTATGACAATTTTTTAAAGAGAACATGTTTCTTAAAGACTTACAAAGTGTAGTGTAGATTCATGTTTGCACAAAAAGGAGTCTATTACCGCATATCATTACAATTATCCATGGAAGGCTAATGTGATTAATCAATATTAAATTCATATATTATAAATGCAAAAGAAATAAATTAACATGCATGTATTGATGATATGCCAAATGTTTACAATGTTAATCTTCTTAAACTGTGGCAATCAAATGTCGATTTTCACCTAGTGTTTTTGGCAACATATAATCGTGAAATATATTGCAAAGTATGCTTCAAAAGTCAAAAAGAGGTTATAAAACTTTGTCAAGATTTGATAAAAATAATTGAAAACACAAAATACAATGGATATCCTTCTTTGCATGTGCATTAAAAAGGTCACGTGTAAAAACATATAGTTTTGTAAATCCTCTTACCCCTCCTTGTGCCAAACTTGATTTTTGTGCTAAAATTTCCATGGAAGTTCCCACAAAACATCTTCAACACAAATGATAACAATATACATCCATTGTTGATAATACCTTGAGTCATATTCCTTGTTCTCTAAATCCACTAAAACCTCTGTCTTGATTTATTTTTGTTTCCTTATCAACAATTTCATTGGTTTTCTCATACTTCTTGTCCCACATTTCTTCCAATTTTTGTTTGAAATTATGAAATTCTTTGTAGTTATGATAAGTTATTCCTTTAAGAAAGTTCTTCTTACTATTGTTTTATGGTAATTTTAGTTAAACGTTTCAAAATGCTAAATGATATGGTGCTTCTAATGAAGAAGTGTTTTTCCAAATAATTTGATCTTGTATAGTAGGATATCAGATATTACATACTTAAAAACTAGTTGAATAGGTTCCTTCTTGTATATAGTGTGTATTTATGTATTGTATGGCTTTTTATTCACAAATGATCTTATATAATTAAATTTGTACAAATACAGATATATATATATATATATATATATATATATATATATATATATATATATATATATATATATATATATATATATATATATATATTTATATATTTATTTATTTATTTTTTTCTCCCGTGAAATCAACTTGCTCGTTCAATTTGGTAATCACTAGCTTCATTTTTCAAGAATCTCCCATTCTTTCAAATTCAAAATATTAAAGAATATTTCATTCTCTCAAATTAAAAATATTCTCCATGTCCTTAAGTTAGTAATAATTCCCTCAGTATGTATTTAGACTTCTTATATAAGAATAAACTTTTTCTATAACCTTGCAAATTATTATACCATATCCTCTTCATCATCTTTGTTATCTTTGTCCTCTTCTCATTTTTGAGCCACTCTCTTTGGATTCTTTAGGTTTTTATTTTCTCTCTAATGCTTCTAATTGTATTCCTAACACCTATTCTTTTTTAATCACTTAAATCTATTTCCTTCTCTTTTCACAATCCCTTTACTTGGCATTGGATTTTAATTTATATGTGTGGTGAATGAGATATATGAACAAAAATATAATACCATCCTTTTCATAGGGATCAATTTTAGTTTGGGATTTATATAGTCTTTTGAAGAAATGAAAAATTGTTGTTAAGAAGTACAAATTTTGAAAAAGGTAAAATGCTTCACTTGGTAAATGTGACATGTTGTGAAACCAAACAAAGCTTCAAACTTATTCACTAATAAAATTTTGTGGTTAAATCTAACAATAGATCAACTTTATCATGCACCCTTCAATCTTATGCCCAAATGGTTAAGTTTTTTCATTTCTTAAACATGTGTTGAGGGGAGAGTGAAGAGATATTATTGCTTGTGGGACTAGGTTACTTAGGAAATAGGTATATTGACTTTGTAAATATTTTACAAATTGCATACCTTCAACTAGTTTGCAAATTTATTATCCTTTACATGGGGGTTCCTCTATTGGGTGTCTCATTGTGGCATCCATTGAACTTAAATCATGATTTATGCATAGACGGAAAAATTGAGCTATGTCAATGGCTTGGTTTGCTGAAATTTGTTTGTTCATATGCTTAAACTATAAT
This sequence comes from Pinus albicaulis, assembly GCA_034641835.2. Taxonomy (NCBI): domain Eukaryota; kingdom Viridiplantae; phylum Streptophyta; class Pinopsida; order Pinales; family Pinaceae; genus Pinus; species Pinus albicaulis. The sequence goes on along the minus strand of MU968411.1, from coordinate 30,638,128 downwards.
GGTTTCATGTGAATTTGATTTGTTCCAGCCATCAACATGTATAATTTGAGTAAATATAAATAAAATGCATATTAATTTAGGTAAGTATACAGATATTTGAATGGTTCTTTTGGAAGATTTAATTATCAAGTTACATAATTCAATTTAGTTAGTAATGGTGATACAATGTTTTCCAAAGCCCTAAATTTTCATCTCCCTATATGCTCACGTAGCATAATTTGGAAAAGTAAGTGGTTCATTATCCACACATATTTCCTTTTTCAAGGAACAAACATCATATACTGTAATTTGGGGAATTGTATTAAAGGATCACTACATATCCACATACTTGCAATTCAAACACTTTGTATGTGCACTATTCACCTTGCACACACCATCACCACTAACCAATTTTTTTAACTAACCATTACAAGTAAAGTAATTACTCTTCTTTTACTTTGAAATTTTGCACACAAACATAGCTTAGCTAGGAGAAAGTAAGTGGCCCTAATACACATATCTTTTTTACTTTTTTTGCTCATACCAATTCACAACACATCTATATTAACTAGAAGGAAAGTAAGTGGCCCTAAATCCACACTTTTTTTTACGTGCTTGCTAACCAAAGCCATTATTTCATTTTATTTGGGACTAGGATTTAGTGTTAGTAAATAAAGAAAGTAAGCACTTTCCCCTTACCATCTTGACTTGAACCTATGGGGGTATCTGAAATGTTTATCAAAATACTATTTTTTCCATCTCCATATATGTGAACACATAACATAAATAGGAAAGAGTAAGTGGCCTACCATCCACACATATTTTTTTTTATTGAAAAGGAAAAACATAACATAGTGTAATTAGGGGAATTGTAAAGGATCTATGCATATCCACATCATTTCAATTCACACATTGTATGTTCACAATTTCACTTGCACACACCTTCACTCCACACACTAAGCTCACTTAAACTTGGAATAAAGGGTATCCTCTTTTGGAATCTTTGTACATAGTTTCTTTGAGATTACCTTTTTTCACACCTTAAGTGAAGCAAAGAATATCTAAAAAAAACCTTAACTTGAACACATTAAATTACTCACATGGGCCACAAGATAATTTATAATTCACGATAGAACCATGGGGTAGGCAGCACAAAAGTCGTCATGGTTTTTTTATCTTGAAACATAGAAGCTATCTTTTAGGAAGCTTAAAATCCCACATCATTCAGTGAAAAAATACACTAATGAGGAGAAACATGTGAAGGGGGTAAGGCCTAGGTGGCAGATTATCACGAACCTCCTTATTGTCTTTGGACACTTAGTATGGGTTCTAGTTCCAAAACTCACAACCAGTAGTTGAGATTCACTCATTCCCTTGGACATAGGTAACTTGGTTGCCAAACTTTAACGAATCCCTCCCTATAGGTAGTGGGTGTGGGAGCACTCCACCTAAGGTGATTTTTGTTAGGCTACTTGAAGCGTCACCAGCTCTTTTGGGACATAGGCATAGTACCCCCCACTATAACCTTAATCATACCTTGGTTGTTTTTGGCTGCTGGAAGCATCACTAGTGAATCACATTATGTGGTCCCAATACCCTACTATAAAATCTTCACAAGCCCAGTTACTACTTGAGCAGAAGGACTTTAGGTCTTTTTAAGATTTTTTCTCATATGCAAAGCCTCACAAAACCTTTTTGATTGTTTCACACATTAGAATTAAAGGGAAAATTAACCATGTATTTTTTGCTTTGTCTTATGTATGTGATTCATTTGTTTTTCCTAAATAAAATCCCCCTCACCATATTTTCCCACAAAATTACTAGGGAATGATAGGGGACCCAAGGGTTATTAGTCTGTTGTAGCAGCTTCAACCACCCTCAACATTTTTACCTATGCTTATATTTTGGAGCCTAAACTTCTACTCACATGAGCTTATGTTGCAGTGTTATTAGGTATTCATGTTTTGATTGAAACTTATCCTTTTTATCTATTCTTGTGTTCACTTTTTTTCACACTTAACTGATTTTTCTAAGTCACAAGGTAACCTCCTGACTTGGTCGTGTAGTAGTTCTGGGCTTGCCTCCTGAAACTGTATAATTCGTAAGGGCAAGCCCAGCCTTGACGATTAGAATTGTGCAATCTTGACTAACATCTCTACCTTGAGCTCAGAAACTGTGTAGTCATGGATGGAAACCCAACATTGAGCCCAGAAATTGTGCAATGCATCCCTTGACCTCAGAAACTATTCAATGCACTGAGTCAGAAAGTTGCCTAGTTCCCCAGAATTGCACAATCTTTCCCGACAGTGTGCATGGCAAGTTTTATCGAAAAATAAAAAAGGAAGAAAATCTAAAAAAACTGAAAAATAATCCCGAAAAAATAGGGATCTATTTTTAGTATCCCAAAGGAGGCACTTTTTCTATTTTTAGAAACTTCTGCCAAGTGCCACTTTTTCCTTGATTTTAGGCATGCACGTCATAAACCCTAATTTGCTCAAATATATTTAATTGATGCCCCATTAGGGGAATTTTGAGGTCTAAAATGGGCCTCCTAAGGAAATTATAAAATAATAGTGGAAACAATAAAATAAGATTTGATTACATCATCAAATTTTAGAGGGAAAAAAGGACAAACTACTTTTTCAACTCGTATTTTCTACTATCTCCCAAAGTTTTTAATCAAATTACAAATGGGGGTACTCGTTGGATGCAAAATTTAATTCCTCATCAAAGGAGTACCCATGTCACATACTTTTGATGGACTTTGTTACACGAAAAATGAAAAATACATTAAAAACGTGATTACAATCATGTTTTTTAATATACTTTTCATTTTTTGTGTACCAGGGTCCATCCAAAGTATGCAACATGGGTACTCCTTGGATGAGCAATTAAATTTGGCATCCAACGAGTACTCCCGCTCGAAATTTGAGTAAAAAAATTGAGAGATAAGTTGAAAAATACGAGTTGAAAAAACAGTTTTATTATTTTATTATTTTTTAATATTTTTACCCTTTTACTTAAAAAATGGTGAATCATCCCCCATGGTTGACATCATCATCTTGAATCCTATTGGTTCATATAAAGTTTATTTTGGTTGTACATTTTTCTTAAGAGGCCCATTTTAGACCTCAAAATTCCCCTAATGCTAGAGCTCATTTTCACATACGATATTGGAGCTCTAGCATTCCCGAGGAGATCAAGGAAACTTCGGTGCGGTCGTCGTCGCTTTTCTGGGTGAGTTTCGTTTTTATTGCCTTTTGTCGCTTTTTCTACAGCTTTTTTTCATTTTGTTTGTGTGAGCCTTGTTTTTCTTATTTATCTTTATGCATGCTGGCGGTTTAACTTGTTTCATCTTGTAGAAGTGTTGTTTCAAGTTGTTGTTTTCCTTTCACAAGTGTTGCATCGGTTTCTTTGTTTTTTCACTGATGGTTATTGTTGCGGAGACTCTCCTTGTCGATTTGATTTTCTTCCCATTTATTCAGTTTTTGCATTTGATCTACACTTATTCATTCATACTTAGACAAATATGCACTCAAGCTCACACTATCACTTAGATCTTCTCATTTTTCTCACATCCATTGGGCATATCTGCACTTTCTTTGGTCAATTTTTACTTTTCCGAGATGGGCACTGCGCATTATTAAGGCTCAAGTCAAGATCTTGGCCTCTGTAACTACACAATGTATAGTATAGGTTGGCCCAAATATGCATTTTTTATTTCCAAGTCTCAGCATGCTTCCTTGGCCACTGAAATTGTACAATGCACAGTCTCTCCCAATCCACTGCCCGGGTTGAATTGCGCATTACGGAGTCTCAAGCCTTAGGCTTCATCCTTCACTGTTGGGACTGCACAGTTCACAGTTCCCACAAGAATCCAATCCCTCTTATTGTTCAAAATTGTGCAATCCTTCATTCTAGTTTTCATGTTTTCTCCTTAATCATGCCCTGAACGTAAATACGCTAAAGGTTTATGTTTTCTTTCCATGAGTGTATTATTTGTCCCACAGGTACCATAGTTGCTAAGAACTTCTCTCCAAAATTCATTGTTACCATGGCACCAAAAGAGCTGCTTCAAAAGAGACCACTGAAAGAAATATTGGGGAAGCAATTGAACAAGCGCCAATTAACTTGCCAGTATATGTAGAGACTCAATTGTTTATAGAAAAGGAGTCAACACTAACCTAGAAAATAGTTAAATATGCTTTTTCAATGGACTTCGAGGAAGATCTAGAGGATCGGCATGTATCTCAAGTTTCAATGGTCAGGATTATACATGTTTCCATGCAAATATCCAATCGTCCCATGTACAAATGTCATCACCTAGATTTTTTCGCACATTGATGAGAAGACTATGACATTGACAAATGCCAATGGAAAAAATATTTCTACCTTTCTGGAGGAAGATTATCATCATATGTATCATCTTCCTCAGCCAGTAAATCTCATGCACTCATACTTCTATGCCACCAACATCTATGTGAGCACAAGAGATATTGTTAAGGGTTGGGTGAAGGAGCCATTGAAGTTTCGACAGATACCCACCCATTCATACAATACGAAGTTGCTCAGGAAGGTCTATCAGCTCTTGGTTATCTTGGCTTACATATATACAATCAGCAGAACACAAAGACCTTTCCTAAAGGTTGGAAAATATTATTGAACTAGGTGGTGAACAAGGGGAATTCGTTCAACTGGTCATATTTATTGGCTCATCAATTTAGAGCCCATGTAGCACAAGCCTGGAATACTCCCAAGGGAGAGAAATAAAGGTTTTATATGTCTACATACTTACTAGATGCAATGTGCGCATGTTGGGAAACCGGCTCCAAAAAGAGAAGAAAAGAGATATCAACGCCTTAGAAATAAGCCACTTCGAGGGGGCAACCTCCAATACATTACATGAATGAACAATTCTTGGTTGATATAATTTACAAAACCTCCTTTCTATATATAGGAGTCCATGGGGCCATAATGTAATCCTAGTGGGCCACAATGTAATCCTAGCCGACCTAACAATAATAATTTAAGTGCACAATAATAACAAAATGGGGGTTACAAGGGTACAATAATAACAATAAGGGGGTTACACTAACAACAATAAGGGACTATACTAGTAATATAGGGACCTAACATGCCCCTCTCCTTAAAAAAGTGTTGTCCTCAACGCTTGAGTAGCTCTGGGTGCTTCTGTATAAAATTCTCATCCTCCCATGTAGAATCTTCAGTGGGTAAGTTCTTCCACTTGATGAGATACTCTTAAATTGATCGATTCCGTAGCTGTCGAGTTCTTGTTTCCATGACCGCTTCAGGTTCCAATATGATTTTTCCTTCCTCATCAAGTTCTGGAAATATTGTTTGAACTGGAATATTTTCACCTATAACCTTCTTTAAGCATGAAACATGGAAAACTGGATGTACTCGCGAAGAAGCAGGAAGCTCCAATTTGTATGCCATAGTACCAATCTTTTGCAACACCTTGTAAGGACCATAGTACTTTCGTGATAATTTATTATCCTTCTTAGCTTGCTTGAGGGACATTTGTTTGTATGGTTGTAGCCATAAAAATACCCAATCTCCTATATCAAAACTTCTCTCGCTGCGATGTTGATCTGCCTGTTGTTTCATTCGATTTTGTGCCAAAGTCAGGTTATCCTTTAAGAGTTGGAGAACTTCTTGCTGATGCTCGATGTGATATTCCATTGCTTGAACCTTCGAATTTTCTCTTAAATATGATGTGATGGATGGTGGATGATATCCATAAAGTGCCATAAATGGGGTCATTTTTGCTGCAGTATGGAAGGAAGTGTTATACCACCATTCAGCGAGAGGTAACCACTTGACCCATTGTGTTTGTTTATCATATACAAAAAAACGAAGATATCCTTCCAAAAATTTATTTACTATCTCAGTTTGACCATCAGATTGAGGATGATAAGATGAGCTATGAGCTAATTGAGTACCCAAACAAGAAAATAACTGCGTCCAAAAATTTCCAGTAAAAATGGGATCTCTGTCGCTCACAATAACCCTTGGGCTTCCATGTAGCTTTTGAATTCTGTCCATAAATGTAGTAGCAACTGTACTTGCTTTAAATGGATGAGATAATGCACAAAAGTTTGCATACTTGGTAAGTCTATCAACTACCACCATGATGGCATTCTTTCCTTCGGACTTAGGTAAACCTGTGATAAAATCCATTGAAATCTCCTCCCAACGTTGACTTGGAATGGATAAAGGTTGTAGAAGTCCCGGGGTCTTAATTGTCTCCACTTTATTCTGCTGGCAAACCAAACATTCCGCCACAAACTTTTGAATATCAGATTTAAGGCCATTCCAAAAAAAATCTTTCTTCACCCTGTGGTAAGTTTTTAAAAATCCTGAGTGTCCTCCTAAAGGAGAAGTGTGCAATTCCAGAAGAATCTTTTGTTTTTAGTTGGGAATTCTTACAAAGATATAAGCAATCTTTGTACCATAAGGAATCATTTTTCCAACTAAATGTATCATATGTACTAGGATCTTGCTGCAACTTTTGAATGAGTGTCCATACATCTTTGTTCTTCTTCCATTCATCTCTTGCTTCGGTTATCCAATCTGGTTGGATAATAGAAATGGCACAAAGCAATGCTTCCACCTCTTCATTCTTTCTTGAGAGTGCATCTGCAACAACATTAAACTTTCCTTTTTTGTAGATTATTTCAAAGTCATAACCCAACATCTTTGTGACCCATTTTTGCTGCTCTTCTGATGATAGTCTTTGTTCCAAAAAGTGTTGAAGACTATCATGATCAGTTTTTACCTTGAAGTGTCTTCCCATTAGGTAAGTTCGCCATTTCTTTAGTGCATGCAGTATTGCTAACATTTTCTTCTCATAAATAGGTTTCTGTAAATACTTTCCTTTGATTGGACGACTTTCAAAAGCAATGGGTCTTCCTTCCTGCATTAAAACTGCACCAATTCCATTTCCTGAGGCATCACATTCCACAATAAAGGTTTTTGTGAAGTCTGGCGTAGCTAAGACCGGTGCTAGGCACATTGCCTCTTTATGATGTTCAAAGGCCTTAGTTGCTTCAGGAGTCCATGAAAATGCATCTTTCTTCAATAATGTTGTTAGAGGTGCTGCTATTCTCCCATAATTCTTAACAAACTTGCGATAATACCCTGTTAACTTGAGAAATCCTCGCAACTGCTTTATGGTTGTGGGGACTTTCCATTCCTTAATAGCTTTAATTTTGTTAGGGTCTACTTTAACACCCTCGTGAGATACAATATGACCCAGATATTCCACCTCTTGTACTCCAAAGAAACATTTGGATGTTTTTGCATATAATTGTTTCTCTAGCAATAGTTTGAGCACCCTGTCAACATGTTCAACATGATCCTTCCAAGACCTGCTGTAGATTAGTATATCATCAAAAAATACTAGCAAAAATTTTCTAAGGAAGGGTTTGAAAATGGAATTCATCAACCCTTGAAATGTAGAAGGTGCATTGGTAAGGCCAAAGGGCATGACCAAAAATTCATAATGACCCTCATGAGTTCGAAATGTTGTTTTTGGAATATCTTCAGTCTTCATTCTAATTTGATGATATCCTGAACGAAGATCCAACTTGGTAAAATAAATTGCTCCATGTAATTCATCCAATAATTCATCAATCACGAGAATGGGAAATTTATCTTTAATGGTGAGCTTATTGAGCTCCCTATAATCCGGAAACATGCACCATGATCCATCCTTCTTGTGTACCAATACTACAGGAGCAGAGAAAGAACTTTGACTAGGTTGAATTATACCCGCCTCTAACATTTCTGCAATCATACGTTCAATTTCGCTCTTTTGGACGTAAGGATATCTATAAGGCCTGATGTTTGGATGAACACTTCCTGGAATCAAATGAATAGCATGATCATGATCACGAATAGGTGGGAGTCCTTTGGGAGTTTCAAACACCTTGGAATGATTGTCCAAGACTTGTTGGAGATGTGCAGAAATAGATGATTTTGATGTTGGAACTTCTAGTGAGCATAATTGTGCAATTACGCCTCGTTGTTCTTTCTTTAGAAGCTTTGTCATGCCATTAGAGCTTATTATCCTTCCTGGCTTCCCTTCAATACCCCGTAATTCGACTTCCTTTCCTTCTGAAAAGAATTTTAAGAAAAGTTCTTGAAAATTAAAAGCTACCGTCCCCAAAGATTGTAACCATTGTACTCCTAGTACAACATCAGCACCTCCCATAGGAATGGAAAGCATTGGACTAGTCAATACATGTTCCCCCATGGTTAGCTTGATATTATGGCATTTTCCAGAGCAATTTATAGTTCCTCCATTTGCAACCATCACTTGACATTCTGGTGCTGGGTATAGGAAACAATTTAATTCCTTGGCTACCTTACAATGAATAAAAGTATGGGTGCTACCTGAATCAATCAACACTATTACCTTTTTCTTCTTGATCTGTCCTTCTATCTTGAGAGTTTGAGGAGTGGTAATTCCTGCCAATGCATTACATGATATGGTCGGATTCATTTCTTCTTCTTCTAGGGCCGGTTCTTGGTGTATATCCTCTTCTTGTTAATTTTCTTCTTCTTCTTCACAATCTATGTAAAATAATTTCTTTTCAGCACACTTATGACCTTTAGTGTATTTGCTATCACAACTGTAGCAAAGCCCTTTTGCTCTTTTTTCTTCCAATTGTTGTGGTGTCAACCTTGTAGGTTGTGGAAATCTAGGGGTAGAAACACTTCCTTCTTTATAGAATTGAGTGGTAGGCTTCCTTGTCGCCATAATTTTACATTCAACTTTTCTTGCCAACCTGAATGCCTTCTCCAATGAATCAGGTTCCAGAACGCGCACTTCATGTTGGATGTTATCCTTTAAAGTGCCTATGAAGAGATCAATCATGTGTTCATCTGGAATATCGGTTACCCTTATATTCAATTTTTGGAAGTCCTCAATGTGCTGCCCCACTAAACCCTTTTGTTTGAGATTTATCAATTGGCTAAAGAAGGTGTTGCTCTTTGTATCCTCATAATGTGCTATCATTTCCTCCGTAAAAATTGACCAAGTGACAATTTTTTTAGGGGAGCAAAGCCATCGATACCATACAAATGTATTTTGTTCTAAATGTAAAGTTGCAATGCGTACCTTTTGTGTGTTTTTCACGTTATGGAGATCAAAATATTGCTCCATCTGTAGTATCCATGTTACAAGATCCTTTCCATCAAACTTCCTCATATCCATCTTTGGAATATGGTGTTTCTTCCCGCCAACATTAGAGTTTATGAAATCACGATTAATATTTATTTTTTTCTCATCATGAGGTTCTTCTACTATCTTTTCACCATTATGAAACCTTTCTTGTATCAACTTTGTCAAACCTTCCATGTCTGCTTTTAGAAAATTCTTCATGTTTTCCATTTTCTCATCGATCTTAGCTTCCATGTCATCCATATTAGATTCCATTCCAGCCTCCATGCCATCAATCTTAGATTCCATGCCATCTATCTTAGATTCCACGCCTTTCTTCAAAACTTCCATGTCATTTTTTGTTGCTCTTTGCGAGAGCGAAATTTGTTGCACTTGCTCTTGTAATTTTGATATGTCATGTTGCCATTCTTCGTCTTCATGAGTCATAGTAGAGCTTTTCAAAGGCTTAATGGGTGTTGAATTCTTTTTAGGGGCCATTTTATAATCCAATACTGATATCTATTCTACAATATGCCCTTGCAATCAATTCAACTTGATTCTTCAAACAAGACTTATGCAATTCGGAAAAAAAATACACACCTTTTACTTGCTTTTGAGGAGCTCGATATTGAAATTGTATTATTTCTGTGATTGCGGCTCTTCAATATCTAAAATTCAGCAATGAAGTAACCCTCTAAATTCTCTTTTTAATGCCATAGGTCTAACTTTATTTTGATTCTCCAAGACAAAGTTATGTCCAATCTCCCACAGTGACCTAATTATGGACTGGTTCAGTATAGCGAACTTGTACGATTTTCCACATGTCACTTTTTCGTCCTTCGCCTCTGAAATTGATAGCCAAGAAAGTAAAGTCTATGTACTTGTGACCACTTTTTACGGCACTCCAATCCGATGCTCAGAGAGAGAGTTATTGAAATTTTCCCACGATCACCTTTTTGAGATGAAATTTGGGAGTCTTAAAAAGCACTACCTTCCACAGATCATATCTCCAAAAATATTGCGAACCAAGCTCTAAAATTTTTTGACGAGTTTCCTTAGGATTTCATATTCGTACCATAAAAATTTCAGATTCTGAACCTCAGTATAAAAAAAGTTATAGCGCAAATTCCACGATGACCTGTTTAGGAGCCTGAAAAAATACCTAACTTCCACAGATCATATCTTCGAAAATATTGCGAACCAAGCTCTGAAATTTTTAGAAAATATTCCTCAGGATTTCGGCTTCGCACCCTAAAACTCGAAACACGAAAATTCGTGAAAACAAAGTTATAACGAAAATTCCCGATGACTGTTTGGGCTTCAGGCAGCCCTAGAATCCAAAAGCTATGATAGACATAATGTTGGGAACCGGCTCAACCATCAAGTCAGAGAAGAAAACAGAATGTCATGAATGTCAACACCAAGACAAAGCCACTTCGAGGAGGAAACTATCATACATTACATGAATGAAAAATTCTTGGATGATACAAATTTACAAAACCTCCTTTCTATATATAGGAGTCCATGGAGCCCATAATGTAATCTTGATGAGGTAAGTGGTGATATAATCCTAGCCGACCTAACAATAATAATTTAAGGGCACAATAATAACAAAATGGGGGTTACAAGGGTACAATAATAACAATAAGGGGTTTACACTAACAATAATAAGGGACTATACTAGTGATATAGGGACCTAAAAGTGCATAGAATCAGTTTCCTAGCATGAAATAGACATGGACACCACGAGAAATTTTCATGCATATCTATTGTAAGTTGCTTTCAGATTGCAGCCATAGAGAAGTTATGGAAGAGCTAACTGATCACTTCACCCTTCTTTTATACAAGCTTATCTTTGAGGAGGACCCACCTTGCATGTCACAAGCATAAATGGAGGTAATATCATAGATCGCAAATTGGTTTTCCTTTATGGACGGCACACTTATTAGAGTGTTCAACAGATAGAAGTCGTCACATATTTTTCCAAGGTATGCCACCGACAATCTTATCCAAGGTATGCAAGAAGTGTCATATCATCCCACCATATAGTTTTTAGCAGCGCTGCACGGGAATAAGAAAGCACCATGGCTCACTCTTCATTTTTAGATCATATTATATGAGATTAAGAATTTCAAATTTGTAGATACCAAAGCAAAATCCATAGGAAAGTTTGAGGTCAATAAAAAAGACTTCAATCTGTATGATCCGAAGGGAAAATTGCAAGGACCATTGTGTGATAATCTACTACAGTTGGGTCATCAAGGCATTTCATTGGCCGGAGGAGGATCCATGAAAGAATTTCTATAATACCTCCAGACCCCGTGAGTTGTTAAGTATAGTTGGGACTTCACAGGCCACTTCGCAGCTGGCAGCAACTCCAAAAGCAACAACAACAAAAGGTAGTAGCCCAATACGAGATAAGGGAAAGAGAAAGATTGTTGAAAATGCAGAGGAAGAAAAAATATGGAAGATGAAAGTGGATCCAATCCTCACGCAAGCATCTTTGGTAGAAGAAGCAAAGAGGAAGTAGAGGATACACACAACAGAGTGGAGGGAGAGAGAAAATAAAAGCTTGGAGGAAGCAGAATTGAGAGCGCAGAAAGAAGAAGAATAACTAATGGAAGAATAGGAGAAAAGGAGGGGAGAATAGGAGGAAAAGAAGAAACAGTAAGAAGAGGAAAGGCAAGGTGCAATGGCAGGAGAAACATCAATGATTCAAGTTTAAGAGCAAGAAAAAAACCAGCTAGCAGTAGAGGGAGAGAGCGAGAAGATGCAAGATCAGGAGCTTTCTCATTAGATTGAAGACTTGATATAAGTTGCGGATATGGAGTTGGAACAAGAGCCGTAGGTTGAAGATGTTGATCTGATGCCCAACCCACCACAAGTCAATGTTCAATATCCACCAATTCCAACCAAAGAGTTAACCTTGGGCGAGGAAGGGGACATATTTCCTCTTGATGATGATCTGATATTGTATGTGTATAACCTGTTGTATGATGAACTCCAAAATAGGATTGTACAAGCATAGAGAAAGCATTTTTTAGATTATCATGCATCAACTGCATTCATTATAGAGAGGGTGATAGTGGCAAACACCACCAGGAATCCAAACACCATTGTTGATGCCAACTTAGCCTTCATGGGTGCAGCAAGATCAAACATTTAGTACTTGAGATCCAAGAATAAGCAATTGGTACATAACTTACTGGATGCATGTAAAAATATAGAAAAACTTATTATAGTAGCACAGAACGCATCTTTCGCACAAGTATGCTTGGAGGAAATGAGAACATCGATACTTGGTGAAGTATGAACACTTGGAGAGACCATGTGGGACCTCTATGAGGAGCTCATGACCATACATAAGGCAGTTTTCTTCTTGCATGAATTGTAGCAGCAAAGCAAAGGATTTGTCAAAACTCTTAAGAATGTGCAATATGCCATCATGGTTGTGGAAGAATGGACAATGCGATACAAGGGGGCACCGCTTACCTTTGTTAATAAAATTAAGCCGTAGGAAGACCTGAAGAAAAAAAGAGTTTGAATGTTGATTCAGAACAACAAGCAGATCACCTTGTTCATTGGGAATATTCAGGCCTCATATGTACTGTTACAAAACAGTTTGGATTTTGTGGTGAGAAACCACAAGATCCCATCAATCGGCTCACTCATTGAAGCTAAATGCAAACATCAAGTTAGGCACGAGATCAATGAGTACTTGGAGTAGTTGAAGTAGATTTCCATCAAGAAGGATTTGGAGTTGAAAAGACAGAACATATAGAACTAAATTTGTGGCCCTCTCCAGATCAAAAGAATGTTGTTCCTACTTGAGAAAGAAGTTAAGACTAGCTCCAAATACTTATACCTGAATGCTATGGAGGTTAGAGTTCCCTTTCAGCTAGATACCATCACACAGTTTGGGGATGTCATCGCACAATACCGATTTTGGCATCAATATGTGACTGAGAAGCATCAAGTAGAATTTTTTGAGCTAGGTTTCACCCAAACTCAAGCATCATAGTGTTTTGTCTTGTAGATTCTCCCCTGTGTCAGATACAAGGTGATAAGTTTAAGAAAACCCAACTGCAATACTTTTCCGAACTCATGAACAAATTCAGTGATATGAGAGAAATATCTTCTTGGTTGTGGAAGCCCATTGCCAAGGAGAAATCCATCCACGATGAATCTTTGTTCTTGCAAGAGGCTTGTTTCTTAAGCATTTTTTGAATGATGAGTGTGCTTACCACAATTCTCACATAGATGAAGATAAAAAAAATGATATTTCATATGGCCAACTCGGTCACAATGTTGGCATTTCACAATATTTTGTTGGGGAGGAGGAGTAGGAACAGATGAAGATGAACCGTCCTAAATAAATTCAATACTTGAAATTAGATTGGCTTGGAATAGTCCAAAATATGAAAGGAAATATACTTGTCATATGAAAGACTAATTTTGTGCTTGTTAATGACAAGCTCTTCCCAAGGTTTGATGATGGGCTTAGGAAGTGCACGTTGAATTTCTACATCTGCATGCAAATCTGCTCCTGAAATTGGCACTTGATGGGGATCAACCTTAACGTTACTGACTTGGTCACTTGCTCGTTGTTGAGGGATGTTTGTTTCAAAGTAAAATAGAGGGTTGTTTTTATTAACAATAACAATTTTAGAATGATGTCTTTTCTATTGTAACTGATCTTGTTGAAGTTGTGATTCAAGATGAAAAAACTCTATCTTTTACTGTGAATTTTGTAGACAAATTTGAATATTTTTAAGAATTATTTTGCTAATTTTAATTGTGTCATCAACAAAACATAGTGTCAAAGTATTCAATAAATCTAATATTTTATTAATTCTTGTCATTTTCATTGAAAAAATCAGGCGAATTTCACAAGTGTTGCTTCCAACTATGAATCAGCACCCTTGGAAGTACCTTCAATGTGCCCTCCACCATCGACTAAAGTTAAGAACAAGCCTGCAATTGAGTCAAAGGTTCATATCGAGCATCAAAATGTAGTGGTCACATCATGCAGGTATATGTGGGAAAATGTAATATTTTGGATGATCTTCTTCTACGTTGGTCTTGGATATGTGCTTCCTCTTTGCCATATCACAGAAACTGTAAATTAGAAATCAAAGCGAAATCGAACTCTGGAGATTAAGCATTCATGTTTTATATTGATACAAACAAACTATAAATAACTAAGGTAATGTGTCTTCTCTCCAATAAATCTTCGTACACGTGGTTCCTTTTCATCTACAACTTCAGCATGGTTCATGAGAAACTCACATATCATCAAAACATTTGTGCCACCAACGATGGTTATGCAAATCCTCCCCTCATTACTACTATTGATTTTCTATTTATTGGAAAGAAATCTATAAATATGGTAGAGGCTCATCCTTTACAGCTTTCATAACACACAATTTATGATTTGACCTTGGACTAGATTTATACTTGCAATCTTGAAACCATAACAACTCTTTCAAAGCAAATTTTTACTAGGGTTGTAATCCACAGGGTTCTCCATGCATCACCCTTATTCCAAGCATCAGTGACACTGGCGTACTCCTACCCTGCTCTCGACGCCAATGTACAACACACCATTCAATATGCACCAATAGGAATTGCACCAAATATATTAGATAAACAAGGCTCTCAATGTACAACAATCCAGTTTAACGCAGGGTCCATCACGATCACTATTTGCAAACACACCAACGCAACATCTTTACATTCTACGCAGGAGTAAACACATTCCTTAAAAACTATTCAATGCCTAATGGTATTATTCACCAAGTAATTCACAACATTATTCATGTCCATTAAAATGAAATTCATTCACACAAGACTATTCATGTCCATTAAAATGAAATTCACATATAGTCGCAATAGGCTGATTAGTCCAGATCGGATTTACGGCCACAGTTTTCAAAGAATGGTTAACATAGAAATACAGTCTCTACAGCATATAAGCACCAACATTCATCGCGGTCCATTCAACCAAATTCAAAGCATACACCATCCAACAACAAATAACAGTATACAACACGCACCATAACAAACAATGCACCAAATTCATACAAGGTAACAGGTCTCTATGCGGATAGACTAGTAACACATGTAGGAAGACAGGTCCTGGAAAGGTAATATGCGTTGAAATACGCACTAAGAGATGGCATGAAACATATTTTAAAACTATACATGGCAAGGATGCAATAAATCTGCAGAGAATGATAATTTGACAGCTTTTAATTGGGTTTGGATGGGTAGCGCTGACAAGTTCTGATCTAAGGCTCTAATTAAATTTATGTTCTGTCATTTTTTAATCACGAGAACAATAGGTAACGAAGACCACAAAACTAGTGGTTGGGAAAGGCCCAAAAATAGAGGGGCTCAAATTGGATCAAGGCCAAAATTTGCTCACTCTAACACCATGTTAAACAACATAAATGATAGACACAAATAAGTTTAAATTATGAGATTTGTTTTCTATTCACAATGATATATATTTATAATACATTATTATGACCATTGGTTTTGTATTTTAGGGTCTCTTGGACTCCCTTTGAGTGGACAACTTCCTCACCATCACCCTTGCTGGATTAGGTGTGCAACAAAGATGATGAATTATCACTAGGGGGACAAGAAGTGCCCTATCAAGCTAATTAATCACTAGAGGAAATATGTGCCCTATTAAGTTTCTCAACCTCTAGAAGGATGGGTTATGTCCTCTCAAGTTAATAGGATAACATGGAGCTATAGTGGTTTAATAAGGGGTGGAAAGTTTACAGAAAAATTGTATGCAATCACAATAGTGGACCTTCGTCGGGAGCCTATCCCTGCACACACTATTAGAGAGCATGTTAATAACATCATTCTACATTATTTTGAGAAAAATTAAGTTGTTCCACAAGCTCGGATACTGCATGGGTTGATCAAATACCGTAGGCATAAGGCTTAACACTTTAAGATGATTGTGATGAGATGGTTTTAAGACTGATGAGAAGCTAGGAAGAGCATGTAGAAATTTGAATAATGGATGAGTTATTCACCGAGATTATCCTGATTACACACTATTTGAGCTTCATGCATAATACATAACCTCTTCTACAATTGATCATCAATTTGCGGAAATTAGAAGCAGTCGCATGCGCACATTAAAACATAATCAAGCACACATATAACACAGTATGTAATGGGGAAAGCATACAGCTGAAAACCCCCAACTATCTGTATATTATAATGATAGAGAACATGTAACAATCATATTACAATACTCCTCACAAGTACTCAGTACTATCTCCAATAGTTACACACAAACTAGCTCAGATCTGAACAAGTCACAGGTTCAAATCTCCTCCACTGTTTGCCTGCCTCTACTGCGCAATCCAAGATGAGAATGAATTTGATCCAAGTTCGAATCCCACTAGCTTATACTGCACAATCCTCATTGGAAATCTCAATCAATGTGTGTGCAAATCTCATGCACAGCTATAGTCACAACTGATAGCAGACTCACCCTTTCACCCACCTCTAACATTGGTCTCCACTGAACTGTCCATGCATTGAAGTTAACTGATGTATTCTTTAGTTGATTTATGAGTTAATAATTAGTGAATTAATTAATAATTAATTCACACCACTCATCACTAGTGTATTTATCAGCTAGACTAAATACAACTAGTTCAACTAAGTTAAACCGAACACAACTCCACCAACTGTCTCATCAACTCCACCAAACTCTGCCACATGAGTTCTAACCGAAGTCAACCATGCAATAGCTCAACTAACCCTTAGGAAAAGCATATTTCCTTCTGTCAACTTCATGTGCCACATCCAAGCATCAAACTGAAGTGCTCCAAGAGGATAAGATAATGTTTATAGTCTAAATATTATTAAGGGTTAATAATATTTGATTGTTCTATTTTTAGCCTGGCAGTCTAAAAATAGATTCCGCCCAATGTCTAAAAATAGAGGTCCATCTATTTTTACCAACTTGACCAATCATCCATAAATAGCATCTTGCAACTCATAGACCATGATCCATATGTCTAAAAATAGACTTTGCGACAAAAATCACTTGTGTGGCCCCCACCTAGTTTTGGTGATCACTTTCCAATTAGGATCAGGAAAGATGTTTCAGGATGCCTCATTCACTATTTCTTGTTGCAATCTTCAACACTCCCTCTCAACAAGAAAGGACTGTCATTGCATGCGACATGCAACTCCATGCATTCGCCCTGCAACCTTCACAAGCGCCATGCAACTCCATGCATCTGCTCAGCAACTCCTCTGAAACTGAATAGGCTCCAAACAACTCAATCAGTCTGATGCACCATGCAAATCCATGCATCTATCATCAAAGTCTTCGACTTCTGCTGGTACCAACTGCACATGTCATCAGGAACCACTGCGCTGTTGAACTCTTGCACCCATGCACTCTTGCACTTGCTGTCAACTCTGATCCACGCTCCAGTATCTGACACTGTCACTTTGATCTGCCTGCATCAATCCAACTTATCATGCTACTGCTGCACTGTGGGCACCTCGTAGCTAGGTTCAATTCATGAGATCCACACCATCTCATGAATCATGCCCAGAAATCTCCTCTTGGAATTATTCATGCATGTCGCCCCACCTCTCACCTGGTGGTATAGCTGCATGCACTCCCTCTGCCCATCTGGCACGAAATTTCTCTGCATTAGTGGTTTCTTCCACTCCATGATCCTCATCTTGTGGCTGCTCCACATCCCGAGGTTCACTATTACCTGCATGCAAAACTTGCTCCCTCTCAAGCATAAATTGCATGTCTTTCTTGCACTTCCCAACAATAGGAAGCTCCGTAGACATCCCATCTACGTCAAGTCTGTAGAGATTCTTTGCTCGAATCCCAACCTTCTTGACTTGTCCTGTTGCCTTGTGCCGAAGGAAAACTTTTCCTTCACTGAAGAAAACTTCATACCCTTTATCCTCTAACATTGCGACTGAGATCAAATTCTTCTTTAAACCTGGAACATGCACTACATCTTGTAAAAGAATGAGTTTACCTGACTCCCTCTGAAAGGTTATGGTACCAATGCCGGTCGCATTGTATCGTCCATTGTCGCCCAAATCAACATGCAACTGGAGATCTTTCTCCACCAAGTCACTGAAAAGATTCACATCTCATGTCATGTGAAAGGAAGCGCCACTATCAAACTACCACCCCGATCCCAATGCACTAGACACCATGCATGTGATCAATGAGAAGTACAGCTCAAATTGCGAGGCAAGAGCCTCACCAGCTGCAGCTCCAGCAGCTTGCTTGTTCTTCTTCTTCTGTGGACAATTCGTGGCATAATGTCCATGCTCGTGACAGTGAAAACACTTCACTTTGGACATGTCACGCTCTTTACCATCCGCACCGGATTGAGAAGCATTCTTCTTGCCCTTCCCCTTCCTTGCTTTGGCAGCCAAAGCGCAATCTTCTTCATTGATGCTTTGATGAAGATTCTCCATCAGACCCGCTTTATCCCCTGCACAGATCGTTCAAAGACGTCACCCTGAAATTTTCTCTCACTATTGATAGCCTCGGCTATACAGAACTTTTCTAAGACTATGAGAATACAGCCACAGTTCACATCTCCATCACTACCCCATCACTCCCAGTTTTCAACCTCTGCAGTGGACAAACTTTTGCCAAGAACAACTGAATAGGTGTTGTTTTCCAGTCTTTATTTTCCAGTTTATTCTTGATGCTGATCTCTCAACGCTCAGATGGAGAACAAATCCACAACGCTTTCCACATCAGAAAGTATGAGGGGGAGCACATGGCAGGCTGACATTAGGTGATCTTCACGCCTTCAACAGGTCCTTTCGACACTTTGCTGCCTTCTGCATGGAACACCAACTCAGCAGCATCAGTAGGCTTTGGGACTTCAGCATCTATGAACTCCTTCAGCCCGTTGTCATCTAAAACCACCTCCATCCTATCTCTCCATGCAATATAATTTGAGCTACCCTCCAGGGCATACTCCAATCGCAATCCTTGATAAGACATTTTGACTTCGACACCAAGAAAACACTGCTGCAAATTCGAATTCCACCAGCTCAAAACTCAACCGCTTCTGATCTGTGAGAACAAAGTATTTCTAGCACAAAGATCGACTGTAGGGGAATTTACTGGATATATCACCTTTCAAGGAAATGATGGATCCAGAGGCTACCTGGCCCGCTTACAGACTCTGTCTATCGAAATAAATTGTAATCACTGTAATAGATCCGATGATCAATTTCGCTCCGATACTATGTATAAATTTGAATAATGGATGAGTTATTCACCGAGATTATCCTGATTACACACTATTTTAGCTTCATGCATAATACATAACCTCTTCTACAATTGATCATCAATTTGCGGAAATTAGAAGCAGTCGCATGCGCACATTAAAACATAATCAAGCACACATATAACACAGTATGTAATGGGGAAATCTTACAGCTGAAAACCCCCAACTATCTGTATATTATAATGATAGAGAACATGTAACAATACATAGCACAAAGCTCCTCACAGCTCTCAGCACTATCTCACATGCTACACACAAACTAGCTCGGATATGAACAAGTCACAAGTTCAAATCTCCTCCACAAGTCTGCCTGCCTCTACTGCGCAATCCAAGATGAATAATGATGAGATCCAAGTTCGAATCCCACTGGCTTGTACTGCGCAATTCTCATTGGCAATCTCAATCAATGTGTGTGCAAATCTCATGCACAGCCATAGTCACAACTGATAGTAGACTCACCCTTTCACCCACCTCTAACACTGGTCTCCACTGAACTGTCCATGCATTGCAGTTAACTGATGTGTTCTTTAGTTGATTTATGAGTTAAAAATTAGTGAATTAATTAATAATTAATTCACACCACTCATCACTAGTGTATTTATCAGTTAGACTAAATACAACTAGTTCAACTAAGTTAAACCGAACATAACTCCACCAACTGTCTCATCAACTCCACCAAACTCTACCACATGAGTTCTAACTGAAGTCAACCATGCAATAGCTCAACTAAACCCTAGGAATAGCGTAATTCCTTCTGTCAGCTGCATGTGCCACATCCAAGCATCAAAATGAAGTGCTCCAAGAGGATAAGATAATGTTTATAGTCCAAATATTATTAAGAGCTAATAATATTCGACTGATCTATTTTTAGACTGGCAGTCTAAAAATAGACTCCGCCCAATGTCTAAAAATAGAGGTCCATCTATTTTTACCAACTTTACCAACCATCCATAAATAGCATCCCGCAACTCATAGACCATGATCCATATGTCTAAAAATAGACTTTGCGACAAAAATCACTTGTGTGGCCCCCACCTAGTTTTGGTGATCACTTTCCAACTAGGATCAGGAAAGATGTTTCAGGATGCCTCCTTCACTGTTTCTTGTTGCAATCTTCAATAGATCATGGGAGGTGTATTCTTCCTAAACATATGAAAATGGACAAATTATGATAACTTTCCCTTAACAGAGCATGAGCAAGCATGTATTATGCCTATCAACTTCAAAGAGATCATACAACAGAGAAGTAATGAACACGAATACAACACATTCTAACATATGAAACTGAAGGAAAAACAATTATGAACATCATACCACATGTATCCCAAAAAATAGTTGCAACTCTTCTTTATTAATTGGCCAAACTGAGTACAATAGTCCTTGATCAATGAGCTAACATCCAAACTATTTCCAACCCTTCCTAAAAGTGAAGAAAGGGACTAAATAGACATCAAAAAAAAATTCACTCATCCTCAACGGTCGAATCCATGAGGTGAGGAAGAGATCCACAAAATTCTGAACATAAAGCTGGAGTATAGGGAGCTCTAAGTGACTCCTCCCTAATTACATTCAAACGGATTTATTTGACATAATGACAACTTTTACCTGATGAATATACCCCTAGGTAACTTATCCATAACATAATTAAATTTACTATCCTCAATTACATAGGTAGAAACATCAATTTCTCAGATAAAGTCAAAATTATAGAGAAATTTCAAAAAAATCAACAAATGGTCAAGTGCGCCATTTTTCTGTCAAGTGACCCCTCCCTGTTCAAGGTTCATTTTGACTAACTTGTAGGTGTCCAAATTGGCTCCATGATAGCTTGTTGGAAAGCCCTTCAAGTATAGCTTCCAAATATTCTTTCAGTTTCCAAAATGAAGGTCATTTTCCCTGTCAAAACTTCATTCTCCCAAGACTTCTCTGTGTGTAGTGCCTAGATCAAAATAGGGGCAGAAACATGATTTTTAAGGTGTTTTTTTCCCTTTTCACTGACCATTTTGTCTCAAAAACCTTAGCAATTTGACAGGGTGCATGTCTTCATTATTCTGAATCCAATGGTGGTCTCTATTTGGCCATTGGGTGCCTTAAAAAAGTGCACAGTGCCCTGACCAATTTGTTGATATAACATTGTCCATGAAAACACAAAAAAAAGACAGATTTTGCAAAAATTATTCAAAATGTTTCAAAATTGGTGAAGTGGCTGATGATGGTGTGGCTAGGCTTGGAGTGAAGTATCTGCATGTGTGTCTAACTTTATTTTATCCACCACCATGGTCAAAGCCTAAATCTTTGCATTGGCTCTTTTGAGCTTGGCCATTGCAATTTTCTCCTTTTGAGCATGATGCTTGACCTTCCTCCTCAACACATCATTTTCTCTGTTAGCCTTTGCCAAAATCTTCTCCAAATTCTGATTGGCTCTATCAATTCATGACTTCCTATTTTCATTGATCACCATTGCAAGTTTCTCATTTAGGGTTAGTTGATCATCAATCTGAGCCTCTTTTTGTCTTTCTATAGCAAGAACTCTTTTCAGCCCTCTAGTTCTAGGTATGCCTCTTGGTGCTTGTTCATCTTGTTCATCAAGAAACCCATACTTTTCAAGTGTCTCCTCTATCATAACTTTGGCCTTTTCTACCTCCCTTTGAGTTGTGATGTATTTAACTTCATCAATGACCTATTTAGTCTTCAATTGCTTAATCTCCTCCTCAAGGAATTTTATGACAAACTTGGCCCTGTAAAGATTAGTCTAGAGCTCTCTAATCTTGGCATCCTTTCCTTTGATGGCTATGTTGATGTTTTCATCATCATCATCCTCACTAAGGTCAACAAGCTCAAAATCATGCTCAGTCTCATGGAGGTTCTCTTCATGTCTAACCTCTGGCTGAATTTCTACCTCAATCACCTTTTCTTTTGCCTTTTTCCACCTATTTTGTTGATGTAGAAGGCATGCCCCCTTCCACTATGTGTGGAGAAAAAACATGCTTGTGACCTCTCTGGTAGGTTTTTAACAATGGCTCAACCTCAAACACATTATCCCTCTTAGGCTCACTAACCTCAATTCTGTTGGTGATCCAATGTCATGATTAAATGTAGATGAAGGAGGTGAAATGGGTGAAGGGGACTGATCTGATGATGATGAATGTGCTATGGGCTAAGATGGAGGGATGGAAGTGGACGACTGAGATGATGAAGGCACATTTTTTTCATGCTAAGTAGATGGCTCTCTGAATATATCATTGGCTATGAAGGTACTCCATGCAATGTTTAGTTCATTGAGATGATGGAGGACTATGATTTTGATAAGGGAATGATGGAAAAGACTTCTCATTTGATATTCATACTCCCTTTTCTAGACAATAAGTGCCATCTTATCAATGCTCCTGAAAAGGTAGTAGGGTATGTTGATCGTCTTTACCCTAGTGAAATGCAATTAGAGTTGGATGTGATAGGTATAAAGTATTGAAAACATACATTCGTATGAAAAGTATTTCATGATAATCTTCATCATTGGTGCATATTTTTCCAGGAGGTAGGAAAAAGGAAAGAACCTCTTTTTCTCATTCTTATATCTTGTTTTCATGAAAGGCTCAAAGTAGTGTTCCTCCAATTCACTGTGCTTGAACCATTTCTCCCCAACGTTTGGGATCTCAATGGCAGCTAAAATGATGGCAGTTGACATAGTAAAGGTGACACCAGCTAGAGTAACTTGGTTTTCATGGAGGTTGGATATGAAAAGCCTGGTCAACATGGCATGGTGTTGGACCCTCTGAATTTGCTCACAGAAATAAAAACACCCAACATGTTTGAAATGTGTCACTATCAAACGAGATGCCAAAATTTCTCTAGTACTTGTTGGCTCAAGTCTGAGTATTCTTCCCCCTCTATTTGGCCTTCTAGCCTTTGTTTCTTATCCCTCACTGTATGATCTGTTCTCTTCTTCTGCCATGATGTTTTAAAGTCAAAACCCTAGGGAAGTGTGATGATGGTGGAAAGTGGTCTTAGGAATACGGAATGGGAAATGGAAATTGAGGGAGATAATGCTACAGATTTATGAAATGGAAAAGGGGATAGGGAGTAGTGATATGGTGGAATTTAGGATGGGGAAATTATTTACAGGTTTGGGGTTAGGAACCTTGGTAGTTGTAGCACCTAGGGCTTAGGGTTTGGGGAAAAAGGGTTAGGGAAAGGGAATTTGCAATACAGGGGTTTTAGGAATGGGTATTTTGCAATGTATGAAGGGTATGAAGGTGTAGACAGATGAAATTTGGGGAATTAAGAGTGCAATGGGAGATATTGGGGTTATAAAATGATTTAAACACCAAATTCTAAAACAAATTTTACAACACCAAGCAAATGAACTTGATGGAAAGGATAACTGATGGCATTAGCTCTTACTTGCTGAGGTCGATGAAAATGTTGTTGAAGCTTAGGATGTGATTTTTTGCAATTTGAATGATTTTCTGGCTTTCCTGGTCAAGTGTGCCCTTGCAGAAGGAAGTGTGCCCTTGCAGAAGAGAGTGCACCCTCTGCTCTGTTTTTTCCAAATTTTCACCCATAAATTTGAAATTTTTCCCTCTTGGAGTGTGCTCAACGATGGTAGGAGACAAATGAGTTTGAATTTGATGTCATGAAGGCTTTAACACTTGAATGCAATTGATATTTTAATTTTAAAACCCACTTTTCTAATGTTTCATTTCACCTTTGAAAACTTTGTTGAATACCTTTTTCACTTTTATTTTCTTCTTTGCAGGTTGATGTGTTGGAGTTTGACACTCTTTACATTTTGAATTTGCTGATATTCAATTTGGCATATAATTTTGAGTTTGGTAGCTTGGGACAATACTTATGACATATAATGAGCATAAAATTACATAAAAAATAAAAATAAATTACATCTTTGTTTTGAATAAAATTACACTTTCGTATTAAAATCATACTTTGAAACCATAATTACAAACTTTAAAAAATCATATTTACATGCTGAAAAATCTTCTTCAAATGATAAATAAGTATTATTCAATCACTCTCACACTTTTTCAAACCTTATTGAGATGAAATGGATTATTATTGAACCTTGGAAAATGAAACCTAGTGACCTAAATGGACCTTGAATGACCAGACTGCATGTTGACTTTGACTGACATAATGACATAGTGAAATGAGCTTTCAAGACTGATTTATGCTCAACAAGACATGAAGGTGGGCCAGAAAATGTGAATTTTTTAAGGGGAGTGAGGTTTTATGACTAGGGCTACCATCAGTGAGTGAATTTTTTGCATGACCTAGGGGAATGGTAATAAAAAAAAATCTGAGTGGGACCCCTAAAATGAATATGAAAAGAGTGATTTTGATCACTGGTGGAAGAATGTAAATTCTGACACTAACATTGGCCTTGTTGGGGATGATAGCTCTGAAAGAGGTGTCAAGAACCACATAAATCTGGATTTTACAAATCAATGTCACTTTCATTGGGCCAATACGGTCAAAAAAACTCAAACTGAAATGTATGACTAAATACTGACAACTCAATGACACAAACTGAATTTGAAACTGACTAAAATTGACTGAACAATGACTCAAAACTTAACTTAATTTTCTGAAAACTAAAGTTGAAAATGGCAGAAACTCAATGAAGCTCCATGGCCTTCACTTCGGGCTCTGAACTCCAGTGATTTTCTACTTCACACTTGCAATAATATCAAACTGATATATACAATGAAGATGAGAAAATTTTCACAATTTTAGATAAAAAAAGATAGTGCTTTAGGAGCTTACCATTAATTGGCCCTCCTAAGCAATCCTTCCCATCCATTTCTTCCAGGAGATTTTCATTTTGTCCACGAGAAGTTGAAATATTAAAAGGTCATTTCCATAAATTATCAAACTTTGTGTGCTTACCCTTGCCTTCATTCCTGGCATCCCAGTGGAGTACGACATCACCAATCTTGAAATTATCTTCCTTGGTTTTTCTGCCATAGATTTGTTTGATATTATCATGGAGCTTGGAAGTGGTCTGAAACACTTCTTCTCTCGTTTTCTATAGGTGAATCATGTGGTTTATCCAGTACTGTATGTCATTCTCTTCGCTTCCCGCTTCTTGTTAAAGTTTCATGACCGAGTTAGCCAATGAAGAAGGAATAACCGTGTCCACACCATAAACTACCTGAAATAGAGACATGCCAATGTATTTCTTGTTGCTTACCCAATCTGCCCACAGTGCATTAATTATCTTCTTGTGCCAATTCTTTTTATTCAACTCCAACATATTTTTTATTATGTTGATCAAAGACTTATTGGAGGATTCTTCCAATTCGTTACCCTGTGGATAATACGTTGTAGAATGACCCAACTTAATGTTATACCTGTCACAAAATTTTGTCATCTTATTAGATTTGAAGGTTGCGGCGTTACCCGTGATGATATTTCTAGGACAACCAAACCGGTACAAGATATTAGTTTCTAAAAACTGAATTATAACAGAGTTTGTAGATTGCCTGGTTGGGATCACTTCGATCCACTTTGTAAAGTAGTCTGTGGTGGTAAGTATCCATATGTGTTGAGAGGATGAGGGTGGATGTATCTCACCAATGAAATCTAAGCTCCACTGCTAGAATGGAGCTTGAATTGAAATGGGTTGTAATGGTAAATGAAGAAGCTTACGTTTACCTTGGAAAAGTTGGCATTCATGGCAACTCATGACCATCTTGTACAAATCTGCAAACAATGTCGGCCAATAGTAACCTTCTCTCAGTACTTTGTTGGCCGTGGTCTTCCAGTATAAGTGACCTACACAATCTCCTTTGTGGAAATCCTTCATAAATTCTTTGGACTCATCTTCAACCAAGAAATTGAGTAACACACCTCCAGGATCCTTCTAGTAGAGTGCACTATCTAATATGCAATATTTTGAAGCCTTAAGCTTCAAGTACTTGCCCTTACTTTTTGACATGCCAGGAGGAGGGTTCAAATCTTGTAAAACATAAATGATATCAACATATCGTGGATATGATGAAAAGAGATCTAATACCTGAATGAGACTTACACCTTCTTTCTCATCGGACAGTGCTGATATAAGATTGATGTGTAGTGCATGTAGATTTGACTCAGCCATGAGCTTAGCTAAGCCTTGAAATTTGATTAGCTTGGTGGGCCTGATCTCAAGTTCATACTCTAAGAGCACTGCTATCTATATACCTCTCCTTCCTTTTGTATATGTCTGCATTAGTACTTCTTTAACGGTTGCGTTTGGAACATATGCCAAAATATGTGAGTGCAAAATATAAACACGAAAATCCTTGAGTGCTTTAACCAAATCCAAGGCCTATTTCTCTATGATGTTGTATCGGAGGGGTGCATCCCTTATTGTGCGGCTGAAGAATGCTATTGGCAGCTTTGTCCCATATTTTTTATGCATTAGTATTGCTGCTAAAGTATGCTCAGAAGCCAAAGAAAATATAATGAAATTAGTGAATAATCAAAACTTGTCAAAACTGGAACAATGGTCAAAGCAAATTTCACAGAGGTGAATGACTTACGAGAATTTTCAGACCATTTTACATCATTCTCCTTCTTTAGCATGTTATTTAACTCTCTAAGATGCTCTACTAAGTTGGGAATGAATCTATGTAAGAAATTCATCCTACCATTGAACGCTTGGATTTCATTCCTGTTGCGAGGGAAATCAATTTGTTGTATCGCTTCAACTCTAGAAGGATCTATCTGGATCCCATCCTTTGAGATGATGTGACCAAGAATTTTTCCTTCTTCCATAGAAAATAGGCACTTCTTTGGGTTGAGAGATATTCCAATTTTTCTACATCGCTGGAACACGACTCTCAAATGATGTAAATGTTCATCATTTGAATTTGAATAAATAGTCAAATCCTCTAAATAAAAAACAAGGAAGACATCCTTCTCATTACGGAATTCTATTTCCATGGCACGCTGGAAAGTGGCCCCAACATTCTTCAAACCAAACGACATCTTAGCATATTTGAACGTACCCCATGGTGTAGTGAACGTTGTCTTGTCCCAATCATTTTCATGCACAAGGATCTGATTGTACCCTAAGTAACCATCCAGCAATGACATCCTGGTGGCTCCTACAACTTGCTGAAGTATGTGGCCCATTTTAGGCAGTGCGTAATTTTCCTTCAGCGACACTTTATTTAAATTTCTAAAGTTTATACATTATTGGATTTCATCGGTCCTCTTTCGCACTGTAACCAAATTGGACATCCAATCAGAAAATATGATTGGAACAATAATGCCTGCCTTATAGATCATGTTTACTTCCTTCTCAATGGACGGAAACAACTTTGGGTTTATTCTCCTAAGCATTTGCCTAAAAGGATTTTGATCTGGCTTTATCGAGATGGTGTGTTGAATGATATCTTTATCATACACCTTTAGATCTGATTAATCCCAAGCAAACATGTCAGAAAACTCAGTAAGCAAATCAACATATTTAGTCTTTACCTTGGGAGACAAAGACTTTGAAAGCTTGATGAACTTTGGTTGATCTGATGTTCTGATATTAACATATTCTATGCCTTTTTCTATGGGAACCAAAGTAGGCTTTCTTGCCACGTCATCTTGATAAAATAATTCTTCCATAGGTATGAGACCTTTTGGAATATTATTTTCCTTGAGTTGAAGTATGCCAATCTGAGCTGCCTTGATGACTTGGTCATCCTTGTCGTACACTTTATCCATAGAACAGTTCTCAAACTCACCTTCACTTTGAAGGAAATTGTTCAACTGCTTGTCGTCTCAAAATACTTGTGAAAATCGCAAGTTATCAGGAATGGAAAGCTTGTGCTTCACATGAATCTCAATTTTTTTATTTGAAAACATTGAAAGTCTAAAATTACTTGCAGCATTGGCTAATGAATCAGCCATAAGATTTTTCATCCTTGGCACAACTTTAAGTGTATATTCTGGAAACATTCTCAACATATCAAGTACTACATTCCTATATTTCCTCATCCTTGGGTGATTAGCTTGATACTCACCTTTGACTTGTTTAATTACCAACTCTGAATCACCGTAGACTTCAATTCTTCTAGCTCCAAATTTTTTCAAAATTCTCAGACCGGTAATGAGAGACTCATATTCCGCCTCATTGTTTGTGCAATCAAATGTTAATTTGTAGGAACACAATCTAACATTATTAGGGACTTTAATTTGCTAATGAAATGGGCTACGGATCCATAAACCAATGCCAGCCCCGTCTTTGCCAATGGCACTATCAAAGTCCATGCTCCAAAGACCATTTTCATGCTCAAGGTGTTGAAACTCTTGTCTCTTTTTTTACACAATTTTATGATCTGTTTCTTTATGATGTTTTGAAATTTCATCTACCTTCTATGATGGTTGTTCGAATGTAGTAGGCATATTCTCTTTTTCTTTTTATAACACTATTCTAATGCAATCTAAAATTTCAGAAACATCCTTTATTTCTACTAATTGACAATCTACATCATTTAATCTAGAATCATTATACAAAATGAAGGACTCTAAGTCTGTATGTATAGCGTTTATAGGATGATTATTAGGCCTTTCCTTGTTTGTGATCACATATTTCCTTTTAGTCTCACGGTATAATTTTCTCATTTTATCGAAGACAGGAATGGTTGCGTAGGAAAAGTCCAACTACAATGTACCTCTCAATTTAGCACCCCAAGATCTTGATAGTAGCATACCAAAATGTGGCAAAATTCCAGCAACCACCACATCCATTAGGACATTCTTGGTCGGGATCTGCTCTAGGGAGACAACTAGATCTTTGATTATACCCAAACAACAGACATAACTAGAATCAAAAGAATATAAATCATGATATGGGCAGGTTATGTCAAGGCCAGGCTTATCCATGATGGCTTTGAGCATGAGGTTGTGGGAGGCCCCAGAGTCTAACATAGTGTTATGAAGGATGAATTGGTGGATTTTGAGACTCAAGTAAAATGGATGACCTCACTATCTTCAGCTAACCATCAATTGCAGGACCAAATATAGGCTTGGGCTGATCATCCTCTATATTGACCATGTCATATAAAGGGTCAACTTTCAAGGCTTTAACTACATCGGATTTATACTTTTCAACTTTGACCAATTCAGTAAGAGGAATAGACACTTTTAAATTCGAAATTTCTGACTCTAAACTGAAAGGTATAGTTTTGTATACCTCTTTTATGACGACATCCCTTTTCTCAACATGATCTTTCAGTGTGTCTTCTTTCGTCTGAGTATCTCTTTCTTTGGAAGGTGCGCTTGTAGAGGTTGATTGCTTTTGTTCTGATTTGAAGCTTTAATCTCTTTACCCTTATTCTGATTGACTTGAGAAACTTCCTTTTGTGGCACTTATTTCTATTGGATTGTCTTCTTCGGAGGTGCATTGATTGGAACATCACGACTCCTCAAGGAGTACTGCCTTTGCTGGGAACTCAATACATTTAATTATCCTATCTGATAATCATTAGATTCTACTTCTAACTCATGATCATTGGCGAATATGTAGTCTTTATCACTCGGTAAGATTGTTTTTTCCACATACTCTTCACCTTCGGTCAAAAAGATGGGTTGGACATCGGTTGTAAAAAGAAGTTTTTCCTCTACTGTTGCTTCTTCCTCTTCATCACTCTGAGCATAATAGTGGTGTCTGAATTTTTTTTTTTTGTTGTGTTTTGGGAGCTCTTTGCTCTCTTTGCTTTATCTGGAACTGAGGTTGTTGTTGTTTGCCTCGAAAGTTCGTATTTCTGACTTGTGGATTCGTTTGTCTATCTGAAATAGACATTCTATCGACCATTCTTTCCATGGTCCTAAGAAAAGCATCAAATTTAGTGTTGGATGAGGTGGAAGGTTCCTCTTTAATGGTTACTTTATGTTCTTTTTTGAGTTTTGACTTCTTAATCAAGAGGTTTTCCTCAAGAGTCACTGAATTTTGAATCATTTCTTCTAGAGTAGTCATATTTCTCTCTCTCAAAGAGTAGGCCATGTCTAGGTAAAAAGCATCAGGATAACGCAGGAGAGCCAAACCAAGAGGAGGTTTCATTTCATTTGGGATGGAGTTATACTCAGGAACAAATTCATTATAATTATGCCTCAGGGAGTCATACTCAGCAAGGATTTGTAATGGGTTTTCCTTCTCATCCCACCTGGTTAAGAAAGCATCAGTTAGTTCAGTGGGAGTCCTAATAGAAATAGTTGTTAGGGCATGGAACCAAGTTTTAACTTTACCAGAAAAAATTTGTGCGATAATTCGCATCTTGGCATCATCTACATCTAACTCCTTAAGATATATGAAGGTTGTGATTTTGGCCATGTCCTGATGGGCAGTGATTTCAAAGTTTCCATCAAAGAGGGGAAGTCTTTGGCCATATCCTTGTGGCAAATCAGCAAGCTGATCAGGGAGAACTAAAGGTCCAAATTGATTCATAATTCCTACTGAATGTGGTGGAGGGGGAGGAACTAGGAATGGATTGGTCTGAGGAGGTCCTTGAGGGGGAATTTGAGATGAGGATGGAATGGATGATGAAGAGGTAATTATTTGGGAAGCTTCAGGGATGTGAAGGGTTTCTTGTTGGTATTGAATGAAGGCTTTTTCAACAGTGTGAAATAAGGTGTTGGCTAATTTTTCGAGCTTGTGATATTGTCTCCAAATTTTGACATCAGTCTCATTTGCAGCCTCAACGAATGATGGGTTTAAATATAATCTCCAAGGTTCAAGGACTATTTTATTCAAGTCAGTCTTGGATTTGGTTCTAAAAAATGACAGCTCAAATTTGGTATCAAAAACTAAATCTTAAATGGCTACCAAATCATAAGGTAATGAGAAGGATCTTATAAAATCTCGAGGAGGACAATATCAAAGAACTTGAAGTTGGATGAGATTTTTTCGTCCTTAGTATTCTTTCAAGATCTTTGATGGGAGAAATCGGATCTGAATCAAGGTTGGACCTAGTATACTTTCTTCGAGAAGCCAGATCTTCTATGAGGCACTGCAATTATGAAATCAACCTTATGAAACTCGATCCTATCATCCAAAGGACCAGTTTCCAATAAATATTTGTCATACACATAGGTAAAAATTTTCTTTTTGCTCCCCAACAATGGCGCCAGAATGTTATCACTCCGCCAGATTCCCAAGGTTGAAGAAGGAATCCCAACAAAGGTAACCACAGAACAACCTTTTAACTTGGTATCTAGCCTACCAATTGGGAGAGGGATCTCTCCAAAAAACACAACCTTAAGAGGCTAAATGGATTATGATTTTAGCCTAGGTGTGAGTTCAAGGGTTTTGATAATTGATTTTTGGTCGGGTTGTTGGACGAAAGTATGGTCAAGGTAGCTAGGTCAGGGAAATGAAATAGGGTTGCAGAGATTCAATGGGGCAAGGCAGGCATAAGTCTTAACACTTTAAGTGATTGTGATGAGATGGTTTTAAGACTAATGATAAGCTAGGAAGAGCATGGGAGATGTATTCTTCCTAAACATAGGAAAATGGACAAATTATGATAACTTTCCCTAAACAGAGCATGAGCAAGCATGTATTCTGCATATCAACTTCAAAGAGATCATACAATAGAGATGTAATGAACATGAAGACAACACATTATAACATATGAAACTGAAGGAAAAAAAAATGATAAACATCATACCACGTGTACCCCAAAAAATAGTTGTAACTAACTGGCCAAACTGAGTACAATAGTCCTTGATCAATGAGCTAGCATCCAAACTATTTCCAACCCTTACTAAGAGTGAAGAAAGGGACTAAATATACATAAAAAAACATTCACTCATCCTCAACGGTCGAATCCGTGAGGTGAGGAAGAGATCCACAAAATTATGAATTGAAAGATGGAGTATAGGGAGCTCTAAGTGACTTCTCCCTAATTACATTCAAACTGATTCATTTGACTTAATGACAACTTTTACTTGATGAATATATCCCTAGGTAACTTATCCATAAAATAATTACATTTACCATCTTCAATTACATAGGTAGAAACATAAATTTCCAAGATAAAGTCAAAATTACAGAGAAATTTCAAAAAAAACAACAAATGGTCAAGTGTGCCCTTGACGTGTCTTGTGCACCCTCCATGTTCAAGTATGATTTTTAATGACTTGTATGTGTCAAAATTGGCTCCAAGATAGCTTGTTGGAAATCCCTTCAAGCCTAGTTTCCAGATATTCCTTCAGTTTCCAAAATGAAGGTCATTTTTCTGTCAAAACATCATTCTCCCAAGACTTCTCTGTGCACGGTGCCTAGGCCAAAATAGGGGTAGGAACATGATTTTTAGGGTGTTTTTTGCCCTTTTCATTGACCAGTTTGTCTAAAAAAACTTAGCAAATTGACAGGGTGCATGTATTAATCATTCTAAATCCAATGGTGGTCTCTGTTTTTCCATTGGATGCCTCAAAAGAGTTTGCAACGCCTAGGGAGCTGCGCATGTGACCAATTTGTTGATATAACATTGTCCATGAAAACATATAAAAAAGATAGATTTTGCAAAATGATTCAAAATGTTTCAAAATTGGTGAACTCGTTGATGATGGTGTGGTTAGGCTTGGAGTGAAGCCTCTGCAAGTATGTCAAACTTTGTTTTCTCCCCCAACATGGTCAAAGCCTCAATCTTTGTTTTGGCTCTTTTGAGCTTGGCCATTGCAATTTTTTCCTTTTTAGCATGATGCTTGACCTTACTCCTCAACACATCATTGTCTTTGTTATCCTTTTCCAAAAGCTTCTCCAAATGATGATTGGCTCTATCAAGCCATGGCTCCCTATTTTCATTGATCACCATTGAAAGTTGCTCATTTAGGGTTAGCCGATCAACAATCTGAACCTCTTTTTGTCTTTCTAGAGCTAGAGCTCTTTTCATCCCTCTAGTTATAGGTCTACCTCTTGGTGCTTGTTCATCTTTCTAATCAAGCAAACCATATTTTCAAGTGTCTTATATAGCATAAATTTGGCCTTTTCTGCCTCCCTTTGAGTTGTGATGTATTTGACTTCATCAATGACTTGTTTAGTCTTCAATTGCTTATTCTATTGCTTAAGTAAGTTTATGACAAAATTGGCCTTGTCAAGATTAGTTTAGAACTCTCTAATATTGGCATCATTTCCTTTGATTTCTATGTTGATGTTTTCATCATCATCCTCCTCACTTAGGTCAACAAGCTCAAAATCATGCTCAGTCTCATGGAGGTTCTCTTCATGTCTAACCTCTAGCTGAATTTTTGCCTCAATCACCTTTTCTTTTGCCTTTGTCCACCTGTTTTGTTGATGTAGAAGGCATGGCCCCTTATAATGTGTGTGGAGCAAAAACATGCCTGTGACCTCTCTGGTAAGTTTTTAACAATGGCTCAACCTCAACCACATTATCCCTCTTAGGCTCACTAACCTCAATCCTGCTAGGTGATCCAATGTCATGATGAAATAAAGATGAAGGAGGTGAACTGGGTGATGGGGACTGATCTGACGATGATGAATGTGCTATGGGATGAGATGGAGGGATGGAAGTGGATGGCTAAGATGATGAAGGCACATTTTGTGCAGGCTAAGTAGATGGCTCTCTAAATATATCATTGGCTATAAAGGTACTCCATGCAATGTTTAGTTCATTGAGATGATAGAGGAATATGAGTTTGATAAGGGAATGATGGAAAATACTACTCATTTGATGTTCATACTCCCTTTTCTGGACAATAAGTGTCATCTTATCAATGCTCCAGAAAATGTAGTAGGGTATGTTGAGCATCTTTACCCTAGTGAAATGCATTAAGAGCTGGATGTGATAGGTATAAAGTCTTGAAAAAGGAAAGAACCTCTTTTCTCATTCTTATATCTTGTTTTCATGAAAGTCTCAAAGTAGTGTTCCTCCAATTCACTGTGCTTGAACCATTTCTCCCCAAAATTTGGGATCTCGGTGATAGTTGAAATGATGGCAGTTGATACAGTAAAGGTGACACCAGCTATAGTAACTTGGTTGTCATGGAGGTTGGATATGAAAAGCCTAGTCAACATGGCATGGTGTTGGACCCTCTAAATTTTCTCACAGAAATCAAAACACCCAACATGTTTGAAACATGTCACTGTCAAAGGAGATGCCAAAATTTTTCTAGTACTTTGGCTCAAGTTTGAGTATTCTTCCCCCTCTATGTGGCCTTATAGCCTCTGTTTCTTCTCCCTCGTTGTATGATCTTTTATCTTCTTTTTCCATGATGTTTTAAAGTCAAAACCCTAGGGAAATGTGATGATGGTGGAAAGTGGTCTTAGGAATAAGGAATGAGAAATGAAAATTGAGGGAGATAGTGCTAGGGATTTATGAAATGGGAAAGGAGATAGGGAGTGGTGATATGTGGAATTTAGGACGGGGAAATTATTTAGAGGCTTGGGGTTAGAAACTTAGGTAGTTGTAGCACCTAGGGCTTAGGGTTTTGGGAAAAAAGGTTAGGGAAAGGGAATTTGCAATACAGGGGTTTTAGGAATGGGTATTTTGCAATGTATGAAGGGCATGAAGGTGTAGGGAGTTGCAATTTTTGGAATTAAAAGTGCAATGGGAGATACTAGGGTTTTAAAATGATTTAAACACCAAATTCTAAAACAAATTTCACAACACCCAACAAATGAACCTGATGGAAAGGATAATTGATGGCATTATCTCTTACTCACTTGCTAGAGGTCGATCTGAACGTTGTTGAATCTTAGGAAGTGATTTTTTGCAATTTGAATGAGTTTTTGGCTTTCTTGGTCAAGTGCACCCTTTCAGAAGGAAGTGTGCCCTCGCAGAAGAGAGTGCACCCTCTGCTTAGTTTTTTGCAAATTTTTGCCCAGAAATTTGAAATTTTTCCCTCTTGGAGTCTGCTCAACAATGGTAGGAGACAAATGAGTTTGGATTTGATGTCATGAAGGCCTTAATACTTGAATGAAATAGATCTTTTAATTTTGAAACCCACTTTTCTAATGTTTCATTTCACCTTTGAAAACTTTGTTGAATACCTTTTTCACTTTGATTTTCTTCTTTGCAGGTTGATGTGCTGGAGTTTGACACTCTTTACATTTTGAATTTGCTGATATTTAGTTTTGCATATGAGTTTGAGTTTGGCAGCTTGGGACAATACTTATTACATATAATGAGCATAAAATTACATAAAAAATTAAAAAAAAATTACATCTCTGTTTTGAATAAAATTACACTTTTGTATGAAAATCATACTTTGAAACCATAATTACAACCTTTAAAAAATCATATTTACATGCTGAAAAATATTCTTCAAATGATAAAGAAGTATTATTCAATCGCTCTCACACTTTTGTTGACGTTATTGAGATGAAATGGATTACTATTGAACCTTGGAAAATGAAACCTAGTGACCTAAATGGACCTTGAATGACCAGGCTCCATGTTGACTTTGACTGACATAATGACATAGGGAAATGAGCTTTCAAGAAAGATTTATGCTTAGAAAGACATGAATGTGGGCCAACAAATGTGATTTTTTTAAGGAGATTGAGGTTTTATGAGTAGGGCTACCATCAGTGAGTGAATTTTTTGCATGACCTAGTGGAATGATAAAAACAATTTCTTAGTGGGACCCCTAAAATGAATATGAAAAGAGTGATTTTCATCATTGATGGCAGAATGAAAATTATGAAACTAACAAAATTGTCACGACAAGCCTCCTTGTCCTATATTGCATGATTTTTTTTCATCAACATTGTGTAGAAGGGAGCCAAAAGAGTTGTTTTAAATAAAATATGTATAGGTGGGAGAAGATTCATTGAATGTGGTGATTTGGCATTGTTCCATAGGAAATTTCCTATTGACCCCAATCAGTCTGGGATGTCATTTGTCATCGTCACATGGAAGAAATATGAGTATGCATTGGTAAATCAACCATCTTCTTCAACTTTGGCGCATAGGAGGATCAATTATGTTGAGGATGAGATTCCTATTTCAGAATTCATGGGGGTGTTTTAGAACCAGATCTATAAATATGTCAAACACTCACACAGGTCCGGGTGGAAATATTTTGAATTTAATCATTCTCACGGATTATTCTGGCCACACATAATCTTATCAGTGGTAGACTTTGTTGAAAGTTATACAGTTTCTCCTCATACAAATATCTAGAGTAAGTATTATCACTTGAACCAAGTTTCCATATTCGTACATGTTCTATATAAACATGCAAAATTAAATGTTGATGGTAGGGATAACATTAATGAGTCACGTGATGTGATTGAGTATCACTTCTACATCAGCGATAATCGTGAGCATGACACATTGTTTGTGAAACATTTCTTTGGCCTAATTTATGAATCATTCAAAAAAATGGCATATCATTCAGAAAGCATTGGATATGATCAAATGGTTGTGCATGGAAATTCAAGTCAACACGGAATTTTTATTGGTTGAGTCTGCTATACAAGAAGACAAAAATTCAGCATACTTGGAGCTATTTTGAAACAAGACATGGAAAGGGTGAGCATGATGGTGTTAGTGCCTATGTGAAGAGAGCACTTAAGAGATACCAAATGATTCATGATGCAAATCGATTCAAATCATCACCAAAGGTGGTCAACTGGTGTATATCTGATTTAGGACATGAAGGTCACAGATTTATTAGGCCTATGTGTAGGTTTTTCTAGAACGTTGAACTTGGTGATGTGAATAGATCCATTCCTTGGTATTGCAATACTATAGAAGGAATAAGGGAATTACACTCAGTGTAGAGTAAAGACATGGGGGAAATATTTTCCATCAAGACAAGAAAAATTGCATGTTTTTGTGAGTTTTGCATTGGTGTTGATGGATGTAGACTTGATTAATGTGAAAAACATGGGTATGTGAAAAGATGGAAATACGTCCCTCCTAATCCAAAGGGACCTCATCCAATTCCGATGTGGTAAGAGATGCACGATGAAGAGGCCATCATTTCACTTCATCATGATTGAGTCTCTAATGTTGTAAGGGAAGGTATCTGGCATCTATAATTAACAGTTTCATCTATAAATTGAAACCTTGAATGTATAACTAATATATTTTATATTTTGGTTGTAGGTGATGTTTTTTCTGTCACTTTCCCCTCATGAATGAAGAGAATATGGCCTACTATTTGATATGATTGTAACATCCTAATTGCTTATCCTCATTTCATAAAAAAAGGGGGATTGAGAGATGGACACAGATTCCATTTCTTAAGGCAGGAGGTTGCTTGAGGGAATTGTTGTTTTAAATTTAAGTCCTAGTTGGTTGAGTGGGATAATTTTGTCATAAATTAACTAAAAGAAAAAGGATGGGGGAAAGTGTCCTTTTAATCTAGTAAGAAAAACAAGACACAAACATTAAGGCAGCATGGGTTGTGTTGTCCACAAGGTGGATTGTTATAACATCATGGAAAAAAAGGAAGTTAGATGAGAGAAAGGGGAATATTATTTAACCTAGAATACATGCATTTTGGAGGGGGGTGGAGGAGCACACAAAAATGCAGCATATGCGTAGGGAGAAAACCTCTTGGCACGTGCAAGTTGCAAATGAGGCAGACAAAGTGGAATTTTTAGAACTGTTGAAGAAGAGGTAGAAAAGTAGCATCTCTAATTGTGTTTTCAGATGCTGAATAGAGCCAATACCATCTTAATATTCTATTGAAATGGGTTGGGTATAAGCATCACATATTGTAGTGGTTTTCCTTGGGGAAGAAGGCAAGGTGGCATGGTAGTGTTCTGGTTCAATTATTCATTCATTGAAGGATTCCCTCTTAAAGCACTCCACCTCAAGCTTCATAATATGGCTCATCATGAAAGCTAAAATTAATAGTGGTTGTAGCTTGTCTACGGTTGGGTGGAGAGTTGAAGTCCCACTCGTAGTTGAAACACTTTTTCTCTATTTAAGATAAGTGATTCTTATGCTCTTTAGTCACAATAAGATATATTTACATTCCCGGTTGAGATTTTGTTTTAATGCATGAGATGTCTACACTACTATTATTTATAGGATTGACTAAGGTGTTATGCTAATGTTAAAGGTGTTTGGATGGCATGTAATATTACTCGTTAAGCCATAGTAATATTTAGAATGATTTCTCTTATTTATTGTAATATGGTAAATGTGTTGGCTCCAAGCTTGCATTAATATTGTTGTGTTGCAATGTAGTAATATTGAGGATGTCCTATTTTATATTTATAGACCTGTAACATGTTATGGTGGCCCACACCGTGTCTTCAGTATTGTATAACTTGGTTATGGGTTTATAATTCCATGCTAACAAGAGTTCGAGCTAGAGTGAACCTTGCATTCAGTGTTGTAGATGGCATTGTTCCATGAGATTGAATAACTTGATATTATATTATTGTACTTCACACCAAGTTGCAACTATAGTCTCTATGTTTTTTTTTTAATACCTCAATGCTAGATGTTATATTTTGTATGTCATCTCTATGCTAGAATATGTGGTAAATCCTTGTTTGAATGGATAGTATAGTCATGGTGTACAAGTGGATGCGTACTCTATTAATGAGAATATATATAGTTTGTATTGGTTATTCTTTGATAGTAATTAGTATGTAAGCTCCACCATGAATGGTAGAGCATGAACTTGTTTTCTATAATAGGCTTTCTTCATCACTACATACAGCCTGAGGTAGCATATTGTAGATCGCTCTCTCCTCGTTGGCCTGCTAACCTGTTCATTTTGTATGAATGTTGCTTTGATATTTCTCATGATTCCGACCTAGGTTTTGGGTCATTAGTTTTACTTTCTCTATGCATATGGCCAAGAACGCCTAGTTCTCCTTGTCAAAGATAATATTTCCCCAAGGGTAGGATTCAGACGTTAGTGTAGGCCCAAGCTCCCATAGAACAATTGTAATCAATTCGTGGTTGAACCCTTCGAAAATGGATTTAAAAGGTTTTTATGACCCAAAATTTGGGCATAACCACCATGGCTTCGACCAAGCATATTCATCTACATGCACGAGATGGTTTCCCTTATCTTATTAGCCTATAAATAGCTCCTTGTTATTAATTATCCCTCACTCTAGTCCCCGTGATCAATTTCATAATTGTGGTTTGTGCCCAAGATTGAGTGGGGCAACCAATGGCTCGCAAAGGATCCTAGATGACGTAAGTTCAGAGGGTTGCATCCTGGAAGCCACAGAAGGTCGCAAAAAATGGAACACCCAGGTTGACAAGGATTGGATTGGAATGGCAAGGTCAGTAGCAGGGAATAGGCCAGGATGATTTGGAGGTTGTGCATTAGTCGATGATAGGGACAACTCTCCTATAGGAAAATCTTAATGTGAAACTAAAAGAGTTAAGGTAGGGAGGTCGAGATGATTCAGTGTAGGGTGTCTTGGCAAGATCCCACGGTGGACCAATCATGAACAAGGGCATGTAGAGAGGAGTGGACCCACAGATGGGTTAGCCCAAAGGGTCAACTCCAAAGCAACTTGTGTAAGTGAAAAAGGGAGAGGAGTTGGGGCAACGAGCCCGAGAGGTGGGAAAAGTGCCAACGGTTAATG
This sequence comes from Pinus albicaulis, assembly GCA_034641835.2. Lineage (NCBI taxonomy): Eukaryota > Viridiplantae > Streptophyta > Pinopsida > Pinales > Pinaceae > Pinus > Pinus albicaulis. The sequence goes on along the minus strand of MU968411.1, from coordinate 30,598,098 downwards.
TTTGTCAACTGGTGTATATATATGTGTGTGTGTGTGTGTGTGTGTGTGTGTGTGTGTGTGTGTGTATACACCAGTTGACAAACATTAACCATTGGCACTTTTCCCGCCTCTCGAGCTCGTTGCCCCAACTCCTCTCCCTTGTGTGTGTGTGTGTAGGTTTTACATATTAATGCATAGTGTGGGGTATGGAACCCAAACCCATGAAAGAGTTAGTAGCTAATAAGTAAATTCCAAGTGACACTAGGAGATTAGCAAGGTGAGTATAGCCATGTGGTTGCCTTGTGGTCAGAATGATGATGTGGCACTCTCTGATTCGTTGAAACTTTAATGGTCACATCTTTTGATCTAGAGGCTAGATTGAAGTAAATTTTTATATTTTCAGATTCTTATTGACGCGATGAACATCATTGATGTCTAAGTGATGTTTTAAGTTTATTGAGAATATCAAAAATTTTATACCCCATTTCCATAATGACACCTTGGATCTTGGGTCAGCAGAGTAAATATCCTCTTCATAACTTGTGTTTTGTAGGGGATTAGGAGGGGGGGTTGTTAAGATTGGTATCAGAACATCTAAGTTCAACACTCAGACGACATGGGCTCTATCATAGGCTAATGAGCCGATACTCATTTTACCAAGTTATTTGAGTAAAGGATCTCATACTGATTTTTAGAAGACTAAATAAATAAATGTTTAGGTGTTAAAAGTCAGACTATAATTGATGTATTTCTTACATAGTAAATATGCATGAATCCCTGGTTTGGCGATGGAACTCAAATCTGAGTATAATATCTGAATGTGAGTATGATGTTATCTTACTCAGAGTATTGATTTGGATTACATATTAACTGCAAATATTTTTGACAAGTTGACTCGATAAATGCCTCGACAATGCATGCACTTTGTATTTGGCATCTTGAAGGTTGGACAACCAGTGGTTGTGGCCTTGGAAATTGTCCTCTATTTAATTTTATAGAACTGCCTATAGGGAAGGGAGTTACTTGTAGTATACCATCACCATTGGTTATCAGATGTGATCTTGTTTTCTTAAAATATTTACGTTCATGAGGTTAAGGGACTTGAGGAAGAATCCATGTGTGATGCCATATTCTATAAAAAGTTGCTTGGTTTAGTGAATGGAAGGCATATGTATTATATGTTGGTTGGGATGTGGAAATTCCATGGTATGTATGTTGTAGGAGGCTAAGAAACTAAGTAGAGGTTGATTGTTCCCTATATGTTTATGTTATATTCCACCTTATCAATGCTTGTTATCCTTGGTGATTGCTTACCTATGCTTGTAGGTGTCAGGTGTGGCACCATGACTATATATATATATATATATATATATATCCCCATTGATTGGGAAACTATATGTACACATATGATACACTACATAAATGGGATTATATTGACTATGGTGGGGGAATCTCATCACCTGATCGTTATATGACAAAGAGCATCAGTGGAGGTTGACCTCTTATCTATGATTATAGTAGTTTCTTTTATGAATTCTTATCTTCGCGGTCATTGTCTCCCATGTTTGAGGAATTGGACATGACAGATGAAAATGACTAGTTGAAGTTTGTAAAGGTTGTCATCTCGCTATGAGATAGAACATCCACGATCAATACCTAAATTAAATTATTTCAAAGGCAAGGGCCTTGTGTAGACCATGTAGATGGAGGATTTGTAACTCTGCTAGGGAAAGACACTGCATTATTATATTTTATCTTGAATCATCAGGAGTCCCATGTCTAACATCACCCTCTTCAATAAATACTTATCTTATCTGTATGGGTATTCTTCTAGTATAGTGGACAAAGCAATTGGAGAATCTAGCCCAGATAATGAAGACATGGTTGAATATGTTAATGATTTTGTTGCATGTGACAATCAATCTTATGATGTGCTTTGTTGTTGATTTGCCTCATATGAAGAGGTTTAATATGCATGTCACTTAGGTTTCTTGTGGAACGGCTAACCTTTGTATTAGTGTTTATAATCTCAGTAAAGAGATTGAATGAAGCCCATGAAGGTTGGCACTCCTTCCCCATGCGAAGGATTGATTTTAGCTATTAATAATAGGGGTTTTGTTAAAAAGGTTGATAGTAATCAACGTCGATAATTTCAAGTAAAATTCTGAAATTTAATACATGAAATGATGTTGATATGTTAAAGGATTCCAATTAATTCCTTTTATATTGCAGATGCCCTAATGACTAGCCTTGGTATAAAGGTTGAATTTAGACTGTTGCTTTGGACTTGGTACAAAGATTGAATGAAATTAATGATGTTGACTTTAGCATAGCATTTATTTTCCAATTATAGCTGAACTTGATGAGAAAAATGGAATCTTCTAAAAATCTAGTTATAAATGAGTTGATATGTGCATGCGCATGTAGAAATTCATATTTTTGAAAAATTATGTTGAAATATTTATGTCTTGGGTTTTGAGTCATGTTGTAGTTTAATCCTACACAGTTAAAATTTCAAAAAATATTGTAGATGAAATCTAACAAGGGATTAAAATTGTAGGTGACCAAATCTTAATGATGTGATTAATCCAAAAGACTTCTATCTACAAAGAAAAGGTTGTTAAAATTGGGAAAATTGGCAAAATAAAAACAACATATGTTGATGATGTTATGGATCTGGTTCAACAAATTACCTCTTTTATATGAAGGGTAGTGCTTATAATTTTTCATTAATATATATGTGTGTGTACATACATATATATAATAATTATATGTATGTATGTATATGCATACATACATACACACACACACACACACACATATATATATATATATTATAATTATGAGCAAAATTTTGGTTTTTGCTCTTATGCAGAAAAATTGAAGTCTACAAATGCATACATATTATACCTCTTTTGCTTATGAATCTCAGACCTCTAAGGAGGAAACACGTGCTCTTAACCATTAGGCTCACTCAAGTTGTATATATGATTTTCCCCATTACATGAGATATATATATATATATATGCAAAATTTTGATTTTTATAAGCATTTTATGCTTGTGGGCTCTTATGCAGAGAAAAAACTTATTCAGATAGCATTTTATGCTCGTGGGCTCTTATGCGGAGAAAAAAAAACTTATGCAGATGGCATTTTATGCTCGTGGGCTCTCATGCAGAGAAAAAAAACCTTATGCATATGGCATTTTACGCTAGTGGGCTCTTATGGCATTTTATGCTCGTGGGCTCTTATGCTAAGATGAGCTCTTATGGCATTTTATGCTCGGAAGCTCAACAAGCAAATTGTCGAGACCATAAAGGGGACGATATAAGTGATCAAGGAAACAATATCTGTTGTGAGCTTTGAGATACATAAACACTTAAATTATTTTTTATTTGAACAATGTGGGATATTTTTCTCTGTCCTTATAATAAAAAATATTATGTGGTGGACTCGTTCAAGTACTTATGACCCCACCAAGTCAGAGACACCTTTCGTTTCAACTACAACACACATATATATATCGGTTCTAGCAAAGGATGGAGGTGAAACAACATGATGAAAGAAACAAGACTTGTTATTTCGATTGAATGGATGTGTAGGAAGTCCCTTTAATGGTCATAATTCCATATCTGGGCATCCTTGAATTCTGCTTGCAATTTGACCACTACTATTGTAATTTCAAATAGAATAGTTGACGAAGACAATGAAGATTTGGGTGTTTATGCAAAGAAACTTAAATACAAATACCGGATTACATCAACTGATATTGTGAATCTATTCCAATATAGTGAAGTTGTCTAGACTCTACAGTGCATTCATTAGCAAGCTTGCTTATATAGGCCAGTTTGATGGTATTGAATAATTGCTTGAACAAATGAGGGAATATAATCCAACTTCAGGATCCTAACATGTTGTCGTTTATGGAATCTTGCATAATCAAATGTTTACTGATCAGGCAAAGGCCATTTTGCATCATATGATTTTGAATCGTTGTTTTCCAAGTTTATCATCTTACAAAACATTAATTGTTTGTATTTGTAATGAAGGAATGGTGGATGGTGTTGTTCAAGTTCTTCAGCAAATTATGGAGCGGGATATTTATTCCTCCAATTAACACTGGAGATTGGGGAAGTCAACGAGAGGAAATTGGGTTTATACCTCTTCTAGGTACAATAACGTCGATGGTCCACAAGATTCCATACCGAGATCAATAGATTTGCTACAGGATCAAATGCTCGAATATTAACTAAAGTGAGGGTGTCGCCAAGTGGTTTTCCCAAACCGCTTGGCCCATATTAATTGCGACACCCCATTATCACTTTTATGGAAACCACTAAGGGGGTGTTGCAAGGCCGTTTTTGGTTTTCCAAAACCGCTGACAGTTTGCTAACATATAAGTGACAAATCCTGGGGCCCGCGTACCATTCAACTGCCACGAGAGCCAGCACATTATCCACTTCAGCTCTTACGTGGATGCACATTATTATTTTTCAAATGTTGTTTATTATAAGAGTTAGATGGAGAAGCAATCTGTCTTATAGGTTATTTTTAGTCTTCGTGTACGTTAAAATTATTTTCTTTCTTTCTTACTATTACAACGTTTAACTCAAACTGAACTTTATTACGTATGTATGTCCAGAAACACCCTATATGGCAAGGAGAGGTTATATATATATTAGCAATTGCATCAAAAGGTTCAAAGGAACCTGGAAGAGTGGAGATTTAAAAATTATTATAGATTTATAATCATGATCTACTAAGTATGGAGAGGAAAATCTCTCCAATTGAGAATTTTTCTTCAAATTTTACAAGAAGTTTACATATTAAGAGATTTTATCCCTCTCTATACTTAAAATTGATCTATCCTTATTTATATTTAAGAAATTAAAAGATAAACATTTTTCCTAAACATTTTTTCTTAGTTTTGAAAATATATTATAAAATCTAAATAAATTAAAATTATTTATCTTTTAATAGTATTATCCAATTTTAAGCTAAGTGTACAAAGACATACATACTCTACTCTCCTCTGGTTTTTGAACATGTGACCTCTTAGGAGGAAACACATGCGCTTAACCATTAGGCCCATTATATAACTTTAAAAAAAAATTAAATAAGTTCCTCATATTTCTCTTTTTAGTTGATAAGCATGTTTATTTCCAAATAATAATTTTAATTTTTTGTGTTTATTGAATAGGAAAAATTAAATGGGTGAATCACATTTAATAAAAATATTATATAAGTTTCATAAAAAAAAATATAATTTTCATCCTTTTGATATATACAATAATTATATTAGACTCTAAACCTAATTTTGAGAGTTATATATATATATATATATATATATATATATATATATATATATATATATTCAAAAAAAACTAAATAAGTTGGTCTTATTTGTCTTTAGTTGATAGGGGTGCTTATTTCGAAATAGTGCTTTTAAAATTATGGTTTATTGAATAGAAAATTATTAGATGGTTGAATCACATTTAATTAAAAAACAATATATTTTTATTTAAAAAATTTAATTTTCATGGTTTTGATATATAAAATAATTAGATTAGACTTTAAATCTCATATATATATATATATATAAGTTCATCATATTTCTCTTTTACTGATATACATGCTTTCCAGTTTCTTATGTAAAGTCTTGCATTATTAAGAAAATACGACTCTCTTTCGAAAATATGTTCTTTATCTTCCCGATTGGAAAAGACAAATGTGAAAACTAGTTAGCTTGTATTCAATGTTTAATCTAAATACCATGTGCCAATGCCATAATAATTTCAAAAATATATTTGATGTTAAATTTTATGTCGATAGAATGTAAATCCATAGGTTCATGAGCTTGAAATACTCTTATAGGTATCACTAAACTAAAAGGTCAGAAAGTTATAAAAATCATTATTAATCCACCTTTTACAAACATTTCATCACCCCTAAATTTATTAAATGAAACAAAATGACACCATACCTTACCTTATGACTAAATTGTGTTCGGTGAATATTCAAGGTTTATATCAATCAAGTATTTTAATTAACACTGGTTTCGTTTAGTTTGCAAGAAATTAAAAGAGCAGCCACCATGTTTGGCAGAGCAAGCATTTTAGGATCGAACTTTTTGTGAATATCATGGGTAGTGTTTTGGTTTCTCATTTCTTCATTCAATAATGTATGGAACTCGCTAGAGAACATCCAAGGAAAAATGAGTCAGAGTTCTTCAGGAGAGACCAAACTTTCCAGAACTGCAAGAGAATGGGCTTGTCTACTGAGCCATGAAGGGAAACTTCCTTGGAAACTTTCTTCACATATTTTGCAGTAGAAAATCCTTTAAGTAAATTAAGCTCCGCCGTGGACAAATGCAGAGACCCAAGTTGGAACACCTAAGGAACTGTGAGTCGAAACGTTGTTGAGACTGATTTGTTTCACTCTTTTTAAAAATGCAGAATCAACCCATCTCCGAAAAAATTTACGAATGTTCACTTTTTCCATATCATTCATGAAAAATGAGAGTTCAAAGCTTTCCAGATGAGCGGAATGAAATAACAGGATAGTATAAATTGCCTGTTTTGATCTTTCTCCATCACCAGAAACACATTCATTGGAGAATTTGAGATGGGGCATTAAAGTGCAAAGAAATGAAATTGTAAAATATACAGACAATACATATAATACATGAAGAAATTAAAACAACCCTTCTTCCGAAAAAGTAAACGAGAGTCAAAAATAAATAACGAACAAATCACGCACCAATCAAACCTTTTAGCAATAAAAGGTCGATTTTGATTTTTCTCCCGAAACAAAATTTTGAAAGCATACCAAGCCAAATCTGAATAAATTTTAAACATGGATCATAACAAATGTTGCCTTCATGCTCTTGAATTTTCACAAACATCTTTGTACAACACAACACAATGTGCCAATTCATGAACTAAAATAGTATAGTGCTAAGGCTCCCTAGTTAACCTCAAGAATGGATCTGTGAACTTCAGCTTTCTACATAATAGTTGATTGTATATACTTATAGAACCGAAGTAATCCCTTATTTAGCAGTTTCCACCCTATTGCAAATGAATAATTTCATAATGAAGCTTTCAAATCCAAATAAACAACTAATATTTGCACAAGGAATTTCTAAAGATGCCTCAATATCTCAAGTATACATGGTGAAAGAATTTTTCTCTGCTCTTAGCATCATTGTTAATTAAAATGAAAATTAAGTGCCACTTAAGAAGGATACAGGCAAAAGGCCAAAATCTAAGAAGTTTGTACGTATTTCCCTACAGAGCATACATATGAAATCAACTTGTAGTCAACAGAAAACAAACCTCGCTTACTCACCATACTGACAAGGAATGAATAACTAGTGTCCAAATCGCCATGTGTAGGAATAAAAAAACATTGTTGTGCAGGGATCACATGAATACTTACCACAGGACCTCCGCCTCCATATCCTTCTTCCCTCAACTGCTATTACCATAACATAAACATCATCATGATATTTTCATCGCTCTCCCTAAGGGATATCCAACAATTCATAGAAGTCCATACTAGCTTTCTTGGTTGCCCGAACAAGTAATTCTTCTATGAGACGTTGTGCAGGGTTACCATCAGGATTATTTTCCATAAACAACTCCACTTGGGAAACAACTTCCCGATTGTTTAAATACTGATAGAAACCATTTGATGAAAGAACTAAGAACTGATCATTTGGACCAAGTCTATGATGATAAAGGCAGGGCATGAAAATGATGTATGGATCCATCCCAATATAATCATTTCTAAACATTTCCAGCAGGGCATTTTTCCACTTAGGCTACTTGAGAAATCCTACTCCAAATGCATGAGTGACTTTCAAGCGACCTTTGACTCGATCATTCAAAATAGATTGGTCGTCATCAGGATGTTTGGCTTTAATTCTTATCACTTCTTCTTCAATGTTGGTCTGCGATCTGTTGATAACTGTAATGCACTCAACTTTGTTTCAGGATCTGGAAATTCTGAGCCATCGTTCCCATTGGCTTCAATTTGTTGAGAATCTATAAGAGGTTCCTCTGTTATATCCTCTAATTCTGACCTTACAAAGGCCTCCCTTGAACCCATTATATCATGCATGTCTCCCTTTCAATGACCACAGTGCTTCTTTGTGTTGGAATTTGTCTCGAGACTCAGTTGTGCCACAATAGCATGACTGTCACCAAAATTCATGGCATATACACATCTTGGTCCTTCATCAACATCATTAGTAGACAAGATCCCATCAATGCAAGCTCTGGATTCTCATGAAGAACCCTATCTGTCATTTCAAGATAAGCTTCTCCTGTAACTTCTAATGCACGAGAGAAAGCCTTTAGAACAGAGACATGATCAACTACACATGCATTATAGCTTTGTGCATTTTGTTTTATTATTTCGTCGATCTTTCTCTCTACTTCTATGGATTCCTTCTCCCAATCATATCTCCAAGGGAGAAACTTTTTGTGGTTTTCCTTCCGTTTAGTGTAGGATTGTCTTAATTTAGATCTCAATAAATAAATCCCTTTGCCCTACTTCGTTTCTGAATTAGAATAAGTCCCCCTTCTCATCTGTGGATTTGAAATTTGATCAATTGCCCCATTACTTTCACTAGTTTCCCCTGAGTCATCTAATGCCAATCTTGACTCCTCAACGGCTGGGTAAGTGTTGTGGCCCTATAATTTATAATATTGGCAAGAATAAACGATAGATGACAACATCAAACCGCTTTGGAATCTAAGGACCTAGCCTTCCTAGATTCAGAGAGGGCTCTCTCTATTTATGAATTAAATTCTCCTTAAAATTATGAATGATGATATTAGGCTAGTTATAGTAATGATGGTATTGGTTGTTTTGAATGATTTTGTTGGTTGGATGAGCAGGTCTGCATTGGGCTATGGAGTCAAAGGCTAGATTTGTACATCAACATTTAAGAGCATCACAGGGAAATCTAACTGTGCTAAATAGATCTTTAGAGCAATATGAATTATAAGGTGAAATGAATAGTAAGGTTCAGTAGTGACTAAAGAGCAGTTAAGAATTCTTTAATCAGACTTCAGCAGAAAAAATTCAGATTGTAAATGCATACATAATTAATGTGCTCCGACAACAAATCTTAATCTAAAATTCGTGTTTTACAATTAGATGAATAGATACACAGTAAGGGAAACAATGGAAACATTTAACATAGATAAATAGCACATCACCATATAACACAGCTCAATAATCCTGTAAACAATCTTCGATTATTGATGTCCAGCTCCAAAATTACAGTGCTCCATTACAGTCATTCTTACAATGCAGGGTCTAACAATATCCAACCCTTGACAATGAAAATTCAAGCAGTATTTAAAAAAAACTTGAGTTGGTTTCCCTAATCCACTTTGGAAATCTTCATTAATTACAATCAAACTAAAATTAGACAAGTGTGGCCATGCAAAGCCCGAACAGAAATCTCTGACAAAACACCACCTGTAGAATTAATTTTGGGCAGCTCTTCATGGATCTAAAAAACGGTGGCGGCTCTTCGTAAATCCAAAAAATGGCTTGGAGATGGATGAGATGGTCATGAAGAGGCAACGATGGGTGGCTCTGACATCTAGCTCTACTCTTGGGCTGCCTCTGTTGGATCATTAAAGATGATGCAATGATGGCACTTCTAAGCAACCAGTGGTTGTGCTGACGTGTCCACTATGCCCTTTCAATTTTGGAACATACAAAATCTATTCCACTCCTTCTTGCTGGGAATTCTCGTACCTATGACCTGTCGGTACACTTCATCCACCTCTGCATATTTTTTGAAACTAGGCATGGTGAGGAAAACATGCTTCAGCTCATGTTGGATAAAGATGTCATTTCTTAAGAGATCCAAGAAAACTTTCCCGGTCACAACTCCTTTGATGCTGGAAAATTTGGTGGCATCCTTAGTTGCTTCTCTAAGCTTGGTCATATAATCTCCCTTCTAGACCAGCTTGTTATTGATTACATATAGTGAGGGCAACCCTTTTTCCACCAAGGGTTCAATCTTGTTCAAGAATCTGTTGATGGCCATGTCAAATTCATGACATTTCTCCTCCAATTGCTTACTAAATTCCTCTTAGTGAGGATCTTTCTCACTTCTAATGTGGTTGCAGTTCTGTCTAGTACCTCCAGCTCTTCAAGCTCATAGCTAGTTTTGGAGTTCAGGAATTTTATGATTTTAGGAGTCGTGATTGGCATATTTCCTAATTCCCAATTTGCGTTTTCAATGGCCACTGTGATTTTGTCAATCAACTCTTTCTATTCAAAAATAATGTGAATGGAAAACCATATTTCATCTACTGACTATATGATACTACCCCAAATTATCAGTTTCATTTGGCCCAAGATGTTGTTGGCTGAAAATTCCTTCTCTACCTTCTGCAACCTGTCAATCTGCTTCGTGGCTATCTCATGGGTAGTTTCAGACCTGACCTTTTGATCTCTCAGGATGCCAATCTATGCTTCCAATTTCTTGATCTCTGGTGACTGCAGGGTCATACTTTCCATGGCCTTTGACAGCTGGTCTGTCCCACAAGATGCTCCAGCAGTTGCTGGAACAACTGATGGAATTGTTGAAATGGGGGCAACTTCTAGTGGGATGAGTGCCACTCGAGTTGCTTCTTTTTCCTTCAGTAGCTTCTCCATCTCGGTCTCCATTTGTTTGATTTGGGCAGAATGTTCCATAATTAACTTCATTAACTCTGCCTTCTATGACTCATCTTCCTCAATGCCTTTGGCCAAGGGTTCTTCTGTTACTTGCATCTTGAGTTGTTTTTTGAGGGCTTCTATGTCAGCATCTTCTTCTTCAAAAACTCCTCCATAGCTTGGACATTGGCTGGGTCATAACCAAGCTTCACCATTGAATATTCTAAAGACATGATCCTTGAGTCTTTAGCCATGGAAAATATCTTCTCCATCTTGAGTTGTGAGTGAGCATTGGATAAAGATACCTGCATTTTTGACAAGCTCATAGCAATACTTGTCAAGGTGCAGGCCACCATCTCTCTGGTTTTCTTGTGTAATTCCATTTGGTCAATAGGATGGATGTCCTTGGTATTGAACTCAAATGATGCCTTCTTGTAATCTCCTGCTCCTTGGGGTGGTGGGACCAAGGCTTCTAGAAATGCCATATGCATCCTTTCCTTCTCAGTGTCAAAGGCAGACAATAACCTGCTTTGTGAACTTGGGGTCTGATTCCATAATTGATTGTATGTGTTAGTATTCAACACTTCATTTCTCAACTTTATCTCCTTGAATGTGTCATAGACTTATCTTTCTTGGCCTTCTATGGCAGACCTAGAAGTGGATGTCTAGAAGCTCTACTGCTAAAGATACATTGTGGCTGAAGATGTAGGCGAGGCCATTATTTGATCACCCACTGGAGATGACCTAGGGGTGTTTGCAATATGTATCATTGTTTTTTGCCCTGATTCTCCTCCTTGATCAATATTCATGTGAATTCTGGCCCTTTTCTTATATCTTAGTTTGAATTATTTACTAGAGGTATCAGTTACCGAAGGTGACTAGTCCTCTCTTGGTCTCTTTCTCCCTATCTCTTTCTCTTTCTCTTTCCCCTTGTCTTCTTTTCCTTCTGCACTCTTCCTTTCTTGTGGTGTAGGGGTTTGTATGCTTGAAGTGGAGATCACTTGTTCTTCATATTCTTGGAGGGTGTTGGTCACCCATTCTGTTTGATTGGTGTACTTCTCAATTGCAGGTCTATCTGTGTGAACATAGGGTGTGGATCTGTTTTGCGCCCTTTTCTTGGAGATAACCCCTGTAGGGTCATAAGACCATGTGAAACTATGGCTGAAACCCATCTCTTTCAGTATCTTCTCTGCTGCCTCTCTTGATGCTCTACTGTTACAAATGAAAGGCCCAATTTGTGTCTTGATCTTGCACTGAGCCTTCTTCTTTGCAGAAACAAAGTGGAGCTCATCTACATGTATCATTTGTCTTATGTACTCCAGTGAAAAGACCCTCATGGAGAGGAACTTTGGAAATTTGTAAGGGGATAGCTCATTTCCATAGGCTCAAATCTTTGTGTAATTTTGGTACAAGTACCAATACGTTGTATTCACTTACTCTGTTAGCTGCATGGTTTTCCTGACTTCTTCACTTATCCTCGGCTTTGCTACACTGTTGAGTGTGCGGATGGCTGGGTGCACAAACAAATCCAAAAAATCCTTGTATGTATAATTCTTCTAATCTTTTAATAGCAGGGTGGTCCATAAAATGACAGATTGAGGCTCAGCATCTTCATTTACCTTGGTCATCTGAAATTGAAACCTTTTGGACTGGAAATAGACAAACATATATACCAACACAAAGGTGTATTTGAAAAAATCCTCTGTATTAAAATTTAAAAATTGTACATGAATGGCCTCTGCAAGAAACTGGGCATAGTTGAATAGGACTGTGGGTTTAGCATCTGAGGAAATAGTGGACAAAAAACCTATTACAGCTTCATCTACCCACTGATCAGTGTGATACCCTAATAAATAAGATAAAACAATGACAATGTACTTGGTCCTATCGGGAAAGATAGATGAAGGATAAGGAGGTTTATTTGTAGGTATTGGGGCATTAGTGGCCATGAAAAGTTGTAAATATTTGGCTATGTCGGCAAATTCAAGCTTCTGATAAAATTCCCTTAGGGTTTCATAAGAGAAGGGTACTTCTTGTTTAGGAGTGAGGGCCTGCATCATTTATTGAATGGATTGGGTATTGATAGCAAACATGATTTCTCCTGTTGGGGTGACTACAGTTCTTTGATTAATTTCATAACAGGTTTGGCATTTCCTGATGAACTCTGGGAAACTATGGATTTTTGGAAAGATGTAAAGAGGTAATTGGGTCTCCCATAGACCTATAACATCGTCTTCTTCCATGAATTTATCCTCGAACTAGCAATAGACATCGAATAAATTGAACTCTAACTCCGTCTCATGGATCTTATAGTCTTTTTTTTCTAGAGCCAAGTGATCCAGGTCCATTTGTGGGTAGACCATAGGATTAAAAGGCTCCTGGTATTTCTTAGGAGACATGCTTCTTCAATTATTCTTCTTTCACAACCTGCAATGGAGAATGGGATGACAGAAGGGGGAACATAGAAAGGGAAATTGCTATGGATCAACATTGGGGGAGGGATATGACAGAAGGGGATCATGACTGGGATTGAACAGTCTAAAGGAGCCCTGTAATCCGATTCACAAAGAGTTGACAACTCTTCTTTGACAAAAAAAATGGCTCTTCAACAAGAGTTCGCACTTTCTCTGATAATACCTGTGAATTCAACACCTGTAACAATTTGGAAGTAACCAACATATTAAACTCTGCAGTTATGCCGACATTTGGCTTCAAAAAATCGATTTGGTGATATGGAGGTGGTGTGGGTCCATTGGAGAATGGCCCGACCATTTATTTCGCAACGACTATGTTGGCTAGTGTGATGGGATAGGATGGAGGGCAAAGGTGGGATCAGAGATGGTGACAATGGTGCGGATAACGACGAACAGGCACAGTGGTATGATTACCCAGTAAAACTATTTTTAGAGGGGGTATAAGCAGTAAGTGGTTATGGGGCGGGGGGCTGCGAAGTACTATGGGCGTGCCACGTAATAGGGGAGGTGGTATGGGATTTTTCCCATTTCGTAAACCCCCCTTTGTTAACATTCATCAGCTAAGGGGGGGTCGAAAAGTGTTGTGGACCATCCAATGTATGGGGGTGAGTGGAGATGGCAAGGAGTTACAGGAAGGTTAGCGCGGATATGACATGGAAAAAAGATGGGGCCCCAACCTATATCACAATCGTAGTTAAGAAGTTTAGTTTATAAGCGGAAAAAGTTGAAAGTTAAATCTTGTGATGTGTGAAGAGCGATGGCGAGAGGTGACTTGGCACGGAGGTGGGGACCGCCCGCACATCGCAAATCGCAAATCATAAATCTTAGTTATGAGCGATGGAAGTTGAAAGTAAAATCTTGCGATGTGAAAAATGCAGTGAGTGGAGGAGTGACGTGGCATGGCAAACGTGGGGGTCGCCCATAGCCCGCAATCAGGGAGTTTTTGTGGTGAGAAAGTGGGGATAAATATTAAGATTGGAGATGTGCAACGGGCAGGGATAACATGGCAAGGAAAGGGTGGGCCTACCCACGGCCCACAGATCACAGATTTTATTATGAGCAGCGGGAGGTGAAAGGTTAAACTTTACGATTTTCGATATGCGATCGGGTCCCACCCTCTTCGAAAATCGCACTTCGGCCCTTTTTTTGTGACCTTGCACACTGATCCTTTGGAGTTTGTTGTTGAAATGTGCGATTTGGATTTGGTGGGGCTTGTATAGGACTTAGGATAAAACTTAGATATAAGGAAATGCCTCAAATGATTTTGAAATATTTTTAAGTCCCTAAACTTCAAAACATAACCCTTTTTCCAATCTTTTGAGTGTAAGTACCCTTTTCTTTGGTCTTTCTTCTTCCACCCTAGGAAAAATGGAATTTTGATGCTTTCTCAAGGTATCTACCTACCCAAACTACAAATCTAACATTTTTTTCTTCTTTTTAGGGTGCATTTAGACTTGCATACCCTAAAACCTTTTCTTTTGAAATTCTAACCTAAGCCCTATCCCTTATCTCTCTTATTGGTCTAGATTAAGTTGTTGAACCAATGTCATTTTCTACCTGTCTACTGATAATCCAAGATTAAATAGTTTGGCAAATCCTCATTCTCTAACCTATCAACAAAAATTTAAAATTGTACAATCATGCTTAAGCTATATGATTGAACAAACCTTTCTAAAAAGTTGTGGCATTTATATTTGCAGCACTTTCAGAACTATTTAAATTTTTGCGGGCTTTTTCTTTTCCTTTTTTACACCCTCTTTTCTTCTTCTTTTGTTTCTTTTTTATCTTCTTTGAAAATGCTTTGAATATTAAATATGTGTACAATATGAAAATTTGTAGGTAAGAAATACACAGTCACCTTGTGATACTGTAAATTACAAGACTCTAACATTGGCTCCAACAGGGGATGGCACTTCTTCTTACAAAAGTGTCAATAAAATCAAGACCAATAGCCTTGCATACTTCTTCTCTGTGATAATTTCCATGAATCTTCTCTTGTTATTTTTATAACTTTTCTTTCTGTTTTTTCCAGCACAAAAATTTAGCTTTGAAAAGGATCTGAACCAAAAAATGTGTTATTTACAATGGAGTGGGAAATGCCTCTGTTTTTAGGAGAAGTAATGCTTCAACATCCTGCCATTGACAGGACCTCCAGGCAGCTCTATTCCATCCATTTCTTGCGGAAAAAATGCATTATTCCCCCTGAAAGAATGAACAATGTATGGGCCCTTCCACAGATTGTCAAACTTGCCATGATTTCCTTTATCTTCCCTTCTAAAATCCCATCTCAGTACTTTATCTCAAATACTGAAATCATTTTCCTTGGTTCTTTTGTCAAAGATCTTCTTTATGTTTTCTTTCACAACCTGAGTTCTATTGTAAACTTCTTCTTTGGACTGTTGTAGCTGCATAGTCTAGCTTATTCTTCTTTATACATCATTCTCTTTGGCATGTACCTCTTGAATGATTCTCATGGATGGCACTCCTAATGATGTTGGGAAAACTGCATCCATCCCATAGACCAATTGGTATGGTGGCATGCCAATTGATTTCTTAGTTTTCAGTTTGTCTACCCACAATGCATGCACCAATTTGTTATGTGAGGATTTCTTAATGTCTTCTAGCAAATTTTTAATGATATTAACCAAACTCTTGTTGGAGGATTCAGAGTCCATTACCTTGAGGGTAATAATTTGTTGAATGCCCCAACGAAATGTGATACCTGTGGTAAAAATCCACCATTTTCTTGGACTTAAAAGCAACAGCATTATCTGTGATGATCTTTCTAGGACAGGAAAATCTGGACAAGATATTGTTTTAAGGAATTTGATAATCACTGAGTCAATAGCAGTTCTAGAATGGATGGATTCTATCCATTTGGTGAAGTAGTCTGTGGTAGTAAGGATCCATTTGTGTTGGGCAGAGGATGAGGTGTGAATTTCTCCAAGAAAAAGAATTCCAAAAATTCTGCTAAAAGGGTCCCTGAAACTGATCCCAAGAAAACAACAGAAATTTCAAAGAAAGCTATTAATATCCCTAGAAAGAATGATATAGAAAGCAACACTAACAAACCAGCTGTCAGCCCTAGCAAAATTTTTCAAGCTGATATCCCCACTACAAGTCAACAATCTGAAGTTGTTGCTAAAATAGTGCCTAAGAAGACTGATTCCAATCTTCCAAAAACACAAACACCATTCAGCATTGAGAACGAAATTGTTAAAATAAAAATATCAATCCCTCTCACTGAATTGGTAAACAAGGATGTATACAGATCTCAGGTCCTAAAGGCGCTGAACATAGGAGAAATTACTGACAGTGTCAATCTAAATGATGATAAACCTAAATTGTTGTTTGGGCTAGAAGTAGAGGGTAAATCCCAGGATGGAGGTGTTCCCCCATTTTATATCATTCTGAATATTCATGATAAAATCCTCCACAATGCCATGTTAGATTCAAGTGCCTCTCATAATATTATGCCAATGGCAGTCACGGAGAAACTTGGCCTTGAGATAACCAGACCCTATAAATATTTGTACTCCTTTGACTCCAGCAAGGTCAAATTCCTAGGCCTCATCAAGTACCTTTGTATTACCTTGGCCCAGATACCAGCCAAAGTCTGGTGATGGATATATTAGTGACTAACATCCCTCCTAAGTATGGTATGCTTCTATCCCGCTCATGGGGAGCCAAGCTTCAAGTGACCTTGCAAATGGATATGACTTATGTTACCATACTAGTGTTTGGCCAACAAATAATATTGTATAAGGAAACTTTATGAAATACATGGTGCGTAGTCAAGAAAAACCCCATAACTACCCCCTTTACTCTGTCCATTCTAACCTAGACTCATTCATTCTTTACAATGATGAAGATATTAATGAACAAGTATTCAAAGAAGAAAAGGACCAGGATAGAGAACCAGCAGACCAAATGAAAATTGTACAACACTAGCCTGAATCTGAACCTTTTTGGAACATGAGTTTTGATGGCTCTTGTGGAAAAGCAGTTTCAGGAGCAGGAGTGTGGTTCTACGATACTGGAAATAACCACTCAGAGGGTCATTCTAACAAACTAAATTTTTAGTGCACCAACAACATAGCAGAATATGAGGCACTCCTTTTGGGTTTACAATTGCTGAAAATATTAAGTGCCAAAAGGATTTTTTTTCATGGGGACTTTGAGCTGGTTATTAGACAAACCCAGGGAGAATATTCAGCCAAACATCCTAGATTGAGAGCATACATAAATTATGCCCTTGACCTTCTAAAAACATTTGAAGAATATGATATTGTTGCAATTCCAAGGAATCAAAATATCCTCACCAATGGTTTAGCATTTTCAGCCAGCACTTGTCAGTTACCTCATCCCAGCAAGCAGTATACAGTGCATATTAAACATCAACCAACAGTCCCTGATAATATGAGATACTGTAAAGTCTTTGGAAACAACATACATGTTGAAAATTTCTTGCAATATAAAGGTGATTTTGAAGATTCCAGCTTGGACCTAGATGGTGAAGAAGATTTTCCTACTGAACAACCGATGTGCAGAGATGAACCTCCTCATAATTCTGATATTAATATTTTAGCAAATGAAGATTCAAATATAACAGAGATACATAAAGACCCAGAAAAAGAATAGTTTGAAGTGCTCCACTTTAAAGATAACGTCCTGCGTAGAGGACTTGTCCCTTTGGAGGAACTATTTGATTTCAATGATGTGGCCAAAAAACTAAAGATGGAACCTACAGAAGCAAACATTGAGGAGTGCAATCTAGGCAGTGAGCAGGATCCCAAGATGATAAAGCTATCAAATACTCTGCCAATGACTACAAAATAGAAATACATTGCTTTTTTTAAGGAGTTCATTGATGTGTTTTCTTGGGGCTATGAGGATCTAAAATCTTATGATACCAGTATTATAAAACACAAGATTCCAATCAAGGAAGACCAAAAACCTTTCAAATAGAAGTTGCACAGGACAAACCATGTTCTAATTCCCTTGGTTGAGAAGGAGATCAAGAAGATGTATGATGCCAAGATCATAGTCCCAATTAGATACTTTGAGTGGGTATCCAACATAGAGCCAACAAGGAAGAAAATAGGTGAGATCAGACTTTGCATTGACTTTAAAAATTTGAACAAGGTATCACTTAAATACAACTAGCCTTTACCAAATATGGACCATATATTACAAAGGGTAGTGGGCTCCAGAATGATTTCTTTGCTAGATGGTTTTTCAGGGTATAACCAAGTCTTGGTGCACCCTGATGATCAGCACAAAATAGATTTTACTACTCCTTGGGGGACCTTCATGTGTGTCAAGATTCCTTTTTGACTAATTAATGTTGGTGCCACTTTCCAAAGAGATATGGACATTGCTTTTTCAGAGGAAATTGGCCTTTTCATTGTGATCTACCTTGATGATATTACAGTATATTCAAAAATTGATGAAGAACATTTGGCCCATTTGAGAAGAGATTTCGAAAAGTGCAGGAGTTACGGACTCTGTCTGAATACAAAGAAATCATTATTTGGTCTTGAAGAAGGGAATCTTCTGTGTCATATTATATCTAAAGAAGGAATTAAAATCGATCCCAGCAGGATTGAGGGCATACTTCAGATTGGACGTCCCAGAAACATCAAAGAGCTCCAATCCTTTATTGGCAAGATCAATTTGTTGAGGTTTATACCAAACCTTGCAGAACTGCTAAGAAACATCATCAACATGCTCAAGAGATATTCAGGAGTTAAGTGGACCATGGAACCCATACAGTCCTTTGACTTAGTGAAGCAAACACTCACTAAAGCACTAGTTCTGATCAGCCCTAATTTCACTAGAGAGTTCCTCATTTTCTCTTTTGCATCAGAACACACTATTGTCATTGTATTGCTACAAAAAAACAAGGAAGGACAGGAACATCCCATAGATTTTTTCAGCCAAGCTTTGAGAGATGCACCTCTCAAGTACAATATCATGGAAAATCATGCATTTTCTTTGGTCAAAGCACTAAAGGATTTCATGGTTTATGTTCTACATTCACACATCATTGCCTTTATGCCCAACACTGTTGTCAAAGACATCCTAATGCAGAACCCTGATGGGAAGACAAGTAAATGGATTTCCATCATTCTGGAGTATGATTTAAAGATCGGGCCCACCAAGCTGATCAAGGGACAAGGTTTAGCCAAACTGATGGCTGGAACCAATTTTTAGGCACTAGATATCAACATGATCCATTCACTAGATGAACAAGAGGAGTTGGCGACTCCACCTATTGAGGAAGCATTCATGAATTCTCCCGAGTATTCATATATATGATATGTTCTATTTAATTTAAATGCTCCTCTTGGTTTGTCTAAAACAAAATCTAGATTTTTGAAATTGAAGGCTATAAAATTTTGCATCTTAGAAAATTTCTTGTACTGGAAA
The DNA here is from genome assembly GCA_034641835.2 of Pinus albicaulis. Classification (NCBI taxonomy): domain Eukaryota; kingdom Viridiplantae; phylum Streptophyta; class Pinopsida; order Pinales; family Pinaceae; genus Pinus; species Pinus albicaulis. Next base: position 30,578,524 of record MU968411.1, on the reverse strand, counting down.
TATTTCGGGGGCATATTGCTTAAATGTTTGCTTAAGGAAGATGCAGATAAGGTTATGAAAGAATTACATTAAGGAGATTGTGGAGGCCATCTCTACTGGAAAACCATTGCTAACAAGATCCTTAGAGTTGGTTTCTATTGGCTCACTCTTTTCCCAGATATCCACAAAATGGTAGCATTAGGGGAATTTTGAGGTCTAAAATGGGCCTCCTCAAGAAATAATAAAATATTAGCTAAACCAACAAAATAATATTTATGGATTTGCAATTCAATTTTTGCACCACAATCCATGTAACCATAGTTAAATTCAATTCAAAAGTTGTACTAAAACAAAATTAATAAAAAAATTCTATTGATGTGACTATAAATAAGAATGATATTTTCAAGAAAAAGTCATTATCATTGAACAACTAATGCTTTTGTGCTTTGTACTTAAATAACTTAAAATAAAGTATAAATATAAATTTATAAATTCTTAATTATATTATATGCTATTAATTAAAATTTATATTATTTAAATTGTATAATAACATGTAATTAATATACTATATAAAAATAATATAATATAATAAATGTATATGGATTGCATTGTTTCTTTCAAAAATTATGAAATGACAATAATATTATTTTATTCAAAAAGTGTGAAATGACATTTATTATGAGTACTTTACTTTATGACTTTAAAAGTACTTAGAGCACTACCATGATTAACCATGAGTTTTTATCCACCATTGATAATGTGACAAGTAAGTACCTTTAACTCAAGCAATGCCACCTCAACCATTAGGGATGATGTCATCCCCTAAAATGTGATTGATTCTCATAAAGTGAATTTTGATTGTACATTTTTCTTAGGAGGCCCATTTTAGACCTCAAAATTCCCCTAATGCCACATGTCACAACTGTCAAATTTTTTAAGGGAAAATGAAGTTGTTGCCTTTGCCCTTACCGCCAATTTCTGTTAAGGCACCTTTTAAACAATGGGGTTTAGACTTCATTGGAGAAATTCACCCCTCATCCTCTGCCCAGCAAAAATGGATCCTTACTACGACAAACTACTTCACCAAATGGATAGAATCCATCCATTCCAGAACTGCTACTGACTCAGTGATTATCAAATTCTTTGAAAACATTATCTTGTCCAGATTTGGCTGTCTTAGAAATATCATCACAGATAATGCTGCTGCTCTTAAGTCCAAGAAAATGGTGGATTTTTGCCACAGGTATCACATTTATTTGGGGAATTCAACAACTTATTACCCTCAAGGTAATGGATTATTTGAATCCTCCAACAAGATTTTGGTTAATATCATCAAAAAGTTGCTAGAAGACAACAAGAAATCCTGGCATAACAAATTGGTGCATGCATTGTGGGCAGACAAACTGAAAACTAAGAAATCAATTAGCATGTCACCATACCAGTTGGTCTATGGGATGGATGTAGTTTTCCCAACATCATTAGGAGTGCCAACCATGAGAATCATTCAAGAGGTACAGGCCGAAGAGAATGATGTACAAATAAGAATAAGCCAAACTATTCAGCTACAATAGTCAAGAGAAGAAGTTTACAACAGAACTTGGGTTGTGAAAGAAAACATAAATAAGATCTTTGACAAAGGCACCAAGGTAAATGATTTCAATATTGGAGATAAAGTACTGAGATGGGATTCTATAAGGGAAGATAAAGGAAAGCATAGCAATTTTGACAATCTGTGGAAGGGTCCATACATTGTTCATTCTTTCAGGGGGGATAATGCATTTTTTCTGCAAGAAATGGATGGAACAGAGCTTCCTGGAGGTCCTGTAAATGGCAGGAAGTTGAAGCATTACTTCTCCTAAAAACAGAGGAATTTCCCACTCCATTGTAAATACCACATTTTTCAGTTCGGATCCTTTTGAAAGATACCTTTTTGTGCTGGAAAAAACAGAGAGAAAAGTTATAAAAATAGAAAAAGAAGATTCATGGAAATTATCACAGAGAAGAATTATGCAAGGCTACTGGTCTTGATGTTCTTGACACTTCCCTAAGAATAAGTGCCATCCCCAGCTGGAGCCACTGTTTAATCTTGGCTTATTAGTAGATAGGTAGAAAATGACATTGGTTCAACAGCTTAATCTAGACCAATAGGAGAGATAAGGGATAGGATTTAGGATATAATTTAAAAAGAAAAGGTTCCAGGGTATGCAAGTCTAAATGCACCCTAAAAATAAGAAAAAATGTTAGATTTGTAGTTTGGGTGGGTAGATACATTGATAAAGCATCAAAATTCCATTTTTCCTAGGGTGGAAGAAAAAAGACCAAAGAAAAGGGTACTTACACTCAAAAGATTGGAAAAAGGGTTATGTTTTGAAGTTTAGGGACTTAAAAATATTTCAAAATCATTTGAGGCATTTCCTTATGTCTAAGTTTTATCCTAAGTCCTATACAAGCCCCACCAAATCCAAATCGCACATTGCAATTGCAAACTCCAAAGGATAAGTGCACAAGATCACAACAAAAGAGCCAAAGTGTGATTTGCGAAGAGGGTGGGGCCCGATCGCATATTGCAAATCACAAAGTTTAACCTTTCACCTCCCGTTGCTCATAATAAAATCTACGATCTGCTAGTTGCAAGCAGGCCCGCCCTTTCCTTGCCACATCATCCCCGCCTGTTGCACATCACACATTGCCAACCTTAATATTTACCCCCGCTTTCTCACCACAAAAAATCCCTGAGTGCGGGCTGCGAGCGGCCCACACCTCTGCCACTCCATGTCACTCCTTCACTCACCACATTTTTTACATCACAAGATTTAACTTTCAACTTCCACTACTCATAACCAACATTTCTTATTTTCGATTTTCGATGTGTGGCCGGCCCCCACCTCCGTGCCATGTCACCTCCCGCCATCGCCCTTCACACATCACAAGAATTAACTTTTAGCTTTCATAGATTATAAACTAAAAATTCCAAGCAGCGATTTCGATATATAGGTTTGGGCCCCACCTTTTTTCCACATCATATCTGCTCTAACCTTCCAGCAACTCCCTGCCATCTCCGCTCACCCCCATACATCAGATGTTCCACAAGGCTTTTCGGCCCCCCTTCAGCTGATGAACGTTAACAAAAGGGGGGGGTCCAAAATGGATAGTATCCCATACCACCTCCCCTGTTACGTGGCATGCCCATAGTATTTTGCACCCCCCCCCCCGCTCCATAACCACTTACTGCTCATACCCCGCTCTGAAAACAATTTTACTGGGTAACCATACCGTTGCGCATGTTGACCATTATCCACACCATTGTCGCCACGTCTACTCCCACCTTTTCCCTCCATCCTATCCCATCACACCACCCAACACAGTCGTTGCGCCATAAAGGGTCGAGACGTTCTCCAACGAACCCGCGCCACCTCCACATCACCAAATCATTGTTTTGAAGCCAAATGTTGGAATAACTGCAGAGTTTACTCTGTTGGTTACTGTCAAATTATTACAGGTGTTTAATTCACAGGTATTATCAAAGAAAGTGTGAATTGTTATCGAAGAGCCATTTGTTTATCAAAGAAGAGTTGTCAGCTCTTTGTGAACCGGATTACAGGGCTCCTTTAGATTTTTCAATCCCGGTCACGATCCCCTTCTTTCATATCCCTCCCCCAGTGCTGATCCATAGAAATTTATCTTTATATGTTCCCCTTTTTGTCATCCCATTCTCCATTGCAGGTTATGAAAGAAGAATCATTTAAGAAGCATGCATCCTAAGAAATACCAGGAGCCTTTTAATCCTATGTTCTACCCACAAGTGGACCTGGATCACTTGGCTCTAGCAGACAGAGACTATAAGAACCATGAGACAGACTCAGACTACAATTTATTCGATGTCTACTACTAGCTAGAGGATAAATTCATAGAAGAAGACGATGCTATAGGTCTATGTGAGACCCAATTACCTCTTTACATATTTCTAAAAACCCATAGTTTCCCAGAGTTCATCAGGAAATTCCAAACCTGTTATGACATTAATCAGAGAACTGTAGTCACCCCAATAGGAGAAATCTTGTTCACTATCAATACCCAACCCATACAGCAAATGATGCAAGCCCTCACTCCTGAACAAGCAGTCCCCCTCTCTTATGAAACCCATAGGGAATTTTATCAGAAGCTTGACTTTGCCGGCAGAGCCAAAACTTTACATCTTTTCATGGCGCCTAATTCCCCAATACCTACAAATAACCCTCCTTATCCCTCATCTATCTTTCCTAATAGGACCAAGTACATTGTCACTGTTTTATCTTATTTATTAGGGTATCACACTGATCAGTGGGTAGATGAAGCTATAATAGGTTTTTTGTCCACTCTTTCCTTAGATGCTAAACCCACAGTCCTATTCAACTATGCCCAATGAAGGCAACAGATTGGTACTTGTACCAAAATTACACAGAGATTCGAGTCTATGGAAATGAGCTAGCCCCTTACAAATTTCCAAAGTTCCCCTCCATGAGGGTCTTTGCACCGGAGTACATAAGGAAAATGATACATGCAGATGAGCTCCACTTTGTTTCTGCAACAAAGAAGGCTCGATTCAAGATCAAGACACAAATTAGGCCTTTCATCTGTAACAAAGAGCAGTAAGAGAGGAGGCAGAGAAGATACTGAAAGAGATGGGTTTCAGCCACAGCTTCACATGGTCTTATGACCCTACAGGGTTTATCTCCAAGAAAAGTGTGGAAAACAGATCCATACCCTATTTTCACACACACAGAAATGAAATTTACCAGTACGCCAATCAAACATAATGGTTGACCAACACCATCCAAGAAGATGAAGAACAAGTGATCTCTACTTCAGGCATCCAAACCCCAACACCACAAGAAAGGAAGAGTGCAGAAGGAAAAGAAGAAAAGCAAGAGAAATATATAGGGATAAAGAGGCCAGGAGAGGAAAAGTCACCTTCGGTAACTGATACCTCTAGTAAAGAATTCAAACTATGATATAGGAAGAGGGCCAGAATTCACATGAATATTGATCAAGGAGGAGAATCAGGGCAGCAAACAATGATTCAGATTGCAAACACCCCTAGGTCATCTCCAGTGCATGATCAAACAATGGCCTCACCTACATCTTTAGCCACAATGTCTCTTCAGTAGCAGATCTTGCAGACATCCACTTCTAAGCCTTCCATAGAAGGCCAAGAAAGATTAGTCTATGACACATTCAAGGAGATAAAGTTGAGAAATGAAGTGCTAAAGACTAACACATACAATCAATTCTGGAAGCAGACCCCAAGTTCACAAAGCATGCTATTGTATGCCTTTAATATTGAGAAGGGAAGGATGCATATGCCATTTCTAGAAGCCTTGGTCCCACGACCACAAGGAGCAAGAGATTACAAGAAGGCATCATTCGAGCTCAATACCAAGGACATCCATCCTATTGACCAAATGGAATTACACAAGAAAACGGGAGAGATGGTCATTAGGGGAAGTTTGAGGTCTAAAATGGGTCTCCTAAGGAAATTATAAAATAATAGTGGAAATAATAAAATAAGTTTTGATGACATCATCAAATTTTAGAGGGAAACAAAAAATAAAATAAAATTTCAACTCGTATTTTCAACTTATCTCCTAAAATATTTACTCAAATTTTGAGTGGGAGTACTCATTGGATGAAAAATTTAATTCCTCGTCCAAGGAGTATCCATGTTGCATACTTTTGATGGAACTTGCTACACGAAAAATGAGAAATACATGAAAAACGTGTTTTCAATCACGTTTTTTCATGTATTCCTCATTTTTCGCATAGCAGGGTCCATTGAAAGTATGAAACATGGGTACTCCTTGGATTAGGAATTAAATTTTGCGTCCAACGAGTAATCCTGCTCGAAATTTGAGTAAAAAATTTGGGAGATAGGTTGAAAATACGAGTTCGAAAAGTAGTTTTATTATTTTATTATTTTTTAATATTTTAACCATTTTACTTAAAAAATGGTGAATCATCCCCCATGGTTGACATCATCATCTAGAATCCTATTGGTTCTTATAAATTTTATTTTCGTTGTACATTTTTCTTATGAGGCCCATTTTAGACCTCAAAATTGCCCTAATGGGCCTCCACATTGACAAGTACTGCTATGAGCTTGTCAAAACTGTAGGTATCTTTATCCAATGCTCACTCACAACTCAAGATGGAGAAGATATATGCCATGGGTAAAGACTCAAGGATCAAGTCTTTAGAAGATTTAATAGTGAAGCTTGGTTACGACCCAGCCAATGTCCAAGCTGTGGAGGAGATTTTGAAGAAGAAGAATGTTGACATAGCAGCCCTCAGAAAACAAATCAAGATGCCTGTAATAGAAGACCCCTTGGCCAAAGGCATTGAGGAAGATGAGTCATAGAAGGCAGAGTTAATGAATTTAATTATGGAACAGTCTGCCCAAATCAAACAGGTGGAGACCGAGATAGAGAAGCCACTGAAGGAAAAATAAGAAGCAGCTCGAGTGGCACTCATCCCACTAGAAGCTTCCCCCATTTCAACAATTCCATCAGTTGTTCCAGCAACTGCTGGAACATCCAGTGAGACATATCAGATGTCAAAGGCCATGGAAAGTATGACCCTGCAGTCACAATAGATCAAGAAATTGGAAGCACAGATTGGCATCCTGAGAGATCAAAAGTCCATGTCTGAAACTTCCCATGAGATAGCCAAGAAGAAGATTGAGAGGTTGGAGGAGGCAGAGAAGGAATTTTCATTCGATGGCATCTTGGGCCGAATGAAACTAATAATTTTGGGTAGTATCATATAGTCAGTAGATGAAATATGGCACTCCATTCACATTATTTTTTAACAGAGAGTTGATTGAAAAATGCACAGTGGCCATTGAAAACACAAATTGGGAATTAGGAAATATGTCAATCACGGCTCCTAAAATTATAAAATTCCTGAACTCCAAAACTAGCTATGAGCTTGAAGAGCTGGAGGTACCGAATAGAACAGCAACCATATTAGAAGTGAGAAATATCCTCACTAAGAGGAATTTAGTAAGGCAATTGGAGGAGAAATGTCATGAATTGGACATGGCCATCAGTAGATTATTGAACAATATTGAACCCCTGGTGGCAAAAAGGTTTCCATCACTATATGTAATCAATAACAATCTGGTCCAGAAGGGATATTATATGACCAAGCTCAAAGAAGTAGCTAATGATACCACCAAATTTTCCAGCATCAAAGGAGTTGTGACCGGGAAAGTTGTCTTGGATCTCTTAAGCAATGACATCTTTTTCCAACATGAGTTGAAGCATGTTTTCCTCACCAAGCCTAGTTTCAACAAATACATAGAGGTGGATGAAGTGTACCGACAGGTCATAGGTATGAGAATTCCCAGCAAGAAGGAGTGGAACAGGTTGTGTATGTTCCAATATTGAAAGGGCACCGTGGACACATCAGCACAGGCACCGACTAATTAGAAGTGCCATCATCGCATCATCCTTAATGATCCAGTAGGGGCAGCCCAAGAGTAGAGCCAGATATCATAGCCACCCATCGCTGCCTATTCACGACCATCTCAGCCACCTCCAAGCCATTTTTTGGATTTAAAAAGAGCTATCGGGAATTTTTAAATCCATGAAGAGTTGCCCGAAATTAATTCTACAGGTGGTGTTTTGTCAGAGATTTATTTGTTCGGGCCTTGCATGGCCACACTTGTCTAATTTTAGTTTGATTGTAATTAATGAATATTTCCAAAGTAGATTAGGGCAACCGACTCAAGTTTTATTTAAATATTGCTTGAATTTTCATTTTCAAGGGTTGGATATTGTTAGACCCTACATTGTAAGAACGACTGTATTAGAGCACTGTAATTTTGGAGTTGGACATCAATAATCGAAGACCATTTACAGGATTCTTGAGCTGTGTTAAATGTTGATGTGTTATTTCTCTATGTTAAATGTTTCCATTGTTTGCCTTACTATGTATCTATTCATCTAATTGTAAAACAGAAATTTTAGATTAAGATTTGTTGTCGGAGCACCTTAATTTTGTCTGCATTTACAATCTAAATGTTTTCTGCTGAAGTCTAGTTAAAGAATTCTTAACTGATCTTTAGTCACTACTGACCTTACTATTTCTTTCACCTCATAATTCATACTACTCTAAATATCTATTTAGCACGATTAGCTTTCCCTGTGATGCTCTTGAACGTTGATGTTCCAATCCAGCCTTTGACTCCATAGCCCAATGGATTAGTCCCTGCAGACTTGTTCATCCAACCAACAAAATAATTCAAAACAACCAATACCATCATTAATATAAATAGCTTAATATCAGCATTCATAATTTTAAGGAGAATTTAAATCATAAATACAGAGAGTCGTCTATCCTTAGATTCCAAAGCGGTTTGATGTTGTACTCTATCGTTTATTCTTGCCAATATTATAAATTATAGGGCCACAACAGTAAGTACTTCTATAAAGAGGTTTTTTTGTCCTCTGTTGCATATTTTGACTACGAATTACAAAATTTGTAGTGGTATTCCAAACGGATAAATCCAAATAATCGTCGTTCTGTTCTTCAGCAAGTAACTCACACAAAGACTTGCCCTTAACACCCCCTCTGTTTCCCTTCTTTACGCACTGAAAAATAACATGCTTGATGAATTTAGTCGAAGGCCGAGCTTCGCCTTCACTACCTACAAGCTTGATCTCTAACACCTCGCCATGCGACGAAGCATCACATCTCTATAACTAGGCATCACGACTTTCCAACCTGAGAACACTCAACTGAACAACTTGTCCACACGCTGAGAGTTCTCCAAGCTACTCTTCAACCCCAACTTCACTTTTATGCGCCATGTTTTTACTGCACTGACAGACCTTGTGGGACCCGTTGTGTCTCAAATAATGCGCTGAGCATTGACGATGGCGTTGAAAGGAAAAATGGTGTCCACGTGTCAAAATAGAATTTGTTCGAAGGGCGAAAGTAAATCTCTCTGATTGGGTGGGTTGAACAGTGTTTGCCGACCCAACCTCACAAATATAATGCCTCCAACGTAATTAAAATATTTCAAATATTTAAATTTAATAATGTAATGCCATCGTTGTTTTATTAGCCATGTTAATTGAAACAAATTGTTTTATAGCTATTTAAATTCAGTTTTGTAACTAATTCAAGAATAGTTAAGCAGGGACAAGAATAAAAGACCAAAGAGAAATAGTGTAAGGGTTTGGAGACGGATAATTGTGAAGAAACATGCAATGTATAAATCTCCTAAAAACGGAATAATAGAGACCAGTTTTGATACTAGTTCTTGGGTTAAATTGCAGAAATGTTTTTCCTCTCATGTTTTTATCATTCATTAATGTTTTCTTCTCCTAGTATGAGTGTAATGTAGCCGCATATATTTTTTTATTTTTTTTTATGAATTTTCCTTAGAATGGTACTCATATTTATGATTTAAAAAGTCTTAATGGGTGCTCCACCATTCCATAAATTCCTTCATATTTTTGGTCTTTTCATCATTATTTCAGTAGAGTTTAAGTTCATATTCTTGATTGTTTGAGTTATTAATTTTTTTCCCTCTTCATATTTCTTCTAGCCACTTATTTAATTAGAAATATGCAACCCTCATGAGTGTTTTCCAGTCTATTTTTGAATTATATCATTCATTACAGCTATATTTATCTCTCCAAATATGAATTAAAAATATTCATCAATCCTGTAGATGTCATGGGCATCGGTTCCCCTGCAGCAAGGAACTGTCTCCAGGGTGACAACAAGACATGTGACTAATACGTAAATTGAGACACGTGTGTAGTTGCATGGCAACATGCTTGGCACAGTAGGGTAGGGAAACCGATATATTTGTTTATATCTATTAATGCACTAACAGTTCAGTGTGTATTGCAACACTATTGTAGTTGCTACAACACCCTCCAAAACTTTTCCCATGCTTTGATTTTGGAGCCTCCCATCCATCCACGGGAGCTTATCGTTCATTTTCATCAATTATTCATGCTATATCAAATACTTATCATTTCATGTAGTTCTTTTGATGCCTTTTTTTTATCCTAATTTGATATTTTCAAACACAAGCCATCTTTGGCCTTGACTTTGCAGCTTTGTTGGTCTTCCCTTCAAATATTGTGCAGTATTTGAAGGAAAGATAGCCTTGAGGAACTAAATTGTGCATTCCTCATAGGCATTCAAGCCTTGAGCTTAGAATCTACGCAATCATGAGCAGCAGGCCTTCCTTGAGCTCATAAATTTCCCAAAAGCTTCACCTGCTCTCATAAACTGTGCAATGCACTGGGCTAAGGAGTTTCCCAGTTCCTTCTGGTTGGGAATTGCACAATCCTTCTTGGTATTATGAGAATCAAGTTTCTCATAAAATAAAAAATAAAAAAAGGCAACTCCTAGAAAGTAAGGATTGAATAATTAGTTTCTTGAAGACTGACACAAGTTGTTATGTTTTAATGTTCGCCAAGTGTCGTTTTTTCCTTGATTTTAGGCATGTGCATCATAAACCCTAACCGGCATAGATATATATATATACACCCCTATAGATCACTATTAAATGCAATCTTGGATCTCTAGCATTCCTAAAGAGATCAAAGAGCTTTCGGTGGAGTTTTCGGTGCTTTCCCGGGTAAGTTTTACTTTTGTCATCTTTTATCGCTCTTTGTCGTTTCGCTTCTATGAGTGGTTTTTTTATTGTTTATTTTCATAGATGTTGTATTTTTAACTTATATTAGCCTATGTAAGTGTTGACTCAGTCCGTCACTTGGTTTTTACGAGTATCACATTAGCTTCTTGTTTTTAGGCCCACCAGTGGTCATCGTTTCGGCGACTCCTTATGCATGTTTGTTTTTCTTTTTGCATGTTGATATTATACACTTGATTTTAACTGATATATTTTATTATTCATACTCTTACTCTTACTTGCACTACCACTCATATTTTCCACTTTCTCATCAACTTCCTGGGAAAATTTGTCTGTCACTTAGCCAGCAATTGCCATGTACAATTGGAAATTGCGTAAGTGCAAAGCTCAAGCCTCATGCTTGGCCTCTGAGACTGCAAAATGTGTTTTCCCTGGTTTTCCCAAATATGCATTTCATAGACCCTGTCTTTCCCAATTGCACATTGCACAGTTCCAAGGCTCAAGCCTCATCCCTTGGCCACTGAGACTACATAATGTGTAGTATCTTCCTCAGTCTGCCTAGGATGAGACTGTGCATTGGAGAGTATCATGCCTCAAGCCTCCTCCTTGAATGTTAATATTTAGAAATGAACATTTCATGAACCCAATCCCTTCCATCAACTCAATATTTTCGTAGTTTTCCCTCTCATTCTTGCAACTATTGCCTGGATCTTGCTATTTGTGTCAGTTTGCTTGAGCTAATTTGTGGTTTCCATGAGTGCATTTCTCTCTTGTAGGTACTACATTTTTGTAGGAATTCTCTTAATCAGCTATTGCCATTATTTCTCCCAAAAAAACTATTTCAAAGGAGACCACATAAATCAGTACCAGAGAGGCAATTGAGAGTACTCCAGTGAACTTTCTAGTTTACTCAGACACGTAGTTGTTCATAGAGAAAGTGTCATATGTTACATGTCATAAGGTTAATGAAGTATTCTCATCAAAGAGCTCCAAAGAAAATCCTGAAGACTGGCAAGTGTATGTCAATGTCCAAAGGTCAGGACTATATAAGATTGCATGCAGGTACCCAGTTTTCCCATGTGTAGACATTGTCAGCTGGATATTGTCGCATATAGATAGCAAGATCGTGAATCTCAGTAATACCAGCAGAAAAAGGCTTTCTTCTTTCATGGAACATTATTAACACCTTATGTATCATCTATCAATGCCAGACTCATACATGGATTCACACTTTTATGCAGTCGCCAACTACTTAAGCACGAAGGATGTCATTAGAGGTTGGGTGAAAGAGCCTTCAAAATTCTTCCCACCTAGCAATACTTACAAGACAAAATTTCTTAGGAAGGCCTATCGGAACTTGATAATATTATGTTGCCACATATATAGTCAAATAAATACTGAGATCCTCTCAGAAGGTTTGGAATTCTTGCTTAATTAAGTTTTCAATGAAGAAAAATCGTTCAACTGGTCGGATTTGTTGGATCAACAATTGAGAATTCATGTAAACAATGTTAAGAACAATCCCAAGGATGAGGAAGCCATAGTCTACATGTCTTCCTATTTTTTGGATTCCATCTATGCTTAGAATTAATTCCCTAGCATGAGTTGGGCCTGGTGACCATGAAAACCTATCGTGCATATCTACTGCAAGCTTCTTTCGAGGTGCAACTTCAAGGGAGTAATGGAAAATATGACTGATCACTTCCTCATTCCACTATACAAGTTGATTTTTTAGGAAGATCCACCTTCTATGTCCTGTGAAGAAATGCAAGCAGTGTCAGAAATAGAAAATCGATTTACTTCACTGATGGAACTTACCTCAAAGTGTTTGGCGGACAAAATCCTCCACATAATTTACCAATGTATGCCACCGAAAATCTTGTCATGCAATAAGTCACTTATCATATTTTCACATGGTTGTTAACAATAATGTAAAGGAAGAAGAAAGCACCCTGACCCATTCTTCATCTGCAAATAAGATTGTACGAGATTAATAATCTTAAGGTTATTGATATCGAAGGCAAGGAGATAGAAAAATTCACATTCAGTCGTTTGGACTTCAATTTGTACAATCCTAGGAATATATGTAAATAAAATTGTGTGAGGATTAATTTCCAATGGCCAAGCAGGACATTCTATAAGCCCAAAGAGGAACAGATGAAGAACTGTTACAATGCCTCCAAGTCCTGCGAACTAGTCAGCTTCGAAGGAACATCACATGTTACTTCGCAGAAGGAATTCACTTCAGAGGAAGAACCAAAAAAAAAGGTGCAATCTAGTTAACAAGAAAGGAAAGAGGAAGGTTGTGCATAGCCCATCAGAAGATCAAAGCCTCAAGATGAAAGCAGATCCAATCATCTTAAAAGCAGTGATAGCAGCAGAAAAGAGTAGGAAATAGAGGAAGATGGAAGAAGAAAAGAAGCAAAAGGAGGAACATGAGCAGAAAATATTGGAAGAAGAAAGACATAAACAAGAAGAAGAAGAAGGATAGGAACGAGATGAAGAAGAAAGGCGGAAGATGGAAGAATAACTAGAAGCATGAAAACAGGCCAAAGAGCAAGAGAAAAATCAGAAACTTGAAGAGGAAATCAAATATTTGCAAGAGAAGTAACTTTCTCAATAGATTGAAGACTTGATCATAATTCAAGACATAGATTTCAAACTAGAGCTGCAAAACCAAGATGTTTACCTTATGTTGAGCACCCAGTTGGTCACCATTCAGTCTCCCCCTCATCCAACAACAAAGCAAGCTCCAAGTGAAGAAGAGGAAATTGTTCCTCTTGAAAATGATGTGATCATGGATACGTACAATCTAACTTACGACAAACTTCAGAAGAATGTTGTACAAGCGAGAAATAAGCTTTTCCCAAATGAATTCACATCTCCTGCATTCATCGGAAAAATGGTAATTGTGACAAACACCAGGAGAAATATGGTAGCCATTTCTTCATCCAACTTGGCCTTCTCAGGTGATTCCAAGTCAATTACGGAGTATCTCATGGCCGAGAACAAAAAAATGGCGAAGAATTATAGATTGCAAGGAAAGAAATGGAACATCCCCGAGTAGAGATCTATAAAGTAGCTTCCGCACATGCATGTCTCGAAGAACTTAGGGCATCCATAATTGGAGAAGTATCGGCACTAGGAGAGACCATGCAGGGCCTTTATGAGGAGCTTGTCATCATGCATAAAGCAGTTTTCCACCTTCACATCATGCAGCAGAAGTGTAAATATAATGCTAAATATCTCAAGGTTGTTCACGCGACCATAATTTTTGTGCATTAGTGGTCAATGCAATAAAAAGTTGAATCATTTGAATTGGAAAAGAAAACAAGGAAACATGCAGAGTTGGATAAAGAACAAGTTTTGATTATCATCCAAAGTAACAAAAAACTTGCCTCATTCATTGCCAACATTCGGGCCTCATATGCATGATTATATAATAGCATGGATTTCATGGTGAAATCACACAAGATCCCTTCACTTAGCTCACTCACTGAGGCCAACAGTAGAAATCAGGTTCAGTAAGAGGTAGAAGAATACTTAGAACAACTGAGATATATCACCACCAGAGAGGATCTGGAGGTGAAAAAGAGTACTATTCATAAGTAAATTGGTGGCCCTATCCATATCAACATGATGTTTTTCCTATTGAAGAAAGAAATTAATGCGGGTTCCAAATCAGTCTGCCTAGATTAAATGGAGGCTAAATTCTGCTTCCAACTTGATCTCGTTGCGCAGTTTGGGGAATTCATCGCACAATACAAATCTTGGCACCGCCACGTGATCAAGAAAATACAAGTAAAAGTGAAATTCCAAGTGTAAATTGTGGAATGTGAAGAGTCATTTGTAATGAAATCTAATTTCATGGTTGTAGGAAGTCAAACAGTCATGACGGAAGTCAAAGAGTCGCAAAGGGATATGAATAGTCAATCCATTTTTTTATAAATATACCCTCATTGGTCATGTAATAGGCTTTTGGGTCGGGCTTTTAGCTTAGGATCGGAATCTTTGGAGTTTTTTTGAGATCCTTGGCTTCTTCGTAGCATACAGGGATTATCTTTCTTTGGAGGAGTAGGTATTGGCTTCATGTTCCACTATAGGGGCTAGCAGTCTGTCAATTGTATATGTATGCTTGGAACTTTCATTTTAATAAAAGCTCATAGCCAGCACATTTTCATGTATATGTTGTAAATATAGTGGGACTATTATTTTTATTCTTGCAATATATGTTATTTAATTTATGCTAACACTTATGAACTATTTCGTTTTCATTAGTATGAATCTTGTTGAATGTGTGTTGTTGTATGTTTCCATCATGGTTATCTTGTGAACTATTTTGTAGGCTAACATATGATCTCTTTTGTCCTCGTTTTTTCATTTCAAGATTCCTATTGTTACAAGCTTCTAAGGGACCCACTCACTTTCCCTTCGTTGTTATAGAACCTTTCATGCATTCCACTTGACCCTCCATAGAGTCACACACTTGTTTCACCAAAATCATGAATACATCATTTTATGCATTATCGTTTCCAAGGCATAAAACTCAAACCCACTATTTCGACAACCGGGTCGTACTCCGACTGGGACCCCTACACCAAATGGTGTGAGATCTAATTGGGACTTCATATCAGGGAGATCCCTTGAATGTTTGCGGGTCCATCTCCGTCAACATTTTTGGCCCTAGAAGGAGGGACAAATGACAAGTTGAGCCCATGAAGTATGTTTGAACTTTCTGTATCTTTAAATGGCTTCTTCTCATATCTTAACCCTGGCATGTTTTTCCAAAACTGAAAATCTAAAAGCGCTTGTGGGAATAATCAATGACTTGTAAAATCTAAATTTTGATGGTGAGGGTGGAGCAACCATTCTTGAGCACACCGCTCGCTTTCATGAATTTTTCACTCGTCGCAATATTCACTGTGAGGATACTACTTACAGTGTTTGTTCTCACATTCAAAGTGCGCATTAAGGAATGGTGTTGCACATTTCCAACCATTTTTATTCACTCTTTTGAACATATTGTAAAGGATATGTACCGTGACTTTGGCACGTATGATCATAAATCTGTTTATAGAAAAATAATGCATCTGTGGAAAGCACCTTATGAATTTCTTAGCGATTTTCATGATCATTTTATCCATTTCTGTTATGAACTTTCTAAATATGATGTTGATTGGAATTTTATAAAAGATAATTTTGAGTTTCTTGTTCATATTCTATGAACCCAATAGAATATGAATCTTTCGAAAGTATCCCAACATACCTTGGTTATGGAGTTCCTAAATCTGCGACGAAGGAGGTTGTTGTTACAAGTGACTCTTCGTCTTATTCTCATCAAACAACCCCATTTACGTAGGTTAAGGTAGGAGAACTCAAGATGTCATCCGTTGATTTACCACCATGTTCTCCTACCCCGCATGTTTAGAATTCAAATGCAAGTTTGGACTGTGAATTTTACGTTTACGATGATGTTTTATCTCCTCATCCTCCATCCATTGGTTCTCTTGATCCTCCTAATTTGAAGTTGTTCGATCCACCTCTTTAAATTGTTTCTTGTGATGCTTATGAGGATCGGTTTCAGGATTGAGTTAGTTTTTACCAAAAAACTTGTGATATAATTTGCGACGATTATATGTGGGATTCTATTTCTAAACAAGATTTTGTGATGAAAGTTGAAGTTTCTCCTTTGTCACCTTTCCCTCATTATCTTGACATATGCCAAAATTCTTTCATGTGTGTTGTATCTTTCAAAGAATCTGTTTCTGATGATGCTAATTCATATCACACTCAGAACTTGTGGAATGTCAGTTTTACATCTGAACAAGGTGAGGAAAAATCTTCTCATCTCTCCAATCTATCATCTAATCATTGTGAATAAATATAGAGAAAATTTTATTTCTTTCAATACCCTCCTCTCTACAATTCATCAAATCATGAGGATGACCTTGTTCCTAATGATGGTATATTCGATCATGGTTGTCGTGATATTTTTCTTGATTAATCCAATGAATACGTTATGTTTTCTATCAACAATTTTTCTAAGCCACCGGTGTTTGATACTCTAACTTCTAATGTCTTGGAACTATCGTAAGTTGTAGAGGCACTGCAACCCGCGTTGATGGTTATGTTAGGTTCTCGCAGTCTTGAGTCTAGTCCCAATCATGATCAGGATAGTTCTTAATCTTTCAAAGGTCCCCATCATTCGATCACGCAAATTGAAAATCAATCTATTTCAAAATTACTGTGTCCTCCATCTATTTTGCATGATCCTATTGCTAAATCATCGGAGGAGTCATACCTGGTGAGATCCTTTGCAAAACATAAGTTTTCTAAGTTCTTTATGTTCGCCTTGTTTGGAAGTTTGGAAGAATTTTTATGGATGTTACATAGTTTTGATGTGTGTGAATACTGTAATGCATCCGCAGAATGTTTTACAAATTCTTTCTTGATGTATTTTTCTTCCTACATTTTCAATGTTTGAATGTTGCAGCATGTATCGATTTATCTTTCTTGTTGGTTGTTATTCTTGCATATATTTCTTAATATGGATTCCCTTGCCCATATAGGTTAGGTAACACTTCGATGGTGGAACGGGAAGTTAAATTTTACGTAAACCTGGCCTATTCTTTGTTAGTTTAGGAGTAGGATTAGTTTTCTTGATTTATTTGTTTTGTTTTGTTTTGATTTACTTTCTATTATACTCTTTTCTTTCCTTTTCATAGGATAGCTTTCACATGAGACCGTGTTTAGTTTCCAGAGCAAGCATGGTGAAGTTTAAGAGGAAATTGTGCTACTTTCAATACTTAGTTATTTTTTTATTCCCTCTCTTTGTGTGGATCTTGCACTTTTTATTCGATGATACTATCATGGAAAATTCATTCTTTCTCGGCAAAAAACTGCAATGGAATCACGATGCTTGAATCTATAACTAGTACCACCTACTCTAATTGGTATTTTATGATGGTTCAGTTTTTTATTTTTAACTAAGTTGATTAGAGTAAGGATGGGAGGAAACTTAAATAAGTGAATTGTATTTCAGAGGTGTATAAATATCCTTCCCTAAAGGTACAACCTCTTCTACTCTCAATAAGTCGGGATCCCTCTTCAACCCCATAAAATTAATAAGTTTCTATGCACATTTCTATGAGAAAAATAAGGAAAATTAAATAAAGGGTGAAAGAAGAGAAATGCTTCTTGTACAGGGAGGTGAAGCAAGCAACTTCGTCGAGGTATTTTCTAGGCTAGCTAGAAGCGGAGCAATGTTTGTGTCCCTGAAGTGACTTTGTCGAGATACTATCACCAAAGATGAAAACCAAGACTATGATAATCCTTTTCCACTTTTATATCTATATACTCCTCATCCCCAATCGAAACAATTGAGTTTTACTTGTTTTTGTAAGTGTGTCGCCGATGAAGAGAATTGTAGGGACTATATATTTAACTCGAGTCAAGTAAAGAAGATATGTCAATCAATGAAATTAAAAATACTTCCTAAATATTTATACCTATTTTACATGAGTTAAAACCCATACAGAGAGTTGGAATTCTACCAGTGTGTCGCCAAGTGTTGTAGTTGCTACAACACCCTCCAAAATTTTTCCCATGCTTTGATTTTGGAGCCTCCTTTTTGTCCATCTGAGACTATCATTCATTATCATCAAGTATTCATGTTATTTAAAATACTTATAATTTCATGCAGTGATTGTGATGCCTTTTTTTTATCCTGATTTTATCTTTTCAAACACAAGCCATATTTTTCCTTAACTTTGTAGCTTTACCAGTCTTCCCTTCAAATATTATGCAATCTTAGAAGCAATTCAACCTTAAGGAAATGAATTTTGTAGTCATCAGAGGAAGGCCAGCCTTGAGCTTAGAAACTGCACAATCCTAAGTGTAGAAATTATATACACTAAGCATGCATATATCCAGATTCCCCTGATCTCACAATATTTAACTTCTTGCAAAATACAGAATCATTGGACTGTTAATATTTTTCGGAAAATTAATTGCAAACACATGAAGCGATAAAAACAATCGCACATAACACAATTGTTTAATGGGAAAGCCTAAAGTTGAAAACCCCAACTATCATATATTATGTATCATGGAGATCATGTAACAATATCATACAAAGCTTTGTACATCAAGCTCTCAGTATAATCAATCGTCACACACTAATCAAAAGAAATCTGCAAATCCATGCACCGATTTCTTGCCACCTGCTAGCCTCCCTCCACTGCGCAATCCCTACTGAAGAATAGCTCTGAATGAATTCGAATTACCCTTGCCTTCACTGCACAATCCTCCTTGGCAACTCCAATGTGTGTGTGGTGCAATCAATGCATCAGTATAGTCACAACAGATAGTCCATCTTTCCCTTTCACCTATCTCTCCACTAGGTCTCCACTGGAACTGATATGCACTGTAGTTAACTGTTGTATTTTTTCAGTTGATTAATGAGTTATTATTTGAGAATTAGTTAACTAATTAATTCACTCCACTCTCACTAGTTTATCATTCAGTTAGACTAGATACAACTAGCTCAACTGAGTATAACTCACTTAACTGAGTTAAACTAAATAACAACTCCATGAACTACTCTTCCAATTTTGTCATAAGTTTTCCACTTTAGTTCTAACTCAGTCCTCCATGCATGAACCACCAACCACCCTAGGAATTGTGTAATTCCTTCAGCCCACTGATTTTCCAAATCTGTGCACTGAAATTAAGTGCTCCAAGAGAATAAGTTGTTTTTTATTGTTGGATTATTATTAAGAGCTAATTATAATCGACACTTCTATTTTTAGCTCGACGATCTATAAATAGACTTCGCCCAATATTCTAAAAATATGATTTCATCTATTTTTCCAACTTGACTCCTCCACTCCATGAATCTCCTCCTGTGGTTGATCCACATCTAGAGGCTAGTCTTTGGGAACAAGAAGTTCCTCCTCTGCATGCAAGTGTAGCTCCCTCTCAAGTGACAACTTCATGGCTTTCACCTCATTTAATTTTATATCCCGTCGCACCACAGTCATCCGACTATCTAGAAAATACACATGATAATTATGGGGTGTTTCTATGTACCCCACAAATATCCCAACTTCTGCAGTTGGCTCTAGCTTCTTCCTGGCGTCCTTTGTCAATGAATGTAAACAGAGGAGCCAAAAATCTTCAAATGAGAAATATCAGGCTTCTTACTAGTAAAATATTCTTCAGGTGTACTCATGCCAAGTACTCTATGAGGACAACGGTTTTTCACATAAACCGCAGTGTTGCATGCTTCCGCCCACAAGTGCATCGGTAGGCCCTGGTCATGCAACATCACTCGTGCAGCACCCACAGTCGTTATGTTCTTCCTCTCTGCAACCCCATTCTGCTGTGGGTTATGAGGCGCTATGAGTTCTCTTCAAATTCCTTCTTTGCTACAGAAGTCTTTGAATTCGCCCGAGATGTATTCACCACCATTATCACTCCGTAGAGCTTTCACTTGCTTCCCCAACTCCTTCTCCGCCAATTCTTTGAACTCACAGAAATTTGAGAACATTTTGCTCTTCTTCTGCATGAAGAAGATCCAGCATCTACGATAATATTCATCAAAAAATATAACATAATACCTGTGTTTTATTTTTGAAGCAACCGAGAAAGGTCCACACACGGTTCTCCTTCTCATGAAAGGTGGTCTTCACAAACTTACCCATAGTACATCCATTGCACTAATCTGACTACGCAAGAGTACCCTTGGGAAGTCCAGTATAAATTTGCTGCAAAATCGTCAAAGCGCCATGGTGAAGATGGCCCAATCTCCTGTGCCATAATTCGCCCTCATCCCGGCTCACAACTTCTTCTGCTTTGCCCACCATTGCAGCGCAACCATCTAACTCTAGCTTGTAGAGACTCTTAACTCAAATCCCTATCTTCTTGGTTTGACCTGTTGTTTTATGTCAAAGGAAGGCTTTTCCCTCACTGAAAACAACATCATAACCTTTGTCTTCCAACATTGCGACCGAGACCAAGTTATTCTTCATACCTGGAACATGCATAACATCCTTCAATAAGAATGGATTACCAGACTCGCTCTCAAAGGTAATGGTCCCAATGCCGGTCACACTATATTGACCATCATCGCCCATCTCTATATGCATCTGGAGGTCCTTCTCCTCCAAGTCACTAAACAACTCCTTGTCTCTCGTCATATGGAAAGACACACCACTATCAAGATACCACACTGATCCCATATATCTTGAAACCAAGCATGCAATCAAAGAGAAATTAAGTTCAAATTGTGAGGCTAAGGCCTCTCCAGCTCCAACTCCAGCAGCATTCTTGTTCTTCTTCTTCTGTGGGCAGTTAGTGGTGAAATGCCCATGTTCGTGACAGTGAAAATACTTCACTTTGGACAAATCCTGCTTCTTGCCTTTAGCATTTGATTTTGAAGGAAATTTCTTCCCCTTCCCTTTCCTTGCTTTGGTATCCAAAGCACAATTCTCTTCATCTTCATTCTTCGATGAAGAGCCATGCCTGGTACCCCGCCTTATCTCCTCCTGCACAACATCCGACCAAAGTCACTCCCATCCCAGCAGTTTCACCCGTCCACTGACAAAGCCTTCGTAGCTATGCCAACTCTTTGGAAGCCCAAGGAGAGCCAAGCTCACCAAGTCTTCATCATCAACAATAATCCCCACACTTCCCAGTTCATCTCTACAGTGGACAAACTTCGTGAGATATTTTGGAATACTGTCACCCTTCTCCATTTTTATTTTTTTGAGCTTGTCTTTCAGCACCAACTTCCTCTGGTCACTGCTGCTTTGGAATAAATCTGTCAAATCCTTCCACATTAATAATGGAGTGGCTTTCTCGTGAAGGCTAGACACAATGTGGTCCTTCACACCTTCCAACAGAATTCTTCTTGTCTTTGCTATCTTCTTTTTCCATGTGTCAAGTAATGCAGCATCGCTATATCCCAGCTTAGGAACATCGCTATTGATGAACTCCTTCAGTCCATTATCCTCCAGCACCACCTCCATCCTATGCTTCCAGGCTATGTAATTTGAGCTCCCATCAAGGGCATACTCCAATCGCAACCCATTGAAGGACATTTCAATGTATACTCAACTTCTGCACCAAGGATTTTCTGTAGCAAATTCGAATTGTCCACCAGCACAAACTCAGCAATTCTTCACAATTGCAATCTTCAAGAATTAACACTGCTATGATACCATGTAGAAATTATATACACTAAGCATGCATACATCCAGATTCCCCTAATCTCACAATATTTAACTTCTTTCAAAATACATAATCATTCCACTGTTAATATTTTTCGGAAAATTAATTACAAACACATGAAGCGATAAAAACAATTGCACATAACACAGTTGTTTAACGGGAAAGCCTGAAGCTGAAAACCCCAACTATCATATATTATGTATCATGGAGATCATGTAACAATATCATAAAAATTGTTTTCAACCCTAGAGATAGCCTTGAGTTGTGAAAGACCAGTGCCTAGGACATCTTATACAGCAAGGAGCATACAACATAATATGAGAATTTTCCGGAAATAGGCTCTCATGCTATCTCTTGTAAACGGGAAGGTTAACTTGAATGGGACCAAAACTTTCAGAAACTTGACACAGGGAAAGCAATACTACAGAGGCAAGGTGTAAAACTCTAATACAAATGTATCAGACAATTCAAAGGCAACTTACTGTAAAGAGGGCTGGGTTCTAAAATAACTCACAGAGATGAATAATCAGAAGGTGTTTACTGCGTATGAAAGATTGAGATAATACTAACTGTCATTGGGATGATATCTAGAAACAAATATCAACATGTAATGGGCTTACAAAATTAAGAATCCATACTTGACAATAGCATTTTAAAAAATAACATCCCATAGAAGCTAATATAGCAGAAGTATGGTTGAAGTGGAAAATGAAACAATATATCACGCCTGAGCCATATTTAAAGCGCTTGACAGGTTCTAGCATGAGTATCAATTAGGATAAATTCATACCAAAAACTAGTGAGCCACTCGCATTCCAGAACATGATACAAGTGAAATGGATGAAAACGAAATGAACAATTAAACTATCACATATAGGGGAGAGTTACAGACTGTGAAGCACAAAGACTAGAATCCTCGTTAAAGATGGAACTCCTCATCACTGAAACCCGACGGGCTCTTTGCATTCATATAAAAGTTCAACCAAAATGCATACAAACTTCTCTCACCACATATTTTTCTAAAAATCTGAAACCTTGTACCATCTGTTCTTGGGGGTTCTTATAAGAAAAAAACGAGTAACAGGAGTGGACGATGTACATTAAATTGATTCATTAAGACAGCATGGAGGAAGCGTCCACGCCCATATTTCTTAATGGCACTGCATTGTTGTATTTACTTTATAGTATGGCTTAGGGGTCTTTTTCAGGTCAATATCTGACCTCTGATGTTCCGTGAAGTCCTTCTAGTTGTTTGAAACTCTGCGCTAGCCTTCTGGAAATGGTGAACTGGATAGAAAGTCTGTGGGCCTCCATACTCCATAACTGTTGGTTCTGACAATCTTAAAAAGCTTCTGTCAATGTAATTAACTATTTTTGGGCTCGAGGAGGCATGGAGACTTCTGTAGGAAGGTGTCCTTTTTGGAGAAATGGTGCTCTGCTGACATTAAACACAGATATGGATTGTTTCGTGTGCATTTGGTCTTCAAACTGCGCTTTCTTCCTTTGAACGCGGGGCTAAGCGTTAGTTATTCAATAACAGACTTAAACCCCTTTAATCCTCTTTGCTACTGATACACTTTGCCGCTACTGAAAGATTATCTTTGCACATTGAATCATAGTGGTTATGACTGTGAAGGCTGAGTGAATTTTCCACTCTGTAATCCCTGCACAAATGCAATAAACCTGTTATAAAAATCCAGGGGAGATGGCGGAAATGGTGGATGCGGTGAAGTAGGTGAAAAACACTGCGGAAATGTGGAAGGAATGTCCTGATGAAGATTTGGGGTAATAAGGGTCGCAGACCGTTGGATCATATATGGAAATGGCGACCAATGGTCGAGATCCACGAATGGAGGGGTTAGTAGTAAGTGGGCGGAATAAAGGACACTTTAGTGTTAAAACACCAAAGTTTTAACTTTGGGAAAATGCAAAGAAAATCACGAGAAATGCATGAAAGCGGAGCCTATGATGTGGGACCCGATGTGGGTGGAGGGAAATTTGATGCAGATCGTTAGATCAAAAGAAATTAACGGTTGCGATCGGATCGGCGGATCGCAATCGGGGAAGGCGGAGGGTGACATAGTTAAAGGCTTCGATTGGCGATGGGCGACTGGCCTATGACCATTGGATCTTATGTGAGATCGTCGGCAGAGATCGCGTCGGAGAACCGCAATCGCAAAGGGCGGAAGGGGCACCATTTATGATTTGCGATTAGCGATCGGGCAACGGCGCGGTGACCGTCGGATCAGAATGGGAATCAACGGTGGAGATTATCATCAGCGGTTCACAAAGGGCTGCTGCGGGGCGCGCGAGAGGTTTTGCGCGGGCCATCATATTTTAATAAGATCGGTGATGGAGATCATTCTCGAGGCTCATAGAACAATGTCATCGCATCGGAGTTTTTCTTTGTTCAGCACAGGAATGCGCTTCCATCTGTCTCTTTGATTGCAATACGCGCCTTACGGGCTAGCGCTTGGTCTTAGCACTGGCGTCATGTGGGGAAGTGGTTAAGGGGCTAGCTGGAAAGGGGCTAAGCCTGTGTATGTATAAAATGGGTTTTTGGCCTGTTTTTAATGCATTTAAGGCCAAAGGAGGCATTCGGTAAAGGGAATAAGGGGTTTTAAGCCAAACAAAGGTAATTTAAGAGGCTTAAAAGGGGATTTGGGATGATTCAAAGGGTTAATGAGGAATTAAGGGAGGGGAAAAAGGGGATGAAAATAGAGGTTTAGGGGGAATGAAATAAGAGGGAAAAGGAGGCCTTCTGTGCATTTTCTTCACAAACAGAGAGGCTTTAAAACTGGAAATAGCAGTGAGGATTTATCAAAGGATAAAGGCACAAGGAAGCTTCAAGGATGATGTGTTTTTAGAGGAAATGCATTCCTTGAAGGCTCAAAAACCATTTTAGCCCCCTGTTTGGACATGTGCTTATTTATTCAGCCACGTGACTTAGCTTAGCATCGTTTCTCTCCAGCCATCATTTAAACTTTTCACCACGAGTCATGACATTCGGTACTTGGTTACTCAAGGTTATCTTTAAAAATGCATAATGTTAACCATATGATCAACACAAAGCTTAGTATATCAATCTCTCAATACAATGAATCATCACACACTAATCAGAAGAAATTTGCAAATCCATGCACCGATTTCTTGCCACTTGCTAGCCTGCCTCCACTACACAATCCCTACTGAAGAATAGCTCTGAATGAATTTTAATTACCCTTTCCTTGACTGCGCAATCCTCATTGGCAACTCCAATGTGTGTGTGGAGCAATCAATGCATCACTATAGTCACAACAGATAGTCCATCTTGCCCTTTCACCTATCTCTCCACTGGATCTCCACTGGAACTGACATGCATTGTAGTTAACTGTTGTAATTTTTCAGTTGATTAATGAGTTATTATTTGTGAATTAATTAACTAATTAATTCCCTCCACTCTCACTAGTGTATCATTCAGTTAGACTAGATACAACTAGCTCAACTGAGTTTAACTCACTTAACTAAGTTAAACTGAATAACAACTCCATGAACTACTCTTCCAACTTTGTCATAACTTTGCCACTTCAGTTCTAACTGAGTCCTCCATGCATGAACCACCAACCACCCTAGGAATTGTGTAATTCCTTCAACCCACTGATTTTCCAAATTTGTGCACTGAAATTAAGTGCTCCAAGAGAATAAGTTGTTGTTTATTGTCGGATTATTATTAAGAGCTAATAATAATCGACACTTCTATTTTTAGATCGAAAATATATAAATAGACTTCACCCAATATTCTAAAAATAGAACTTCATCTATTTTTCCAACTTGACCAACCATCCACAAATAGCATCCTGCAACTTCTGAAATATGATCACCATGTCTAAAAATAGCCATAGTCTAAAAATAGACTTGTGCCAAAAATAGCCTGTGGGCCCACTTCGTGAAGGTGACTCTTTTCACTAAGCTCATCATCTTGTTGAATCTCAACACTAAGGGGAAGGCCTGCCTTGAGCTCAAAATTTTTGCAGAAGCTTCCCCTTCCCTCATAAACAACGCAATGCACTGAGCCAAGGAGTTGCCCAGTTCTTTGTGGTTGGGAATTGTGCAATCCTTCTTAGCA
Source organism: Pinus albicaulis (assembly GCA_034641835.2). Taxonomy (NCBI): domain Eukaryota; kingdom Viridiplantae; phylum Streptophyta; class Pinopsida; order Pinales; family Pinaceae; genus Pinus; species Pinus albicaulis. Next base: position 30,552,551 of record MU968411.1, on the reverse strand, counting down.
GTGTGAGAATCCAGTTTCTCTGAAAATAAAAAATCAAAAAAATCTCCTAGAAAATAGGGACTTAATAATTATTTTCCTCAAGACTGACACAAGTTTCTATTTTTTATTGTTTACCAAGTGTCTCTTTTTCCTTGTTTTAGGCACGTACGTCATAAAACCTAGTCGGCCTAGATATATAGAATATATTCCCCTAGAGCTCATTTGTACATTCAATCCTAGAGCTATAGCTTTTCCAAAGATATCAAGGAGCTTTTTGTTGAGTTTGTAGCGCTTTTCCGGGTAAGTTTTTCTTTTGTCATCGTGTGTCACTTTTCTGTCACTTTTTGTCATTTCACTTTTGTGAGTGTTGCTTTGCTTGTTTATTTTCATAATTTCTGGCATTTTAACTTATATTAGCTTGTATAATTGTTGGTTCAGTCTGTCATTCACTGTCTGTCATTCACTTATTACAACTTTCGTATTAGATTTTTGTTTTTGGGCCCACCAGTAGTCGTCGTTTTGGCGTCTCCTTATGCATGTTTGTTTTCCCTTTTGCATGTTGATATTCTACGCTTGATTTTCACTAATTTATATTTCCTTAGTTATATATGCACTCTTACTTGCACTATGACATATATATGCCACTTTCCCATCACCTTCCCGGGTAGATCCTCCCATCACTTGGCTATCAGTTGACATGTCCAACTAGGAATTACACAAGTCCAAGGCTCAAGCCTCATGCTTGGCCTTTGATATTGTGTAATGTGAAATCCCTATATTTCAAAACTGTGCATTTCATAGTTCCAGGTCTCAATCCTCATCCCTTGACCACTAAAACTATGCAATGTGCAATCTCTCCCTCTGTCTACCCAAGTTGAGACTACTCATTACGCAGTCTCAAGACTTAAGCCTCCCCTTGACTATTGACACTATGCAATGTATATTTTATGAACCCACTCCCTTCCTTCAACTCAATATTTTCATAGTTTTCCCTCTCAGTCTTGCGGTTATTTCCTGCATATTTCTTTGTGAGTAATTTTTCTTGAGCTCATTTATGTTTTCCATGAGTGCATTTCTCTCTTGCGGGAATGAAGCTTTTGAGTACTTCTCTTGACCAGTTACTGTCAATATGGCTCCCAAGATAATTTTCTAAGGAAACCACAGAAAGTAGAACTGGAGAGGAAGCTGAGAGTACTCCAGTGAACTTTCCATTTTACTCAAACAATCATTTGTTCATAGAGAAAGAGTCAGAAATTACATGGCATAAGGTGAATGAATTATTATCATTAAATATCTTCAAAGCATATCTTGAATACTATTAGGTGTGTGTAATTGTCTAGAGGTCAGGACTACACAATATTGCATGTAGGTACCTGATTTTCCCATGTGCATACATTGTAAGTTCGATATTTCCGCATACAGATAGCAAGACCATGACTCTAATTAATATCAATGGGAAAAGGCTTGTTTCTTTCATGGCACATTATTACCACCTTATGTGTCATCTATCGATGCTAGATTCATACATCAATTCACACTTTTACGTGGTCACCAGCTACTTGAGCACAAAGGATGTCGTCAAAGGTTGGGTGAAAGAGCCTTCAAAATTCTCCAGACACCCAAAAATACTTACAAGACAAAATCTCTCAGGAAGGCCTATCATTACTCGATAATATTTTTTTTGTTGCATCTATGTGTTGGGTGAAATAGTTGTCTTTTATTTCCCACATAAATTGTCAAACAGGAAGTTCGTAAACAGTGAGGTGCACCTGCACTAGGGATTAGTGAAATAAATCTAATCTAACGATTAAAATACTTTTCATAAAGGGAAACACACTTTACGTAATTGAAATCTAATCTAAACACACTTTTCGTAATTGAATTTTAATCTAAGCACACTTTGCGTAATTTAAATCTTAATCTATGGTTGCATAATTGAAATATCACTTACAATGAAAACTAACTAATATACACTTGAAAAATAAAATAACATTTGCAATGGAAAGCTAAACTATTTGAATGAATCAAAGTAAAACAAACTAATTAAACTTACAAATTTACAAAGGGATTCACATGGTTGATGGGGGCCCTTCCATTTTCCAATAGCATTCCAACTCACAAAACGCACATTCTAAAACACAATGATAGAAAAGAACCTTCTTTATTTATAAACTCACAACTTTACATGATGGAAATCTACACTCCTAATCTCATTACATCAATAGATCTTCACTTTACATTCCCTTCCATCTCAAGCCTTGTTTACAAAACATTCTATGATTCCTTCCTTTCTCTTTTCTTGATAGGAGAAAGTACTCCTATTTATACAAGCTTTGAGAAATAAACTCAATAATGGAGATCCACTACTTTCTCCATAAATCTACAAGTGTCTCAATCTTTAAGACACATCACCTTATCTTGCATGATCTTCTCCATGTCGCATATCTTCAAATCTTCATGAGGAAATTCGAATTTGATCATGGGAGGCCACATAAGGGTGCCTTAGAAGCTTCTAATGAACCTACACATGTCACAAAAATCTTTCAACTTTTAATGTATAAGCATATGCATATTATTTCCTAACTTTTGATCACAAATTCACTTTAAAACACTATAAATTAATAGTGTTTGGAAAACACAAGGGTAACCCAAATGATGATGAAAGTGAGATGAATGTAGTGACATGGTTGTAAAATGGAGGTGAAATGGAGGTTATATAATGGATATGATGGTGAAAGTGGATGTCCTTTTAAGGATAATTCTGAGACCGAACACTATGGTCAAAGAAAAATTGAGACCTTCCAAAAAGGTTAGGCATTTTTGCTTAATCAGGTTGTGAATGAAGAAAAATCGTTCAACTGATGGGATCTGTTGGTTCAACAGTTGAGAATTCATGTAACTAATGCTAAGAATCATCCCAAGGGTGAGAAAACTATATTCTACATGTCTGCCTATTTGTTGGATGCAATCCGCAGTCAGAATTCATTCCGTGGAATGAGTTGGACCTGGTCACCACGAGAACTTGATGTGCATATCTACTGCAAGCTTATTTCGGAGTGCGGCTTCAAGCGAGTAATGGAAAATTTTATTTTTCACTTACTCATTCCACTATACAAGTTAATTTTCAAGGAATCTCCATCTTGCATGTCCTGTGAAGCAATGCAAGCAGTGTCGAAAATAGAATATTGGTTTGCTTCACCGGATGGCACTTACCTCAGAGTGTTCAGTAGACTGAAGCCTCCACATCAGTTACCAAGGTATTCCATTGAAAATTTGGTCATGCAAGAATTAGCTTATCATAGTTCTACATGGTTGTCAGCAGTATTGAAAAGGAAGAAGAAAGCACCCTAGCCTACTCTTCCTTTGCAAATCAGATTGAACGAAATCAAGAATCTGAAGCTTGTTGAGACCGAAGGCGAGGAGACAAATAAATTCACATTCGGTCATTTTCACTTCAATCTGTACAATCATAGGAATGTATATAAATAATATTGTGTGACGATTCATTTCTATTCACAAGCGAGACATTCTATAGTCCCCAAGAGGAAGAGATGAATAATTGTTACAATGCCTCCAAGACCCTTGAACCAGTCAGCTTCGCAGGAACATCGTAAGTTACTCTACAAAAGGAAGTCACTCGAGAGGCAGAACAAGAAGAAAGGCACAACCAAATGTGAAATAAAGGAAAGGAAGGTTGTGCATAACCCAGCGGAAGAGCAGAGCGACAAGATGAAATCAAATCCAATCATCCTAAAAGAGGCCATAACAGTAGAAAAGAGGAGGAGACAGAGGAATATGGAAGGAGAATAGAAGCAAAAGGAGGAAAATGAGAATATTGGAAGAAGAAAGGAAGAAGCAAGAAGAAGATAAAATATAGAAATGAAAAGAAGATGAATAAAGGTGGAAGATGTAAGAATAATAAACAGCACAGAAACAAGTCGAAGAGCAAGAGCATAATCAACAGCTTAATGATGAGAGAAAATTGTTGCAGGAGAAGGAACTTGCTCAAGAGATTGAAGACTTGATCATAATTCAATACATGGAGGTGGAACCAAAGCCGCAAAACCAATATGTTGACCTTATATTGATCACTCATCCAGTCACCATTCAATCTCCCCCTCCTCCAACAGCAAAGAAAGCTCTAAGAGAAGAAGAGGAAATTGTTCCTCTTGATGATGATCTAGTCATGGATATGTACAATATAACTTACAACAAAGTTCAGAATAATATTTCATGAGAAAAAAAAAAAACATTTCTCATACAAACTCATGTATCTTGCATTCCTCATATAAAGGGTAATTGTGACAAACACAAGGAGAAATTTGGTAGCCATTGTTGCAACCAACTTGCCCTTTGTAGGTGCTTCCAAGTCAAACACAGAGTATCTCATGGCTAAGAACAAACAAATGGTGAAGAACTTATAGGTTGCAAGGAAATAAGTGGAACAACTCCAAGCAGAGGTCCAGAATGAAATTTCCACACAAGCATGTCTCGAATAACTTAAGGTAGCCATACTTGGAGAAGTATCGGCACTAGGAGAGACCATGCAGAGCCTTTATTAGGAGCCTCTCGCCATGCATAAAGAAGCTTTCCACTTGCACAACATGCAGCAGAAGTGAAAATACAATGCTAAAGATCTCAAGCTTGTTCATGCAACCATCGTTTTTGTGCATGAGTGGTCAATGCAATACAAAGGGGCACCATCCAAATTGGGAAAGAAAACAAGGCAACAGACAGAGTTGGAGAAAGAACAAGTGTGGATAATCATCTAGAGTAACAAACATATTTCCTTTCTCCTTGACAACATTCCGGCCTCATATACATGATTATAAAATAGCACGGATTTCATGGTGAAATAACACAAGATCCCTTTATTTGGCTCACTCACTCAGGCTAAACGCATAAATCAGGTCAAGCAGGAGGTAAAAGAATACTTGGACCAGCTGAGACAGATCGCCACTAAGGAGGATCTGAAGGTGAACAAGGGTACTATGTAGAAGTACATTGGTGGATTTGTCTAGATCAACACAATGTTGCTCTTGCTGAAGAAGGAAATTAAGACCAGTTCCAAATTAGTCTACCTAGATTCAATGGAGGCTAAACTCTGCTTCTAGCCTAATCCCGTCGCATAGTTTGGGGAATTCATCGCACAGTACAAAGCTTGGCACCGCAGTGTGACAAAGAACTACAAGTTGAAGTGGTTGAGCTGGAGTTTCCCCAAACTCAATATTAACCTGTTTTGTATTATTAGGTTGTCTATTGACTCTACCCAATTTTTTCTTATATGGGTATGAGAAATATTGTAATATTCTTTTATAATCAATTACTGAAATTCCAAGTGTAAATTGTGGAATATGAAGAGTCATCTGTAATGAAGTTCAAAGTTCATGCTTGTAGGAAGTCAAACAGTCATGAGGGAAGCAAAAGATTCACAGAGGGAGATGAATAGTAATCACCTTTTATTATAAATATACTCTCATTGGTCATGTAAGAGGCTTTTGGGTTGGGCTTTTGGCTTAGGATTGAAGGCTTGGGAGTTTTCTTGAGAGCCTTGGCTTCTCCATAGCATAGAGGGAGTATCTTTCTTCAAAGAAGTAGGTGATGGCTTCATGTTCCACTATTGGGGCTAGATATTTGTCAATTGTATATGTATGCTTGGAACTTTCACTTTAATAAAATCTCATAGTCGACACATTTTCATGCATATGTTGTGAATATAGTAGGACTATTCTTGTTGTGTTTGCATTATATGTTATTTCATTTATGCTAACACTTATGAACTATTTTGTTTTTATTAGTATGAATCTTGTTGAATGTGTGTTGTTATATATTTCCATCATGGTTAACTTGTGAACTATTTTGCAAGCTAACTTATGATCTCTTTTATGTTCGTGTGTTCCTTTCAAGTTGTTTACTATTATAGGCTTCTAAGGGGCCCACTCAATTTCCATTAATTTTGTTAGAAGCTTTCATGCATTTCACTTGACCCTCCATGGATTCACACAATTGTTTCACCAAAGTCACGAATACATCATTCTTTGCATTATCGCAGCCAATGGATAACACACAAACCCACTATTTTGGTAATCGGTCTATACTCTAGATGGGAATTCTACACCAAACTGTTTGAGGTATAATTGGTACTGCATATCAAGGAGATCCCCTGAATGTTGGTGGGTCCAACACCATTAACAAGAACATATCAAGACTTAGTAGTAGCAAAAGGAAACATGTATTGTGGCATGGTGTAGCATGATATGGACCAGGGCCATTGAGAATGAGAAAGAGGGACATCCTTCCAAGGGAAGATAACCTTCAATAATTTGGAAGTTGAGCTCAATGGATTGGAAGATGAGTTAAATATCTACAAGGTACAACTTCGGAAGCTCACCTGGAAACAGCAAGAGTTGGTTGAGTGGAATGTTGAACTAAAATAATAGCTGCGAGAAGTGACATATCAAAGGAATCCTCAAAAAGGAAAAATGGAAATGGCAGGAAGAGGCCTCATGAGGCTGATAAGGAGAAGAGGATAATCTCTTGTTGGTGTTGTGGAGAAGAGAATTTGAGAAAGGATTTTCCTCACAAGCAGAAGAAGAAGAAAGAAAATATCCTCTAGAAGCCACGGGAACATGCATCAATGACGAAGGATGTCAATAAGGAGGGGGTATTCTCTTAAGCTCCTTGACATAAATATGTATATATATGTGTGTGCTGAAAGGATCCACTATGAATTTTTGGGGAAAGTAAGACTTCAAGGTTGTTGTGAGCCTTGTAAATGCGTCTTGAACTGATTTTTGTATATGTATATGTATATGTACATGTATACATATGTGCATTTGTATGATGGTTGGAAGTGCCATGAACACTGGACTCAAGAGGATAAAATTTAACTTTTGACTATTTTAATGTTAAAATCCTAAAAGCGGTAGTTTTTAATTTATTGTTTCCATGACTAACATCATTTTTATTTTAGATTTATACATGACCATGATGTTTGTGTGTGGTTTCCTCTATTATTGTGATCATAGAATTTATTCTCTTTTGTGTTTTTACTTCTTATTTGCCTCTTGCATTGCCTAATCATGTTATGGTTGGCTTTTAATTTACATACTCGGGGCTTAGAGCCTTGAGACAAATTGATTGAAGGTGGTAGGGATTCCACAGAGCTTTGGTGAAAGATATTTGAAGAGTGTCACATGTAATGGACATGAATAATGATAAGCTGAATAATTTTCGGGCAACGAGGAACTTCATGTTGGGAAGATGGGCTAGAAAAAGGACAATGTTGAAACATAATGGAGAGTTACTCCTGGAAACGACATAAGGCATAGATGAAAACATAAGTGGGTGAAAGTTGCTACATAACAACAATATGAAAGGAAAGAGGTAAAAGGAGGAATTCTGGAAGAGAATTCCATTCACTAATGTGTACCTTGTTATGTACAGGGAGTTATATAAACCCTGGTTTTATATGACCTAAGTCAATGTTTGTTACACCTATGACTGAGTGAACAACATTATGATGGCCAAGTGGTTGGTCAGTCCATGGGGAATTATGGACGGTGGCATGGTGCCACTACGTGATTTCTAGGTTTGGAAACCAATCTAGTGTCTATGTGTGGTTAAAGAGAAGTGAAGGCACTGTGTGCTTTCCAGATTTGGAAACTAATCTAGTGTGTAGACAATTTCAAAGAGAAGAGAAGGCCAGTAGATTCTTTCTTAGTTGGAAAATGATCTGTGTGTGTAAATCAAGCAACAAATAGAACAATCCAAGTTGGATTGAACACCTCCAAAGCATAAAAATACTCCAAAGGGTCATTGTAAAAATGGTTGAATTGTGACTTAATGTCTATCATACTTTTATTTGACAGTTGAATTATAAATTGATGTTTATCATTGTTTGTTGGTTGGAGAAATTCATGGAATATTATAAATGCTATAAAGAGTTGATTCTATAAATCTCCATGAAATAGTATGTATGTTTTACAAGTGTGTTTCAATGTATAAGTGTCATCGAACACCGAGGATGGTGTTCCCCCAAGCGGATAGGTTTGTAACAACCCAATTTTTCATCCTTGTGTATGAAATGTAAATACTTTCATTAAAAAAAAAGTTGAGAGAGGGACATAGATTCCATTGCGTGAGGCAAGAGGTTGCTTGAGGGAATTGTTGTTGTAAATATCAGTTCTAGTTGGTAGAATGGTATGATTGTGCCATAAATTAATTGAAATAAAAAGGATAGGGGGAGGTGTCCCTTGAATCCTTTAGCAAGAAAAAAAATACAAAAGCATTAAGGCAACATGGGTTGCGTTGTCCATGAGGTGAATTACTGCAACATCTTGGAAAAGAAGGAAGTTGGTTAAGAGAAATGATAACATTATTAAACCTAGGGTACATGTGCTCTTGAGGGGGATGGAGGAGCACACATAAATGCAGGATATTTAGAGGGAGAAAACATCTTGGCATGCATAATTTGTAGACGAGGAAGAGAAAGTGGAATTTTTAGAAATTTTGAAGAAGAGGAAGAAAGGTAGCAGCTCAAACTACATTGTCAGATGCTAAAGAGATCTATTGAAACAAGTTGGGTATAAGCACAAATAGTAGTGGTTGGCCTTGGGTATGAAGGAAGGTTGGCCTTGTGGTTTTTTGGTTCAGTTGTGCATTCATTGAAGGCTTCCCTCTGAAAGCACTCCACCTCAAGCTTTGGAATTTGGCTCAGGGGTGATAGTTACAAGTAATAGTGGCTATAGCTTGTCTATGGTTGGGTGGATAGTTGAAGTCCCACTCTCAGTTGGAAGACATGCATTTTTTAAGATAAGTGCTTCTTATAATCTTTACTCACAATAAGATATGTTTACATTCTCGATTGATATGGTGTTTTAATTCATGAGATGTCTTTGTTACTATTGTTTATAGGATTTACTAATGTGTTATGCTAATGTTAAAGGTGTTGTGATGGCATGTAAGATTATTGGTTAAGCCATAGTAATATTTATCATGAGAACTCTTCTTTATTGTAATGTGGTGACTGTTTTGGCTCCAAGCTCTCATTGGTATTGTTGTGTTTCAATGTAAAAATATTGAGGATATCCTAATATTTTATATTTATTAACCTGTAACTTGCTATGGCAGTATCCTCCATGTCTTTAATATGGTATACCCTAGTTCTAGATTTCCTGTTTTGGTTTTATAATTCCATGCTAACAAGATATCAAGCTAGAGTGAACCTTGAATCCAATGTTATGGATGGAATTATTTCATGAGATTGAATAGCTTGATTTTATATTCATGTACTTCACACCAAGTAAGGTTGGATGTTATATTATGTATGTCATATCTATGTTGGGATTATGTGGTAAATCCCTATTTGAATGGATAATATAGTCATGGTGTTCAACTGGATGCACACTCTATTAGTTTCAATATATATATATATATATTCTCTTATAGTAATAAGTATGGAAGCTCTGCCATGAATGGTAGAGCATGAACTCATTTTCGATAATAGGCTCGCTTCGTCACTGCATATAGTTTAGGGTAGTGTATTGGAGATCCCTATCTCCTCGTTCGCATGCTAAACTATTACTTTTGTGTGAATGCTTATTTGAGCTTTCCCATGATGTAGACCTAGGTTTTGGGTTGGTATTTTTACCTTCTCCATGCATAGGTCCAAGAGATCCTTGTTCTCCTTGTTGAAGATAAGATTTCCCCAAGGGCAGGAGTCAAACTCTAGTGCAGGCCCAAATTCCCATAGAACCATTGTGATCGAGTCATGTTCAACCTTCACAAATGGCTTTAATATTTTTTTATGACCCAAGTTTTACGCATAACCACTATGAATTTAACCAAGAATATTCATCTACATGCACAAGAGGTTTTCCTTGCATTCATTTCTTGGTATTTCTCAGGATTGATCCTCGCTTCTAGAGAGGGAAATTTTGGAGAATATCCACATAAATTAGTTCCACATAGAGGCACTAGGTGGGTTAGATTGGATATCATAATAATGAGAAACAAATACCCCATCCATTTCCAATGCAATCCACAGTTCACTCTTAGGTTTTTCCAATGAATGGGTTCAAATACTCCTTGTATTGTTTGTGTTCCCTATTTGCCTCTCAGTGATAATCACTTATCCTATTCATAGATAAAATCATAACATTACGTTGAAGATATATAGGTGAGAGTATCCTATAAATAGCTCATTTTTGTTAATGAGCCCTCACTCCAATCCCCGTGAACAAGTGTTTAACATGGTTTGTACCCAAGATTGAGTGGGGTGATTAATGGCTCGCAAGGGATCTAAGATGACATAAACCTAAAGGGTTGCATCCTAGAATCCATAAAAGTTCATGCAAAAGGGAAATTACCGGATTGTCATGGTGACGTCAGTAGCATGGAATAGTTTTGGATGACTTGGAGGTTGTGCGTTGGTCAACAGGAGGTCCAACTCCCATGTAGGAAAAGCTTAATGTGATACAAGGATATTAAAGGCGGGGAAGCCAAGATGATTTAGTGCATGGCGTCATGGCAGGAGCCAGCGATGGACCAATCGTGAACAATGGTGTTTAGAGAGGCAGGGACCCACATATGGGTCATCCCAAAGGGTCAACCATGGAGAAGATTTTGTAAGTGAAAAATGGAGAGGGGTTGGGGTAACATGCCTTGGAGATGGGAAAAGTGCCAACAATTAACACCCATCAACTGGTATGTGTGTGTGTGTTTGTGTGTGAATCCTACGCATACATACATACATAAATATACAAATACATATGTGTGTGTATGTGTGTGTGCGTAGGATTTGCATATTAATGCATGGCGTGGGATGTGGAACCCAAACCCATGAACGGGTCGACAACCAATAAATAAATGCCAAGTGGCGATGGGAGTTTAGCCAAATCAGTATAGCCACGTGGTTACCCATGGCCATAATGATGATTTTGCACTCCCTAATTCATCGGAACTTCAATGGTCATATTTTTTTATCCAGAGGTTGGATTGACGTAAATTTTTGTATCGTCGAATTCGCCCTGACAAGACGAACACATCGGTGATGTCTAACTGAGTTTTTAATCTAGTTGAGAAGATTGAAATTTTTAGACCCTGTTTCCATAACGGTGCCTTGGATATTGGGTCAGAAGAGTAACTATCCTTCTCATAACCTGTGTTTTGTAATGGATAAGGGGGGGCAGGGGGTTGTTACAGTGATGCACACAAGTGAAAAGCAGGTTGGTGTGATTGTATGAATATGGACAGTTCACATACCAAATTGGTGACATGGTTGTGATGGGTCATTTTTTTTTAAAAGGTTAAAAATAGGGTGGACACATTATTTGTAGATATTTTATGCCTGAATATGTATCTTTCCAGTATATTCATCTGGTCACAGAAACTTGGATCAGTCTCATAGAAATTAAAATAAATACAGGTGAACCAAGGAGATGGAAGATGACGGAATCTGACCATGAACGTATTATGGAAACTTTCATTCCTATCACCCATTGCCCATATGAGTATATGATGCAAATGGCCATCCTTAAATTCAAGTTTATAGTAGTCAAGTGTAATATAATATAGTATAAGAGATCAACATGTGAATTTTATAATTTAGAAATGTGACATTTGAATACTTTCAAATTTTGTGATTTTGAATGTGGATAAAATTAATAGAGAAATGTTTCCCTCTAATCTAGGAAGGATTCAGAATGGCATGTATATGTTATAACTTTTAGGTTCCTTGAGGTGCTTAAGTTTCTAAAGTTTTCCAAATTTCAAGGAGGTTTTATTTTAGGGATGGGATCCCTAGTGAACCCTGTAAATTTAGAATCAAGAGGGATCTAAATTTTAATTAAAATTTAGAATCAAGATGGATTTAGATTTATATTTGATTGAAAATTTTGATATTAATTTTTTTTTAAGTCATGTATCGTATTCATGTTGATCATGGAAGAATTTTTACAGGTATACATCATAATGGGTCCTAGAAAATCCATTTCAGTATCTAACAACCAAGTTGATATAATATTATTTTACTTAAAATGGAAATTCAACTATCTAGGTTATGAACAACATTAAAATATTTGTATGTTATTAATAAATGCCATGTGTCATTTTGGATTGTAAAAAGTGATACATACATACATACATACATACATACATACATACATACATACATACATACATACATACATACATACATACATACATACATACATACATACATACATACATACATATATATATATATATATATATAAGCTCTTGTAGATAACCTCAAAAGAAATAAAATCGAATAAAACATATTTTTTGCTTACCATACATATTTTTAAATTGAATAAAACTTATTCACTCCCATTTGTGTTTTTTAATTGAACCTTAAGATAAGGAATTGATTGAAATACTTGGATATCCAAGTAAATTTAGGAAAGTTCATAACATTATATTAAATTATGTAAATTTTATCATATATTGTTTTTTGGTATATTAAATTCCAATACATATGACTTATATCATGTTATGACTAATCTCTTGTAGATAATCTCAAAATAAATAATATTGAATAAAACTTATTTGGTGTTTACAATGTATCTTTTAAAATTGAATAAAACTTATTCCAATCCTATTTGTGGTTTTTAATTAAACATTGAGATAAGGAATTGATTGAAATACTTAAAAGAGTTGACTATGCAATAGTATATGGCTAGATCGCAAAAAATTCCACATATAGATTTTTTATTATAATGATCGATGACTTTATAATTCAAATAATTTATTATTAAAATCATTGTAATAACCGAAATTAATTGCACTAAAAGGCACTTTGTACAAGTCAATATGAAGCATATTCGTAATTATTTCCATACTCAGTATTAAATTGATACATGATATATTGTAGTTTATTCTAAGTATCAACGTTACTTGCATTATAGAAAGTTTGTACTTATTTTTTTGGCCTACGAGAATAGAAAGATCAAACTTGTTATTTTGTAAAATTGTACTTCTTAAATATTCTTAACTAAAGGTCTTAAGATAAGGAATTGATTGAAATACTTGGATAGCCAAGTAAATTTAGGAAAGTTCATAAAATTAAATAAAATTATAGAAACATATCATTAAAAAAAATTGTATATTAAATTCCAACATATATTACTTATATCATGTTATGACTAAGCTCTTATAGATGACCACAAAAGAAATAAAATTGAATAAAACTTATTTGTTGCTTCCCATACATTTTTTAAATTGAATAAAACTTATTTCAATCCTATTTGTGTTTTTTAATTTAACCGTGATATATTTTAGTTCATTTTAAGTATCAAAGTAACTTGCATCATAGTAACATTGTAATTATTTTCCTAGTCTCTGAAACTAGAAATCAAAATTGTTATTTGTTTTAATAAAATTTATACTATACAAGAAAATTAAAGCTAACGAAATAATTGATAGATCCATAAACTAAAATTTAATGAACATCCATAAACAAGATTAATAAACATGCATAAATTGAACTAATGAATGTATTAATAAATTGTCCATATGAAAGTATATACAAATTACATTACATGAACATCCATAAACTGAAATAATAAGCATCCATAAACCGAAATAATGTTCATGTATCCATAAACTTTCCATGTATGAAAATATACAAAGTTTTTATCACATGTGAATGTGCCCTATGAAATTGGCCTTAAAATGTACAAAATATCCACTCTAAGTACCACTAGTACCCATATGTGACCACTGGTTAAACATGGCATCCAGAATCTGGTACTACAATATAACACATTCAAATTTAAATTAATTAGATCGTTACCTATACAAAATAAACAATCTAGAAATAAATGAGTTTGAACCACATCTATTTACATATGAATCGACTAACCTCACTCAATTCCAAATGGAAGTCAGATAGGATGGGAGTCTGGTCAATATGGGTTTCTGTTCCCCTGCATGTGGCTCAAATATTGGGTTTTGCATTGATGGACTCACATCGTCAGTGCCTCCATACCCAACATCCTTCTTGTGCATAAACATAATTGTGACATCGACACCACTTTGAATCTAGTCCTGTGTACACAATGGAAAAGATAAATTATAATTATTCTATGAATTAATTTGCATGCATTTAACTTTATAAAAAAAAAAAAAATTATATTAGGAATAAAAAAATTTACCTCAACCATTGGTCCATGTGGTTGTACATGGTGACTCAACTCCACAAGGGTGTGATGAGGTGGAGGTGGAGGTGGACAAGACTCCATGGAAACATGCACTTGTGGAGGTTGTTCTGGATGATCAACTACCCCCTCGAATGATCTCAGAAGCTCATCCATGTAGCCAGGTTGTTTCTACATGTTATCATGAATTTATTAATATAAATGCAATATAATATGAACTTATTAATATAAATAATGTATAATTTGAGAATAAGAGTCAAAATTCTTGTATATATGTACCTGTCATGTTACATGGGTCATGCACCCTCCAAGTATCATGTATGACATCACAACACATATATGCATATGACAAAACCTGGTTAGCAATTATACTCTAAAGATATGAATCATCATATAATGGAATTGGCGGGTCATGAGGCAATGGTGAAGGTATTCTCATGTCTCCATGCAATGCGACATGTGCACTAGCCAATGTTGTTCGCACGCTATCTATAATGGTATTCCTTGTCTCAGCATCGATTTGCAACGACTCCTCTATCTCCATTGGCAATACCATGCTTTGATACAATAGTGGCAACAATCTTGGAGATGACGGTACATGCACAGGGTCCCTACGAGCCCTGGCACGATCATAGATATGTCCCCTGTCGGGTACATAAAATTCAGATCCGATGTTGGTGTAATCTGACTCATATGTAGCACGAACTCCTCATATAGATGCTTTGCAAAGTAAATGGGGACCTATTCATGGTGGGGGGACTTGCCTCAAGCTCTGATGAATTGATCATAAACAAAATGGTTTGTATCAACATTCTTAAAATATTTGAGTGGAATAGGACTAGCATGTCTAGCATGGTGGTCTAGAGGTATGTCAAACAACTACCCACAAACATCAATGTCCTTGGTGGCATTTTTCACTGTCTCCCAAGTATCTAGGCATCTAACCTCCAACCTCCTAATCATATATATGGAATGTAGGAGGTGGCCCTATGGGCCCACCCTATGGTATGTCTAGATAAACCTATTGATGATCTCCAACATCAAACTCAAACTACACCTAGTAGGAAACCTAGCAGGGAGATTACCCAACTCTCGTGTGATCCATGCATGCTTTCCCCAAACTTCCTCCAGTGTGATGGTGGTTGTACCATCATTCCACGGAGGGATCGACACTGCCTTGTCATCCTCAACTTCACCCTACTGAGGTTTTGCAAATCATAAATATAATTCAACCTATATAAGAAACTAAGCATAATAACATATACATTGAATTCAAGCACATCAATTAAAGACAATTTAAAAATTAAAGACAATTTCAATACATAAACACATGAAGTTTAAATAGGATTTAAAAATGTAGGAGGTGTACCTAAAACAAGTGAATATGATCCACTATTTGTAACAGTATCATCATTAGATACATAAACATTGCTTCTGACACTCTAACTGGCATCATAGCCAGGATCTACGAGTGGAACATGTACTCTAGTTGGGCTACATGATCTATCACAAGCCCGACCATGTATAGCAGATCCCCCCACACTCTGATGGCCTGTAGTTGCGGGATGTATGGGAGATGATTGCATATTACATATAATGCATATAAACTAATCCAAGTAAAAAACATTGACTAAACTATTACATATAAATTAATCCAAGAAAAAAATGTTAATTTAGAAGGAATGTTGACAAGAAAAACATTTCTAAACTCAAGTAGAATAATCTAGCATTCATAAAATTTAGAGTCCATTTTTTGATAATTTATCAACCAAAGTATTGAGTTCCATGTAAGCACAATTGAAAAAAGTCATCAAAACTAACTTGACATTTTTTTTTATTTCTAAATAATGCATTTTATTCATAGAGCATAAATATGTAAATATATGTAAAAATTTGAAAATAAACCTATTTGCAAAACTAATAAAATTCCATGCCAACCAAATACTCCATAATACAAGTTCTTATATTGTTTGACTTTTACACATGACATGTACTAGGTGCAAGCACATGAAGACAAAGTTTATGCACTACATAATGAAACAATATGGTACAAATTAGAAAAGAGTCAAAATGTTTTTATTCATTTTAAATGCACTTTTCATCATGGATTTAATGTATGCATCAATGATGCATTCTTGAAACTTGAACATATATATCTATATATATATATATATATATATATATATATAAAGAGAGAGAGAGAGAGAGAGAGAGTTATGCTATGCTATATCTATATATAGTTATGTTAGTTATAGTTGAATATATCAAGTTATGTTATATATAGATATATATTTATATATTTATATTAAGTTATAGTTATGTTACATGTTATGTTATTTATATGTGTATGTTATGTTATAAATTTATATTATGTTAAAAATTAAATGTTATATATATGGGTATGTCATGTTATGTTATAGTTATATATATATAGTTATGTTAGGAACTATATATTTATATATCTTTATAACCATATATAGTTATGTTAATTACTATATTATATATAATTATGTTATATAGTTAAATATAATTATATATGGTTATGTTATATATAGTTACATAAGTATATAGCTAGCAATTGCACCACATGTTGCAAAGGAAACGTCGTAAGGCAATATCACAAGGTTAGGAAACTATAGAGAAATGGGTGTTGCACAGCCGTTGACAGACATATATATCCTTTGGAAGCTCCAAGGGGCATAGAAGCAAATAATCTATGTTGCAATCCAAACATTCAAAAACATCACATGCATTCCATTCCTCTTAGAGACCTAAGAGTTATAAGAAATGTTTATAGCTTTCAACCTTCTTAACTCCCTTGAGTACTTTAATAATTAAAAAAAAATTATACAAGAAATATAAAGATAAATTTTCCTAGCTATATTTCTCATGTATATTTCTCTTTGACTTCAAGTACAAGCATATCCAAATAAAAATAACAATTTCAAAAAAGTCATCTTACAAAATTGAAAACTTCTCTAGAAATGGAGAAAATTTCATTTATAAAATAAAACCAATCTCATTCACTAATAGGATTGCTTGGCCTATCTCTTATAGGCAAGAATAAACAGCTTGAATGGCATTGATTACCAAAATCTGAAATCCAAAACCAAAGATCATGCAACCTCTCGAGTATCCTACAATTCTCAAGATAAACACGAGAGAGAAAAACAATCATCTCCACAACAACCTCATCATATAAAAATGGAAACACTAAAGAAATCATCCAAGGAACATTTCCTTATTGATTTCTTTGAACAATAACATGACAATTTCTTGCTTGTTGTTGCAGTCTCATCCATTATCACCTTCCCAATGATGTGAGCACCAAATGAAAATTTCTTGGGTAAATTTATTCTCAAAGAATCATAGTAAAGCCATATTCTTGAAATATAATCCTTGGATTTCCCTATATCCATCCAAAATCCGAGCAATATCATGGCATAGAGTTGCTTCTCACTCGTTATTTTTGGGAACCCCTCTTTTTTCAATTGAAGTGGGTCTTAGCTCAATCGTATTCAGAACACTGGAATTTGGAAGGTAAATCCCTACATTGATTTTGTTTCCAACAAAGATATTAGGCTTCTCCACAAATCTATCAACTCGACCAGTTTCTTCATCAATAATAACCACTCCATACTTTTATGGCTCACCACCTAGGACAATTTGTTTTTTATCATTGTTCGTAGACATAATAAATACCT
Organism: Pinus albicaulis; assembly: GCA_034641835.2. Taxonomy (NCBI): domain Eukaryota; kingdom Viridiplantae; phylum Streptophyta; class Pinopsida; order Pinales; family Pinaceae; genus Pinus; species Pinus albicaulis. The sequence continues at coordinate 30,534,688 of MU968411.1, read as the reverse complement.
CGTAAATACATGTTTCACTAGATTTTTAAATACAATTAACGTGACTATAAAAAAAACAGAACCACAATACAAGTTATCTGGATTAGATATGAATCCCAATATTTTCTTCAAACGCCTTCAGAAATCTCAACATCACCTGCATTCAAAAATTGTATAAAACAAATTATATCAAATATTTCCCTTGGAAACCCCACTCCAACTAATTAAAGATGAGAAAACAGAAATCTGTAATCAAGTACAAAAATGCACAAGTATTTATTACATTGAAATTATTCCATTCCAAGGCTATATTATGCAAAACCCTAAAAGAAGAAAACCAACATAATGTAAATTAGGAGAGAGAACGGGGTTATGCACGCTCATCTCTACACCTCAGGCTCATAATTGATTGCTAAAAAAACTTCATCAACTCCAATCTCTTTCAGAGCTTCGATCTACACAGAAAGTGTTCTTCAATTCCTTTTTATTATACATTTTATTATGATCTAAGCAATCAAAATGCAGGGATCGAAACCCAATAGCTCCATACCAAATGATTCATAGGCTTAGAGAGCTTATTCACTTAGTCATTTTTTTGTAAGCCTTCCTTAAATAAGATTGGCCTTATTTTCAATTCCTTCACATTAAATAAAATTTGGAAGATTAAGTCCTGAAGACACATATTAATTACTCTTTATGTAAGCATGTATCTTCCATTCAAGAAATTCAGTTTCAAGTCTCTCTTCGGAGAATAATTTCTATCAAATTGGGAGTCTAGAATGGATGTTCTAAGATGGTGTTCAAGCTTAATTTCTCCATCATTCAAAGGCTTCACCTCATCATCAATTTCAGTTTTATGTGGTGTACATGGCCTTGATATTTGCATGCTCTGCATAAATAAATTTCCTTCACCTCCAATAACTCTTACTGGGATGGATAGTCGTTATTTTAGATCCATAACTATCAGGAATTCTTCAGATTTCATCTGCAGAATATTAATCATGGTATTCTTTTCTTCTGACAACCTTTTCGTACACATCACTCTCATTATCAAATTGATTTTGATTACCAAGGTGTTGAAAATCCTTGATTAGGGAACCCTCTTTTCCAAAGTTTTTATAACCCCCAAGTGTACTTTGGAAACTCAGACTTCTATAGAAATTCATTTGGTGTTCATCTTCATCTTCATCAGACTGATCAAACATTGGATAACTATCTTTATGGGAGAATATTGCTTGAAATTGATACTCTACCACATATTGACCTCTTCAATTTGGGTTTAACATTATCCTCAAAAGTATCGTTAGTTTCATACTCTTATTGACTATGTATGTACTCATCATGATAATATTGGTAGGATTTTTTCACACAAGATGGACCATTCTTTGATGAAGAAACTTGATCAACCAAACATTATTCTCTAATTTAAAAAATTGAACTTTCTTTCTGAATGGGATGAATTGTTTCATTTGGGTTTTCTGTAATATTTTTGTAATTGAATATGTTTTCTATGACATATATATTTTATTTTTTTCACTGAACTTATATTTTATAATTTTGCAGGTAGGAATTTAGTTATTAAATTTAACTAAGATATTATCCTTCAGAGCAACTTATGCACCTTATGATTGGGTGCGAGAGATTTTTTATTATTTTTCTTGTTATTCATTTCCTTATTAAATGTATCATATTTTCTTTTTAGAATGTAAATGCATTTATGGAATAGCTTTTCCTCTCTCTCTTTTGTCTGATGGGGGATAAGATTGTTAAACTATAAAATATAAGTTCAAACTATAAAAGCTAAGATGTATAGAAGGTGGGCATTGAATTTTTTGTTTAAGATGGACATGGAATTTTTATTTGTTTGTTTATTTATTTATGATAGAAATTGAAGTATTTTTTGTTAGTAATATTTTTTGAAGGGTTGTTTATCATCTTCACATTAAGTACTAAAGGTATTGGATATATCTCTTCTACTGAAACATATCTCTTAAAATGAAATATAGAAATCTCTCTCCCTATATATATTTATTCACTTTTGTTGCACATATTCCTTAAAATGAAATATATAAAACATTATACATATATAATCATTTACTTTATTTTACTTTATGACACGTAAAAATATTCTATTTAAAATAGACATTGAAATGTTTTATTTAGGAATAATATAAAATATTTTTTATCATCAATACTATTTTTTTACAAAAGTTATATGTTATTTTCATATTGCAAAATTAAAGCAGTTACAAATCTTCCTAATAATATTTTTTCAAAAATATTTAATATTTTATTAAAGATAAAGATTAAAATGTTTATTTATAACTTAAATTAAAATGGTCCACGGGGTCTTGGATAGATGTATAGGGTGCTCTATTAAGACACTCCTTGATGTGAAGTCACTCGTTCAATTTCCTGCCCCAATAGGGGTGATATCCTGGACATGATAAAGATGTAGTCCTCCAAACTTACAAAAAAAACTTAAATTGAAATGATGTTTTTCTTTATTAATATTTTATATTAATTCATATATTATATATAAAAATATTACATAAATCCTCATATGTTATAACATATTAAAAGATAAAAAATTCATTAATTCTCTTTCTTATTACACATTTTCCAATTAAGTTATTTTAACATTATTTTCTTATTAAATTATCACATTATTAATATTTATATAATTTTAGATCTAAGACATTTGTGATCCATAATGTAGATAAATGTCTTTCGGATTAATCACATCATTAGGATTTGGTCAACATTTCGAACCATCTAATGTGGTTCATCCTCAAGACAAGGTGAAGAAGGAAATCGATCTCATTGAATAAATAGTAAGGATGCGCCAATGCCCAGTAATAGTTGTTCAAACTAGCTGTTATAAAACTAGTCGTTAATTAGTTAATTAGTTGAAAATTTAAAATTGTTTTTTTAATTTATTTTAAATATTATTTATTATTTTAAAATATTATATAGAGGGGGAAGTGGTAACAAATAAAATAATGATATTGATTAAATTATTAAATTATAAAAGAAATAAGAGGAAGGGGTGAACACTAGTGAAGGGAATAAAAAGGAGGGGTTAATGAATAATATATAAAAAGGGAATAAGGTGAAGGGGTAACTACTAGTATAGGGGATAATATTAAAATAATGAATTTATTAAGAGAAATTAATAAAAAGGGGGGTTAATAAATAATAAAACATCATAATAAGGAGAAGAGGGGGGCTTATGAATAATAAAGAATAATATAGAATAAATCTAATAATTCTAAAGAGCAGAAAGGGGGGAGAAAAATATCACGATATGTGTGTGTGTGTGTGTGTGTATTTTAATAAGAGTTAAGAAACAACAGAACCAAGGATAATATCCAGCAAGAGAAAGATGCATAAAAACAAAAACCAGAAAGAAAACAAATCACAAATACAAAAGGAGGAGGAAAAATGAAAGAGGGGAAGAAAATAAAAGACAAAGGAAAACAACCCACAGGGGATGAATCACCTCGAGAGGGTCGGAGTCCAGCTCTTACTTAATTTCCACCCATCATCTCTGTTGAGATTTTTGGGATGTCTCTCAATTTCAATAGCCTCCCTCAGCTTTCTATGATGGAAGTGATCCACCCTAGCAATGACTTTGGAGTCTTCAATGCAAACATGGTGACATGATTTCCCAGCATGCTCCACAAGGGCAGAAGTGCGAGAACGACTGTGCCTAATGTCTGCAGCATGCTCAAGGATTCTCTATCAAATGGATCGACCAGTTTCCCCAATATAGGGAGTACCGCAGGAGCAAGGTACTAAATAAACACCTTTCATGTCATTGGGGTCTATAGGGTCTATATTGGGGAAACTGGTTGATCCATTAGACAGAGAATCCTTGAGTATGCTGCAGAAATTAGGCACAGTTGTTCCTGCACTTCTGCCCTTGCGGATCATGCTAGGAAATCATGTCACCATGTTTGCATTGAATACCCCAAAGTCATTGCTAGGGTGGATCACTTCCATCATAGAAAGCTAAGGGAGGCTATTGAATTTGAGAGACATCCAAAAAATCTCAACAGAGATGATGGGTGGAAATTAAGTAAGAGCTGGACTTCGGCCCTCTCAAGGTGATTCATCCCCCGTGGGTTGTTTTCCTTTGTATTTTATTTTCTTCCCCCCTTTTATTTTTCCTCCTCCTTTTGTATATGTGGTTTGTTTTCTTTCTGGTTTTTGTTTTTATGCATATTCCTCTTGCTGGATATTATACCTGGTTCTGTTGTTTCTTAACTCTTATTAACACACACACACACACACACACATATATATATGGTGATAATTTTCTTCCCCCTTTCCGCTCTTTAGAATTATTAGATTTATTCTATATTATTCTTTATTATTCATAAGCCTCCCCCCCCTCCCCCCGCCCACCTCCCTTCTCCTTATTATGATGCTTTAGTATTTATTAAACCCCCTTTTTATTAATTTCTCTTAATAAATTCATTATTTTAATATTATCCCCTATACTAGTATTTACCCCTTCACCTTATTCCCTTTTTATATTTTATTCATTAACCCCTCCTTTTTATTCCCTTCACTAGTATTTACCCCTTCCCCTTATTTCTTTTATAATTTTATAATTTAATCAATATCGTTATTTTATTTGTTACCCCTTCCCCCTCTATATAATATTTTAAAATAATAAATAATATTTAAAATAAATTTAAAAACAATTTTAAATTTTCAACTAATTAACTAATTCACGGCTAGTTTTATAATGGCTAGTTTGAACAACTATTACCGGGCAATGGCGCATCCTCACTATTTATTCAATGAGATCGATTTCCTTCTTCAGCTTGTCCTGAGAATGAACCACATTAGATGGTTCGAAACGTCAACCAAATCTTAATGATGTGATTAATCCGAAAGACATTTATCTATATTTATATAATTAGAAGAAAAACAAAATTCAGATCAAGCAAATAAATTCCAATGCAATTACCAATTACATAAAACTAACAAAAATAAATAAATAAAAGAAAATTCAGGTTTCTTAAAGTTACACATTTAAATATTTTTATCAATTACACCTCTGAAATTCAAGGCAATTCTAATTAAAAAATCCCTATTAACAGAAATTCAATAAAAACCATTGATATAAGGACGGGTTCTAGACGAGATTGGATGTAAGATTTTTTGTGGTCATTTATTCCACATTGTCCTTTAAACGGTGGGCCTTTGGACAAGATATGGAAGAGACATCAGGGCACTCAGTATTTTCCTTTGTGAATCACGGATCTCTAATTTATTAGCTTCCATGGTTTCCCAGACAAAATAATTGGACTAGGAGTAAAATTTTGAGATAATGTTATTTAAAACCAAATCAATTACCATGGTCCGGAACTAGATTAATCAACGACCATGTAATTAAACCTTAAATAAGTAGGCTAACAAATAAGACATTATTCTTTGTTGAATGTTATTTTGGACAGATAGCTAAATGTTGGTTTGCGAAATGTTGGAAGGAAAGAACACAGAAAAAGATAATCATTTTTCTGTGGTGTGTATGGCGGAACAAAAATTTAACATGGACAAACTTATAGAAAAGGGAGAAGATAGGTCTTGGAATTTGTTTACTGTGCAGGAACGCCGAAGATGACAACCTACACATCTTATATAATTGTGTTTTCACAAAAGAAGAAATATATCTATGATGTAAGCATTTCAATTTCTAGATTCCAGACTATCATACCCTCTTCGAATGCACTTAATGGTGGTTCTCAAAAGGTAAAGACTACCGGATCATACCCCTCACTTTACATTGGAGAATATGGATATGTAGAAACCAGCTAATTTTTGAAGGCAGGCAAACCCTGACAATGGGGATAGTGACATACATTGTACAGATTTGGGAAGGGCTGAGAGTCAAACACAAGCCTCCAAGAGACTTATCCATAAGACATCTTCCTCATGACATACAATATCCTGCGGGTTATTTTGATGGAGCTTCACAAAGGGGCAAGTGTGGCTGCGGGGTCTGGATGATGATTAATCCATTATGCCACTATAAGATACATTTTTTTGGAGATCAAGGAACCAATACCAAGGGGGAGACAATTTCTTTGTGGGGGCTTCTATAGTTTTCCAAACAGCAATACATTGCTAAAATATGGATTTTTGGTGACTCTAAGATCCTGATAGATTATCTGAATAATAAAAATCGTCTAGCCCCTACATATTTGTCCTCCTAGATAGACAGGATAAATTCGTTGGTTAGATCCTTTGCCAGTATAACTTTCACGCATATCTATAGAGATAAAAACATGACAGCCTATAGGCTATCGAAGAAGGGTCTAAGTGGCACCTATGGGGAGATGCATTACGAACTTATTGATGTATAAGATACAGGAGCAAAAGGTATTGTCAATTTTAATTGAATACAAATGCAGGTGAAGAAAAAGGACTTCAAAAGAATGGAGGAGACAATGTTTTGATACCTATGGACTATAAATATCACTCAACTATGAGAAAGAGAACATCTAAACAGAAAATGAATATAACCAATTTCAGTTTATATAACACGGTCGAGCACAAACATGTAAGAAGTATGGTAAGTTTTGGTCAAAGAACACTGGTTTTGATAAAAAGGATGTAAGAACAAGAATTCTGCAGAAAGATGATAATATAGGAATCACAACTGTAATATAACCTGGAATTAATGTAATATGACAAACTAATGGATTTTTTACTGGTACATGAATATAAACCAGACGTTTTTATGTTCGAAAAAAAAAAAAACAAACAAACAAAAAAAACAAAAAAACAACATTGTTCTTTATTATGAAATGTGCCCAATAAGCACTCATTAAATGAATTTGTGCCTCAAAGAATGTATGTTTATATTATCTAGCATGCCTTGCACATTGCTAAAATTACACTAAGGGAAACATTGGATTTCTGAGGGCATTGTCAAAGTGTTGGAGAAAAATACGATGAGTGTTTGTTTAGTTTTCTCACAATGGCACACCATTTTCACTTTTAATATTTACCACATGTTTATGCATTGTTGTAAGAACTTTTAAGATCTGAAAATATGGCCAGCATCAAACCTGGATGTTGTTATCTTCATGAAGGCAGAATTTTTTTGTTGATGAGGAGTGGTGTTACATATATATATAACAAAATTTTATCATTTTGGAATTTTTTGGAATTTTAACTTACTTAATTTTTTATTTAAGTAATTATTTTTTTTTTAAATTACTATATTTATTATTAAAAAAATTTAAAATATAAATTAATTTAAATTTAAAATAAAATAAAATTTCTCATTTAATAAATAGAAATTCATTATTGGCAACGATATTCATTATGTCAATTTTAAACTCCTAATATATTTATTTATTGGTTATAGATTGGTTGTCTTATGTTTTGGAGTTTTTTTTCACATATGTTTGGTCAAATTTGTTTGAAATTTAAAATACATTTAAAATAACAAAAAATCAAAATATTTTGAAAATTTATTTCGTTAAATTCCTAAGAAAAAACTTTGAAACCTAAGATAATTAGAAAATAAAGTTTTCACCATTCAAAAATAATAATAATAATAAAATCATAATAAACATGCTACCATGCAAATATTAAAAACTTATACTTATAATGAAAAAACATTAAAACATAAATTATATTTTTTTTGGTGGTTTTCAAGGGTTTCCTTGGTGATTTTCATGGGTGTTTTTTGTGGTTTTTAAGTTGTTTTTCTGGTTTTTTGTGATTTTAGTATGGTGGTGAATGGATGGCTTTCATTTCAATTATTTTATTTTTTTTGCAACAAAAGTCATTCAAATAGGGAAAAAATAATAGGAAACCTACCTTGGCCTCTAGATGGCGGTTGGTTTGAGCTTCTGGGATGTCAATGGGGTCATTGGGTAGTTATATCGAGCTCCTCTGTCTCAGTCGAATTCCTTTTCACCTCAAAATCTACACAAAATGGCTTGTGCAGACCACAGATAGGGTTTTTAATGAGAAATAACAACTCGATCAAGCCCAAGAGCTCAATCAAGGGTTTGTTTTAACGCTCGATCAAGCTATATTTAAGCCCTCAAACAGCCCGGTCGAGGGCTTAAATACCGCTCGATCAAGCACTTCAAATGGCTCAATCGAACTATTTTTTCACCCAAAACACACCCTTTCTTGCCAAAAAGTGTAACCCAACTTCATGCATAGACCCATGTGTGACATTGCATCTTTTCTATTTGTACTAAGAATCTATTTTCAACCATTAAATAAGCCAAGTTAAACCCACACATTCATCATGAGAAGTATCTTCTTTAAATGAAGTTGGCTCAAAGTTGGTAGATACATTTAATTCACAATCATATGAAACATCCATATCATATATATCATCTGAATTAGAATTCTTTATAGCACCTCCATCTTTTCTTGTGAATCATTTGATTCTTGTCTTTCTAACCTCATCACGATGAACACTCTCAAGTGTTTTAATGAGGCATTTTAGGGGACCTTTCTGATATGGTCTAATTTCTCCATTGATTGAGATGTGGACGCATCAAAATTTACCATTCCAATCCTCTCAATCACATCATTCAAAGGGTCTTCCTAATATAATGAAGTATATGGAAATCCATGAGGGGAAATTGATACTTAAAAAGAAGATTCCAGAGATGGATCCATGATATAGATTCCCCACTTCAAGATGTGGAATCTCAATAGCAAATTCATGATATATCTTTACATTGGTGAATATATCCAAACAATCAAGCTATCACTTAACAGTGTTATCAATCTTAGAAGATTCAAGTAAATTTACATCTCTAGAAAAAACAAAGTTCTTATTTACTTCATTGTAAAGAAAATATGCTTTATTGGTAGCTAAATACACCAGGAAGATGCACTTCCAACTCTTTCCATCAAGTTTGATTCCTTTTTCCTTAGGAATAAAGGGATAACAAGTGCAACCAAATACCATATAAATATGCCTTACCGAAGGAATATGACCATACTATATTTCATAAGGAGTCTTATTTCTAAGATCATGGGATGGACATTTATTTTCACATACACTACACATATCAAATTTATTAGATATAAGTTGTCATTAATGAAAAAGGAAAATATGGGTGACGACGGATTGATCAAAGAGCAAAGAGTTTGTAGCCATTTTAAGTATATAAGGTCAGACCAGATGCACCTAGAAACTACTCATATCGATAAATCTTGAAAATAGATTTCCAACGGTGTATTGAAGCCCAAAAATTTCCTTCTAGATTGAAATATATGGCGAGTCGAAGTTAGCTGACAAAAGGCACAATTTGCAGAGATAAATTGGTGCTAAGGGGTTAGTTGGCACTAAATTTGGAAATTTTCTCCAAATTTTCCGAAGGAGCTGGCAGAGAAATAGTTAAATTGTGGGAAAGTGTATGGGTGGCTTGCATGCCACACGTCACCTCTAATTCATCAGAGAAAAAGTGAGAGCCCATGCTCCCCCAAGGGTTAAACAACACGGGGGGTATGTGATGAGCTGAATTTCCCAAACTGCTAATCATGAGATCAATGGTCCTTGTTAAAAGCAGACCCCCTCCCCCCTTTAACATTAAACCACAAAAGGGGGGTATGTGAAAATCATTAGAATTCCAATATCAAAGTGGCACAACAGAAGCATGGAAGACACACAGCGAATAGAAGTGACAAGGTGGACCCATATTAGAAATATCTCCCCGAAATTATTTCCCTAAGAATTATCCAAGGTGCACAAGCTAAAAATGTTTGGAAGACTGTCCCGAGGTGATTTGGAGTAGTGACAAAGGACGTGGTCGATTGACGAGGAAGTGTACATGAGCAGCGATTGGCGCAAGTTTACCTAGCAGGAGACCCCACAAGCCACATCATCCTAAAATTATTTCCCACATAATTCCAAAGTGTGCATGATTCTAAATCTCTGGGGGTAATAAAACTGGGGAGACAAATATATTCTCTCCAGATGCAGTAAAAATTCTCGTTAGACCAAAAAATTTATAAAATAAATTCATTGAAAAACATAAGTTCGAAACCCCCCTTTTATCGTACAATGACATGGCATTTGGCCACATGGAAAAATCGAAAGAGGACACTAGGCACATTTTGATTGGCTTACAGAGGTGACATCGAGCCATGGTGGAGCCACAAGGGCATGATGATGTCATCATGACATTAGCAAGACATCTGGAACCAATGAGGATGTGACACGTGGCATACAGATTTGGAATTTTTGGTTGGCCAAGTGGGCCAAAAATGGATGGCACGTGGCACATGTCAGCTAGTAACATGCCGGAAAATTAAGACAGGGTGGCATCGAGGTGGAAGACACATAATCCTGATGATTTCCTAATTGGTTATTATGTGTGGCAAGTGGTCCCACAGGGACATGTCATATTTGGCCCCAGAAGGCCAGGCACCCCAAACATGTTGCCTTGTGATCTAGCATTGACAGGTCACCCCAGCAATTTTTTGATTCGTCAGTTTATTCCCACTAGGACATGTAACCCCAGAGGATTTACCCCAGCAGAAAACAAAGGTGCTTAATTGAGTTTTTCTAGGGAAATAAGGCTGAGGGGAAAATGGCTTGCTCTAGGACTTGGTTATATGATATAATGTGAAAGAGGGCATAGGAATTAAATCATGAATGATTTGGCGGCTATATTTGGTGGCATATTTGGTTGTTTTGCACCATATTTAGCAGTCATCCAAAATTGGAAAAGTGTGTGATCGAGTTTGCAGCTTGGTTACTGACATGGGAATAATTGGCAATTTATTTAGAAATTTTAATAAAAACTAGTGGTTAACTAAAGTTGGAACTGCAAATTGAAGTTCTACCAAATCCTATAGAATTCCAAAATTAAAATTTGGGCAATTTAACTAATATTTTCTCACAAGTATAGGAGATTATAGATTGAAGACTTGAATAACACACCTAGAAGACTGGATGGCACTTTTACATAAGAAAAAATAAGAATCTATGCATGATAAATAGCTTAAGTTAACTAAAGTTCTAAGAACTAAAATTATCAGTCCTTATTCTTTATCAGCATAATTGAATTTGCAAGAAGTTGGTTGATTCTATTGCTATTGTCGTTGGTGTTTCTTGTTGATCAGAGATCATAGGATGTTGAAGGTGATTTTGTGGTAATTGGGGTATGTGATTGAGGAGAAATTTTTTTTTATGACAGTGAATGGCATTCATGATTTGAGTTTAAAATTCAATGAAAGATAAATCAAGGAGATCAAGCAAGTGGAAGCTTACATTTCATGGGTTTTAGCTCCTTCCAGCAGTGGTCGTTAAACAGTTATGGGTTGGAGCTCCTTTTAGTATCAGCTAATAAATCATGGGTTGTAGCTCCTTTCAGTAGTAGCTAATAAATTAAGGAGTAGTAGCTTCCTTCTGGTTGTAACCAAATAAATTTGTAACAGCAACTTGAAGCTTGGCTTTTTGAAATTAATTAAAGTGAATATTGAATAATTTTTGTGTCAAATATGTGTTTCTTGTGTTGATTCTTTTGATGCTTGTATGAATGGTTACCAAAGTATTTATCGATGCCCTAGATTCATTACTTGTGAAAGAAAAATGTTAAAAGTTCTCACAATACTGATTCACCCCCCTCTCAATATTGTCCTGGTTTCTAGCAATTGGTATCAGAGGAACCAAGTTACTTAAGATCATTTTAACAATTATAAGAAAGATCAAGTGCCATAGAAAACCAAGAAGGAGGATAAACCAACAAGGCACCTATGTTCAATGGAATGAACTATGTTTTTTGGAAGGTAAGGATGAAAACCTATATTCAATCTCTTGGTGTTGATGTATGAGATGCAATGGAAGAAGAATATTAAAGGCCTCAAGCCCTGATTACTAGAATCAGAATATGGAATTTACATGCAATGATAAAGCTATGAACACTCTGCTTGTTGGCATACTTGAATCAAACTAGTCAAGGTCATGGATTTCACTATTTCAAAAGTTATTTGGGACAAGATGAGCAGTTGCTATGAAGATGATAACAAGATAAAGCAAGCCAAACTTCAAGGTTTTAGTTTGTAATTTAATTCTTTAAAGATGCATAATGATTAAGATATTTATAAATACTTTCTTAGAGTTGATGAGGTTGTGAACGCTATAAGAGGTCTAGATGAAGAGTTAAAAGAATCAATAGTTGATCTGAAATTTAAAAATGAAGGTTTCTTGAAAAAAATTTCAGGCTAGTTTATCTCTTGTGGTTATGGATCGAAATTGAGAAAGAACATAAACTTAGAAATTTTAGCTAAATTTCGCATATTTTAACAGTGAAAAATAGACAACATGCGGCATCACAAAACATCAATTTGATAACGGATTTCACCCCTCTTTGTCCACATCTCTGGGTCTAGCTTCCAATGTTGGCCCTTTAAATTATATGCTCAAAATTTTAGTTACATCAACGTACAATGCTCAAATCAAAAAAATAATGTCCTTAGTGTATAATCTCTTCTTGGGATCAAAAATGCTAAAAAAAGGCCAACTTAAGCATCCTTCTTCATTTCCCTCTTAACTTTCCTGCAAAATGACCCCTCTTTTAAAACTAGCAACAAAATGTACCTTTGGCAGAACCGACAAGCGATAAATTGGCACGGGTTTGTCGACACTTTCGCCTCAAATTCTGCAATTTGTTGAATGTTTAAAAGCACCAATAGGTTCTTTCCCCTAATCCTTCACCCCTTGGTCAGTCTTATGGGTGAAATGTGGACATGGACATGGGATCCCTACTCCTGGTCATATTGCAGTTAAAAATCCATGGGGTGGGTGCAGGAAGGTGCCACGCGCCCGCCCCTCCCTCATGGTCTGTCTTTGGTTACGGTAATTTTCAATGGGATCAGGGCCAAGGCTAACTCGCGCCCCTTTCACCTTGGTATACGGTCACATATCATGTCATATAACCGAGGTTGGGCTGGTCAGGTGAGCCATCGCACACCCCCCCCCCCCCCCCGCAAAAACCGCCAAACTGTAAATACTTTAACATAAACCATTAACCATGATACATTAAGAACTACCTCGGTGGTCTAACAGTAAGGCGTTTGGTTATATTGGTGGTGGTCATGGGGTCAAACCCTACCAAGGTTGGTCGACCAATATAAAAAAAAAAAATGCCTTTCGAGGCCCACGTGGCACCCTTCAATTAGTCAAACCTGAATCACAACAACCAATCAAACTTCGCCAACCGCCCTATATGATCCTACCTTGTTTCAACACAAGATTGGACCATCTGACCACCGTACTTTCATATTCACCTTGCTAAAATCAGCACCATGTCATCATACGGCATGCCCAATCATCTGCCGTGTCAACCATGCAAGTTGAATTTTTAGCTTTTCGCCAAAAAATTTAGAACTCGGTAACTTTCACATATGGTGTCAGATTGAGGTGATTCAAGTGTCGTTGGAATCAAAATGATGAGCTCTACGATTTGGAACTAGTTTTAGAATAATTTTATCACTTTTGTTTCTGAGCATATTTTTGATCCCCTGGATCATTCCTCCCCACTGGAATATTTTGGACCACCAAAATTATGTTTTTACTCAGCAAGTAAGTGAGGATAAAGCTCCCTCACTTTCCCAATCTCAATCCACCTTACTTTACTTAGATTGGTACCTTTGATCCCCACCTAAATATAATCCACATTGCCTCTGTGTGAAGTCCTGATCCTCTTGTCAAGAATTGAGTCTTCCTGCAACTCATTTAAATATTTAGGAGAAAAATATTCTATAGATGGAATCTGAACATTCTCTTCACGATCATCAATCATTGGAGGCTCATACAATATCAAGCTTTCCACATTAAAAAAAGAAAAAATTTGCATATAAGGTGGCAAATCTAATCGGAAATCATTGTTACCAATCTTCTCCAAGATTTTAAAAGGACCATATATGATTGGCTTGAGATTTTTACCTTCACCTTGAATTATTTCCTTGTTGATATACAACCAAACTTGATCTCCCACTTGAAAATTACGATCAATCCGATGCTTGTCATGTCTTTCTTTTTACTTTGATTTTGTTTTCTTTAGTTTCTCTTGTACTCTTTGATGCACTAGTTGAATTTTTTCAATGAAATGCTTGGCTTTATCCACATCACTATGGCCATCTACTACAATATATTTACCAAATATGAAATCCAAAGGAGACTTTGGCAAATAACCCAAACAAGCTTCAAATGGAGATACTTACGTAGATGAATGCTAGGCACGATTGTAGGTATGTCTGATGTAATGAAAATTCTCATCCCAAAGTTTAGGATGATTACCACAATATCCTCGAAGAAGATGCACTATTTTTCGATTCACTACTTCTTTTTGGTCATCGTATTTTGGATGAAATGTGTTTCTCTTCTTCAACTTGGTGTCCATGAGTTACCATAAACTTGACCAAAACTTCCCGACAAATTGAGAATATCGATGAGAAATAATATAAGTGGGTAACCTAAAGTGAACCCGTACATTTTGGAAGAACATATTTTTGGTTTTTTCAGTTGTAAACTATTTCCTACATGGCATCAACACACACATTTTGTTGAAATGAGCCACAACAACATAAAGATAAGCATGACCTTTCCTAGACATTGGTAGTCCCCCTACAAAATTCATAGAAATACTTTCCCAAGGACGATAAGAAATAAGAAGTGTAGTGTAAAAACCCAATTTCATATTGGTAGGCTAAGGGCTTGCTAGTAGTGCACATGGAACATCCTCTTAAATATTTTGAAGCGGTTTTTGTAACAGTCGTGGTTAAAAATCCATGTAAAAAATAATAAAGGTAAAATAAGACCTTGGTCATGGGACACTTATTCCAAGTTGAATGTTGGGTAAAAAATCCTAGTGTGGGTGTTGATATGGTTTATTATGGCTATGGAAATTGGAAAAGGCAATGGCTAAGGCTTTGGAAAGGAAAAGTAGCAATTATTTATGAAAATAATGGAAAATAGGGGAAAAGGAAGGTGAAAGGTCACATGTTCCATGTGAGGAGGAAAATTAAGGAAAATATTGAAAAATTGAAGAAATTAGACGCCTCATTAATAAAAAGGCTTTTGAGGATCAGTTCATGGCTTTTGATCAGTTCAATTTTGGACCCTTATATTTTTCTTGGAGTACTCTTGGAGGAGTGTGGCATACTTGGAATTTTGCATAAAGAAGGAAAAGTAAGAGTAGGAAAGCACAAGAGGACATCGGGATCAGCAACTACAACGGGTTTTACTTGTAGGTATCGAGTTACATGTATGTTTTCCTCACTAGTTTTGGCATGCATGGAATATGCTTGTTGTCTCTTGGTCATGACTATCATTAGCATGGAGAATTTCCTAGACTGACAGTGATTTTTCCTAGGCTTTCCATTTTCTGGATAGCATGATGTTGTGGGTTTTAGTCTTTTTTTCTGGTTGATTTCATGTGCCTTTGGCTATGGGTTGATTTATTAGTTCCTGAAATCCTTGGTTTGACAACTTCTTTGGATGCCCTGTAACAACTTGGGTTTAGTTACTAGTCCTGGAAGCCTTGGTTGGACAAACGCTCTGGAAGCCCTTGGTGGGTTGAGTTACTAGTCCTAGAAGCCATGTTTGGACAAACTCTCGAGAAGCCTAGTGGAAGCTCTAGGTTGAGTTACTAGTCCTAGAAGCCCTAGTTGGAACAAATGCTCTAGATCCCTTGACAACTTCGGTAGAGACCAATCTGGTGATGCTTAGTGATGTCCGACCATAAGGTGGAATCACTGGTTGAGGGTTGAGGTGGTTATCCTCTGGAAGCCCTGCTTTGGTTTTGATTGATGTGTTTTATGAGATCCCATGTTTATGCTTGGAATATGGCACGAGGGTGACTGGTTGAAAGAAATATTTGGCTCATCATAGTCTATTTTTGGGTTGTTTGTGGAAGTCTCGTACCTGGCCTGCCTATGAAATTGTCAATAAGAGCTCTTTCTCCTTGGTATTTTATGGGTAAATATATTGGTTTATATGTGGTTTATATTGTTGTTATATCCTTGATATTTTTGTTGGTTATATGATCCAGGTGGATATTGGTGGCCACCTGCCTATAGAACCCCACCATTATTTCTTTCAGTTTTTCAGTCTCCATAATTGTAGCATAGTTTACTATTTTTGGCAGTTTATCGGGTTCTAAACTTTCGAAGTTGTTTTGAGGCCCTATACAACGTTTTTTTTTTTTTTTTGGGAAACAGGAAAACATGAGTCTTTGACTCATGTTTGCATTCAAAATTTGTATTCCTTAGATAGATCTTTCTAACGAGGTATTTTGCACATCAAACGGAGTTCGTATGCCAAATTTACAAACCTCGGAAGTTAATGTACCAATTTACCCCAATGGGACCCACAGTTTTGGTGATTCGTCTCCTAGGGTTAGGTTTTTGGATGTTTACATTTTTCCATTGTTTCACAATGATAAATAGTCATTTGAGCCTCATTGTAAAGCAGTTCAAAGGCATGTAGCCGCCACATCTCTTCTCAGAGATAAGTTATCATCGCCCGAGATTGTGTATTTCCATTTTGTTTGTAAGCATATTTCAGTTCTTTGATATTAATGAAATGAAGTGTTATTTATGTTGTATCTTTGTATTTATGGTTATATATGTATTATATTTTGTTCCTTCATAATTCCAGCTCATTATATGATGGTTATGACTGAGATTTATGACAATGATAATGTATGTCTCTCATCGTGTTTTGCTTAAACACTGAATGTACAATGAATGTATGGCTTAATAGATGGTAATGCAGTTATTGTGATGAGGCATCAATTCTTCTTAATTATTCTCAAATAAGTGTGAGACCCTTATGCTCAGATCTATTGTTTAAACCTTTAGGTTACATATTTGTGACATGTTTTATGAAATGTCTGTCATGGCTAGCAGGGGTCCAGTCAATTCCTTGTTCAAGTAATTGCATTTGTATCATTATTATGTTGTTACCATTCATTCCTGGAAGTGCCATGGAGTTTTTGGCAGTGACCTATGTCCTAGCCCTGAAATTTAGCCTTAAATCTTGTGGTCGTTGGCATAGCACTGGCAGAAAAAGGCAGCAGTCGTACTCATGCAGGCTCATGAGAGTGACTGGGGCTCTTAGTCGCTTGAAGGGCTTAGAAAAGGAGTGACTGGGGGATTAATGCAGAAAAAGTTAGTTTGTCTCAAGGGCTAGTCATCTGGAAGGTTTGGATGACACTTGGGGGTTTTGTTGCAGGTGTAGAAGGTTTGTGTTGTTGTGTTCCATCAATTCCACTTCCTTAACTGACACATATGGAGTTGAATCATATCATAATAACTCTTCGTCACAAGTTTACCCCAGTTGGATGGTTACTTGGTTAGATGTGGTAGGAGGGTGTTACAGAGTGGTATCAGATCATGGTTCACCCCTCGAACTGGATGGACGATGTGTTGGTCATGCATTCATGTTGGTTTCATATGTGTTCCTTATGCGTGTGGTCTATGTGCTTGTTGCTTATGCATGGTTTTGGTCATGGTTGTAGTGATTTCATCATGTGAAGGTTAACGGGGTTGTTTTGGAATGTATCGTCATGAGCGTACGATTGGTTATGCATTGTTTATGCATGTCAAGTGCTTACATGTTGTTAAGTTTACTTTGGTATGGTTGTTCTTGTCATGCATGAGGTCATGGTATGTGATTGATATGGTCGTGCATTAATGACTGGAATATGGCTGGAATGATGTTTATATGTTTTTTTTATCTATATGCTACATATTTACATGTTGTTGTGATTATGTTTATACATGTATTACGTTGATTGGTTGATATTACAGGATATATCCTCCCCTAATGATGCTAAGGTACATTGGTTTTTTTATGATTTGTCTTAGCTAACATAAGATGCCTTGCATAAGGAGATCAAGATGAATAGTAATATGGTAGACTACATATATTATCCCTATGAATCAGATGAGCAGTGTGGTGTTGGGCACTCTTCTCACTTAGAAGACACATTGAGAAGTTTGAAGGAAGAAATAAGGATTTTCAAAGAATATAATGATAGAATCATACAGGCACTATGATCATCGTCATTATCAACCTTATAGAAGGAGTGACATGGGATATTTTTTGGATGATTTCAAGAAAGAAAAGCCACCAACATTTGATGGAGAGTTGAAGAAATTGCAGGATGCAAAAGCATGGTTGCTTGGAATGAATAAGTTCTTTGGGTTACATTATTACTCAGATAACATGAAGGCCAGAATAGCTACTTTCAACCTTAAAGGTAAATCAGACATATGGTGGGAAGATGTGAAGAACGTCAGAGATATTCATGAAGAGGAGTTAACTTGGAGTGAATTCGAGAGACTATTTAGGAAGAAGTGTCTATCGGAGATATACTACGATGACGGGGAAAAATATTTTTATGAGCTAAATATGGGATATATGACTGATGAGGAGTACACTAGAAGATTTCTGGAGTTTTTTAGGTATGTACCTTACCTCAAGGAGGATAAGGCCAAGATTCATAGATTCATCAGTGGGTTTCTGATAGCATTAAAAGACGGTATTTAGTTTGATGAGTATAGATCATTGGAGCAAGCCATCTGGAAGATAAATCATTGTTATGAACAATCAAAGCGTGGATCGAAGACTAAACTGCACAGGAAGGGTAATGCAAGGAATAAATGAAAAGGGGATAAGAAGCGAGCAAGGCCTCAGGACACAGGTAACAAAGAGAATGCAGTACCGCACAAGAAATTAAATGCACCTGACAAAAGGCATGGATTTCAGTTTGAGGAGCAAAACAAGGGTGCAGGTTGGAATCATATATAGTGTCGGACTTATGTAAAATATCATCGCAGGATAGATTGTCCACAGCATTAGGGTGTTATACCACAGACTTACAGTGCTCAGGAAGCACAGACAGTGGAGGATGTTGGATATAGTGTTCCTCGGATCTATGTAGTATTGGATAACAATTAGGCAGATCACCAGGCATCTATTGTTGAGATGGATGGTAAGCTTTGTGATCAAGTTTTTTCTATTTTTATTGACCCTAGATCTAATTTTAGTTATGTTAATCCTGACCTGGTGGATAAGTGTGGTTTGAATAAATAAGTGCATGCAGAGTCTTGGTTAGTGCAATTGGCTACATGTACAAAGAAGTGAGTTCATCATTGGGTAAGATCTTGTTCATTTGGGTTGAATGGTATGTCTACATCAGCACATTTGTATTTATTGTCGTTGCGTTCGTATAGCATGCTTTTGGGTATGTACTAGTTGTATCTTCATAGGACCAAAGTGGATAGTTATGATAAATATATTGAGTGCTTGGATGACAATGGATAACAGAGAGTCTTGCAGGGTAAGAAGAAGGCAACATTAGTTAAAATGGTAACATCTATGCAAGAGAATGATAGTCACAAGAAAGGGTGTGTGTTATTTGCAGTGCATGTTTCCAGTGACAAAGGTAAGGAAGTTGAGGATGTAGATGTATTAAGCATGTAACCAATTCTACAGCAGTTTCAAGATGTATTTCCCGCAGATATTTCAGAGTTTCCACCTCACAACACTTTTCTATTGATTTGGTACCAGGGGCAGCACTAGCATCAAAATCACCATACAGGATGAGAACTTCAGAGTTGGTAGAGCTAAACTTGCAGTTAAAGTAAATGCTTGACAAGGGATACATTAGGCCAAGTGTATCACTTTGGGGTGCACTGGTATTTTTTGTAAAAAAGAAGGATGGTACTCTCAGATTTCATTGATTACAGGCAGTTGAACAAGGTGACCATCAAGAATAGGTATCCATTGTCTAGGATTGATGATTTGCTCGATCATTTGAAGGGAGTAGTGGTGTTCTTGAAGATCTATCTGAGATTGGGATATCATCAGGTACGCACTAAAGAAAATGGCAATCACAAGACATATTTCTGGACCAGGTACTGACATTATGAGTTTTTTGTAGAGCCTTTCGGTTTGACTAATGCTCCAGATAATTTTATGTGCTTGATGAATAGCGTGTTGCATCGTTATTTGGACAAGTTTTTTATTCTATTCATTGATTATATATTGGTGTATTATAAAAATGAATAATATCATGTCGAACACTTAACAACAGTATTTAGATTGTTGATAAAGCATCAGTTGTATTCTAAGCTCAGCAAGTGTAGTTTCTTTCAGACGGAGGTACATTACTTGGGACATGTGGTTTCCAAGGAAGGCATAGCAATGGATCCATCAAAGATAAAGGCTATCATGGAGTGGTAATAAGGATGAGGTAAGATCATTTATAGGGTTAGCAAGTTATTACAGGAATTTCATCAGGAACTTCTCACTAATTTCTTATCCTACCACATCATTGCAAAGGAAAGGTAATAATTTTGAATGGACACAGGAATGTGCAGTCAGTTTTGAGCAGTTAAAGCAGTTGTTGACACATGCTCCAATGTTAAAGAATGCAGATCCGGAAAAAGATTTTGTGGTATGTATAGATTCTTGCAATAGAGGGATTTGTGGAGTCCTTATGCAGGAAGGGCGGGTGATATGTTATGAGTGATGGAAACTAAATGAGCACAAGAAAAACTATTTGACACATGATCTTGAGTGGGAAGCGATCATTCTTGCATTGAATATGTGGAGGCATTATCTTCTAGGCATAAAATTTGTATTGGTGAGTGATCACAGTGGATTTTGGTATCTATTTGACCAACCAAATGTGAATTCCATCCAATATAGATGGTTGGCCATGATTAGCAAGTTTTACTTTGAGATAAAGTACATTAAGGGTAAAGAGAACATGGTTGCAGATGCTCTTAGTAGGTGGATACAGGCGAATCATATAGTAGCTATGAGTTCATGTGGGACATATCTACAGGATATGATCTTGCAGGCATTTCATCATAATGTCAGGTAGATGGATCTTAGGCAAAAATTACAGTAGAGTACAAGTATAGGTACAATTACATGTAGTGGTACATATATAGGTCCATGGTATGTGGACTATCATCTCACAGCAGATGGCTTGATAAGGTTTAGAGATAGGATATATGTGCCAAATAGCAGTGAACTCAAGAAGGTGATCTTGAGGGAGTTTCATGTGAAACCATTTTCAGGCCAGCCAGGCTATTAGAAGATACTAACAACAATTAAGAAGTTTTATTATTGGCCAAATTTGAAGAGAGAGGTAGCAGAGTTTTTGGCTAGGTGCTTGAATTTTCAACAGGTCAAAGAAAAGTGTAAGCATCCAGGTGGACTACTACAACAGAATCCAATTCCAGAGTGGAAATGGGAGGTCATTTATATGGACTTTATCACAGGTTTATAGAGGACATCTAGACAACATGATTCCATCATGGTTTTGATGGACAGGTTGACAAAGGTAGCGCACTTCATTCTAATGAAGTATACATACTCAATGAATGATGTATCATAGGTCTCCAAAAGGGATGTGGTCAGATTTCATGGTTTTCTGTAAAATATCGTGTCATACAGAGATGTGAAGTTCACTTCCAAATTTTGGAAGGAGTTGTTTGTAGGTTTGGGCACAGAGTTGGTCTTCAGTGCAGCTTATCATCCACGGATAGATGGACAAACTAAGAGGGTAAATAGGATAATGGAGGACATGTTGAAGATGTATGTGGTGCATCAGCAGTGAAAGTGATAAGAGTATCTTCCACTAGTATAGGTCGCTTAAAATGATGGGTATCAGGAATCTTTGAGGATGATTCTTTTTTAGGCATTGTATGGGTGGAGTTGTAATACTCCTATTAGCTGGAGTGATCCAGTTAACAGGGTATTGATAGGACCATATATGTTGGAAGATATGGAACAGGAAATGCAGGTAATCAAGAATAATATAAAAACAACATAGGATAGGCAGAAGAGATATGAAAATTAGAACAGGTTGTTTAAGGAGTTTCAAGTTGGGGAGCACGTGTATTTGTGCATAAGCCAAGGAAGAGCTCCTTAAGGATTGGATCATGTGCCAATATGACACCTTGGTTTTGTGGACCTTTCAGGATTGTTGAGAGGATTGGGCCATTAGCCTATCTACTTGTAGTTCTTCTGATAGTGAAACTCCATGATGTTTTCCATGTTTCATTGCTTAAAAATTATTTTAAAGATGTTGATCATCTGATTGACTAGTCTATATTGCAGGTGGAGCCAGAAGGAGAATTCTAGCTGGAAGCGTAGTGAATTTTTCATAGAAATATGTTCATGCTCCAGAATCGAGCAATCGAGCAGTTCAAATTGCATTGGAAGCACTTATGGCCTGATGAAGCGACACAGAAGATGGCAGTTCAGATGCAGGCTATGTATCTTTCTGTATTCGCTAGTTAAGTGAATGTCTTGGCATGTGTTTTTGTATATGCTTGGTATGATTTTTTGTATATTTACATATGTATATGGATGTAAATATCAGCATGAGATATGTTATAAAGCTCCAATAAGCAGTATGGGTGTCATATCATTATGATGTTATATTTATCTTGTTGTCATGTTGGTTTGCTTATTAGCATGTTGATCATTGTAAATACTGCAACAAGCTAAGTTATAAAGCTCCATGAGCAGTATGTTTTTCTTACAGTAGTCTTGTTGGTTTTAGGTGTCATTGAACACTGAGGACAGTGTTCCCCCAAGGACGAGGGTTTTGTAACATCCCTGGTTGAAAATCCATGTAAAAATTAATAAAGGTAAAATAATACCTTGGTCATCGGACACTTATTCCAAGTTGAATGTTGGGGAAAAAATCCTAGTGTGGGTGTTCATATGGTTTATTATGGCTATGGAAATTGGCAAAGGCAATGGCTAAGGCTTTGAAAAGGAAAAGTGGCATGTATTGACATTTATTTATGCAAATAATGGAAAATATGATAAAATGAAGGTGAAAGGTCATAGGCTGCATGTGAGGAGGAAAATGACAGAAAATAATGGAAAATTGAAGAAACTAGAGGCCTCATTAATAAAAAGGTTTTTGAGGATCAGTTCATTGATTTTGATCAGTTCAGTTTTGGAGCTCTCATTTTTCTCTCTCTCTCTCACATACTCTTGGACCCTTAGATTTTTCTTGGAGCACTCTTGGAGGAGTGTGGCATGCTTGGAATTTTGGAGCAAGAAGGAAAATGAAGAGTAGAAAAGTGCAAGAGGACATCGAGATCAACAACTATAGTGGGCTTTTCTTGCAGGTACCGAGTTGCATGTATTTTTTCCTCACTAGTACTTTTTCCATGCATGGCATATTCATGTGGTCTCTTGGTCATGATATGTCATTGGCATGGAGGATTGCCTGGATTGACAATGGTTTTTCCTAACCTTTCCATTTCCTGTATAGCCATGGTGATGTGGGTTTTACTCTTTTTTTTTGGTTGGTTTTCATGTGCCTTTGGTTGTGGGTTGAGTTATTAGTTCCTCAAAGCCTTGCTTGGAAAAATGCTCTGTAAGCCCTGTAATATCTTGGGATGAGTTACTAGTCCTGGAAGACTTGGTTGGACAAATGCTCTGGAAGCCCTTGGTGGGTTGAGTTACTAGTTTTGGAAGTCCTGGTTAGACAAACGCTCTGGAATCCTGATGGCATTTGTGGGTTGATTTAATAGTCCTGGAAGTCCTAGTTGGAAAAAATGCTCTGGAGCCTGCACAACTTCAGTAGAGACCAATATGTTGATGTCCAACCATGAGGTGGAATCATTGGTCGAGGGTTGAGGTGGTTGGCCTCTAGAATCCTTGGTTTTGTTTTTATTGATTTTTTCCCACATTCATGCTTGGAATATGGCATGGGGGTGATTAGATGAAATAAATATTTGGTCCAGCGTAATCTGTGTTCAAGTGGTTCATGGAAGTCATATACTTGTTCGGCCTATGTAATCATCAATAAGAGATGTTTCTCCTTGGTATTTTATGAGTAAATATATTGGTTTATACGTGGTTCATATGGTTGTTATATCCTTGATATTTCTGTTGGTTATATGCTGGTTATGCTTAATATTTATGACATGATAGTGTATGGCTCTCATCATGTTCTTATTAAATATTGAATGTACAATGAATGTATGACTTACTAGATGGTAACGTTCAAATTATCAACAAGAAATAGTGAAATTGGCATCCAAAAAGGACAAAAATTGACCACATAACTGGTGTGGGATTCTAGTCACACATGACTGAGGAATTCAATTACACACTAGCGCTAAATGTGGGCATCTAATTTATTTATCCCTTAAATAAATTGGAAAAGAAATTGTAATTTCATCTCATAACAACTTGTATCAGTTAACTAAGTCAAAAAGACTGAGTTAGCTCAAGAATTTCGATTTGAGGGTCAAAGGTAGGCATGTAGAGTGATTCTATTATTTTGGGGGCCCATTTGCATTTAATGCATTATTTTGGTGAATGTGTAATCAGTTAACTCAAATTAATTGAGTTAAAATCAGTTTAACTAGTTCTAACTGAGTGATGAGCTAGTGAGAGGTCTAGTGAATTTATTCACAAGTAGTGATCAATCAGATAATTGATGATTTACTATTATTAGTTGCATGCATGTCAATTGTGATGACGACCCAGTTGAGACAAAGGTTAAAGGGAAGTTAACTATCAGTTGTATTATTAGCGAATTTCCCGAGTGCAATTATAAAGTCAGAGGAAGGCTCATGAAGGATTGTGTAATCAAGGAAGGCTAATTATCCTATTTAATAGGGCTTAATTGCCTAGGGATTGCATGAGCAAGGTTGGGCTTAGATGCTAAGTGTTTGTCAATTTTTCCTAAGAATTGCTAGTCAGTTTTGAGTAGGATCAGGGTGAGACGATCGGTAAGGTGCAGGATTTTCGTGGTGTGAGAAAGAATTTTATTGTTTCATGATTCTTTGACTATGTAAAATATATGATAGAGGGGTTTTGAGCAGGTTCTTTCCCCAAGATCATCTTGTGTTGTGTGATTGATAGTTTCCTTTCTCTTACTTGTAAGTGATTGAGCGATTGTGTTTTATATTCTACAAATATAGTAGAAGGATTCATTATCTTGTTTTAGTACATTACATGATCGGATTGAATCCATTGGTATATATTTTCTATATAATTTATGCATGGTATCATAGTGCGAGGAATCACAATAGAAGAGAATAAATTGAGTTTATCTTGAGCAAGTTCAAATTTGCAGATTTATTCTACAGGATCCAATAGTAGATCAAGATGTCTTTCAATGGCTTGAGACTCGAATATGCACTCGAGGGAAATTCAAATTATATTGCATGGAAGGAAAATATGGAGGCTGTGTTGGAGGACAACGGGTTGAAGGAATTCATAGATTTTGATATTCCTAAGCATGCGGTAGCATATGCCCAACTTCTTGATGCGTGGCAGAAGAAGGTAGCAAAGGCAAGAAGGATCTTGTTAGAGAGAGTTTGAGATCATATTGTCTCTATTTTCCATGGGAAGGCAAATCCATATGCTATGTGGAAGGCCTTGATAGATCTTTTTTATAACAGCAGTGACCAAAGGAAGTTGGCGCTGAAGGACAAGCTCAGAAAGATTAAGAAGGAGGAGGGTGAGACGGTACCAACATACTTGGCGAAGTTCACTCAATGTTGAGATGAGATTGGAAGTGTTGGTGTGATCGTAGGCGATGATGACTTGGTGAGCATAGCACTTCTAGGCCTTCCCAAGAGCTAGCATAGTTACTAGGACTCTGTGAATGGGAGGGAAAATTTACCAGACTGGAAGCGTTTGTGGTCTGACTTGGTAATAGAAGAGATCGGGCAAAGCACCAGAGACAGGACCTCCAGCACCAAAAAAGAAGAAGATTGTGCATTGGTCAAAAAAGGAAAGAAATACAAGGGAAATAAGTCCCAATGCAAATAGGGAAAGAGAGAATTGTCCAAGATTAGATGTTTTCAGTGTCATGAGCATGGGCACTATGCTTCGAATTTTCCACAGAAGAAGGAAAGATAGATGGAGCCTACACTTGCAGCGGGCGAAGCATTGGCTTCACAGTTAAAGAATTATTTTACTCTCATTGCATGCATGGGCAGCATTGTAATGGGATGCATGTGGTATCTAGATAGTGGGAATAGAGATCTCTTTAGTGACTTGGAGGAGAAGGAGCTCCAGCAGAACATAGAGTTTTGATATGATTGGAGGTATAGTGTGACCAGCATATGTACAGTTACCTTTCAGAGGGAGTCTGACTCCCCTCTCAGACTAGCAGATGCTTTGTATGTTCCAAGCCTAAGGAATAATATTGTCTCTATAGAGGTATTGGAAGATCGTGGTTATGATGTGATGTTTAGAAAAGGAAAATTTTTCCTTAAACACATAGCCATGGGACAGGTGAAATAGATCAGTGTAAGATTCAAGAACCTGTGTGCTCTCAAGGTTGAGGATGCATGCAAAGCTTTGAGGAGAAAAGTATTATTTAATGACTTGGTAATTGAGAGGGAGAAATTATCTCTCAACTTGCAGCCTCAGAATTAGTCTCAAAAGTTTGTGGAGTAGCCACAATTGGAGAAGCAGAGAAGAGATAGAGTGGAAGAGTCCACTCAAGTAGAGACCTCCAGGAGGGGGAAATTTTGATCTAGAAGGGAAGAGGGAGTACATGCAGCTATACCTCCAGGTGTGAGGTGGGTCAATGTGCAGATATAATCCCAAGAATAAATTTGGGCATAGTCCATTGAGATGGTGTGTCTCATGGATCGAACCTGGCTACGAGGAGCCCACAGTACAACAGTAGCAGGAAGGATTGGTTGGATTGATGCAATCAGATGTCAGGAAGACAGAAATCCAAGTGATAGATGTCGGATACTGGAGCACAGATCAGATTTGGTAGCAGCCCAGAGTGCATGGATGCAGATGTCAAGAGCAGCGCATAGATTTCAGTATACATTGTAGTAACTAGTAGCAGTCAGAATACTGTGATGACAGATGTGTCATATTGATTCATTTGTTCGGAGGATATTCAGTTTCATGACTTGCAGGTGCAAAAAAAAAATTAGAGAAGTGTTGCATGCAGAACATTCCAAAGGTACTAGATCAAGATAGGTTGAATTTATTTCTTGTTGAGAGGGAGTGTTGAAATTTGCAACAAGAAACAGTGAATTTTCATCCAGAAAGGAAAAAAATTGACCACATAACTGGTGTGTGATTCCAGTCACACATGAGTGAGGAATTCAGTTACTCACTAGCATTAAATGTGGGTGTATAATTTATTTATCCCTTAAATAAATTGGAAAATAAATTGTAATTTCATCTCATAACAACTTGTATGAGTTAAATAAGTCAGAAAGACTGAGTTAGCTCAAATATTTCGAGTTGAGGTTCAAATTTGAGGCATGTAGAGTGATTCTATTATTTTTGGGGTCTAGTTGTAGTTAATGCATTAGTTTGGTAAATGTGTAATCAGTTAACTCAAATGAATTGAGTTAAAATCAATTTAACTAGTTCTAACTGAGTGATGAGCTAGTGAGAGGTCCAGTGAATTAAATTAGATTTATTCACAAGTACTGCTCAATCAGATAATTGATGATTTGATATTATTAGTTGTATGCATGTCAATTCTGATGACAACCCAGTTGAGACAAAGGTTAAAGGGAAGTTAAATATCAGTTGTATTATTAGCGAATTGCCCAGGCGGAATTATAAAGTCAGAGGAAGGATCATGAAGGATTGCGGAATAAATGAAGGCTAATTATCCTATTTAATATGGTTTAATTACCTATGGATTGTGTGAGCAAGTATGGGCTTAGTAGGGGCTGATAATTGGCTAAGTGCTTGTCAATTTTTCCTAAGAGAAATGCTAATTAGTTTTGAGCAGGATCAGGGTGAGACGATCGATAGAGTGCAGGTTTTTATCGGTGTGAGAAAGCATTGTATTGTTTCATGATTCTTTGACTATGTAAAATATATGATAGAGGGGTTTTGAGCAGATGATTTCCCCAAGTACATCTTGTGTTGTGTTATTTATAATTTCCTTTCTCTTACTTGCATGTGATTGAGTGATCGTGTTTTATATTCCACAAATATAGTAGAAGGATTCAGTATCTTGTTTTAGTACATTACATGATCGGATTGAATCCATTGGTATAGGGCTTATATATAATTTCTACAGGTAATGCAGTTATTAGGATGAGGCATCAATGCTTCTTCATGATTATCTGATAAAGAGTGAGATCCCTATGCTCAGATGTATTCTTTAAACCTTTAGGTTACATATTTGTGACATATTTGAAAAAATTCATGTCATGGCTAGTAGGGGTCCACCCAAGTCCTTATTCAATTAATTTAATTTATATCATTATTCTGTTGTTATCTTTCATTCCTGTAAGTTTCATGGAGTTTTGAGCAGTGACCTGGGTCATAGCCCTAAAATTTAGCCTTAAACCCCGCAGTCGCTAGCATAGCAATGGCATAAAAAGGTTGCAGTCGCACTCATGCAAGCTCATGGGAGAGATTGGGGTTCTCAGTCACTTGGAGAGCTTAACAAAGGAGCGATTGGGGGATTAATGCAGAAAAATTTAGTTTGTCTCAAGGGATAGTCATCTGGAAGGTTTGGATGGCTCCTGGGGTTCTGTTGCAGGTGTAGAAGGTTTGTATTGTTGTGTTTCGTAAATTCCACTTCCTTAACTAACACATAGGGAGTTGAATCATATCATATTAACTCTTTGTCACATGTTTACCCTAGTTGGTCAGTTACTTAGGTGGATGTGGGAGGAGGGTGTTACATTTTCATTAATGTGAGGCCAATAACAATACCTTTGAATTTGAGAAAATGTTTTCCCTACGCCAAAGTGACCATCAATAAGAGAAGCGTGGGATTCCGTTATGACATTGACTCTTTCACCCTATGGAACAAATAAATTGCCAAGATGATACAAAAAATTGTTATGAACATGATAATCCAACTCTTCAACATGATTTCCTTAACTCAAAGTTGTGTAAACATCTTTAAAAATTTCATCTTGAGCATATTTTTCAATATAAATTTCATGCATGATTGAGTTATGCTTAAGAATAATAGATGAATCAACAATAGGCCTTGATAACATATCAACAATTTTTTTGTATATACCTTTCTTGTACTTGATTACCAAATGAAATTGTTGTAGGAATCCCATCCACATGAAATGTCTAGCTTGTTCTGGCTTGTTTTGTGATTGTAAATATTGCAAAGGTTGATGGTCAGTATGTATAATGGTTTATTTTCCCATCAAATAAGGATTCCATTTCTTCACACTTTGTACCAAATCATACAACTCTTTATCATAAGTTGGATGGTTAATTAATGCATTGGTAAAGGTTTCAGAATGATAAAAAATAGGCTTACTATGTTGCATCAAAACTGCTCCCATAGAATAATCGCTTGCATCAGTTTGAATCTCAAATGATTGCTTAAGATCTAGAAGTGCTAGAACTCGTGTTGTGCTGATTTTCTTTTTCAAAGTGTCGAAGTATTTTTGTTGCTTGCCTCCCCACTGAAAGACATGTTTCACACTTGTCAAAGAATGTAATGGTGTTGCAATGAGTGAGAAGTTCACGATAAATTTTCCCTAATATTGGGTTGCTCCCAAAAAGCCCCTAACTTATGTTACATTGTTGGGTTTAGGTGAATTCACAATGACTTCATACTATGAGGGATCAATCTTCAATTCACCTCCTCCTACAATATGACCCAAATAAACCAAATAGGTTTTCCCAAATTCACACTTAGACATCTTCAAAAGAAATTTTATTTTTTCAAGACATCTAAAACTTATTTCACATGCTTGACATGCTCTTCACGTGTCTCACTGAAAATCAGAATATCATCTAAGTAGACTATGAACATCATTCATAAATCTCATGAATGTTGAAGGTGCATTGCAAAGCCCAAACAACGTAACTTGTAGAAATTATGATGTCTATTTGACTGCTCATGAATTTTTAATCAAAATCACAAGACAAAAACATACGCTACTGCTCAGGAGACATTAATTCACAATTTAGAGCAAAAATATTATACATGCAATAAGAAATCACACACATGCAAATAGTATTTTTCCTAGGGAAAGCAATCTGCTAAAAACCAAAATGTCTTCTTGCATTAGTCTCATGAATAGAGATGTATTACAATTTATTTTCTCAACTGAGCACAAGCTGCAAGTTCATAACCTATCTCTTTTCTCGTTGAGAATCTCTGAACCAGACTTAGTCAATTTCTGCCTCTACTTGAACTCCTATTTCCTTGCATTTCTCCTTGAGAAATTAGGCCCCTATTATTTAGTAATATCTCCAAAATTGATTGCATAATTCCTTAGGTTGGTCATATGACTGCATGCAACACCTGTACACTCAAGACTAGTCTACAATTGATATTACACTGCCTTGGAATATCCACCAATCCTGGGGAACTCAATTTCTTTGCATGTACTAGCTATTTTGGGTTGATTTATCATTTAACTAGATGATCACTGAGTTTTATTGAAGTCCCACTGCTTGATTAACCCACCACTTTTTCCTCCAACAGTTATAAATATTTTAACTCGAAATAACCTAAGATAAATGACCTTGATTTCTAAAATTTACCAATAACACATGCTTAACTAATCAATTGCTCAAAATTATGCTCAAAAAGAAAATTTCTCATAATGGCTCGAAACCTGAACGACCGCGTAGTTCTCGTCGTTCTGAATCTAGTGCAACTCATTACGCGTGAAATGGACTCCGTATGACTTCATAAATGAGTTATGTTTGTTTTACTAAATAGGCAAAATTTGGAAAAAAGGCAGACAGGGAGCCCAGTCAGTAGTCCATACTGATGATGTGGCATGCTAACTGGGCAAGTCAAATTTTAGTCAATTTCCTCTGGTTAATGAGAGACTTCCAAGTGGCAATTGTCGATTGGTTTGAATATTATGGTGAATTGTCATTTTATGATTGGTGGAAGTTTGGGCCAATGAGGAGGAGGCATGTGGCTGAGCCTGGGGCCACCACGTGTCCCCCTCATGGCAGAGAAAAATTGTTTATGGCTCGGAGGACTAGGAGGGGGTTGAACCTGAGGCCTCTGTACGCATGTTTCTTACCCCTTATGCTTTCCATACATATTTAAAGTTTAACAAAAATTCCTACGGGGAAAGACGGGACCAGCCCCCAACACATGCAACCAAATCCTAGAGACCATAGTGGAGCACCAAGAACTTGTCCATAAGTGTGGATGTTAAACACTAATATTCCATTATTAACCTCTAAACTCCATTAATTAATCGTTAATCCAGATTTATCACAAAGCGTGGGTTTAAGTGCTAATATGATTTAAATAGAGGATAAGCAGTTTAATTAACTTAATCTGAAATTCACTTGGTGGTCCCTCCAAATCTGGAAGAGTTACTATTTTTGGCACCAACTAGCCTGAATTACTGGCAGTTAGCTAAATTTAGGGAGGAAATTATGGAACAAACTATTAAAGGTCATAACTCAGTCATTTTTTGACCAAATGAGGAGCAGAAAGAGGCTAAGGCACCATTTCTTAGTATTATGAACTCATTGGTGCAGGCTTCAGGAGTATAAAATCAATGTAAACACATCATTTTCCAAATTTGACCATAATATTGAGGCCCAAGCCATGGAATTTGGACCAAAGAGATGTATCCCAGGAGGGGTGAACTCCTTCATCAAATCCCTGTGTTGATGTGTTGTATGGTGATGTACTGTACTTTTATTTTTTGTTGTTCAGTCTTATTTTATGTTAAATTATTCATAAAAATAATGTAAAAATAACTCATGAGACTCAATAACTTGCAAGAGAACTTGAACCCGTAAGCACATGTAAAACATTGGTTTCAAAATCTGAAAGAGGAATTAGCACATCATTACTAATTGATCCAAGTGACTCCAAAGACACACACAGGACAAAGAGGGCTTATGAAAGCTCAAAAATAAAAGTGATAGAAACGTGACAAACTCAGTTTCAGGTTGAATATCTCATCGTAATGATCGCAACAGTGTGAACGGTTCGTCAAACGGAGTTCGTATGCAAAAGTTAGAGATGTTCAAATTTCTAAGGTTGACTGGATGACTTGACAGGTTAAGGAGGATGCAATTTCTCAGAAATTCGGCCACCGGATCCCGGCCAGATCCAAGGGGATTCCGAGTGAATTTGTGGGATCATTAATTTGTCTCCTTCGGCCTAAAATCAGATACTTTTTAAAATATCAAGTTTTTTTAAATTAAAACAAACAAAAAAAATATTAAAAAGATAGGGTGGCGGGCCATGACCCCTACCACCCCCGTCAGACCGAACCATATGTTAAAAAAACAAACGTATTAATTTTGGGGGGCAGGCTATCAAGCCCCCCACCCCTGTCGTCGGAGCCACTGCATAAGCCAATGTCATATATATATAAACCATTAGTGTGGGTGGGCGGGCCACCTCCGGTGGCCCCGGCTCATCCCACTCCTCCACACTCTATAAAACAACGCAACGGTGGGGTGGGTCGCCCGATACAAGTGCGACCCCCCATTACACCACTGTTTGGTTTTTCATTAAATAAAAATGCGCCAGTTTAGGAGGGGTAGGGTTTGACCACCCGGCCTCCTCTCCAACATTTTAGAATCTATCCATTGCGCCAACGGAGGGGTTTGAAAACTCCCAGCAATTATTACTGAAAGGATTCTTCACAATTTTACGATGGATCACAGAAGCCAAAATTCTATAAATTTTTATATAAACCTGTCTTTCTGCAGTACACCCAGTCAGAGGGGGAGCGGCACGTAGTTCAAGGAATATTAATATTTTAATTGAAGGCATGTGTGGAAACATGAGCTAGAAGCAAGGGCAGTGGAACCATGATTGGGCCTCATTTCCAAAGGGGCCAAATTTTCCCAGTGTTCAAATTCGACAACTTTTATATGAATTTTACACCTCTCAGCGACACGAACTTGATGGTGGTGGCAATTTATGCAATAGAGGTCTCGATTTTTTGGCCATATTCCAAATGGGGATGACGATGTCGGATTTCAGCATGTGGACAGTCGATTTCACTCCATTTGAAGCCATGTTTGCAAAGGTGCTTTTAGATCGAGTGATTGAGAAGCCTATTCTTCAGCCAACATTAGAGTTGAGGTATATGAAGTGTTGTTTCCATGTACTTCATTGATGATTGTTGTAGGATTCTTTATGTCATGTTGATTCCTGCTTGATGTATGATGCAAATTCTTCATGTTTATTTGTTGTTGTTGATTCCTGTTGATGTAAGATATGGAATCTTTATGTGTATTTGATGCGGTATGTATTTATCATGGATGGTGATTTATGTTGTGAGATCCCTTTGTTGCCTTGAAGGTGGGATACTCTTTGTCACCATGTGTGAAGTTTTCATGTTGATAGGACGTTTGTGATGAGTGAGAGTTCCCGGTAACGTAACGTCTCGTGGAGAGAATTTTCCACTCATGTTGATGGATTTTCCTTGTATTAAAAGTCAATAGAAGCCATTTACATTATCACCAGTAACAACACTAAATGAAGCGGCCAACACCATCGAGACGCTGAGGCTCGGAGATGTAGTCCACACTGGACGAACTCTGTTACTAAACCTCTTGCATTTATTTATTTTTGTCATATAATTGTTGACATGTTTTCCTCTTGATTATATCGGCATATGTGTTCATTAATGCTTTCATCAGCCTAAGTAAAAGGTCTTGGTTAAAAGGGTAGAAGAGATTTACCCAGATCACTAACATACCTTAATCGGATCATTTTTGGTATCAGAGCTTTATTTTTTTGTGCAAGAAGGGATCTAATTTTTTGCAAGTTTGTATCATGCTTACAAGGTTAAAACTCAAAAGAGGAGAAGGGAAGCTGGTTGAAATCCTTGTAGTTGGGTCAAGAGGAAGAAGCACAAGGTTGCCAAAGTATTCAACACCGGAACATCCTCAAGTTGAAGTTGAGTCTTCAGAGAGCATGTCTCATGAAGGAGAACCTACCATGACAAAATATGAGAGATCATTCAGAAAGGAATTTTTTGATATGACTGAGATGGTAAAGGTCCTCTATGATGAGAGGAATTTAAGAATGCAAGGATAAAGTTATAGGCCTCCAAGAGGACAGGTTTCTCCAGGAGGAGGACGCCATGGAGATGGCAATAAAATACCATCCACTCCACCATCATCCTCACCACCATATACACCTTCCTCTTCATCATCTTCCACTACCACAACCTTTCCATAAGTTCATACACATACTTCAAAAGTAGTTGGTAAATCACCCTTACTTAAACTTGATGTTAAATTTGAGATTCCAATGTATAATGGTGAAGTGAATGTAGAAAATCTAGATAATTGGATTCTTCAGTTGGAGGTTTGTTGCAGAATTCAGAACCTTCAAGAGGATGACATAAATATTCAATTGGATTCCTTGAGAATAGAAGGTGCATCACTTGTATGGTGGAAAGCAAGGACACAAGATGAGATTAAAAACCACAGTAAGATCTTAATGTCTTGGTATAATTTTATTGTTTCCATTAAAAGGAAATTATACCCTCTAGCTTACATTGAAAAATCCATTATGGACTAGCAGAATTTAGACAACTAAAGGAAGAAAGTATTCAAAATTATACACAAGAGTTTAGGAGAAGAGCACTAGTTTTGGGTGTCAATTTATCTTTTCAAGAAACTTTGTTAAAGTTTATTGGGGGCTTGTACAACTATATTAGACATACTATTCTTATGTTCAATCCCACAAACTTATATGAGGTTTGTCTTCAAGCCACACATCTAGAAGAAAGAGGGAAACATAGTGCAAATGAAAAAAGTGATAGCTTCCTTGAGTATGAACGTAAAGGAAAGGGTAAGTTTTATGGAAGAGGAAATAAAAATGGCTTTTTTAAAATAGAGAAAGAGAAAATCACATGTAAACATTGTTCGAAAAATGGCCATGATGAAGACCATTTTCGGCAACTCCATCCAAATTTGAAGCCAAACAAACTTAAAACCAAAGAGAAGGAGAAAACAGTTGCAATCATTAAACATGACTAGGTTCAGATTCAGGAGATGAAACCAAGATTACGGCAATGGGTTTTGTTAGGACCCTGTAATTTTTCAGATCGGCAAGACCAAATGTACAAGGGTAACATCAAACCAGTCTTTGCAGTCCTAGGACCTAGCCTTCCTGCACTCAGAGAGGGCTCTCTCTGTATTTGTGTAAAAGATGTAACTTGATAGTTGTTAGGGTTTTTATTTTACGCTAGTTATAAGAATTAGGGTTTGTTTGTTTGTTTTTTTGGTTGGGTAGGTTGTCAATAAAAACAGATAGAGTAGGAGAGGTTTAGACCATTGGGCTATGGAGTCTGCAAAAGGTCTTGAAAGGTACAACAATAGGTCAAGGATGCTTCAGAGGGCAAGTATAAAAAAGCCAAATGGATCTAAAAGCTTATGTGAGTGAAGTGAAACATTAAATTGTGAACATAGTAGGTGAAAAGGGCAGTTAAGAATTATTTAACAAATAATTTAACAAGAATAGTCTTTAAAATCACTATGCATAAAGAAATAACCAAAGACATGGCATACCAATAACTTCTTTGACCAAACCCTAGCAAGTAGACATCAAGACAACAATCTAGTGAACCATAGAAGGCAAGAAACTTGTAAGTCTTCTAGTGATTTCACCTTCAGGCAAAGAAAACATCTAAGACAACATGTAGTAATAATCAAAGAGTAGGGAACTCCTAATTTCCTTAATCAAACTACAAAGAACTTCAAAACAACCATTTAAGATGAGCAAAAGGGCAGGGCAAACCATAGACCTCTTCAGCTAAACCCTAATTAGCAATACTTCAAAGCAAAGATCTCAAAAACAATGTTGAAGTTACATCAAAGAGCAGGGATAACCATAAACTACTTTTATATTGGCTCTATTAAATCATTCTTAAGATAAACAAGCATAAGTGGAACTAGAGAGCATTCAAGAATTCTCTAATCTGACCTAGCAGAGGAAAACATACAAGCAGTAGAGAGCAGACAGAGTTAAGGTGCCTCTAAACAACATTTCTTAGCCTAAAATTTATGTCCTACTACATGAGAAAGATGAAACAAAATGATAACATAAGAAAACAAGCAGTAGATAGGAAAAACATCACCATTAACTATGTTCACGAATCCTGTAAGTGAGCTTGCTCCATCATCATGCAAATCAAGACATTCACAAAGTCTAAAGCCAACTTTCTCCCCAATCTTCAAGTCTATGATATTTTTCTCAATAATCAACCAACATGTACAATGAGGCCTCAATGCATTATTTAACTAGCAAGGAGGACCAAAACCCTAACTAGGGTTTCTAAAATGTCATAAATACATCATAAATGCCATTTTTTTCCAAAGAGACCATGCAAGGCCCAAGGCACAAAATAGCTAATGTAATAAATGAAAAATAAATTCAAACATAAATTCTAAGCTAACTAGGAGTGATTTGCCTCAAAAGTCCTCAAAAATATATTTTTTCCATAAATTTGTGTCTTTTGTTGACTTTGCACGCAAGGGTGGAGCGCCTGCACCAGAAAACTTGTATGTTTTGTGACCAAGGTTTTGAGGCCTTCCAGGTGTCAAAATTAGCTCCATGATAGCTCATTAGAAATATTTTCAAGTCTAATTTCCAAAACTACCTTTATTTTCCTGATTGGAGTCCATTTACCTGCTCAAAAAGGAATTCTCCCAAGACTACTCAGGGTGCAGTGCCAGTGCTGAAAAGAGGGGAGAATGGTGAATTTTTGCCTGTTTTTGGCACTTTTGGAGGACCCGTTTTTCTCCACATGAGATGAAATTCTTTGTGGGTGATTTCCTTGACCTGATGAACATGAAAATCTAAACCATTCCTCCATTGAGTGTCCCAAAAAAGAGCATAGCGCCAGCACTAGGAAAAATTGTCTGTTTTGTAGCTGAGATTTGGAGGCCTTCCCAGTGTCCAAATGAGCTCCATGATAGCTCATTGGAAATATTGTACATTATAGTTTCCAAAAATACCTTTATTTTTCATAATGGAGTCCATTTACCTTCCCAAAAACTCATTCTCCCAATACTGCTCCAGGCGCAGCGCTAGCTCTGAAAAGAGGGCAGAATGGTGAATTTTTGCTTGTTTTTGGCACTTTTGGAGGACCAGTTTTGCTCTGAATGAGCTGAATTTTTTTGTGGGTGATTTACTTGACCTTATTAACATTAAAATTTAAACCATTTCTTCATTGAGTTCCCCAAAAAATAGCGTAGCTCCAATGACATTGCGCCCTTGGCCCTTCAAAATAGTCAAAAACCAAAAACTCAAAAAGATGTCAAAATTTGGATTTTCTTGTTAAGAACTCCTCTAATTTGCTTTGTCTCTTTTATTTTCATCTCTGACTTTGGATTTCTCTTCAATCTCTTTGGGTTTTTTCCTTTGAAACTGATTTTCCCTCTAACCTCTGTTTTAAGCCTCTAAGCCTGATTTTCCTTTACTGTTTTCTTCATCCCTGAGTGAATTTGATCTTGGAAAACTTATAAGGTAGTGAAATTTGCCTCCACATGGATTTAGACTCATAATTTTCATCCTTAACACTTTTACTCTGCATGTCTCTCTGCCTCATTTCTCTTTGTCTTACTGCTATTTGACCCATGTCATTATCTTCACTGTCATCATGGCTTTTTGACCCACTGCTATGTTCTTCACTTCTCTCTTCTTCACTGCTAGGTGCCTCACTACTATTTGACCCACTATCATCATCTTATCTGCTATGTGCTTCATCATTATTTTCCTCACTGCCCTCTTGGCTTACTGACCTATTTCCATCATCATTGCTGATCTCTGCCTCATTTCCTTCTTCTTCATTGCTTGATTCATTACTGCCCTCTCCCTTATTTACATTTGATTGTTCATTGTCACCTTCCTCATGGTTTTCTTCATCATTGGAATCTACCTCAATGTACTTGACAATTTTGTGGAATTATTTACTTGAAAGTGGTGTATGAATTTTTATTGTTTATGTGTCTTAATTTCATTTTTTCTTGCTGAAATTTAACATGTATAACAGCAACATAATGCAGCAAATAAAAATTTAAACACAACAGCAAACTTAATCTAGGAGTTCACCCGAAATCTCGTGGGCTACGTCTCCTTTGAGCTTGGTCATCTTGACTTGGCTCTTTGGGATTATGGTAAGTTTTTTTACAAGTAAATACTTAACTTCAATGAATACAACAATGATCCAAAGGACTGAAAATACCATCAATATCCCTCTAATGGTTTTCCAAACTCTGCAAACAGCTTTAGGCTCTTGTTGACATGATTCCTTCTATCGGTGCACTAAGCTAATCTTAGCTTCTAAATGGTACAAACTCCCTCATAATTCTATTTACTGTCACTGAAACCACTCCTGTTGTATCCAACACATATCAGACACCAAATATCAACTGATAAATTGCTCAAATCGAGCATTGCATCGCCAAATAGGCTATCCTCCACGGTTTGCCCAAGGCTGCCCAAAACTTCACATTAGCTTCTCCAGCTCTAGAAGTTCTCAAAATTTTCGGAAACCACTTCCATTGGTTCCAAAATTTCTGAAATAGTCAATATAGACTTTTCATTCATCAAAAATGGCCTCTGGCTGCTTCGGTTTCGTCTCAATCACCTATCAGCACCCCTTGGAACTAGGGTCAATGAAAAATTCTCTGCTAATTTTTTGACCTGTAGAAGTCTTCAAAAAATTTTGAAACCTCTGTCATTAGATTCAAAATGATTTTTTCAGTCAATAATGACCACTGGTTCACTACATATGGTCTGAAGAAGCTCTGGCTAAGCCCTGCACTGCTGCTGGCAAAAGCTGGCACTAATGGCCCCTGGAACTTTACTGAAGCTTTTTAGCCTTCAAACGTTCTCTAAAATCTCTGAAAACCATTTCATCAGATTCAAAACATCTTAATTGTCCAATTTAGACTATTGGATCTCTGGAATAGGCCTCTAGCTCCCCTAGCTAGGCCTCAAACTGATTTTGTCTCATGGTGGACCTTATGGCTCCTTCATCTTCCTCGAAGAAAAAACTACTGAATATCACCTCTGTTCAACATAAAACCTATTCCAAACTTCTCATAATGTCGAAAAGACCCAAAATTGACTAAAATTTCATCTTTTTTGGTCGAAAATTGAGAAATTTATGGCAAAAACAAATTTTTTCCCT
Source organism: Pinus albicaulis (assembly GCA_034641835.2). Classification (NCBI taxonomy): domain Eukaryota; kingdom Viridiplantae; phylum Streptophyta; class Pinopsida; order Pinales; family Pinaceae; genus Pinus; species Pinus albicaulis. The sequence continues at coordinate 30,495,565 of MU968411.1, read as the reverse complement.
GTGTCCCCCAAAATCCTCCTCCAAAACTAGAGAAACTCTAGTTAGTAGCGCTAAAATTGGGGATAAATCTGAAATTGTCGGACCCGATCCAAAACTAGTGGACGGTTAGTGTTGGCATTAACTATTTAGTGGGTGGTGTTCACATGTGGATCTTCGCGCTAACCTCCGAACAAACCGCTGTAGAAATCGTTGTATTTAATGTTTTAATGTGGCATTAAAATTAACGTCTGCGCTAGCGACATGGTCGTGGTCTGCGGGCGGATAACGTTAACAGCCGGATATAGGCTCCTGGTTCCAAGCGTCAATACATGTGGAGTGTGCTGTGACGTGGGGGTTGGCCCCCTTTGCCGCCAATATAAATTTCTACAGCCTTTAAATAAAACACGTCGACCATACAGGTTAAGTATCACCTATAGCCCGATTGGTTGGGCGCTCTTGCACGCGGAGGGAGGTCCGGGGTTTGAAACCCATGGACTCCATAAAATTTTACCACCCGCCTTCGAATCTAGCCTGGGGCCACGTGGAATCCTTTCAGCAGGCCACGTGGCGCCCACTGATAAGCCCTCAAAACCTTAATAAAAAATAATTTTGCATAATATTTTTTTTTTTACAAAATTTTCCACATAAGGTCAAACTGAGTCAAAGGTCAATTTTTAGAGTTTATTGGAGATTTCAAACCTCAATAACTTTCACATACGACCTTGGTTTTGAGAACCATTCACAGTGCCAGAATCGCAGTGATGAGACCTTTCCGGTCGTTCAGGTTCGACACTCTTCCGAGCACTTTGAATTTTGAGCTATCATTCTAGTCCATGATCCAGTTCTGATCACACCTCCCCATTGGGAATCTTTTGGACCCCAAAAGATTGATATACTGAAACTGATCTATACAATAAATGAGAGTAAAGCACCCTCTTCTCTTCAGCCTCCAAATACTTGCCTTGCATGGCTAGTGACTTTGAACCACAACTAGAAAGCAATTCACACTTCTCTTCCTCGATGTGATTTTCCTCCTGTCAAGAACTGTCTTATTTGCACTCACTCAGAAAATTTCTGGCGAGAAATTTGCAAAGGGAAACTTAACATCACTGCCTTCATCAATGTTCCAAGGTCACTCAAACAAATGAGAGATTACAGCATAATATACATGCATACAACCGAAATTTTCATATGTACAAAATGAGTACATCTAACTGTGCTAAGAAGTCTATCCACTTCTTACCAAGCCACTTCCATGGAAACTTTTTCTGCTGTAACTCTTCTTCATGTAAAACTTCCATTTTCACATCAATAATGGAATCCTTGGTTCCATCTTCGCCAATCTTTATGTCCTTGTGTTGCATGTGCTTGGGATGACTAGTTGGATGCAAAGTCCAACAATGGGAAACAACATGTCCCCTCTTTTTGCAATATGTTCAAATCTTATGCACCTTCTTTGAAAATTATCGTTGCCTCATCTACTTCCTGTATGCTTTCTTCCTCATCCAGCATCTCAAAACATCATGGTTAAATCGACCACAGTATGTACAGCAAATCTTTCTTCCATTTAAGCATGCAAAATTATCATGCCTTGTAGAAACACAATCAAATTGATCATGGGGAGATTTATACCTCTTGTGTTGCTTTGCATATTCATCCTTTTTGCCTTCATGAAGAGATTAACTAGTAGAGGCTCCAACTTTCATTTTCAGACTAAGATCATCGTTCTTGTCTTGAAAACTGTCTGAACTCGTATGCTTTTCGAAAGAACCAACACATCTTTCTAAAGAGGAAACTGAAGACAAATTAGAGTGGATTACCTCTTCCTCACGCATGTTCTTGGTCAAAGCCTCTTGGGCTTGATGGAGCTGCATCTCAATTTCATGCAATATTTGAAGAATTTCTTCCTTCTCTTTCTTCATGGCAAACAATTGCTCACGAAGTTCAGTGCTTTCTCTTTTATCCTCAAACAAAATCTGCACCATGTCCTTCAATATAATAAAGTCACGCTTCATATATTCAATGAAGAATATTGTGAAGGAGTATCACTTGTAGAAGTTTTCATTATGATTTCAATGAAAAAATTAACTTCAACAAAGTTCTCAATGCTTTCAAAAAAAATTACAAAGCTTTTTTAACCAAATGGTTGTAGAGACAAACTCTTATTCAAGTAGCCAAACAACAAACAAACTCTAAGAGCTTCTTAACAAACAATCGTCAAGAGGGTTTGTTCCAAAAGTGACCTTGAGGTCCCTGGGGGTAAGGAAGATGCCTTCATGCCTTTTCTTCCTTTTTTTCCTCTCCAGGACTTAGTTATTCAGTAGCTATCCCTAAATCTCAAGCAAACTCAAACAACAATCAGTTTGCAAACAGTAAAACAGTCAATCTTTTATACTGTTTAAACACCTTTCAAGCTATACAATCAAGCAACCAAGTGCTATGTCAAGCAAGCAACTATGCTCCGATATCAACCTGATCTGAAAATGGTCTAGATAACTTGTATGTATTTCAATAACCTACCACTCAGTTTAAATTAAATGATCTAGCTTGTACTTGACAATTTTGCGGAATTATTTACTTGAAAGTGGTGTATGAATTTTTATTGTTTATGTGTCTTAAGTTCATTTTTTCTTGCTGAAATTTAACATGTATAACAGAAACATAATTCAGCAAATAAACATTTAAACACAACAGGAAATTTAATCTAGGAGTTCATCTGAAATCTTGTGGGCTACGTCTCCTTTGAGCGTGGTCATCTTGACTCAGCTCTTTGGGATTATGGTAAGTTTTTTTACAACTAAATACTTAACTCAAATGAATACAAAAATTATCCAAAGGACTGAAAATACCATCAATATCCCTCTAATGTCTGTCCAAACTCTGCAAACATCTTTAGGCTCTTGTTGACATGATTCCTTATGTCAATGCACTAAGCTACTCTCAACTTCTAAATGGCACAAACTCCCTCGGAATTCTATTTACTATCACTGAAACCACTCCTGTTGTATCCAACACATATCAGACACCAAATATCAACTGATAAATTTCTCAAATCGAGCACTGCATCCCAAAAATAGGCTATCCTCCACGGTTTGCCCAAGGCTACCCAAAACTTCACATCAGCTTCTCGAGCTCTAGAAGTTCTCAAAATTTTTAGAAACCACTTCCATTGGTTCCAATGTCTAAAATAGTCAAGATATACTTTTCATTCATCAAAAATGGCCTCCGGCTGCTCTAGTTTCGCCTCAATCACCTATCGGCACCCCCTGGCACTAGGGTCAATGAAAACTTCTCTGCTAAGTTTTCGACCTCTAGAAGGATTAAAAACTTTTTGAAACCTCTGTTATTAGATTGATAATTATTTTTACAGTCAATAATGACCAATGTTTCACTTCCTATGGTCTCAAGCAGCTCTGGCTAAGCCCTGCACTGTTGTTGGAAAAAGCTGGCACTAATGGCCCCTGGAAATTTACTGAAGCTTTTCGGCCTTCAAACATTGTCTACAGGCTCTGAAAAACATTTCATCAGATTCATAACATCTTAATTGTCCAATTTATACTATTATATCTTTGGAATAGGCCTCTAACTCCCCTTGCTAGGCCTCAAACTGATTTTGTCTCGTGGTGGCCCTTGTGGCTCCTTCATCTTCCTTGAAGAAAAAACTACTAAATGTCACCTCTATTCGACATGAAACCTGTTCCAAACTTCTCATAATGTCGAAGAGACCCAAAATTGACTAAAATTTCATCTTTTTTGGTCGAAAATTGAGAAATTTATGGCACAAACAAATTTTTGCCCAATGTCCCCCAAAGTCCTCCTCCAAAACTGGAGGAACTCCAGTTAGCAGCGCTAAAATTGGGGATAACTATGAAATTGTCAGACCTGCTCCAAAACTAGCGGAAGGTTAGTGTTGGCATTAACCATTTAGTGGGCAGTGGTCACATGTGGATCTCCGCGTTAACCGTCGAACAAACCGCTGTAGAAACCGCTGTATTTAATGTTTTAACATGGCATTAAACTAAACGTCCGCACTGGCCACATGGTCATGGTCTGTGGGCGGATAACATTAACCGCCGGGTATAGGCTCCTAGTTCCAAGTGTCAAGACAAGTGGAGTGTGTTGTGAGGTGGGGGTTGGCCCCCTTTGCCACCAATATAAAGTTCTACAACCTTTAAATAAAACACATTGACCATATAGGTTAAGTATCACCTGTAGCCCGATTGGTTGGGCACTCTTGCACATGGACGGAGGTCCGAGGTTCGAAACCCATGGACTCCATAAAATTTTACCACCCGCCTTCAACTCTGTCCTGGGGCACATGGCATCCTCCGGGCAAGACACGTGGCGCCCGCTGATAGGCCCTCAAAACCTTAATAAAATAATAATTTAACTGGATCAACCGGCCCTATGAGTGACAAATGGATTGGCTATTGGAATGAATTCCTGGAAAATGATGGAGGCATGATGTTTATGAGTTGGTATGGCTTCATGATTGTTGATATTACTTACCATATGGATCTTTTGCTCGTATGCCTCCTTTCCATGGCAAACCCTAGCATAGTGGAAGAGAAAAATAGGGTTTAGTGCTTCCTCCATGTGATTTTATACAAGGGTTCAATGTTTTGGCATTCAACTGGGCCATCAAGTGCAAAAACCTATTTTTCCTCAAGACCAAGTTTTCCTCCTTTCCCTGCTGCAAGTTGTCTTCATTCAAGATCAAACCATCTACCTTACAAATACCTTCTGCTGATGGAAACTTCAACACTCCTGCAGAAGTGTTAAACTCTTTGCATTTAGCTCTTGCAAACTTTAAGTTGATAGGGTAGTCTTCTTTGGAAACTTTCAGGTCTTTCTTGAATAATAATGTGCTAACTTTCTATTACATCTGAGCCAGCTTCTAGCAAAGAAAAACAATTTGTGAAACATCAATGATGACCTTGGACCATATGAAAGCCTAATTGACCTAGTGGGATGGTTCTTTAACCTAGTCTTTGACTGAAAATTGGATTGGAGTCTTCAAGTGTAAAAACAGATTATTGACAAAGTGGTGTATTGAAGATCAAAAATCCAATGTACTTGATTTATCTAGAGAGGCTACAGAGATAGTTTTGAGACCATCAATGCTTGAGAAACCCAGTGAACATGGGAAGGAATAGGCTTATAGGTAACCCTAGATATAAAGTGGAGTTATGGGCAAGGGAAAAACATAGTGATGAGGTCATATGTAGGAAAAAAGGATGGAGATGAGTGGCACAAGCCCATAAGGAATCCTTTAGGAGTGGCAGGGTGACCATGAAATGGCAAGGTTGATAGAATAGTGAAAACTTTCCTATAAGTATAATGAAGGCAGTGAGATTTCTAAAACTCACAATATTCAGGGAATTTTGTTTTTAGAAATCTAAAACCAATCTATAGTCATCTACTAATAGTGAAAAATACTGATGAATAATAGGTTTGAAAATTAAGAACATAGCAAGCGCAATTTCTTCAAGTTATTATAATGTAACACACAAGTTCTTCAAGTTATTCTAATGTAACTCAAGATGATGATACAAGAAATGAACCCTTTCATATTAGAGTTGTTTCAAAACATACCAAAATAAACACACTATTTGATAGTGGTTCTCAAGTCAATTTGATTTTTGAAGACTTAGTTAAGAGGTTAGATCTAGAAACTATTACACATCCAAGACCTTATCACTTAGGCTGGATATGCAAGAATGCAAACTTGTAGGTAACATGGAAGTGCATCCTAAGGTTTGCAATCAATTCAAACTTTCTTGATGAAGTTGAACTTGGTGTAGTTTTGCTTGAGATTTTAGGTATTATTTTGGGAAGTCATTATCTTTATGATAGGAGGGAGGTATTTCATCTCCATTAGAATAAGTACCACTTGTTCAAGAATGGAATTGAGTACATATTTAGAGCACATAAGAAGAAGAGGATTTTGTCTCTTATACATGCAGGAGAAACGAAGAGAACAATGAATGCAAGTCAAATTTGGCTTTGTTAATGTTCAAGCATTGTGATGTTTTGAATGAGACCTTTCAAAAATATGCATCAAATGAAAAAGATGATTTAATTGAAGTTTATAATGTTTGTAATAAGATGTTTCAGGACTCTAACATGCTGCCTTTGAAAATAGGTAAACAATATGAGAAAAAAAATTAGTAGCCCACATCAGTGTTGAACAGTGATGGAAACAAGATGTCGGTGCAAAAGAGTGAAAAGTTCAAAGAGAAAGTGCCAAAACAATTTGAAAAAGAAGGCACAGGTTCCACAAGTTCTTGTTTTTGGTTTCAAAATGGTACATGGAAATGGAGAAAACACTTGGTCAAAATTTGACACAAGTACAAGGCAAGACAAGCTAAAAATTTCCATGTCGACAGTGTTCGAGATGAGATAGTTTTTAAGTTTCCTTTGATTGACGACAGAGGTGGGAAAAAGTTTGTTTCTTCGAGGATAGCTAGCTGTTCTGAAAATTCTAGGAAATTGCAGCATGGCAGTGTCTACAACAGCAAGATAGGGTCTCCAGAATCAAGGAAAAATATTAGTTTTTATGAAAAGCTCAAATTGTTGAATTTAGACAAATTCCAGTGGATTGAGACTGGAAGGGTGAGGGAATTGTACCCTCATCACATGATCAGTAATGAAAGAAATTTTGGGGTCCAAAAGAAAACAGTGGGGAGGAATGATTATGTGCTCAAAATTATGCTCAAAAAAATAAAATTTCTCAGAATGACTCGAAACTTGAACGACTCAGTAATGATCGTCGTTATGAATCTAGCGCAACTTGATTTGAGTGAAATGAACTCTGTATGGATTCAGAAATGAGTTTTGTTCGTTTTACTAAACAGGAAAAATTTGGCAAAAAGGCAGACAGGGAGCCCAGTCAGTAGTTTATACTGCTAACATGGCATGTTGACTAGGCAGGTCAAAGTTTAGTCAATTTCCTCCAACCAATGAGAGACTGCCAAGTGGCAGTTGTTGATTGGTTCGAATATTATGGTGAATTGGAATTTTATGATTGGTGGAATTTTGGGCCAATGAGGAGGAGGCACATGGTTGAGCCTGGGGCCCACATGTCCCCCTCATGGTGGAGCAAACTTGATTATGGGTCGGAAGGACCATGTGGGGGTCGAACCTAAGACCTCCGCTAAACTACCGCGTAGCGTTACCATCTCCTCTACCGCATGTTTCTTACCCCTTATTCTTGCCATACGTATTTAAATTTTAATGGAAATTCCGACAAGGGGAGAGGGGGCCAGCCCCCAACACATGTGACCACATCGTAGAAACCACAGCAGAGCACCGAACGCTTATCCACAAGTGTGGTTGTTAAACACTAATCCGCCATTATTAGCCTCTAAACTCCATTAATTAAGTGTTAATCAAGATTTATCACAAAGCGTGGATTTAAGTGCTAATATGATTTAATTAGTGGATAAGAAGTTTAATTAACTTAATCAGAGATTAACTTGGCGGTCGTGCCAAATCTGGCGAAGTTACTATTTTGGGCGCCAGTTAGCCCGAATTAGTGGCAGTTAGCTAATTTTAGGGAGGAAATTGTGGAACAAACTGTTAGAGGTCATAACCAAGTTAGTTTTCTACAAAATGAGCAGAAAGAGGCTAAGGAAACATTTTTTAGTATTTTGAACTCATTGGTGTGGGATTTAGGAGCAGAAAAGCATTGTAAACACATCATTTTGAAAATTTGAACATAATATAGAGGCCAAAGCCATGGAAGTTGACCAAGGAGATGTATCCCAGGAGGGGTGAACTCATTCATCAAATCCTTGTATTGATGTGTTGTATGGTGATGTACTATACATTTATTTTCTTCTATTCAGCCTTTCTTTTTATTAAATTGTTCATAAAAATAACATAAAAATCACTCATGAGACTCAATAACTTGCAAGAGAACTTAAACCCTTAAGCACATGTAAAACATTGGTTTCAAAATCTGAAAGAGGAATTAGCACAGCATTACTAACATACCTTAATCAGATCATTAATTGAACTCTAACTCCTCCAACTCGAATTTACTAAGTAAATTGGGTGACACAAGCCATGTCACACAAGTTAACTGCATCCAAGTTGTTTGTTGATGTGAAAATTTTAATTTTCTCAATTTAATCAAGGAAAAATCAAATTGAGAATATCTTGTTGCATTTTTCAATACTACCTCTGAGCAAGAAAGGGATTATCAACCACCCCTATCCTGCACCTTTGGAACTCGAACTTCCATCTTGAGAAGGCCTTTGTCAAAATGCCAGCATCTTGTTCCTCTGTCGAAATGTACTGCAACAACATTATCTGCCTCTGCACACAGTACCAGAAATGGTGATACTGAATATCTATATTATTGGATCGATCGTGAAAAATGGGATTCTCAGAGAGATTAATCCAACTTTGATCATCACAATAGATCACAGTTGGATCCATCATCTAACCAAACAATCCAACAAGTATCTTTTTCATCCATGTCACCTCACATGTTGCTTGAATTTCAACCATGTATTTTTCTTCTATCGAGTTGAGTGCCACATAAATTTTCTTCCTGCTATACCAAGAAACCATTGTGGACCCAACAGTGAAAATTGCACCTGATGTACTCTTTCGTTCTGATGTACTCCCCACCAAATCTGCATCTATAGAACCACACAACTTCACCCCCTCTATCTGTGTGTACCATAATCCAAACTGGGTAGTGCCTCTAAGGTACCGTAAAACATGCTTTGTTTCCTTCCAAAATAATTGGGTTGGACTAGCCATAGCTTGGTTCAGTCGGTTTAGTTCATAGCACTTATATGGTTGTGTGTTGACAAGGTACATCAATGAACCCACTAGCTATCGATAAATGGTAGCATCCACTTTGTCACCTAAAGTGGCAACCTCCTTCCTTTAGTTGGTCGCTCTCCATGGATCTAAAACTCTCCATGCAGAATCTCTGTAGTGTCACATTTGCATACTTGCCCTGAGAAACAAACAGTTCCCCATCACCTTTCAATATTTCCAATCTGAGGAAGTAGTGCATGAGACCCATGTCATTCATTTCAAATTCTCTTGCAAAGTCATCCTTGCAAGATATTTTTGGTTATTCATCACCAAATAAAATAAAGTCATCAACATATAAGACAATAATCAACAATTTACCTTCCACCAAGATATGATAGAGGTTTGCATCCTCTTCACTTTTGGTGAAGCCCAAACCGGTGAGATAGTGATCGATCCTGGTGTACCAAGCACGGGGTGCTTATTTTATACCATAAAATTATTGCTTGAGACTGCACATATGATAATCTCAATCAAAAGTATCAAATCCTTCTATTTTCTTGATGTACACCTCCTCCTCAATAGCCTCATTGAGGAAAAAAAAAATTACATCCATCTCGTGGATCTTCCACCCCATTTGTGCATCCAAAGCAAGAATTGATCTAATAGATGAGTACCTTGATACAAGATAAAAGGTATCCTCATATTCAATTACTTCAACTTGAGAGTACCCCTTGGCCAAAAATATGGCCTTGTACTTCTCTATGTTTCCGTCTGTTGTCTGCTTTACCCTGAAGATCCATCTCGAACCCAAAACTGATTTATCTACTGGTCTTGGGACCACTTCCTGAACATAGTTATTTACAATATATTTGTATTCCTCGACCATTGCATCAACCCATAGAATTTTCTCTATTGCTTCCTCGAAAGAGGATGGCTCAGTCCCTACAAGTTCGGTCATTAGATCCATGTAGCCAATGTACTGATCAGGTGACCTTCTCTACCTGTGCAAAATTTAAGCAGCATTAGGGGAATTTTGAGGTCTAAAATGGGCCTCCTAAGAAAAATATACAACCAAAATAAAATTTATAAGAACCAATAGTATTCAAGATGATGATGTCAACCATGGGGGATGATTCACCATTTGTGGAGTAAAAAGGTAAAAATATTAAAAATTAATAAAGTAGTAAAACTACTTTTTCAACTTATCTCCCTAAGGTTTTACTCAAATTTAGAGTTGGAGTAATTTTTGGATGCAAAATTTAAATTCTCGTCCATGGAGTACCCATGTTGCATAATTTTGATGGACCCTACTACATGAAAAAGGAGAAATACATGAAAAACATGATTGCAATCACATTTATCATGTAGTTATCATTTTTCTTGTAGCAGGGTCCATCGAAAGTATGCAACATGGGTACTCCTAAGATGAGGAATCAAATTTTGCATCCAACGGGTGTTCTCGCTCGAAATTTGAGTAAACCCATAGGGAGATAAGTTGAAAATACGAGTTTAAAAAATAGTTTTTTTCTTTTTTCCCTCTAAAATTAGATGATGTAATCTAATATTATTTTCTTATTTCCACTATTATTTTATAATTTCCTTAGGAGGCCCATTTTAGACCTCAAAATTCCTCTAATGCACACACATTCTCCCTCACATCTTGCACAAGTCTCTTAGTTTCCCTAGTTCTTTTTCTTCCTTCTATGGATGGTTATGCTTGAGTGATTGTATCCACTCTCTGCTTATCAATTTTTCGCTACTCTAAAAATTCTTGAGGTTCCTCCTTTGGAGCGAGAAACTCTTCTATTGGGATTTGAAGCTCCCTCTCAAGAGAGCACCTCACCGCTTTCTCCTCATCAAACTTTACATCCCTTCGCATAACTGTCATTCTGAGGGATGGAAAGTACACACGGTAGTTGTGGGGAGTTTCTTTGTAACCCAAAAATACCCCCAATATTTTTTTGGGGTCAACCTTATTCCTTGATTCTTTGGAGACATGGTAATAAAAATAGGATCCAAAAATCCTAAAGTGTGACACATCTCACTTCCTCTCTGAAAAAGCCTCCACCGGTGTAATCATGCTTAGAATTCGATGATGACTTTGGTTCTCCAAATATAATTTTTTGTTGCATGCCTCAACCCACAAATGCATATGTAGGCCTTTGTCATGAAATATTTCGCCCGCTGCTCCCACAATGCTATGGTTTTTTCTCTTAGCCAACCCCATTCTGTTGTGGGTTGTGGGTTGTGGGTTGTTGTCAACTCTCATCGAATGTATTCTTTCGCACATAAATTTTTAAACTCATTCAACACATACTCACCTCCATTTTTGTTCTTGATATCCTTCACCTTCTTGCCAGTTTATTTCTCAAAAACTGCCTTGAATTCTATGAACTTGGAGAATGTTTCATCTTTCTTCCACATAAACAAGATCCAGCATTTTTGTTATAAGTCATCAATAAAAATGACAAAATATTTGTACCTGGTATTGGATGATCTAGGTGGATATTGGTGGACACCCACATATTCCACTTGGACCCCCACCATTCTTTCTTTCAGTTGTTTAGTTTCCTTAATTGTAGCACAATTTACTATTTTTGGAAGTTTTCGGGTCCTGAACTTCAGGAGCCATTTTGAGGCCCTAAATGACGTTTTTTTGGAAAATCGGGACCAACATAGATTTTAAACATGGGTTTTTGACCAACTTTGCTCACTCAAAATTTTTAGTCCTCAGATAGATCTTTCTAATGAGGTATTGTGCGCATCAAACGAAGATCGCATGTCAAAGTTACATCCCCGGGAAGTTGATGTACCAATTTACCCAAACGAGGCCCATAATTTTGGCGCAACATTTCTTGGGTTAGGTTGGATGTTTAGAGTTTCTATTGTTTCTCAATAATAAATATGCCCTCGAGCCTCATTGTAACACAGTTTCAGAGGCATGTAGCCGCCACATCTCTTCTCAAAGATAAGCTACCATCGCATGAACTAGTTTATTTTCCATTATGTTTGTAAGCATTTTTTTCAGCATTTCATATTAATGAAATGAAGTGTTATTCGTGCTGCATCTCTACGTTGGTGTTTATTTCTGTGTTTTATTTCATTCCTGCATAATTCCATATCATTGGAGGCTATTGAGAAAGTTACACATACATTAGAGTAGATTCTTTCTAGAAATGCATGCACTTTTTTGTCTCGATCATGGAATGTGGATTTTTTGTACTTCCCCAAAGTACATCATGTTGCTCAAGTTATCCTTTGGGCAGACTTTTATTTATTTGTTGCATAATCTTCAAGGCACCACGATGCAAATTTCCAAGTCTTATGTGCCAAAGTTCACTGACATCACGGGTGTGCACCTCCTTCGCCTTTGTGCTTAATGCAGCACAATATTCCACATATAGCTTATACAGGTTCTTCACACGAACCCTGATATGCTTCACTTGTCCTGTGGCTATCTGTCTCAGTAATTCATTTCCTTTGTTGAAGATCACATCGTAACCACGGTCTTCCAAAACTGCAATAGATATTATATTTTTCTTTAGGCCCGGAACGAAAATAACATCCTTGAGCCTGACTCCCTCTAAAAGGTGAATGTACCAACCTTGGTTGCACTATACCTTTTTTTGTCTCCCATCTGGATGTGAATCTGAAAATATTTTTCTTCCAGGTCACTAAAAAATTCTCTACACTCTATCATGTGGAACGATGCACCTGAGTCCAAGTACCACATGCTCCCCATCACTATGTTGCCCATGCATGCGATAAGATTAGATTCAAACTCGAATCGTGAGTCCAAAGCTTCACCTATTGTTCCTCCTAAGGTCTTATTGATTTGCTTTTTGTGTGGAAATTGTATGGCATGGTGCCTAAATTTATGACAATGGAAGCATTTAATTTAAGAAAAATATTTCTTCTTTCCCCCTTGGCTGAATTCTGGTTTGGATTGAAATTTCTTCCCTTTTCCCTTATTTTCATGTCCATCCAATGCAATTTTTTCTTCATCCTCACCCTTAGATGAAGTCCCATCTCTAGTATTCTGCCTTATGTCCTCTTGTACCAATTCGGACCATAAGCGCTCCAAATTTAGTAGTTTCTCCCTCATGTTCATCGAATCTTGATAGTTATTCCAGCACTTGGGAAGGCTCGGAAGGGTTAGGATTACAAAGTATTCTTTAGGAACATTTACACCATCCCCGCCATCTTCATCGCAAAATTGTGTGAACTTGCTCAGATACTATGGAATAGTGTCATTCTTCTACGTCTTGATACTTTGAAGTTTATCCTTGAGTGCCACCTTCCTGTGGTCACTATTATTCTTGAAAAATTATGTCTGTGCTTTCCACGTTTCAAACAGAGTTTATTTTCTGTGGATATTTGAGACAATGTGATCTCAAACTCCCTCCAAGATTATTCTCCTCACCTTGGATACTTCTTTCTTCCATTGAGCAATGTTTTGGGAATCAGATTCTGATGGTTTTGCAACATTTGTCTTGATGTATTCTAGCAATCCATTGTCATCCAATGCCGCCTCCATGTGATTTTTCCATGTAACAAAATTAGAGGTGCCTTCCAAGGCATCTCTAGCCTTAGTCCATTGAAGACCATTTTCTTAGCTTTGAAGAGATATTGCTACATTGAACTCCAAATTCAAACCTCCTGAGAAACAACTTCAAAATTCCTACTCTAATGTGAATCTTGCTCTAGTAACATGTAGAAATTATGATGTATATTTGCAACTTCTCATGAATTTTTAATCAAAATCACAAGACACAAACCTACTCTACTATTATGAGGACATTAATTCACAATTTAGAACAAAAATAATAGACATGCAATAATAAATCACATACATGCAAATAGTATTTTTCCGAGGGAAAGAAATATGCTAAAAACCCAAATGTATGGTTTTATTAATCTGATGAATAGAGATGTATTACAATTGATTTTATCAACTAAGAACAACCTGCAATTTCATAAGCTATCTCTCTTCTCATTAAGGAGCTCTAACCCATACTTAGTCAATTTTTTCCTCTGCTTGAGCTCTTATTTCCTTGTATTGTTCCTTGAGAAATTGGGCCCCTATTATTTAGGAATTTATCCAAAATGGATTGAAAAATTCCTTAGGTTGATCATCTCACTACATGCAACACTTGTACACTCAAGACTAGTCTACAACTGATGTTACGCTTCCTTATAATCTCCAACAAGCTTGGGGAACTCAAATTCTCTACATGCACTAGCTATTTTGGAATAATTGATTAGTTAATTGGATGATCACTAAGTTTGACTGAAGTCCCACTACTTAACTAACCCTCCACTAGTTCCTCCAACAATTAGAACTAGTTTAACTGAAAACAGCCTGAGATAACTAACCTTGATTACTACAAATTAGAAATCACACATGCTTAAATGAACTCTAACTCCTCCAACTCAAATTTACAGAGTAAACTGGGTGACAAAATCCATGTCACATAATTTAACTGCATTCAAGTTGTATGTTGATGTGGAAATTTGAAATTTCTCTACTTAATCAAGGCAAAACCAAATTGAGAATTTATTGTTGCATTTTTCAACATAACTAACCATTCAAACAAACCTTGTTTGTTCTTCAAAGCAGTTTTTCAAATATCATCTTCAGCAATCCTTATTTGATGATAATCGCTTCTCAAATCTAACTTAGTGAATTAAACATGTTACTTTAACTGATCTAGAAAATCATCAATGTGAGGAAGAGGATAAATATTCTTTACCGTGATCATGTTCAAAGCTCCTAAATCCACACACATGCACCATGTAGCATCTTTAATTGGAACAAAAACAATAGGAGACCCACAATTATATGTGCTAGGCCTAATGACCCCTTTGTCAAGCAGCTCTTGAATTTGCTTCTTGATCTCTAAATTTTCTAAAACTGGCATTATGTACGTGTCAATGTTTGGAAGTGGTGCATCCTTCTGCAAGTGAATCTCATCTTGGATTCCTCTTTTTTGAGGCAACCCTTCAGGTTCCTGAAACATATTGTTATAAGTGCTAACAAATTCAACCAAATCTTGCTTGAGTTTAGAATCACATCATGTGAAAGCTTCAGATTCAACATTATATTTAGTTTTAATCATCAACAACACAAAATTCTTACTAGAATTTACAAGCCTTTTCCTCTGACAAGCACTTACAAGAGATAAGTTCATCTCCTTGCGATGTGCTCTAACAATATACTCAACTCCATCTTTAAAAATATGATATTTTTTCTCATAACGATAGAATATGGATTTTCGACCAAACAAGTATGTGTAGAAATTATACAAACAATATGTATACCAATGGATTCAATCCGATCATGCGATATGCTAAAGAAAGATACTGAATCCTTCTAAAAATTAGTTGCGGAAAATAAACACGACCGCACAATCACACCAAGTCAGAGAAAGAAGAAAATAAATCCACAACACAGATATTTTTCTCAGGGAAAGCTTGCTGCTCAAAACCCCTCTATCTTCTATTGTATATTCAACCAAGGAATCATGAAACAATTACAATGCACTCTTCTCACAAGAGTCTGTTGCACTCTACTAATCATCTCACACTGATCCGGAAAAAATCGACCAACACTTAGCCAATTATCAGTCTCTTCTCAACCTGCCTGCCTTGCGCAATTCAAGTGGAATACAATCCATATTCTTTACGAATTTCAGCCTTCCAAAACTATGCAATTCTCATGGGAAATACTATAGGTGTATTACTGCATGCAGGCAGTTTGCTAATAATACAACTGATAGTTAACATCCCTTTAACCTCCATCTCAACTAGGTCTTCATCAGAACTGACATGCATGCAGCTATTAATAGTAAATCATCAATCACTTGATAGATCACTGCATGTGAATTAAATCTGATTTAATTCACTTGACCTCTCATTAGTGCAACAATCAGTTACAACTAGTTAAACTGATTTTAATTCAATAATTGAGTTAAATGATTTCTCATGCATTAAACTAATGTACTAACTGCAACTTGGACTCAAAAAATAATAGAATCACTCTGCATGCCTCACCAACCACCCTCAACTCGAAATTCATGGGATAATTGATTTATCACACTCAGTTAACTATTACAAGTGATTATGAGATAAGATTACAATTTATTGCCCAATTTAATTAAGGGAAAATTAAATTAGACATACATTTCTTGTTGAATTTTCAACACTCCCTCTCAACAAGAAAGGGATTATCAGCTACCCCGATCCTACCTCTATGGTAGTCGAATTTTCTCTTGGCGAGCGCCTTCATCAAAATATCTGCATCCTAATCCTCCATGGGAATGTACTAAAGTAACATAATGCGTCTCTGAACACAATCTCTAAGATGGTGGTATCGAATGTCTATATGCTTGGACCTGTCATGGAATATCCGAATAACCGAGAGTTTTATGCAACTCTGGTTATCACAATGCATCACCGTCGGATCCATCTGATGACCAAAAAAAACAAACAAGTATCTTCCTCATCTAGATGGCCTCACATGCAGCCTGACTGGCTTCCATGTACTCTACCTCGGCTAAACTGAGTGCAACTGATCTCTGCTTCCTGTTGTACCAAGAATTTGTTGTCAATCCTATGCTGAAGATCCCTCCTGATGTGCTCTTTCTGTCTTATGGACTGCCTGCCCAATCTGCATCAGTGAAGCCTTAAAGCTTCACTCCCTCTATATGTATGTACTATAATCCATACTTTGTATTTCCCCTAAAATATCTCAATACATGCTCCCCCGCCTTCCAAAAGAGCTTGGTCAGCTTAACCATAGCTTGACTAAGTTGTTTAACTGCGTAGCAAATGTATGGTCGTGTGTTCACCAAGTACATGAGTGAACCCATAAGCTGCCTGTAAACAGTAGCGTCCACTACCTCACCTAAAGTGGCATCCTCCTTCCTCTAGTTTCCTACAAGAGGAGTCTCCATGGGTTTATAGCTCTTCATGTGGAACTTCCTCATAATCTCTTTGGCATACTTGCCTTGAGAAACAAATATCTCCCCATCCCGATGCCATATCTCCAAACCAAGGAAATAGTGAAGGAGTCCCATGTCGTTCATCTCAAACTCTCTTGCAATATCCTCTTTGCAAGAAGTTATGAGTTTCTCATCACCTATCAAAATAAGATCATCAACATAAAGTATGATAATCAAAAGGTTACAATCAACCACAATCTGGTACAGGGTCGCATCTGCTTCACTCTTCGTGAAGCCCAACCTGATGAAATAGCTATCAATCCTGGTGTACCAAGCACGAGGTGCTTGCTTCAGCCCATACAGTTCTCTATTGAGTATGCACACATGTGACCCACTGTCAAAGGTCTCAAAACCTTATGGCTGCTTAATGTACACTTCTTTCTCAAAAAATCCATTGATAAATGCAGTCTTCACATCCATCTGATGTATCTTCCACCCCATCTGTGCTTAGAGTGCAAGGATAGATCTAATCGATGAGTACCTCGCAACCGGTGCAAAATTCTCCTCATAGTCAATCCCCTCAACTTGTGAGAATCCTCGGGCTACAAATCTAGCCTTGTAATTTTCCACACTCCCATATTTTTCCTACTTCACCTTATAGATGCATCTAGAGCCAACCACTGACTTTCCGACTAGTCTTGGCATAACTTCCCATGCACTATTCCTGATGATGGAGTCATACTCCTCAACCATGGCGTCAACCGAAGTTGGTTGCTGCACTACTTCCTCAAAGTAGGATGGTTCTGTCACAATTCACTTTCTCATAAGAGCCATGTATCCCGTCAACCTGTCTGGAGACTATCTCCATCTACGCAGTGATGTAGGTGCTCCTACATGTTCTTCCGCATCAAGTCTCAATCTGTCAGTTTTTTTGGTGCACCTTCTACCATGTCTAGTGGATGGATCTGCATGAGTGGTTTATGCCACTCCATGATCCTCCGTATGTGGCTGCTCCACATCTTGAGGTTCATCCTTTGGAACCAAGAGTTCTTCATATGCATGCAAATCAAGCTCCCTCTCAAGGGACAATCGCATGGCTTTCTCCTCATCAAATTTTATATCACGTCTTACAACAGTCATCATGTTGTTTGGAAAATACACCCGATAGTTGTGGGCAGTATAATTTTACCCCAAAAATATCCCAATCTCAGTTGTTGGTTCTAGCTTCTATCTGGAATCTTTGGTCACATGGCAATAGACAGATGAGCCAAAAATTTAAAAATATGAAACATCGAGTTTCTTACCAGAAAAAACCTCCTCTGGTGTAATCAATCCAAGTATCCGATGAGGACTACGGTTCTGCACAAATATTTTTGTGTTGCATGCCTCTACCCACAGATGCAACGGTAGGCCCTCATCATGCAACATCGCTCGTACTGCACCCACAATTGTTTTGTTCTTTCTTTCTACAACCCCATTCTGTTGTGGGTTATGAGGTGCAATCAACTCTCTCTGAATTTCTTCTTTGGCACAGAATTTCTTGAATTCATTAGAGATGTACTAACCACTATTGTTGCTCCTCAGAGCCTTCACATGCTTCCCTGTGTCTTTCTCAACCAGTGCTTTGAACTCACAAAATTTTGAGAACGTCTAATCTTTCTTCTGCATGAAGTAGATCTAACGCTTTCTAGAAAAATCATCAACAAAAATCACATAATACCTGTGCTTTTTTGTAGAAGCAATAGAGAATGGTCCACACACATCTAAGTGAACTCTCTCAAGGATTTCTGTTGCTCAGTTATCCTTCTCATGAAAAGTGGCCTTTGCATACTTCCTCATGGTACTTCCCTTGCTTGTGTCTATCTGCTCAAGAGTACCCTTTGGAAGCCCCGTATAAATATGTTGCATGACCTTCAAAGCACAGTGGTGTACATGGCCCAATATCCTATGCCATAACTCACCCTCATCCTGACTCACCACTTTGTTTGCTTTACCCATAAATGTTGTGCATCCATATACATCAAGTTTGTAGATATTCTTCACAAAAATCCCAATCTTCTTAACTTGTCCTATGGCTTTATGACGAAGGAATGATTTCCCTTCACTGAAAACCACATCATATCCTCTATCCTCCAACATAGCAACTGAAACTAAATTCTTTTTCAAGCCTGGTACATGCATGAAATCTTTTAATAAGAAAGGTTTACCTGAATGTCTCTGGAAAGTAACTGTGCCAATCCTGGTAGCACTATACCTCCTATCATCACCCATTTCGATATGCATCTGAAGATCCTTCTCCTCCAAGCTACTAAAAATTTCTTTGTCTCCTGTCATGTGGAAATATGCACCACTATCCAAGTACCACACTGATCCCATCGCACTAGACACCATGCATGTGATGAGTGAGAAGTCAAAATCAAATTGCAAAGCCAAAGCTTCACCCGTTGTAGATCCTAAAGCCTTCTTGTTGTTCTTCTTCTTTTGTGGACAATTAGTGGCATAATGTCCATGCTCGTGATAGTGAAAACTTTCACTCTGGACATGTCATGCTTCTTGCCTTCTTTGTTGGTCTCAGATTTGGAATAGGATTTGTTTCCCTTCCCCTTCTTTGCCTTACCAGCCAAGGTGCAATTTTCCTCATCATTTTTCTTGTATGATGATCCATCCCTAGTATTCCGCCTGAATTCTTCTTGTACCAAATTCGATCAAATTCGCTCCCAATCTAGTAGCTTTTCCCTCCCATTGACAGAGTCCTGATAACTATGCCAACTCTTGGGAAGGCTTAGAATATCTAGGCCTACCAAGTCATCATCTGCTACAGTAATTCCAACACTCCCAAGCTCATCCTTACATTGGATGAACTTGGTTAAATATTTCGGAATAGTGTCGCCTTTCTCCATTTTGATTTTCCTCAGCTTGTCCTTCAGTGCCGATTTTTTGTGGTCACTACTACTTCGAAACAGATCTATAAAAGAGAACTAGATACATATGGAGTCATTTATCCATGGATACTAGATACAATGTGTTCTCGAACTCCCTCTAATAAGATCCTCCTTGCCTTTTCAACCTTCTTTTTCCAAGCATGAAGAAGAGTGGTGTTTGTTGTTGTGGACTTGGGAATATATTTATCAATGAATTATTTCAACCTGTTGTCCTCCAAAACTACCTCCATTTTGTCTTTCCATGCAATATAATTAGAACTACCCTCAATTTCATATTCCAATCTTAAGCCATTGAAATCCATCTTGATCCGCCTGTCGCACCAAAGAATATTTTTGCAAATTCGAATGTTGTTCATTAAAAACTCAATTTCTTCTCCACTATAGTGATTTCATGCGCTCTGATACCATGTAGAAATTACACAAACAATATGTATACCAATGGATTCAATCCAATCATGTGATATACTAAATAAAGATACTAAATCCTTCTACAAATTAATTGTGGAAAATAAACACGATCGCACAATCACACCATGTAAGAGAAAGAAGCAAATCAATCCATAACACAGATATTTTTCTTGAGGAAAGCTTCTTGCTCAAAAAACCTCTATCTTCTATTGTATATTCGACCAAGGAATCATGAAACAATTACAATGCACTCTTCTCACAAGAGTCCGTTGCACTCTGCTAATCATCTCACACTGATCCGGACAAAATCGAACAAAACTTAGCCAATTTTCAGCCTCTGCTCAGCCTGCCTTGCTTGTGCAATTCATGTGGAATGAAATCCATATTCTTTAGCAATTTCAACCTTCCAAAATTGTGCAATGCTCATGGGCAATCCTATGGGTGTATTATTGCATGCGGGCAGTTTTCTAATAATACAACTGATAGTTAACATCCCTTTAACCTCTATCTCAACTGGGTCTTCATCAGAACTGACATGCATGCAGCTATTAATAGTAAATCATCAGTCACTTGAAAGATCACTTCATGTGAATTAAATCTGATTTAATTCACTTGACCTCTCACTAGTGCAACAATCAGTTACAACTAGTTAAACTGATTTTAATTCAATTAATTGAGTTAATTGATTTATCATGCATTAAAATAATGCACTAACTACAACTTGGAATCAAAAACTAATAAAATAACTCATCATGTCTCACCAACCACCCTCAACTCGAAATTCATGAGCTAACTGAGTTTATCACACTCAGTTAACTATTACAAGTGATTATGAGATAAGATTATAATTTATTGTCCAATTTAATTAAGGGGAAATTTAATTAGACACACATTTCTTGTTGACTTTTCAACAGTTTGGAATCCCTAAAAAAATTCCACATATGTCAAGTGGTACAACATCAAGCTCTACCTCATCTATAAAATTTGCACTGATGACGAAACTAAGTTTACACTTTCTTGTCATTGTAATTTAGCATCATCACATACCCAACCCAAAGGGTAAGGTTTAGTATGGGGTGTAGTTTCTAAATTTAGTTTCTTGACAGTTTCTTTAGATATTAGATTGACTTGAGATCCACTATCAAATAATGTATCAAATTTTGTATGTTTTGTAACGACCCTGATATGAAAAATCTCACTTCTTTCTTTATCATTTTGAGACTCAATAGGCTTTCTAGAAGAACTAGTACTTGCATTAGAATCTTTACCTTTTATTCCCATGGTTGTGATTTTGGTTTCATCGCCTAAATCGGATCCTAGATCTTGTTGAGTTGTAGCAGCAGTTTTTAGTTTCCCCTTGTTATTGAACTTATTTGGTATCATTTCTAGATGTAATTTCCAACAATGGTCTTCATCATGGCCTTATTTTGAACAATGTTTACAGGTAAGTTTATCTCCCTCTTTCTTGAATGTAGCATTTTTTTTTTCCTTTTCCTTTAAAATTCCCTTGTCCTTTGTCTCTAGATTTGAATGGTTTGTTGGTTGTCTCTTGAGGGACATTCTTGCTTATTGATTCTAAATGAGTTTCCTGAACACATATTCATCTAGATTGGTGGGATTGAACATAAGTATAGTATGTCTCAAATAATTTTGTAATCCACCTATGTATTTAGGGAGAGTGTCTTGTGAATACAAATCAACACCAACTAATAAAGTTATTCTTCTAAATTATTGTGTGTAAATTTGGACACTCTGACCTTTAGCTTATCTAAAAAATTTCCAATCCATAATTTCTTTTTTCATGTAATAGAATGGATAAAATTGCCTTCTTAATGTAGCTATAAAATCATTCCAAGAAGAGATAATTTTACCACTTTTCATCAAATCTTCTTGAGTTATGGCCTCCCACCATATGAGGTTTGCATTGTCCAAATGAAGAGAAGAAAGATGGATATTTTTAGAATCATCATTAATCTTTTAAATCTTTTAATAGACTTCAATTTGATTAACCCAACTTTTCCAACTTTTCAACATTTACATCCCTATCATACATAGGAAAATCAAATTTGACATCAAGCTCAACCAAAGGAGACTTAGCATGTCCTATTAAAGATGGAGGAGGAGTAGGTATTTCAGATGAAGGAGGTGATGATGGAGGTGTATATGGAGGTGAAGGGGGAGGTGGAGGTGGAGGCTTTCTCCCATCACAACCATTACCTTTTGGATGATTTGAAATTTTTCCTTACAGCCTTGTTGTCCTCTCATTGTACAACACATTCACCATCTCAAACATATCATAGAAATCATTTTTGAAAGCTCTCTCATTCTCAGACATAAGCTTCTTTCCATATTCATGTGCCATGACTGGTGGAGTTTGTGGAGTTTGTTACTTCCTTGAACCAATTTGAGGGTTTGGTTCTTCAAGCACTCCTTCTCCTCTTCTCAAATTAAACCTTGTAATCATTCAAGAAAACACTTGCAAAATTTTTCAAACCTTCAAAACAACCATGCTCTGATACCACATTGATCTGAAATTAAAAATTGAAGGTTTCTTGAAAGTGTTTGCAAGCTAGTTTATGTCTTGTGGGAAATGAATCAAAATTTCAAAATAAAATAAACTTAGAAATTTTAATTAAGTTACATATTTTAAGAGTGAAAAATAGAAAACATGCAGCATCACAAAACAACAATTTGATGATGGAGTTCACCCCTCCTGGGCTACATCTCCAAGTCCAACTTCCAATGATGGCCCTTTAAATTATATGCTTAAAATGTCAATTACATCAACATGAAATTATATGAAATTATCAAATCACAAAAATAATTTTTCCATTATATTCAAAACACCCAAAAACCCCTATATGGGCTCTTCTTGGCCTCAAAAAGATTGAAAGATGGTGAATTTATGCATCCTTCTTCATTTCCCTGCTAATCGTCCTACAAAATGACTCGTCTGTCAAAACTGGTAACGAATTTTTCCTTTAGTGGAACCACCAAGAAACAAATTGGCGTGGGTTCAACAAAATTTCCACCACAAATAGTGCAATTTGTTGAATGTTTAAATGTGCCAATAGGGTCGCACCCCTAATCCTTCGCACTTGGGTCAGTCGTATGGGCGCAATCTGGCTAGGGGCGCGGACCAAAGGCCATGCGCCTACCGGCTCCATGCTCCAAGTCATATTGTGTTTAAAATCCACAATTTGGGTACAGGCAGGTGCCACATGCCTACCCCTCCCACCTGTTTCGTTGTTGGTTACGATAACATTCAATGGGACTGAAGCCAGGGCTAACTCCCTACCCCTTCTGCCTTGGTACACGGTCAAATATCATGGGCCCCCCCCCCCCCCCCGGCCCAAATCATCGAAATAAAAATACTTTAACATAAATCGTTAACCATGATATGTTAATAAATACCTATGTGGTATAATGGTAAGGCATTCAGTTATGTTGGTGGAGGTCGTAGGCTCGAACCATGTTAAGGTCAGTTGGCCCATAGAAAAAAATTTCACACATTTTGAGAGCCACATGGCACCCTTCGATTGGCCAAACCCGAAGCACAAAAACCAATCAAACTTCGCCAACCGCCAAGTATTATCCAGTCAAGTGTCAATACGGGATTGGCTCGTATGACCACCGTACTTACACAATCACCTTGTTGATGTTAAAACCACGTCATCGTAAGAAATGCCCAGTCAGTTGCCCAGTCAACCCTGCAAGTTGAAATTTTAGTTATTTTCCAAAAAGTTTAGAACACGACAACTTTCACATACATTGTCAAATTAAGGCAATTCAAGCGTCATTGGAATCAGAACGACGAGATCTAAAATTTGGAACTAGTTTCAGAAGAATTTGAGCACTTTGTTTTTTAGCATATATTTTATCACCTGGATCAATATTAGTACAAAATGTGTTGAGATCTCTCCTTGAGTGATTTAATCCCAAGGTTTTATCTATTGAGGAGATGATAGATCTAAAGACTCTCACTTTAGATCAACTATTTGGCACTCTTAGTACCTATGAGATGAGGATTTATAATGGAAAGTCTGCATAATAGGAGTCAGCCTTCAAAGCAGATAAGAAGCCCAAGGAAGTACATAATGATTCATGTTGTGAATCAGATGAAGAGGAAGATAAGTTTGTGAGGAAGCTCAAGAGAGGCTCAGGAAAGTACAAAGGTAAGCTACCTTTCAAGTGCTTTAATTGTGGTAAAGTAGGTCACTATGATTTTAAGTGTCCTAAAAATAAGAAGAATGAATATGACCCTAAAGAGAAGTTTAGAAAAATATAAAAAGACAGAAAGAACGCTAAAAAGAATAGTTTCTATATACAAGACTCCAACTCCTATGATAGTGAAAGCAACAATCATTGAATGACGACAGATCTCATGAAATCTCAAATGAATTTGTGCTCATGGTCATAGATAATCTGGAAGTAGAAGTTGTTGACTCTTAGGGAGAAGAAGTCAAATTTGACCTAGAAGGAGAGTTTCTTTCTCTTGAAGAGATCCATACGCCAAGGAAGAAAAATAAAAAATAAAAACAATTGTTTACTAAGGAAAAATTTTAATAAATAAAACCTCTGCTCCTCCAATTAGAAAAAGGAAAAAAGGTCCAAGAAACACTAAATTAATAGCTCAATGAAAAAAATCAAGCATGTGAAATTCTTGAAGGAGAAATCATTTTTTTAAGGAAAGAGCTTGAAAAAGAAAAAACCTGGCTAAGTTTTAATGAGAAATTTGGAAAATGGACTAAAAGTTTAAATGATCTCCTTGGATCTCAAAGAGTCTCCAATGACATAATTGGTCTTGGATTTGAGGCTAACTCAAGCTCAATAGCTGATGTGAAGTGAAATAAAGCCATTAATTTTGTACAACCATTAAAAAACATAGACAATGCAGCATCCGAAGATGATACAGCGCAACAGCAAAGAGAAAAAGTGATCACACACTCCAATTTGTAGCCAAAGACAAATCAGTTGTTACAAAACAAAAGGATGAATTCAACTTAGAAAAAGTATAATAAATCAAGAGAGACAAACCGAATTCCCCAACATAGAGGTTCAAATCTCAAACAAGCTCAATCTTCTCAAAGAACAACTGGGCCAATCTTCAGAAATCAATTTTCTCCCAGGTATTAGACTCGAAAATTCAAAAATTCATTCTCTCTTTTGAATAATCTGATTCAATGTTATGTATGATATAATTTTGGCCACATAGCAGTTAATTGCAGGCCTAGAAATAAAAGGCCTAGTATAAAAATCAAGCAACCAAGCCAACAACCCAAAGTATGGAAGAAGAAGTAAAACATAGAAAATTGTAATGTGGTTTTATATGCAGCTTAGAATGAAGGAAACCATTGGTATGTTGATAGTGGTTGTTCCAGGCACATGTCAAGATATAAAAGTAATATCTTGTCATGGAAACCTATCAGCAAAGGTAATATGACCTTTGGGAATAATGCACTTAGTAAGATTGTTGGTATAGAAGTTTCCAGCCTAGCTAATGGTAGAGGTAAATCCAAGGATGTGTTTTTTTTTTGACGGGCTAGAGCATAATTTACTCAGTGTGTCTCGGATTTGTGACCAAGACTATGATGTGTTTTTCAAAGCTAAAAAATGTCAAATTAATTTTTCATGCATAAGAGAGATAACAACTAAAGTCATTAGAATAAACATTAATTCCTATGTGCTAAAAGAGAAGACAAAGAGGTTTTGTTTGTCAAAGATTTATGCGAGATGGATATGGAATTGAAGGCTAGGACATCTGAATTTTTATTATATTGTCAAATTAGGAAAAAAGAATTTTGTTACAGATCCTTCAAAACTTTCAAAGTTAGATAACATGATTTTCAAGCATGTCAGATTGGGAAACAAGTTCGAGTATCATTCAAGACAAAGGATAATTCATTAGCCAAGCCATTGCAATTTATACATATGGATTATGTGGTCCTTCAAGAACTCATATAACTTCAGTAAAACTATATTTCATGTTTATCGTTGATGATTTCAGTAGAATTATGTGGTTAACATTTTTGAGAGAAAAATTAGAGGCCTTTGAGAAGTTTAAAAATTTTAAGGCCATGGAAGAGAATGAGAATAATTGTAAAATAAAGTGCATAAGGTTTGATAATGGAGGTTAGTTTACTTCAAAAGAGTTTGATTATTTTTTAAAGCAACATGGCATCAAAAGGAAATTTACAATTGTAAAGACTCCACAGCATAATGGTGTAGCAGAGAGAGATAATAGATCAGTTTAGTAGTTGGCTAGAGCCATGATGGAGGAAAGAAATATTCCATAGATATTTTGGGTTGAATCCATTCACATAGTAGTGGTGACTTTAAACAAGGCACGCTTTAGACCAAACAGTGATAAAACTCCATATGAGCACTGGTATGGCAGACCTCCTACAGTCAAACATTTCATAGTATTTGGAAGCAAGTGTTATATCAAAAGGATCAATGAAAATATTGGTAAATTAGATGCAAGATTTGATGAAGGTATTTTTCATGGGTACTCTTAGAATAGAAAGGGATATAGGTGCTACAACAAGAATAAAAGGACAATAGTTGATTGTATTGATGTTAAATTTGATGAATATAATTATTTTGAATACAATCAGCAAGTGAATATTAGCTCCAATAATCCAATTAGAAATAATAAGAAGGTTGATGAGCCATTTTCAGATGAATACATTGAAGAACCCCTCAATCCACAATCCAAATATCCTGCAAGATACGTGCAAAAACACTGCCCAGCTGACCAAATTGTTGGTGACTTAAGTTTAGGTGCTCAGAAAAGAAGAAGATTGTTAAATTCCCCTACTAAAGCACATGTAGCTATGTTATCTATGATGGAACCAAATTATTTTTTCTCAAACCAACTAAGATGACAAGTGGTTGAAGGCCATGAATGAAGAGCTTGATCAAATCGAGAAAAAACAAACCTAGGAGCTTGTTCCAAGACCAGCATATAAGAATATTATTGGCACAAAATGGGCCTTCAGGAAAAAATTCAATGAACATGGTAAAGTGGTAAGAAACAAAGCAAGGTTAGTTTGCAAAGGTTATGCACAAAATGAAGGCTTATATTTTGATGAGACCTTTCATCCTATTGCTTGATTAGAAGAAATTCGCATGTTTTTTGTTTTTTCTTGTTTTAGGAAATTTAAGATATATCAGATGGATGTAAAATTTTCCTTTTTAAATGGAGAATTGAAAGAAGAAATATACATTGAGAAGCATGATGGTTTTCAGTTATCAGATCAGCCTGATTATGTTTACAAGCTAAAAAACACCTTTTATGGTCTTAAGCAAGCCCCAAGGGATTGGTATTCCAATTTGGATAGTTATTTTCTCGAGTGTGGTTTTAAAATATGCGTAGTTGATAGTAATTTGTATGTGAAAACTAATGATGGAAAATTGTTAGTGGCAGTTTTCTATGTTGATGATATTATTTTTTACAGTGATTCATATCAACTAACTTGCCAATTTGCAGTTGATATTAAGGGAGAGTTCGAATGTTTATGCTTGGAGAATTTTCTTATTTTCTTGGTTTTTAGATTGGACAATCTTCAAAACAAATTTTTATCTCCCAAGCAAGTATATCAAGGAAATTTTGAATAAATTTGGTATGGACAAATGTTCTTTGGTAAGCACTCCAATGGTCACTGGATACAAACTAAACAAGTCTTATGAATCACCAGAGGTGGATCATACTTTATATAGATATATTATTGGAAGCCTCTTATACTTGACAGCTACTAGACAATACATTACACAAGCAGTTGGTATTATTGTAATATTTCAAGCAACCCCCTAGATATAGTAATCTCTTAGGAGCAAAGAGGATTATCAAATATCAAAGAGAAACCATGGCTCTTGACTTTTTTACCCCAATGGTAAATATTTTTCACTAAATTTTTTTATTGATGTTGATTGCGCAGGTGATGTAGATGACCAAAACATCACTAGTGGTGGTGCTTTCTTCCTTGGTGAATGTCTTGTTTCATGGTTAAGCAAGAAGCAAGCTTCAGTTTCTCTGTCTACTACTAAAGCAGAATATATAGTGGTAGCTTCTTGTCACACTTAGCTATTATGGATGAAGTGGACTTTAAAAGGTGTGCAAGTGTTATATGATCATCCTATACCAATCATTTTTTATAATACAAGTGTAATCAACATGTCCAAGAACCCTATTTTCCATTCAAACACAAAGCATCTTCCAATCAAGTACCATTTCCTTGGAGAGAAAGTTCCAAATTAGATTTTCAAGTTGGAGTATGTACCTACAAAAGAGAAGGTAGTTGATATATTCACCAAACCTCTCCAAGGAGATCAATTTGAGTACTTAAGGCAAAGTTTGGGAGTAGTTCCTCTTACCTCCCTCCACTAGATCTTCCTCAAGAGGAAGAACGGTAGTTAGCAAGCACACAACATATTAAAAGTGAGATACCAGGTCCACGGGATCAACAAGACAGGGTGGGATAAGTTACAAGGGGATCATATTATTTTCTTTGTCATTGATGTCAAAGGGGGAGAAGTACACCAAAGGGGGATGGGTAATAAAAGGAGCGGAAGTAAAAGAAGTACACTTTGGGAGAGGAGTACCAAAAGAAGAAAAAATAACATAAATTCCCTTTTCTTTTATGATTATGTTTTGGTATTTCCATCAATTCCAAAGCGGGGTAATGTTATACATAATTTTTCATTGATGGAAAAGAAAAATATTTTTTCCAACATATTGATCAAAGAGAGGAGACATTGGATCCATTTTCAGTACAAAAGGTCCAATCAGATGCACTTGGAAACTGCTCAAATGGATAGAACTTGAAAAGATCTTTCAATAGTAGATTGAAGCCTGAAAAAGCCCTTATGGTTTAGAAGATATGGCCATTCAAATTTAGCTTACCAAAATCCAAAGTTGAAGAGCTAAATTTGTGCTAAGGGGTTAGTTGGCGCTAAGTTTAGAAAGGTTATCTAAAGCTGGCAGAGTGATACTTAAATTGTGGGAAATTTTGTGGGTGGATCGTGTGCCACACATCACCTCTAACTCATCGAAGAAAAAGAAGGGACCCATGCCTGCCCAAGGGTTAAAAAACAAGGGGGGTTCACGATGGGATGGATTTCCCAAACCTCCAATAATGATATCGACTATCCTTGTTAAAAGTGGACCCCCTCCCCCCTTTACCATGAAACCACAAAATGGGATTCCATGAAAACCATGAGAGTTCCAAAATCAGAGTGGCGTAATGAAAGCGTGGAAGACACATAGTGAATAGAGGTGGCAAGCTGGGCCCATATTAAACATGTCACCCTGCAAGTATTTCCCTAGGAATTCCCCAAGGTTTGCAAGCTAAAAATTCCAGGGAGACTATCCCGAGGTGAGTTGGAGCAATGACAGAGGACATAGTTAAGTGATGAGGAAATGTAAATGAGCAGATATTGTCACAAGTTTAACAAGCGGGGGACCCCACAAGCCACATCATCCTAGAATTATTTCCCCAGGATTTTCAAAGGGAGCATGAGTCCAAACCTTCGCGGTAACAGAGCCGGGGAGACGAATATATTTCCACCAGATGTAGCAAAGCTTCCTGTCATGACAAAATATTTATAAAATAAATTCAATGAAAAACATAAGTTCGGGACCCCCCTTTTGTCGTATAATGACATGGAATTTGGCCACATGGGAAATTAGAAAGAGGGAATTTGACGCATTTTGATTAGCTGACATAGGTGACATGGAGCCATGGTGGAGCCACAAGTGCATTATGATTGTCAGCAGAACATGTGGCACCAATGAATATGTGACATGGGGGCATGAAAATTTGGCATTTTTGGGTGTCCATGTGGGCCAAATATAGATGACACATAGTTTTTGGCTAGAGACACATGGAAAAGGAGGAAATTGTGGCATCGAGGTGGAAAACACATCATCCCAACGGTTTCCTGATTGGTTAGTATGTGCAGCATGTGGTCCCATAGGCACACATCATCCTAGATGCCGAGAGGCTAGGAACCTTGGTAGTTTCTAAGTGAGCTGCAAGGTTTTTCTCTGAGTTGACGAGGCACTGGGAAACATTGGCTCATGAGCTAGCTTTAACAAGTCACCTTAATGATTTTTTGATTGGACAGTTTTGTTAGCATGTGGTCCCACCAGGACATGTAACCTCGGAGGATTGACCCCTGCGCAAATCAAAGGCGCTCATTTGAGTTTTGTCGGGGAAATAAGGTTGGGCGAAAAACGGTTCACTCCAATACTTGGTTATATG
Source organism: Pinus albicaulis (assembly GCA_034641835.2). Classification (NCBI taxonomy): domain Eukaryota; kingdom Viridiplantae; phylum Streptophyta; class Pinopsida; order Pinales; family Pinaceae; genus Pinus; species Pinus albicaulis. Next base: position 30,465,250 of record MU968411.1, on the reverse strand, counting down.
ATATAACGTGACCAAGGGTGCGGGAATTAAGCCATGAACATATTGGTAGTTGTATTTGGTGGCATATTTGGTGGTTTTGCGCAATATTTGGAAATCAACGAAAACTGGAAAAGTGTGTGACCGGGTTGGTAGCTTGATTAGTGGCATGGGCATAACTGCTAGTTTATTTGGTAGTTTTAATCAAAACTAGTGATTAACTGAAGTTGGAACTACATATAGAATTCTGCTAAATTCTGTATAATTCCACAATTGCAAAGTCAGGCAGTTTAACTCAGATTTTCTCATGTATACAGGATAGCAGGGATTGAAGACTTCAAGAACACACCTATAACACATGAAAAAAGTGTTACATAAGAAAAAATAAGAATTTATGCATGATAAAGAACTTAAGTTAATTAAAGTTCTAAAAAATAAAAATATTGGTCCTTATTCTTTATAAGCATAATTTAATTGCCAAGAAGGTGGTTGATGTTATTGATATTGGTGTTGGTGTTGTGTTTTATCATAGATCAGAGGATGTTGAAGGTGACTTTATGGTAATTCGGGTATGTGATTGAGGAGAAAATTATTTTTTTTATAAAATGAAGTGGCCTTCATGATTTGAGTTTGAAAATGGAATGAAAGATGAATCAAGGAGGTCAAGCAAGTGGCAGCTTGCATTTCAAGGGTTGTATCTCCTTCTAGTAGTGGCGAGTAAACAGTTATGGGTTGGATCTTTCTTTAGTATTAGTTGATAAATCAGGTGTTGTAGCTCCTTTCAGTAGTAGTTGATAAATTAGGGAGTATTATATTCCTTTTGGTTGTAACCAAAGAAATTTGTAATAGAAAGATGAAGCTTTCCTTTGTGAAAGAAATTAAAGTGAAGATTGAAGAATCTATGTGTCAAATTTGTGCTTCTTGCATTTATCGTTGTGATGCTTATATACATGGTCGCTAAATTTTTTATTAGTATCCTAATATTCTTTACTTGTGAAAGTAAATTGTTAAAAATTTAACAATATTAATTCACCCCCCTCTCAGTATTGTCCCAATTTCTAACTTACTTTACATTTTCAAAAAACATCATGGAATATACCGTATTCAAGATAGTTTTGCTCATTCTTTCAATTATGCCATTTTGTTGAGGATTGTATGGAGTTGTGGCTTGATTTTGAATCCCATGTTAGCAAATATAGTTTCCAAATTCATTATAAGTATATTGTTTGTTACGTTTTCCAAGGATATAAGCGTTACATTGCTTCAATTTCCTAGGAATAGTAGGTAAACCAGGGACACCATTAATTTTTAATAAGTGAAGGTTGTTATAATTAATATGTCCAAATCTATCATTCCATAGAAGATTAAATGAAAATTCACATTCATCGTGATGAGATAGGTATTCAAGGTTATGTGCATGAGCAGATGTCTCTTTCAACTTCAGCAGCATTCCATCCTCTACTCCAATCATGACAACCCTTTTGTCACATTCCTTCTTTGTTTCTACTTTAGCATTGAAGATATGAATAAATTAGCCTTGCTAGAAAATATAGACAAGAGACAACAGATTTCTTTGCAACTCCAAAGGGTAGAGTACATCATGGAGAATAAAATCAGGAAATCTAGGTAGTTTAAGCTTAATGGTGCCAAGTCTCTAGGGATTGAGACTTGACATTGTTCAATATACATTGTCACTAGAGTATTCAAAGAAGTCTCTCCAGAATGTCATGTGGCATGTTATACCTATGTCAAGTAGACATGCATATTTTTAAGAATAAAATTAAGTGTTATACAAATCTTCATTACTCCAATATTGCAATGGGAAACAATATAATGAGAATATTTGGGTTTCTTACTTTTTTTTAGATCTGTTGTTTTACCTATTTCTTCTTTGTGATTTTTTTTGTATTATATCTTCTCCTAGGGGATTATGCATGTTCATATCCATATCTACTGCAATGAATGTAATGAAGATAAATTCCTTCTTCCACATCCTCTTTCACTACCACTTCCTCTATGGAAATTTTGTAAATGATTCTTCCATTTCTTAACAAATAGCAATGTTTCTTAAGGGGACTAATTTGTTGTCTTCCTCTTCCAGACAGCTTTCTCTTGTTCTGAAATTTTCTCCACAAGAGAGTTAAATGTAATTGACTTGGTTTGGTCATTGGCTTGTAGGATTCAATATAGTGAGAGTATGTAGGGTATAGGGCCCTGAAGAAGGTTGTTATAGGAATTTCTATCTTCACTCAAGTGTCACCTATGTTATGCATGGTGGGTATGATTTTAGTAGCTATAACCAAGGGATTATCCTCTTTCAACTCAAGGTTGAAGAGTTTGACCATCATTTTTACAAGCTCCATTTCTTAGTGTGAGTCATATATGTATTAACTTCTTTAATGCACCATAAGGATTTGTTATGGAAAAAACATGATGGCTCACCTCTTCAATTACTGATGCGGAAATAAGGGCATGTGATTTACTGTCCTTGTTTTTCCATATGGCTATCATCATATCTGGTGTAGGCTTGGTACATCCTTTTTCCTCTTCTCATTTTCCAGTGGTAGCTTGTCCTTCATAAATGTCATTCAACAAATCATTAAATATTAGGGCATGCTTGATATTTCAAAACCATTCTTTGTAGTTATCCCTACCAATTACCACCACATCAATGATGGTGATAAGAGAATGCATTTTCCAATGGATATGTGAGATAAAAAGAATCAATTTATGGGAATCACAAGGTCTAAATAAGCATAACCCAATTCTATAAATTTCAAGTACTCTCAAGCTCAATAAATCCTAAATGAAGTTTATATTTAATGGCAAGGAAGGTGTCCATATTCTATACTACGAAAAAAAAATTACAATCACTTACACAATTTTTTGCAACAGCTCAAAATAGGGGACATTATTTACACACAACTCTCATTGATAACATTATATTTTAGCTTCAAAATAACATATAACATTCCACTAGTGATTTTGTCTCCATAGAAATTCATGCATTGTATTTCCTAACCCACACCAATAGTTATTTCTATTTTTTTTGCCTTTGTTTAGTGGTAAATTTTATGTTTAGCAGCAAAAATTTCTTATCATATATGGGGTCCCCTTATTATAAATGACGAGAGGCATTGCGCTAACTAGTCATGGTAGATAGAGATTCGCTCATAATCATCAAATGTCATCAAAAAGGTCATGGGTCGAGGGTACCAACATGAGAGGAGTCAAATGCGTTCATGAAACCTCCACTAATTCTAGTAGTCTAGAAATGTCACGTGAGGAGGAACTCAAATGTGAAATTAGAGATCTATTCTAATTCGACGGTTTCAATAACTAGGCATAGATGGGAACATGGGTTCATCGTAGATGAGAAGATACCAGATCCATGTGAGGAGAGAGTTTACAAGGATTCATGAGGGTTCCAAGATAAAGAAGGAAAACCATCCCATGATGATCATCCACGAGGTAATTCTATCATGCTCGAACCTCCACCTCAACATTCTTTGAAATTATTGATGGTTTTTTGTGCGTGGATATCAGTGTAGGGAGATAGGCAGTGTAGATTAATAGTATTTCCATGGGGATTTAAGGCTCTGATATGCGCATAGAACGAGAAAATATGACATGCCAGAATGGTATATTTACTAGGTAGAGGGGCTAGGGAATTTTTTGATCATGAATGGAGTTGGATTGGCTTATACCATGTCAGGATAGGGATTAGGAACTCCAACGTTTGATTCTAATTTCATTACCATGAAGCTATTTTATTACATTTTAGGACCCTTGGTTTCTTCTTCCAAGAGATTCATTGGCCTTTCATATTCAGCCAATGGTTCACATCTATATTATTTTTAATTATTTACAATGACACAAAATTTTATAGAATTATGTTTCCAACAAACACAATACCAAATGTGGCATCTCTATTATTTTAGTTATTTACAAAGATACAAAAATCCTAAAGGATTATGTGTCCAACAAACACAATACCATATGTGACGATGTACTTACAACATGACTAATCGCAATGATGTGTAAGTCATATCCCTTAGTTATGATGTGTCACTTCATTAATTATATTATTTATTGTTAATATTTAGTGTTTTACAAAAATTTAGTCTCATTTCCAACACTAATCTAAGAATATAAAATGGGGATGTGGAAGCTAATATAACTAGGGAGGAGCTAAAAGCAGTTTTACATTATTTCAAGAAAACAAAGAGTCCGGGTCTAGATGGTCAGACAATTGAATTTTATTTGAGTTTCTATGACTCTCTAGAAGATGAACTAATAATATGTGTTGATGAATGAAGAACATCAAGAAAAGCAGCAAGTGTACCAAGCACTACTTTCTTAGACCTTATCCCTAAGATTAATGCTCTTGAATCCCATGTTCATTATACACACATCTCTCTATGCAACTCAACGTATAAAATTGTTAAAAATATACTAGCAAACATGCTAAAGGTATATTTTCATAATTTATATCAGAAGCACATTGTGGGTTTCTACATAATAGACAAATGCATGCATAAATTGAAACAACTCAAAAGGATTGCACACTATAAAAGTTGAAAATATCCCTCGCATGGTAATGAAATTAGATCTAGGAAATGATAACAATAGAGTTAATGGGTTTTATCTTAAACTTGTTGATTTAGATAGAAATGAAAGTACAATCGGTTATCTATATTATGGGGTGTTTATCCTAAGTGAATTTGTAGTGTTGATATATAGGTTAGCTTTTAAGTGTCTATATACTAGAAGGGGTGTAATGTGAGGGTTCCAAATGTCTCCTTCCCCTTTTCTATTTGTCAGCGATTAAGCAAGACGATAAGGGTCTACAAGAGAGAATGCATTATAAAGGGTATTGATATTGGGAAGTCAATAACGTTGATTTATTATTTATAGATGATGTCATTTTGTTGAATAGAGGACTAGTAAGAGATGATATAAAGTTTAAGAAAGTTGTATAGTAAAGCAACAAGGATAGAGGCGAGTTTTCACAATTCCTCTATTTTATCTAATATATTTGGATAAGAAATGAAAAGAAAATGTTAGCAGATTTTATCCTTTATACCCTTACCTTTTAGTTAGGGGATAAAATATTTAGTGTTCTATCTAAAATCTAGTGCCTTACATATCTATACATTGGTTTTGGATCTATGAGACAATTGAAGTAAACGTGACAAATGAGTGTTATATGTGATTATTAAGATAAGGAAGGGTGGAAAACTAGAATTATAGGTGGTTATTGAAGGAAGGAAGGTTGAAATTGACAAAATGTATATTAGAAGGGATCCATGTTTATTGGTTATTTTAGTTCATATTCTTAAAGGAATGTTGGAAAAGGATTGGGAAAAAGTGTTTTAGTTTCTATAGATAGTGAAGAGAGAAAGAAAGTATTACTATGGTCAAATGGAAGGCATTGGAATTTCAAGCCTTAAAAATATACATTTGTTTGGGCATGCATTAATTGAAAAAATATGGGAAGATTGATGCATAGTGAAGGCTTGTGGAAAAAGGTAATGATGGAAAAATATATTGATATTGGGTCTAGAGGATTATATCAAAAAAGAAGTGAAGGAATTTATGGGCCTTTATTATCTAGAAGACATTGTTGAAAATATTTCCCTTGGTAGGAAAGTCGTTGGTATGGAAGATAGGGATAGGAATAAAAATAAAAATTGGGGAGGAGCCTTGGGCATGTTGTTATAACATTTTCAAATTATAAAACTATTTGATTTATTATTTTCATAACAAGGATATTTACTACCTAAAAGTTGAAACTAAACAAGGAATTAGCTCCATATGGCATCAAGGTTGGAAGTTAGCTACATGGTTAAGCCTTTAAGGGGGATTAGGAGATGAATAGAAACAATGAATTGTTGGCTTCAAACATAACTCTATAAGGTTAAAAGATGAAGAATACGAAATCATGAGGTTAAAAATAAAGCATCTACTATGGACACAACAAAACTAGGATATGGGGCAAGGGTAAAAAATATTTAGGCACTAGAACTTTTTATATTTGACTCTATATAATAAAGTTATAACATGGGATAATTATAAGAGGTCGCGGGAGGGTTTTGGAAATTTTGTTCTCCATAAATGTGAAGACGAGTCCATAAATTATTTATTTGTGTTTTCTATTTTTCAAAAGAAATATGGAATGAATTTCTAAAAATTACAATAGGTAATTAGAAGTGGGAATGGGAGACCATCAATGATTCTTTTAAAAACCATTGGATGGATAAAATAGTTTATGAACATAAGGCTCTTCCATGTATAGTTGCATGGGAAATTTTCCTTGCTATGAATGAAATTATTTTTCAAGGGAAAGAATTAATTCCAACACATGTAATTCATTGGGTAAGATGTGCCTATAAATTAATATCGAAACCCAAGAAGATAAACTCTCCCAAAAATTTAAAAATTCCAAATTTGATTTTATTAAACCACGGAAGTACTTTGATGGAGCAATAAAAGGCACCATAGGAATTTGTTAGACCTCATGGCATTTTATCTTTCAATGAAAATCATTAAATTTCTTTCCAAAACAACTTTAAAACAAGGATCCAACAATAGCACTAAGTTAAATCATAGGATTTTTTCTAGGAAAAAAAATTATCTAGTTAATAATTATGCAAAGGGAAAAGTTAAATCCATGAAACTAAAAATTCAATGACAAAGATGTTTAGCCACTTATTAATCAATTACATTAAAGTGCAACATAAAGCTAGAAAGGAGGGAAAACAAAGATACCATCATTCAATAGTGGAGAAGGTTCAATATAATGACCAACATAGTGGCTACATATACCCACGAAGGATTCACTTGTTGGTCAACTTCTTATCACATTCATTCATAAAGGAGGTTTTAAAATTGTGAAAAATCCTATCAACATATTTGGGAATAAGTAGTTTCTATTCAAAGTGGGTTTATAGGTTTTTTTCATAGGAGGTGGTGGGATGTCCATTGAGTGGGAATAGCTTGTAGGTGTTGCACAAGTGTTATAGATATTATGTGATGGCTTGTTGGGAAAGAAATCAATATAGTGAAAATCTCTCTTGAAAGAAAAAATCCATAGTGAGGTTTTACCTTCACTTATTGCTAAGATTCGCCTAAATCCTTCACATGGAAAACTAGATTGAGAACTAGAAACTATGTGTCACATTCCTTTGTATATAGAAATTTTCGTAACTCCATTCTATGTGTGTGTGTGTGTGTGTGTGTGTGTGTGTGTGTGTGTGTGTGTGTGTGTGTGTGTGTGTGTGTGTGTGGTTTTATCTCTAATTTTGTTTTATTTACTTAAATTTTTGCATGCTATTTTTATGCATTCATAAATTCCCATAGCTTGATCCCATATTTTAGGGTATAGGTGTTCACTAGTTCAATGAGGTTTCCTACAAATCCAGAGTTTTCACTATATGGGGCTATTTTTTAGTGGGTGATTTTGGTTGGGAGAACTAGGGTTTCCAAGTTGTTTGCAATGTTGTAGAAGTAAATATTACCACACAACATACATTATCCCCCCACTTAACCTCATGGGATGTGTATACTTCCATTTTTTCATTACATGGTGAGAGGATTATGATTATCCTGTTTTTATTGAACTCAACCAACCAATGAGGTCTCATCTTTGGAAACATGGGCCTAATCTCTCACATTCAAATAATATCCTTGATGTTACATCTAATAATATTATTATATGAAAAAACATATTACAATTATAGAGAACAGGGAAGAAAGGATTCATTTCTAACTAAAGGACAATAAGAATGCCATTAAGTCAGATTGAGCCCTGTGATCACAATGTCTCACATCTCTCCTAGCGAGAGTGCCTTTGATTCAACAATGAAAGAAACATGAATGGGTTATTGAGAAGGTAACTTGCCTTATTGCAAAGGTGAGCTTTATAGATAGATAATTATTTCTTATTAAAATGTCATTGAGATCATAGATCTAAGGGACAAAGAGTTACAACTTGAAGTGTCACCATTATAGGTCTATAAAAGAAAGACATATACATAACCCTTTTCCAAATGCATGACCATGTCTTAAATTAAAGAGAAGGGTGACATTAATATAACACCAAACCTTTGAACCCTAGGTTAACTAAATATTGTGCCATATCCCTATGTTGGGATGTCAATACTATTTACTTATTTTTAGGGTAAATTTGTGATTTGCAAGCTTATAACAATTTTTTCATGTATAAGTACTAGGGGAAAAAATAAAAAGGGTTATTAAAAACTTCATTGAAAAAATATCTCTGATAAAAATATAGAGTTTTTTAATTGGACAAATGTACATGAAGGGGATTTCAACAAAAATATTTTGGAATATACTCTTTAATATTTAGTAAAACTATGGGTATTCTATAATATCCCACAAAAAAACTTGTTATGTCAAAATTTCACTAAGTGAAGCCCTCGCCCCTTCCCCATCATGTCATACATATATTGTTTTAACATAATGCACAATATGGTAACCATGATGACTCATTCTTATGTTTGAACACATGCCTACAAGTTTAACCTTAAGTACACAAAGTGTTCAACGTTATTTACCCCCATCATAAGACTAAGTAGAGGTGCATGATATGGTTAAGCTACTACCTCCATATTTAACCAAAAACTAAATTCATTATTGCAAGCTGAAAATAAATTTATATCACACCAAACCTAAAATAGTTGTTGAATGGTCATAGAAATTTGGGAGTGACCAAAAATAAATTAATATCAATGTAACTTGGAATATACCTTTCCATTTTTTTCAATAATTTAGTGGCTTTGTTGTGATTCACAATCTATAAGGCTAACACACCCACTATTGCACCCTCAATCTCTTGTAGCCATCTCATATACATAGCCTCCATCACAATGATTCCCCAAGAACCAAAAAGAGATTAAATGGAACTCAATCTAGTAGGTTGGAAATAAAACAATACCAGCAATAGAAGTAAATTATGGAAAGATAATGACAACTTAGAATTAGACAACAAACTCTTGCAATGGACCCAATTTAAGAAGAAACAAAAAGATTTTAGGGAAAGATTTACAAAGAATGCACAATAAGACATAAAATATTATAATACTAAAGGTATAATAATTTTGACTTTTGAGAGTCTTTAAAAGTTTAAATAATTTTGAATTTTGAATTTTGAGAGTCTTTAAAAGCTTGAAAAAATTTTACACATTGTGATCCTCGAAGCAAACAATGGAAAAAAAAAATGACGCCAAGAAATATTTTAAGAATCCATTTTTATAATAATGTAGCAACCTTGGAAAACCTTTGTAACTCTTAAAATACCTAAAATACCAACTATAAATGTCAAAAAAATAATTTTTTTTAAATATTCAAATTTTTAGAGACTTTGTAATAATAGAAAAATTCAGTAGTTTATTCAATAAAATAAATTTATCCTATAAAATTCGGACAATGATTTTTGTGGTAAAAAAAGGTAGGAATTTGAAAATCATATTTTAGGGGGAGTAGGTGAGGTGGAGGAATTAAAAATAATAATAAATATAACCTCTAGACATTTTCTTGCATGGAATTAGACAACAAACCCTTGTAATGGATCCAACTCCCAAAGAAACAAACACATACTAAAGTGTGATTTACTAAAATGGTGTACAATAAAATAGAAAATGTAAGAACACCATGGACAATGCTCATGCATAATCATTATCAAATATCAATTTCGAGAATAATACAAATTTAAAGAATTTTTATGCATTATTATATTCTAATGGTAATTTATGGAAAGACAAAGACATCAAATAGGATTGAACAAAAAAACCTTGCAATGAAGCTAACAGAAGAGAAACATACACATATTAGAGGTGGACTTACAAAAGAGAAAACAATAAAATGGGAAATGTAAAACAATTATTATACATTATGAATTTTGAGAATAGTTAAAATTTTAACATTTTTTTACATGCGGTTGCCATCAAAGTAAATTATGTAAAGACAATAACACCACTTAGAACTATCACAACCACATAATTGGCACCATCATTAAAAGGGGTGGAAAATGGCACCAATAAACGTATACCAACCACCTTCGATTATTTTGGCAATAGAATAAAAGAACACACAGATAAAAAATCACATAATAATGGTGTCAATATAAAAGTGTGAAGAGAAGGAAATGAGTGAGCGATTTTATTTGTTTTAGTTCACAATATAACTCAATTCAATGTTAAAATAGCAAAAGCATATTCAATATATGTTGGTTGATATCATGTTAATTAGGTTTATCTCTGGTGGTTGGGCGGAAAGGTTGTTATCTTCCCCACCCATGTCTCAATCCCTGCTAGTGACATGATGAGCATTGTTGTAATGGATTCATGACTATGAATATTGTTGTATTAACTATGTTCATTGTGAACTCTTGAGTATACTTGTGCGTTGGCCTAGTACCAAGAACTTCACTCTAGCTCTCGAACTGAGAGGGACGTTGATTTCTTCCTCAGACGGAAAAAGGGAAAAAAATGGTTGATATCAAATGATAAACTAATGCAAAACTGAAACTAAATAGAATGCAATGCTAAAACATTATTGTTATATATATGATGATAAAAATAGCATACCTCATTTCAAGTTGGATGGAAAATTTTCTTTGTACATCAAGTGATGGTACTTTGAGTTTCTTCAAATGCTCTAATGGGTGGCTATCAAAACCTTCAAACATTGCAACATGTGGATATCTGTAAATGTGATTTTGGTTGATGGTTTCGACAATTCAGATAGATGGTTCAATTATTATAGTGTGACAATAGTATTTAGAAACATGGATGCTTTCTATTATGGTAACCAAAAGGATGACTCAACATGTTTTTTCATAAATGGTTGTTATTATTACCAAAATGTGGTTAAGCAAAGCATTGAAAGTGGCTATTAAACCATAGTTAAACTTCAAAGTTCCTAATTGCCCTCATACTCTTCCCCACATATATATAATATTAAGAATATTCCACCTCCAATCTTGGAATAGTCATTGAAAGAATATTAACCAAACACCCTTTGATTGTAAACACTTATCAACATAATTACGTAGCAAACCCTTTCAATCGAGCCAATTGGAAGGAGAAACAAACACATGGATCTACAAAATAACACACGATTAGATGAAAAATGTAAGAACAGTACAACAAATGATCATGCATAATCATTATACATTATTAATTTAGAATATATTGTTATGCCCTCCCCTTATCCTAACCAAAAATATATATTAATGATTAATCCAGTTATAAATATAAAACCTATGAATATCACAATGGGAATATAGAGACCCTGTTACTCTATTTTTACTATAGAATTTGGTCTATGCTCAAGCATTTTGCTTTTGTTTTCAACGTTTCTCAAATTAGAGAGATCATATCAAAAATATTAAGCAACTTTCACTTGTGTAATTAATAATCCCGATAATGTGAAAGGCCACATGTGAGCGACAAAATATCTCAAAGTGTATTTGTCTTTCATTTTCTATTTCTATATTTCCCATCTAACCTTATTATCAAGATAGAACTCAATAAATATGTATGAGCACTATGAACTTCCATGCTACCAGCACATTCGTAGTGCTTTATGAAGCACATAAGTGCACTGAAAGTACCAAAATATATCATTTGGAAAGATGGCTCATGACCCTAATATAGTTTGAAGAAATTAAAGGGTTTTCCAAAAGAGATCCCAAATAAATTGAGTTTAATATACAGATTAAAAGTTTTAGATTATTGAAGGAGCTTCTCATCACAATGACTTGAATGGATAAATAATTGATTTGGTGTTACCTTTGATTCTTAATTTTTTTTTAATTATAGTTCTGCTTTATACTTGTTATACCCACCAATTAACCAATCCATGAATGATTTTCATTTGAATATTAATTTCATTATTTTTCTCTAAAAACATAATAATAGTGATGACTCGACATGTTGAGAGCACATTTGTTTGGTGGTTTTGTTGTTTGTTCTCAAAACAATTTCACCAAAATACTTGTTGAGAGCATATTTGGTTTGTTGCATTTGTCCTGTTTCCCAAAACAAATTCTCTAAATATATCAATTTGTGAGAATCTACATGTTGAAATTTCCGTAGTGAGGAGAACACAATAGGTTTGGTGCATTTGTCTTGATCCCAAAATAGTTTCAAAAAAAAACAATGCTCTAAGTACTTCAATATGTGAGAATCCACATGCCAAAATTGCACTTGTATTCAAACCACTTTATCAATAATTTATTTTCCCAATAATTTTTTAATTGTTAAGATTTATGTTTTTTAATATTTCTGCCTTGGGTACATTGTTTGCGCCTCATTATTTCATTTAGTTATAGTCTTGATGATGCAAAGTTACATTGGATCTAATTGGTTGTATTTTTATCCTTTCTAACGAGACTTATAGTTTGCATGTATTTGTCACAAGATATCCCGTTGTTGTAAGACAGAACTATGTTCGGTCTTCATAATTAATATTTTAAAAGCAAAAGAAAGAGAAAAATATTTTTTTTGAAAGCATGGGTTTCATGCTCTATTTTATTTTATCAATTAGGTCAAGCATGTTCTACATGATCCAGGTTTTATTAAGTCAATATAATCTTTGTCATATGTCTAAGACCCTTATGGGCACATAGTATCAAGAAAGAAATATTAATTTTTATTTTAAAAATGTCATCTGGGAACTCCCAACACCAAGTTGGCCCTGCTAGTGAAGTCGATCCATAGGAAGCCCATTCGATCACTCAAGATAAGTATATATTAGAGGATAATTTGACTTAATGATCACTCACTCAATCCAAGTTTGATATGGACTTAGAATCGAAAGGAAATCAAGAATGAAGGCTAGAAGAAAAAGGAATAAACCAAGAGAAAGAAAAGAAACCCTAATTCTGACCTAATCAAGTTCACACGAGTTACATTCTTGGGATTTGTGTGAATTGTAGGGTCAAAGATTGTAGGCCGAGTTGCAGGCCTGAAGCGGGAAGCTGAAATATTTGTCAAGTAGAAAAAAATACTATTTAACTCTCATTGACTTTAATTCTTTGAATGAATAGTTGATTATTTAAGTGAACCATATTAAAGGAATAATTTGATAAGACTTTGACTCTTGAAGAAAATATCTTTGAAGGAAAATTTTGACTCTTGTAGAAAAATATATTTGAAGAAGGACTTTAACTCTTTTAAAGAACACCTTGACTCCTTGAAGAAAGACATTAAAGAAAGAACTTTGACTCTTTTAAAAGAAGATATTTTTGGATGGTTGACTTGGTGTTTGGTGGAAGTCTTGGTCAAGTACTGATAGTCTCATTTTGATTTGGTTCTATAATAGAAGAAGAGTTTGATTGGGTTTTCCCATAGAAGAGGGGTTTTTCTTGTTGAAAATTTTGTAACTAGGTTCGGTCTTCATAAGTATGAAATGTATTTTTGATTCTTGTAAATTGTAAAATGAAAGAAAATTATTATTATTAATTTTTAGCATCAAGTGCTTATAGGTTTTTTCATAGGTCAAGAAGTAAAAAGATCCATTGTCATAAGTTGAAGACCCCTCTTGGCACATTGTAACTTGTAAAGAAATTTATTTTTGTCTTTAAAAGTGTCGGAATACCCTCCAAGACCAAGTTGGTCTAGCAGCTGGCAAGTCGGCCAAAAGGAAGAGCCACGTCCACCCTTGAAGACCCTGTAAATAGAAGAGAACTTGTCCTACTTAGAGCTCAGTCACTCACCACTCATTAGACTAGGCTCAAAGGAAGAGGAAGGAGAAGGTGGCGAAGAAAGAAGAGGACGAAGAAGATCTTTGTTTGGGTTATTTTCTCTTACACGTGCTAAAGGAAGACTAGGGTTTCTGTAGCAGACCTAGGGTTTCTATCTTCAAGTTAGATCTTAGAGAAAAGGAGACAAAGAGGTCAAGCGAAGGTCACCAAGGGTCGCCCTCAAACTCCATAAGACAGGGAGAGGCAAGTGAAATTCAAGGGAAGGCTTTACAAGAAGATCAAATCTCACACATGGGAAACTGCAACTACAGGGAGGCCGAAATTTTAGATATGTAGTAGGAGTTCGAAAATCTTGCAGCTGGAGGTCGAATAAGTGTTATTGGAAGATATTTGATTGGTTTTGACTATATCGAAGTTATCGCATCATTTGAATATGTTGGTCTTGGTCTTAGAGGGTATTGGTCTCAATCCTAAGGTCATGGAATTCGTCAATTGAATAATTTGTAAGGAAGAAAAGATATTTACGGGTTTTCCTCTCAAGAAGAGAGTTTTTGGCCATGGATTGCAGCCTATATTTTGTGTTCTTGTTCTCCTTGTTTGATGATTCACACACATAATAATAAGGTAAAAAACCAATAAGTAAAAGGACATCACAAGGAGTTATCAAGTAAAGAGAATTAATCATCATAATTTCCCTATGAAGATCTACAATGCATTGAAGAAGCTCATCAAAGAGTGTTCAAAGATAGCAAGATATATCAAGAAAAGAATCAAGGAAGCATGGAATCTCCTATTCACTACAAAGGAGTAATAAATAATGGAAAAATATGAAGGTCTCTTCTCAACACTCACTAGCACATTCCAAGACGAGAGCATTTGGGTAATTGATAATGGTGCATCTAAACACATGATTGGTTGTCACAAACAATTGAAGACATTATCAAAAGGAAAATATTCTTATTCAGTGTAACTTGGAGATAACAAAAGCTATCTCGTAAGAGGATTTAGATCAACCTCTATAGATCTAGAGAATGGAAGCAACATTCACCTCAACAAAATCCTATTTTCTCCAGGTTTGCATAAGAACTTACTTTCCATTTCAAGTCTAGAAGATAAGGGTGATAGAGTAGTTTTCATTGATTGGAAATTTGTTGTATTGAGTAAAAAATCAAGCATAGAGATAGTTATAGTAATTGGTATTCGAGAAGGAAGACTTTACAGGTAGATATCTCCTCTAGCTCAAGCTTTGGTTCACATTGAAATCAGCGCATGTGAACTTTGGCATAGAAGATTTGGTCATCTTCATTTAAAAATCCTTCCAACACTAAGTTCCATAGTAGATGGAATACCTTAATCGAAAGAAGATCATGGAGTATATAAGGGATGTGCATTGGGTAAGAATACCAAGAGACCATTTGGAAGAAGTGATTCACGGTCAAAATAAATCTTGGATCTCATTCACTTCGATGTATGTGGTCGTATGACTCCTAAATCACTTGGAGGTCATCTATATTATGTTACATTTATATATTATCATTCAAGAAATACTTGGGTTTACTTACATGAAAACCAAGGACGAAGTATTTACAAAATTTCAAGAATTCAACGCTGAAGTGGAGAACCTTACAGAAAGAAGAATCAAGATACTAAGATATGATAATGGAAGAGAATATAAATCAAAGGATATTATAGCATTCTGTAAGAAGTATGGAATTAAGAGGAAGTTGATAGTCCCATATAATCCCGAACAAAATGGAGTTTCCGAACAAAAGAATTGATCCATTGAAGAGTGTAAAAGAAATGTTACATGATCAAGATCTACCAAAATTTATGTGGGGGGAAGCCACGAAGAGATCAGTATATATTCAAAATCGAATTCCCCGCAGGTCGTTGCAAAACAGGACTCTCGAAGAAGTATTCACTGGGAAGAAACCTATTGTAAAACATCTCCATATCTTTGGGTGTCTCATATATATTCATACACCAAAGGACAAAAGAAATAAGTTGGATCCATCAGGGATGAGAGGAACATGTTTTGGCTATAACAACTCCTCTAAGGCTTACAGAATCTACATAAAGGAAGGACACCATATAGAAGTAAGTCGAGATGTCATATTTGACTAGAGTATCACATTCAAGAAATCTAAGGAACTTCCCATGGACTCCGATGATGACGAACTTCTAGTATTTGAAGAAGAATTTAATAGGGAAGAAGAAGAATCCTATCATGAAGATGAGGGTCCCAGTGAACCCATTCAACCTGTGGTCCTCTTCGAATCAACAAAGAGACCAAATTGGTTGAAATATACACTACTTGATGCATAAGGTCATGGGGCAGGGAAAGACCCATTTAAAGAAAGAAAGAAACCCAAGAGATATTCTTGGTATGCTACATACATGAAAAAACTAATAGAAGCAGAACCATCCACCTTCGAAGAGCTTGTCAATCATTAGGAATGGAAGGATGCCATGAATGAATAATATAAATCCGATAATGAAGAATGGAGTGTGGGAGATTGTACCTAGGCCCAAAGACAAATTTGTGGTAACTTCCAAATGGATCTACAAGATCAAACATGTGGCAGATGGAAGTATCGATAAGTATAAGGCAATATTTGTGGCTAGGGGCTTCTCTCAACAAGAAGGCATTGACTATGGAGAGACATTTGCTCTGACAGCAAGGTATACAACAATTCGTTCATTGGTCTCTCTAGCAGCATCAATGGGATGGAACATCCATCGAATGGATGTCAAGATTGCGTTTCTGAATGGAAAAATTGATGAGGAAGTCTATATAGAGCAACCGTTTGGATTTTAAGTTAAAGACAGGAAGGCATATGTTTTCATATTGAAGAAAGCATTATATGGCCTCAAGCAAGCACGAAGGGCATGGTATGCTAGAATGGATGCATGCCTACAAAGAATAGGTTTCGCCAAAAAGTTATGTTGATCCAAACCTTTATATCAAGGTTGTAGAAGGAGAACTTGTAATCATTCTTCTGTATGTAGATGATCTTCTCCTGACAGGTGTAGAAGGTCAAATTGAAGAATGTAAGAAGAAACTAGCAAGAAAATTTGACATGAAGGATCTAGGGCTAATGCATTATTATTTGGGACTAGAAGTCTGGCAAGGACCTCATGAAATTTATCTGGGTCAAGGAAAGTACGTGATCAAGATGTTGAAGAGGTTTGACATGATGGATTGGAAACCAATGACCACTTTGACGATCACAAACTTGAAGAGACTAAGGAGTTATGAATTGATCTTTGTGGATCCTTCCATGTATAGACCACTGATTGGCTCACTGATGTACTTGGTGAATACTCAACCAGACATATGTTTTGTAGAAAACATTCTGAGTCAATTCCAAGTGGAGCCAAAGCATGACCATTAGATAGAAAAAAAACATATATTGAGATATTTGCAAAGAATTATCCACTACTGCCTAAAATATGATAGAAAGAATGATGTCCACCTAATTGGATATACATATTCCGACTGGGGAGGGAGCGAGCAGGATGGAAGAAGCACTACAAGAGGATGTTTCAGTTTGGGATCCTCAATGATCTCATGGATGAGAAGAAAGAAATACACAGATGCTTCGAGTAGTGTTGAGGTTGAGTATGTTGCAACTTGTGAAGTAAGCAGAGACGCAGTCTAGTTAAGGAAATTGTTATCCGAGCTATTCAAAGGACCGATGGACCCTACAGTGATACATTTTGACAACACTAGTGGTATACGATTCTCTGAAGACCCGATATTTCATGGAAATACAAAGCATATAAACAAGAAGTATCACTATATTCAGGAGCTAGTACAAAATGGTGTGTTGATGCTACAATATATCTCGACCAATGATCAGTTAGCTGACATATTGACAAAATCTCTTCCTAAAAAAAATCTTGTGTACTTGAGAGACAAGCTTGGCTTGGTTGATATATCCTCCCTAGTTGAGAGGGATAAATAGGAACACCAATCTTGTCTTCACTTGAGAAGACAGAATGGAAGATTGGGTAACCATCTGGCATCTAATACTGAGGATGAGGTAGTGCATCCAAGATAAAAGTAGTCGTGGACCAATATTCTTTGAGAACTAGTTATCGAAGACAAGAATATTCCAAATAAGGTCATACTCAGTGAACACTCGAGTAGAGTATGTACCTTTAGAGACAATGATAATGGTGTCTATAAATCATTGGTCTTGCCAACATTGCTCAGATCTTGTGGAGAGATAGAGTTGTTAGTGAAGACCTTGCTATGTGACATTGTTATTTGATATGATGCTAGACAAGTGGGTTACCAATTCGACTCTTCTTATGAGATCTTTTCAGATTGAGAATGTCCACATATCTCTTATGAATACATCCCTAGTTAACAAGGAGTGTTGAAAAATGTGTAACTAGGTTCAGTCTTTATAAGTATGAAATGTATTTTTTATTCTTGTAAATTTTAAAATGAAAGAAAATTATTATTATTATTATTATTATTATTTAGCATGGGTTTCTGCTCAAGGTATTTTATTTTATAGGTCAAGCACCCATTGAGTGGTTTTAGGGTTTATCCTAGGTCAAAAAGTCAAAAGATTCATTTTCATAAGTTGAAAACCCCTCTAAGCACATTGTAACTTGTAAAGAAAAATATTTTTGTCTTTAAAAATATCATAATACCCTCCAAGACCAAGTCAGCCTAAAGGAAGAGCCATGTCCACCCGTGAAGAGCCTATAAATAGAAGAGAACTCATCATATTGGGAGCTCACTCACTCACCACTCATTCTAGTGAAGGAAGAGGAAGGAGAAGCCAGCGAAGAAAGAAGAGGATGAATAAGATCTTATTTTGGGTTATTTTCTCTCACATGTGTTAAAGGAAGACTATGATTTATGCAGCAGACATATGCTTTCTATCTTCAAGTTCAAACTTGGAGAAAAGGAGATAAAGATGTCAAGCGAAGGTCACCAAGGGTCATCTTTAAGCTCCAAAAGATAGGGAGAGGAAAGCGAAGGTCAAGATAAGGCTCTACAGGAAGATTGAAGCTCACACATGGGAAACTGCAACTACATGGAGGCCGAAATTTCAAATCTACAATAGGAGACTGAAAATCTTGCAGCAGGAGGTCGAAGAAGTGTTATTGGAAGAGATTTGATTGGGTTTGACTAGATCAAAGTGACCACATCATCTGAAGAGGTTGGTCTTGGTCTTGGAGGGTATTGGTCTCAGTCCTAAGGTCATGGAATTCATCAATTGAAGAATCTATAAGTGTTTAAATTTTCAACAAAAAAATATTGAAAATGGAAACCAAAAGAGGATTTTAATTTAATTTTACCTTCATTAAATTAGAAGGAAACTGTAATTCCACATCACATGATAGTTTGTACATGTTAACTGAGTTAGGAAGACTTAGTTAACTCAGTGAATTCGAGTTGAGGGTCAAACTGGAGGCATGTATAGTTCTCTCTAAGTTTTAGGGGGTCCAATTACAGTGTATTTTGAGTTGTAATTATTTAACTTAATTATTTGAGTTAAAATTAGTTTAACTAGTTCTAACTGATGGAAGAGCTAGTGAGAGGTCCAGTGTGATTTAATTCACATGCGTTGATCAATCAGATAATTGATAATTCGTTATAAATAACTCATGCATGTCAATTCTGAGAAAGAATCAGTTGATATTGGAGTTAAGGGAAGTGTACTATCAGTTGTATAATTAGAAAATTGTACAAGTGGTGCAAGCAGTCAGAAGTTTGTACAAGTTAACTGAGTTAGGAAGACTTAGTTAACTCAGTCAATTCGAGTTGAGGGTCAAACTGGAGGCATGTAGAGTTCTCTCTAAGTTTTAGGGGGTCCAATCACAGTTTATTTTGAGTTGTAATTATTTAACTTAATTATTTGATTTAAAATCAGTTTAACTAGTTTTAACTGATGGAAGAACTAATAAGAGGTCCAGTGTGATTTAATTCACATGCATTTATCAATCAGATAATTGATCATTCGCTATAAATAACTCATGCATGTCATTTATGAGAAAAACTCAGTTGAAATTGGAGTTAAAGGGAAGTGTACTATCAGTTGTATAATTAGAAAATTGTGCATGTGGTGCAAGCAGTCAGAAGAAAACCTAAAATAATCATTCCTTAATTAGAGAACTCACTAATTTTAACCATTCGAAATTCCTTTAAAAGGAGGAATGAAGACACAAGTTTAATCATTGTTTTTGTGAGCACGAGTTGGTGAGCCAAGCAATAGGAAGCACAAGTTTTTGTGTGGAGCTTGTGAGAAAAATGTGTGCCAAGAGAAGTTTTTGCATAGGTTGGTAGTGAGACAGTCAGAGATAGTGCAAAGAACTCTCAAACCTGAGAAAAGCATTGTATTGTTTCATATTCTTGACTTAATGCAATATACAGATAGTGGAGTTTTTAGCTAAGGCTTTCCCCAGATAAATTTTTGTGTTGTGCAACTGAAATTATTTCTCTTTCTTGTTCAAGTGATTATGCGATCATAATTGGTTTCCGCAATTTGTAGAATATATTCAAGTATTTTGTTTTAGCATATTACAAGATCAGTGGAATCTATGTGGATTTTCTACATGGTATCAGAGCAGGAATCACTATATAAGAGAAGAATACGAGTTGGTTTTGAACAAGTGAATCGAATTTATAGATCTACTCTTCAGTACCATTAGCATAATCAAAATGTATTTCTGTGGATTGAGACTCGAATATGCCCTTGAGGGTAGTTTGAATTACATAGCTTGGAAGGACAGGGTGGAGGCAGTGTTGGAAGACAACGAGTTGAAGGAGTTCATAGACAGTGATATTCTCAGGCCCGTAGAAACATATGCTCAAAATCTTGATGCATGGAAGAAGAATGTAGAAAATGAAAGAAGGATTCTGTTAGAAGGAGTTTGAGATCATATTGTCTCGAACCTCCATGGAAAGAAAACTCCATATGTTACATGAAAGACCTTAACAGATTTGTTTCATAACAGCAACAACCACAAGAAGCTGACACCGAAGGACAAGCTCAGAAAAATGAAGATGGAGGAGGGCGACACAATACAAAAGTACTTGACCAAGATGTCTAGATGAGCATGGAAGTGTTGGTGTTACCGTTCTCGAGGATGATCTAGTGAGCCTAGCACTTCTAGGCCTTCCCAAGAGTTGGCACAGTGATCGGGATTCGATAAATGGAAGGGAGAAGCTACCAGAGTGGGAGCGATTGTGATCCGACTTGGTGCAAGAAGAGATTCGGCAGAACACCAGAGACGGGACCTCTTCCAAGGACAAAGAAGAATACTTTTGGATTAGTCGAAAAAGGAAATCAATCCAATGGAAAGAAGTCCCAAGGCGAAGAGGGCAAGAAGAAAGAATTGTCCAACATCAAGTGTTTTCACTGTCACGAGTTCAGGGACTATGCCACGAAATGTCCACAGAAGAAGGCAAGCAAGAATGATCCTGTAGTAGCAGCAACAAGTGAAGATCTAGTTTCACAATTCGAACTTGATTTCACTCTCATTGCATGCATAGAAAGCACTGTAATGGGATGCATGTGGTATCTCGACAGTGGTGCCTCATTCCATATGACACGGAATAGATATCTCTTCATTGACTTGGAGGACAAAGACCTCAAACAGAACATATATTTTGGAGATAATGGGAGGTATAGCGCGACGGGCATCGGTATTGTTACCTTTCAGAGGCAGTTTTGCTCCCCTCTCAGACTCAAATGTATTGTTTGTTCCAGGACTAAAGAAGAATCTTGTTTTTGTTGCGACACTGGAAGACCATGGCTACGGTGTGATATTTAGAAAAGGGAATATCACAGTGGGACAAATGAAACAGATCGGTGTGCGTGCCAAGAACCTGTATGCACTTGAGGTAGTAGATGCATGCAAAGCTTTGAGGATCAAGGCAAAGGTTAGAGACTTGGTGATTGAGAGGGAGCATGAATTACCTCTCAACATGCATCCTCAGAAGAAGCCTCGGAAATTTTTGGAGCAACCACAATTAGAGAAGCATAGAGGAGACCGAGTGGAGGCGTCCACTAAAGCATAGACCTCCAGTAGAGGGGACTTTCGAACCAAGTGGGCAAAAGGAGCACATTCATCGATACCTCCAGGTGAGAGGTGGGGTGATCTGAAGTAATAGTCCCAAGAATGCAGAAATTTGGGTAGGTTCCATTGAGATGTCTTGTATCATGGATCATTACCTTGCTATGGGGGCCCACAATACACAGTAGTAGGATGGATTAGTAGCAGTTGATGAAGTCAGATGTTAGAGTGACAGATGCAGAGACTAGCAGCAGTAAGATATTGGGGAGCGCAGAGCGAAGTTGGCAATAGTGCAGAGTCAATAGCAACGCGGAGTTTTCAATAGACATTGCAGCAACTAGTAGCAGTCAGAGACACTGGTGACAGATGCATCAAATTCATCACAATTGATTCAGTTTTTTGAATGATTTTCAGTTTCAGAAGTTGCAGTAGCAACAACACTAGAGAGAAGTGTTGCATGCAGAACATTCCAAAGGTACTGCATTGGGATAGAGTTGAATTATTTTTTTGTTGAGAGGGAGTGTTGAAATTTGCAACAAGAAATATTAAAAATGGCAACAAGAAGAGGCTTCTAATTTAATTCTCTTAATTAAATTATAAGGAAATTGTAATTCCACATCACATGACAGCTTGTGTGAGTTAACTAAGTTAGTAAGACTTAGTTAGCTCAGTCGATTCGAATTGAGGGTCAAATTGGAGGCATGTAGAGTTCTCTCTAAGTTTTAGGAGGTCTAATTATAATTGATTTTGAGTTGTAATTATTTAATTATTTGAGTTAATTATTTGAGTTAAAACTAGTTTAACTAGTTCTAACTGATGGAGGAGCTAATGAGAGGTCTAGTTAATTAAATATGATTTAATTCACATGCAGTGATCAATCAAATAATTGATAATTCACTATAAATAACTCATGCATGCCAGTTCTGAGAAAAACCCAGTTGAGATTAGAGTTAAATAGAAATGTATTATCAGTTGTATAATTAGAAAATTGTACAGGTGGTGCATGCAGTGATAAGAAGGCCTAAAATAAATCATATCTTAATTAGAGAACTCACTAATTTTAACCATTTGAATTGCCTTTAAAAGGAGGAATGAAGACAAAAGTTTAATCATTGTTTTGGTGAGCACGAGTTGGTGAGACCAAGCAATAGGAAGCGCAAATTTGTGTGTGGGGATTGTGAGAGAAAAGTGTGCCAAGAGAAGCTTTTGCACAGGTTGGTAGTGAGACAATCAAAGATAGTGTAGAGAACTCTCAAGCCCGAGAGAAACATTGTATTGTTTCATATTCTTGACTTAATGCAATATACAGATAGCGGGGTTTTTAGCTGAGGCTTTCCCCAAATAAATTTGTGTGTTGTGCAATTGAAATTCCCTCTTTCTTGTTCAAGTGATTATGTGATCGTAATTAGTTTCCGCAATTTGTAGAATAAATTCAAGTATTTTGTTTTAACATATTACAAGATCAGTTGAATCTATATGGATTTTCTCCAATAAGGAAGAGAAAGGATTTACGACTTTTCCTTTCAAGAGGAGAGGTTTTGGCCCTAGCTCGCAACGTATATTATGTGTTCTTGTTCTTCTTGTTTTGGTAGTTGTTTGATGATTCACGCACATAATAATAAGAAACAAAGCTAATAAGTAAAAAGACATCACAAGCAATTATCAAGTAGAGGGAATTAATCACCATGATTGCCTATAGAATTTCTCAACATTTCCCTGGCTGAGAACCAACATACTGTGTTATATTATGATCTTCATATTCTTATGATTTGATAGTTTCTTGATGAAAAGAATATTAAAGAAAACAACATAAAATTATCATAAGTTATTATCAAAGTAAGAAAATATTTGTTGCCTTTTGATTTTCTAACATGGTATCAGAGCTAAGGTGAGGAAGGTAAAAGACAGCTTTAAGATCATTTGTCACAAGGAAGATTACAAGGAAGGCTACTTTGAAAAATATATTTGAAGACATCTTGGGAGATCTTACAAAGTTATTTGTAAAGGAAGAAGTATCAAGGACCTTTGAAGCATCATTAAAGGAGGTTTAACTAGCACCTTGAAGCAATCATCAAAAGCAAGTTAGAAAAGTCTTATAACATAAGTGTACCTATGGCGTCATCAATGAAATCAGAGAACAAGCTTCAAGGAGCTTAAAATTTTAGAGCCTGGAAGACAAGGATGGATCTTCTCCTTGCTAGGAAAAATGTCTTGCACATTGTGCTAGGACAAGTAAAAAAACTAACAGACAATGCTAGAAAAGAAAAATAAAGGAGAACATATTTTAGCCATGAGTCTCATTATGGATTCAATCAAGGACAATCTAATTCCCAGCATGTCCATGCAAGATATCTCAAAAAATGTATGAAGCTCTCTCCAAACTATTCACAATCAAAAATATTGGACAAGTTGCAAGCCTAAAGAATGAACGTCGAACTATCAAAATGACTAAGGATGATATTATATCTTCATATTTTGTGAAAATCTCTTTTATAAGAGATGAACTCCAAGCAATTGATGAAATTATCCCTGATAAGGAACATGTAATATCAACCATTTTAGGTATGCCCAAGTCATGGAATGTCTTTACAACCGGTATCAATAGTTGGAAAGAAACTCCATCATTTGAAGAACTATGGTCTGCATGTACTCAAGAAGGAGAAAATGATATCTCTAATGCCTATTCAGCGCATTTCATAAAAAAGAGGAGGAAATAAGAATTCTGACAGGTTCAAAAAGAAATCATCACAAGAAGACCGATCTATCAAAAATACAATGTTTTCAATGTCACAAATTTGAGCACTATAGAAACCATTGTACCGAAAAATCAAAGGACAACACAAAAAGAAAAAGAGATCAAACTAATATTTTTGATACTGAAGAACCATCAAAGAAAGCTAAAGGAGAAGATTCTAAGGTCAAAGACCTGTACTACTAATCAAGAAGAGACTTGACGTCTTAAGGGTTGAAAGTGTTTCATATCCCTTAATTTTAGGTCTTTAGGTTTTGTGAAACCCCTTATAGGATCATTATTGTTTTTGGTTGTAACCTTAGTTTATAAAATTTGATTTGTAAACCTAGTAATAAGAGTGTCCAAAATTCCTTATCATGTCCTAGGATATGATATATCTCAAAGATGTCTAGATCAATTCAAGATCAAGAGGGAGTGTTGTTCACAAAAAGATATGTATTCTATATATTTCCCTTTTCATTACATTGTTTTGACTTCCTCAAATATATCTAGCTTTATTTTAACTCAATTATAACCTTTCTTTTATGTTTTCGTGAAAGGGATTGCATTGAAATAAATTCAAAAGCTTATGGCTAGATTCAGAGGGAGAAATTTAACTCTCAAGATAACAACAAGAAATGCATTTATGGAAGCATCAATAAAGAAGTGTTGGTATCTTTGCTAAAAGCAATCATCCAATAAGACATATAGGTCATTTCATGCAGTGCAGTAATATTATGACATCATAAGGATCTCAAAGATCCTCAAATAAAATGAAGTTGTAACATAAGGAAGTTTCAGAGAAACGATCCAAAAGGAAGAAGTCTATTTGAGGTATGTTTTTTATATTATATCCCTCTGATTATTTGAAAGTATTTATAATACTTATAAGCTTTTTGAAGTTATTTCGTAGATCATGAGTTTAGGGTTTGTTGATATTTAGGGTTTTCTTAACCCTATATAGAAACAAACCCTATAAAACAAAAAGCCTAACCCTTGTTTATTGTTTCTATTTGAATCCCTAATTGTTAGGATATTTCGTATAGGGTTTTCTAGCTAAATGTTATAATAGAAACCCTAATGAAGTTTTTAAGTAGGATTCTAGGGTTTTCACTAAGCCCTACCTAAAAGATGAAATGAAGATGGATCTTCAAATTCCATGTCAAAACCTTGGGAACAAAATATTCAACGATAAGTGTAAACCCTAGACTAACAAAATTTGATATCATGATTCTTATATATTGTGCTTGGTTGTACTTGTTGATGAAAATTGTAGGTACGTGAAAATGTTTAATAATGATATAAAAGAGAAAATTGTAGAAACCCTAATGATGTTGAAGTTCCTATCTAATGAGCATATTAGTGATTGAAGTTGGATATGTTGAAATATAGCTTGATGTTTTGAAGTTCCTATCTAATGAGCATATTAGTGATTGAAGTTGGATATGTTGAAAAAGGAAGTTGTTTGAAGGATCAATGAATCCCACTATTATAAATTTGTGATAACCAAAGCAGCATAAGGTTGACATAGGACCCCATGTCTCATATTGAGACTTAAGCATATTAAGGATTAAGATGAGGACGTGAAGCTACAATATACTCAAACAAAGACTAATATTTTGACTAAATATTTCATTGAGAAACATGCTTGGACCTCTATTTTATTAAGACATCCTGAGTTGTTGTACCTTAGGCTGATTAGCGCGTATGATGGCACTTAGGGTTGGTATCTTGGCAAGTAGTCGAGATGATACCTAGATCCCTATTAGAGTTGGTACCTTGGCAGATAGCCTAGATGGTACCTAGATCCCTATTGGTGTCTTCACAGATAGCCTAGATGACACTTGGATCCTTGTTGAGTTGGTGTCTTGGCAAGTAGCCTAGATGACACCTGGATCCACGTTGATTTGGTATCTTAGCAAGTAGCCTAGATGATACCTGGAACCCTGTTAGGGTTGGTGTCTTAGTGTGTGGCCTAAATGATACCTAGTGTCTTGGTAAGTAGCCTAGATGACACTTGGATCCTTGTTGGTACCTTGGCAGGTATACTAGATGGTACTTAGATATCTTGGCAGTCAGCCTAGATGGTATTAAAATCTCTAAGCATTGCATATGTTGATTATGATACTCTTCTTAGAACATTTGAACTTGAGGTCAAACTTGTACTATTGGTCTAATTATGAATCTCCCCCTAGTTAAGAGGGAGCGTTGGAAAATGCAACTATACTCAGTTTTCATAATTAATATTTTAAAAGCAAAAGAAAGAGAAAAAATTAATTTTTGAAAACATGGGTTTCATGCTCTGTTTTAATTTATCAATTAGGTCAAGCATGTTTTTCATGCTCTAAGGTTTATTGAGTCAATATATTCTTGTCATATGTGTAATACCCTTATGGGCACATTGTATCAAGAACGAAATATTAATTTTGATTTTAAAATGCCATTTGTGGACTCCCAACACCAAGTCAGCGCCGCCAATGAAGTTGGCCCAAAGGAAGTCATATGAGTAAGACCCTTATGGGCACATTGTGTCGAGAACGAAATATTAATTTTGATTTTAAAATGTCATTTGTGGACTCCCAACACCAAGTCAGCGCTGCCAGTGAAGTTGGCTCAAAGGAAGCCCATTCAATCACTCAAGGTGAGTATATAATAAAGGAGAATTTGACGTAATGAGCACTCAATCCAAGTTTAGAATCAAAGGGGAGAAAAGGGGAGAACGAAGGCTAGAAGAAAAGGGGAGAATCCAAGCAAAAGAAAAGAAACCCTAACTTTGACCTAATCAAATTCACACATGCAAAATTCTTGGGATCCGTGCAAATTGCAAGGCCGAGTTGCAACCCTGAAGCAAGAAGTCGAAATATTTGTCAAGTTGCAGAAAAGACTCTTTGACTTGGATTCTTTGAAGGAAGACTTTGACTCTTGAAGAAAAATATCTTTGAAAAACACTTTAACTCTTTGAAAGAAGACCTAGATTCCTTGAAGAAAGAACTTTGACTCTTTTGAAAGAAGATATTTTCGGAGCGCTGACTTGGTGTTTGGTGGAAGTCTTGGTTAAATATTGATAGTCTCATTGTGATTTGGTTCTATAATAGAAGAAGAACCTACATATTGTATTCTATCGTGATCTTAATGTTCCTTTGATTTGATAGTTGTTTGATGAAGAGAAGAAAAAAAAAAAAAAGACAACATAAAATTATCCCGAGCTATTATCAAAGTAACAAAATATTCTGTCTTTTAATTTTCTAACACCCCTAATTTACCAAACCATTACTAAAAGCCTGCAACAAAAAACCAACTTGTTCTCATGTCTGAATCTACAACAGCCAAAAACTTCCATTTTAGAAAAATTTCTAGATTCCATTGTTTCTAGATGTACTAGAATGAGGGTGATAAAGGGGTAAGGAGACTGCTTGGGAAGTACTTGATTATAATATAACCTAGTGTCAAGAATAAAATAAGGGTAATGCTGGTTATGGTAATTCTTAAAAAGTTGGTGATAGTAGTGTCACTGTCAAGGACAGCAACAATTTGATCAAGGTACAAGATGTCTTGGAAATAGACTTAAATAGTGAGTACTTATATAAACCTACAATCTATTTAGGATTGAGAGGTAGCAAAAGAAACCCATGTGGGTTAAACTAAACTTCTTACTGCTTAAAACATCTGCTACACTAATTTATTGTTTTATTCATATTTACCCTTCTTTTAAGGCTGTCTTACTTTTCTGTTTTTGGCATAAGACACCGGACATCAATTTGTTTTTTAATTTTTTTTAATAGTGTTACCCATGTATGTATACAAAGATCTCTCCCACCCCCAGGTTGAATGAACACCTCACTTCTCTTGGGGAAGTGATATGAGGTTAAACTAAATATAAGCTAATTCCTTTATTATATGAGGTTAAACTAAATATAAGCTAATTTCTTTCTTTCCCTTTTTTTTTTTTGAGTTACGCGCCATTTTTATCCATTATATTTTTATTAGCATTAAACAGTCACATAAATAAAGATCTCCACCCAACACTGAGAGAGCACCTCACTTCTCACAGTGCAGTGAGTACCCTGAACAGCACATTCACACGAAGCAAGTTGGGTTTTTAAGAATCTGCTTACCCCTAGGCAGCCTTTCAATCAAAAAGATATCAAGAATCAGTTCCATTCAATGGAACAACATAATCTATTGCTCTCAACTGCACTAACGATAACACTAATTAACCCAGCTCATATGCAGCCAGTACTTGGGGATAACCATGCTTCTTCCGTTCCTATCCAGCCAGCGGGAAGAAATATGCGATGCATATCAATTCCCTGGAATTCTGACCACAACGAGGCCAATTTGGGACCTGGGTCCTAACTTTATTTTAAATAAAAGTATTCCCTTACCTATTATTATTATGGTCATACGTACAAGACATTTTATATATACTTCAAACAAAAAAAAACAAGTCAGTTTAAGCAAGCACGAACTAATAGTCCAAAAACCTCCTTCCAGCTAGAGCACTAACAGTCTGAAACCAAAAAGTACTATAAGCCTTAAGGCTACATCATCATAAAAGAAACCAGAAGGTAAATAGCCTCTGCCACATAGAACATAAAAGAGAAAGACCAACTGGCCTGGACAAACAGAACGAGGTGTCAAGCTGCAGCACGGATTGTGCCTGCACCTGGTGTTGGGTCATCTTTGTTTAGGGGATGACTGCCAATCCATCTACCTACTGACTCTGGGTCTGTAATAATGGGATTCCATCCATCATTACCCTGCTTGAGCTTGGAGGATTCTCGGCCTCAGAAATTCCAAGGCCACATTTGGGAACTTGTCATTCTGGGAACAAGGTGGACGAGGCCAACTGTGGTGCCTTTCTTGGCGCTTCTGGACAGATCCACCGGCAATATCAGTATCCCAAGCGCACATGATGATTTTCTGCTTGGTTTGCAGTGGTATTATGAGGATTTGTAGTAGCTCTGGGAATCGAGTCAGCTTGCTTCCTTCTCTGCATAGAGGTGAGAAGCTTCTTAGGAGGGGGTCAGTCCTGTCTCCGCATAGAGGTGAGAAGCTTCCTAGGAGGGGGTCAGTCCTGCTTGCTCATGGCTTCGTCTGCATTCTCATCAGTTCCTTGATTATCTACATACTTGCTGTTTCCGAACTCCCTCCCTATTTCAGAGTGCATTTCAGCTCCAGGGGAGTTTACCGACGGATTGAGTTGTTGGCCTCTCCCACACGATGCCACAGACAATCAGAGCAATGGCATCGTGCAGAGCAAGCAGGAGTATTTGCAGGGGGCTCCGGGTTCTGGATCTTAAGAGCTTAGTTTACAATATTTAGGTAAAAATTAAGTTATGTTTGTAACCTGAGTTGAGTTGAGTTAGTGACATTTTGTTAACTGCCTCTAAGAAAGCCAGCCTACCTTTACGTGAGGAAGGATCAGCTGTGGATATGCACATATATATGTTTTTTTAATTGAAGTGAAGTATTTCTAATTTTTTTTTTAAATGAGATGGCATAAATAGTGGAATGATTTTTGCCATGTCATTATTCTCTGGGTTAGTTTCGATTTGAGTTGCCATGGAAATATGACACGCGGCCTGAAAGGTACACCAACTTGTAAGCAACATAAGAAAGAGAAAATCCCACCACAGCTTGGCAGCTTCTAACTGATGCTGCTGAGACATCTTGAATGAAGATATTTTATCTTTTCCGTGCAAATATATAAGTACAGGTAATGACTCGATGTCCCCGAGTAATGAAAGAAAATTTCCAAGAGCTTCATCAGCGAACACTAAATGTCACTTTGGACTTCCAACATCCCCACGGAATCCAGACTACCCTCAATTTGGTGACAAAGGATCTTGGGATCCTCAAGGTTTCTGCAAATGTTGCAGCCAATCTCAAGATTGATTAAATGTCAATATCAAGTTCTTTACACCAGTCCCAAAATGCTAAAAATGTAAAGAATAGCTATTCCAAAAAATACATTGTAATCACAACAAAACTCTTGATTACAACCTTTTCCCGAATTTCCCTAGCCTTCTTGCTATTCCAAATATCAATGCTTTACTCAGTACCCCTCTATCAAGCCCACATGCTAGAACCACAGCTCCCCCGACAATGAGCAATTTCCATCCATTTCCCTGCAATGTCTTTGATACATCATGTACATCCTCTGTTTCTGTGGAAGGCAACCCTAATGATCTGGAGAAATCTGCAGGCACCTTTGTGTTAATTCTTGCCATTAACGCACTTCTTGACAGCGGAGGACTTGATTTCCGTTCCTTCATATAGCCATTCACCCCACGTTCTATATTCTTGACAGCTCCCCACATTCCTTGGCGGACTCCAATCTTTGCAATCTCCCATGGGATTCCCATGTCTTCGTGATGAAATAGGACCACCTCACAGGAAGACAATTGTCCATCTCCTTTCCTTGATTCCACTATCAAAGTATAAAGGAAAATTTAGACAACAAAATATGTAAGTACAGGGATCTGACAATTAAAGACTATAAACAAAATTTGTTACAGAAAATACCTGCTCGAATGCACCAGCTGGAATAGTATAGGTCAACACGTCTTGGTTTGCTATGCCTTGGGAGTGAAGGATACGGTACACCCTGGAAACATTAACCCCAAAATATAAATGAAACTCTAAAAATCTATTAAATAAAACAAAATGTTTAGAGAATACGAGATCAATTTCATTTCACTGCTGTTAACAGAGAATTAGTCAGATAAAAAACACCTCGAAACCACTCTAAGACCATTCTGTTCTCACACAGATGCTTCCTTTATGAAGAAGCACATTAACCAAATTGTTCATGAATAGTATTAATCACAAGTTCAATCCTGAAAAACTCGCTCTCACAATCAACCTTCTACAGACCCGAATGCATATAGCGAGATACACACACAAATCTCAGTATTATGTTCCTTATATCTCATTTACTAATTAAAATCAAAATGCATGAAAACAGATAATTTGCAACAAGTGCCAAGCAGTTTCACAAGATACCAATTGTTGTAAAGCCCACGCTTCTATTTCAATTGCAGACCAAGTCATTCAAAATGTACAATAGTTTTGATCTCAGGATGCTTAGCAAGAATATTTGTAGTTTCTCAAAATTATTATCTTTAACATATTCCAGATGCAAAAATGAAAACATTTCCAATTAAATAAAGCAGGTGCTATTTCCAATTAAGATCAAGAAAAAATGCCCTTTAATAAGCATAACATTAATCAAAAAGCAAGCATGCAGCCTGAAGTATATAAATAACGGAATTGGTTCAGAATCTCGGATTGCAACTGCAATAGAGACCAAATAAAAATATTCTCCCTAATGTTTCTTGTATTTGTTAGGAACCAAGGAACTGGGAAAAGGAAGCTTTCAATCCTTGACCAGAGCAACCTTAGAAGTTAGAACACGAGGAAACCTGGAAATGAAGATAGAAATGCTATCCTTATTAGCACCTAGAGCTGATTGGGATCACATAAAATGGTCCATATCTCTTTAAAAACTTCTCATCTAGAACTCCAACTTTGATGTACCCTTTTCCATGTCATTAACC
Organism: Pinus albicaulis; assembly: GCA_034641835.2. NCBI lineage: Eukaryota > Viridiplantae > Streptophyta > Pinopsida > Pinales > Pinaceae > Pinus > Pinus albicaulis. The sequence continues at coordinate 30,433,206 of MU968411.1, read as the reverse complement.
ACGTTCCTTTCTCCAGACATGAATAACCCCCTCCCAGAATGCCTTCAACCACGCTATGAAGTACTCAAGACTCATACAGTATACTTACACCAAAAGGTCAAGGACAACAAGTTACCATAAAAGTAAATCAAGGACATCATGCTATTCTAACAGTGAAGAGACATACCTTTGTCACACAGAAGTATGTCTTTCCAGAGTCCCAAATTCGACGACCAATGACATACTCTCGGTCACTACAGAAGAATGGAAACTGCAGTATTTGACACCAACTAAAACATAAAAAACAGAACACAACATCATGCAAATCAAGAGTAATGTCATTTATCTAGCGCATACCTTTCTGACCCAATGGACAATCATCGTTCCTGTTCGCTGGCACTCTTCTAAAGTCTTCGAATAGAGAAGCATGTCATCCCACTTAAGACGGAACTCATCATCCCAGAAAAAGTCTCTCATCAATTCAGGTGAAACATCCTCATAGACTGTTCTGCTTCTGTACTGTGGAGGACCAACCTAGAAAATAGCAATAGTAGAATGGTAAAGTAAATGTCAATTAAAAGGTTGATTTACATAGGGCGGCAGCATAGAAACTAAATTGCATGCTACTAAGAAACTCAAACACAACAAGTATTACAAGTTACAACAGCCTTTGTATCAATTTGACAAAAGCGAAAAACTACCTCTGGGTCACGACGCCAAGCTTGGTAGCACATAGTTGGGGTTGAGCGATCCATGACCTGATGCCATGCAGGACCTCCATCTTTAGCTTGCAAAAGATTACACAGGTGCTCTAAGTCCTCATCTGTAACAGCCAATGTCTCTTGTCCTGCATGACGATCAGATGTACTGGAAGCACACAAACATGTCATACATCCATATGAAACTGAAGTGACAAAGCTTAGAACCATAAACTCATTGCCAAAAAGCCATCAACACAAAAGATATGCACAGGGATGATTCCCATGGTTGAGAACCCATTTTCTTGATACATGTGGAAAATGAAACTATAACAGTACAGCATTAACAATTAGGTCATGCTTTATGGTACCATATTTGGTTGTTAGCTATCAATTCTATATGGGGTGATTAAGAATACCAGGAATATGAATTCTATCAAAATTTTCGTTTCTGAGAAGTCATGAATAGTATCTGGATTTCTAGAATTAGGATGAGAAATTCACCTTACTCCCATTCTTTAATTTTCTAATTTAAAATCATCAATTCTAAAGAAGCAGCGACTTACAGAAAAAGATTGGCAGGCTGAGTAATTATTCATCTACTCATGCAGGGATCTCAAACATGAGATTTAACGACCTTCATAAGAAGTGTGTAAGTGTGCATAGTTTTTGGTATTACTCAAAGCTATCAATGAATGTGAACAAAACAATTTTAAGAACAGAAAGCAGTAATCCATTGCAGTAAGCACATAGAAGTCAAAAGACACAGATTAATGCAATTTCCAGCTAACCTAAATTAAAACATATGCAAAAAGAAGAGAATAACATGAAGATAGAAAGCTCTATTCTTTTTAAATATAAATATGGTAATAGAATCATATAAATTCTGATTTAAGAACAGAAAGGTAGGTTGTGTCTCATTTTGGTCACAAGAAAGATGAACAGAAAAGAACTGAAATGCAGTGACGACAAACAAGAAGAAGCTCACCCGAGCTCTTCTACAAAATAAGAGTACAGAAGAAAATAAAGACAGCTTGGCGACAAGAGCTCAGAAGTCCTGCAAAAGAAATAAAAAATAAAGACGAGGGTGGCATAACCAAGTAGAAATTCGCTGCACAAATGGGAGACTTGAAGGTACATGATTACAAAGTTTACATGAAACTATGGAAAAGACCTGAAAAGCATTGAAATGAACAAAAAAAAAATTGAAATAATATAATGCAAAATTCATAGTTAGCAGGATTGTGAATAAACTCATGATTTGCAGAGTTTGACTCCAATCAGACCCTACATCATTTTTTAGCATCTTCCCAAGTCAAACTTGGTTTCACCGAGTTTGACTTGTTCAACATAAGTCTGGCTCACGATTAGTCATGAGTCAAACTCGGTTTCACAAAAGCTAGACTCACTCAATTTAACCTCTGCTGGGCATGTGTCAAAATATGTGTATGTCTTTATATTTTGTACTGGCTGAGCTTTTCCCAATTTATTCCTGATCCGATTCAAACTCTTACTCTTTTGCCTCAATGAGTGCTTGTCAACTCCAAGCGCTGTGACTATGATGCAGATTATTAAAGAAACAATTACCAAAATCTATATAACAGAACTTTACAAATAGAGTAAGAAATAAACATTGGTGAGATAAAACGAAAAGTTCATGTGACCGGAGCTCAAGATAAGAGAATATCAGAGGAAATATAACTTCTGAAATAGGTACAGCATGGGAAAGCTAAAATACTTGAATGCCCTTATACTACTCAGTGCACGACTTTAAATGACAAAAGTTCAGAAAAATCGCATGTACAAAGCTGCAGCAACACTTATTTAATGGTACAACTCATGGAGGTCCAAATCAACCAAAGAGACCGATCACATTTTTCCCCTTCCCCACTTTACTTTCCCTACAATATTGAGATGTTATGCACCAAGGATGTGGTATGGCACAAATTACAAAGTTAAAAAATATAAATAACAAATCAATATTATAATGTAATTATCAATTCAAGAAACCTCCTTAAGGTAAGTGTTCATCACATGCAATTGCCTTAATAACAACAAAGATATACTTCAAGCTATGTTATATTGCATCATGTATTGGAAAACAGAACCATCCCTCCAGACAGCAACAAATCAAATGCACAGGTGTGTACTTATCAGTTCCTTGTCCACTGAGAGAAAATTGAAATGCCTATATATCAACAATTGGAGTAAGGCCATTGACTTAAAAATTTTGATACCAGCTTCTACAATCAAAAATTCAAGCAAAAGCACACCATAACATTTTGTTTATGTCCTTGTGGGCTGCCCAAGGGATTCAGCCAAGTTGTTATTACTCAATTCTGAAAGCAAAACAAGACTTTTACCAATGCTGCCATGGTTGACCAAAACATCAACAAGAGTTGCCATAGTAGCCATTAGACAAGATTGATTCTTGGGGAAAAAACAAAACATCATCTATCTCCCTGTGGTAGACGGAAAAGTCAGGAGAAGCTGCTATCTTAGCAATATCCATGAAGAATTCTTGGGTACAAACCAATATTCTATCTATTTCCCACACATCCATCTAAAAATGAGAACTGTGATCTTAGTAATACTTTGTCCCTGAAGTCGATCCAAGGGTTCTAAAGGTCAAGACAGCCACCACCTTATGTGAAAAGTGTGTTTTTTTAGTGTTCAGTTATTCAAGCTACAGACATAAACGCAACTTCATGCTTATTAGGCAACCCATTTTCCCAGTGACTTGGGAGGTCTAATAAGCACTCCATTCTCGCACTGACTTAGGAGGTCTATACTGACTGCTTATGAACTTCCTTCATCACAGTCTATCCAATATCCAAATCAGAATCCCCATATGGATTCATCAAAGTTGAACGGAAAGGGTGGGGGTCGGCCAAAGGTAAAAGCCCATTAGTCTGCCACCTCTATGTGCCAGGAAGAGATGCCAGGCCCTCACCATTAAGACGTAAACTGTCTTACCTCATTGCTAGGACTGATTCTCAGAGAGAAAACAAGGGCATAGTCTGCCCAGAATCCGGCAAAGATTTTATCAGAATCTTGTTAGTGCCTAAAGGGTTTTTGATAGTGCTGAATCCACTTCTACTACCGAAAATGGATTCCAAACACTCCAACTACCTGAATTTCTGAATTTTAATTGACCGAATTCCGGCAAAAAACTGTTGTCCGGGCTATTCCATTGCCTGGGTAGACAACTCCACAAACAAGAATCTATTCCATTGCCTGGGTAGACAACTCCACAAACAAGAATCTATCTATGTCCCTGAGGTCAACCTACCTGCCAAGAAAACCTGCTAGCTTGAGTGAACAGCGAGACTGAATTTACCTGCTAGCTTGAGTGAACAGCGAGACTGAATTTTAGGAGAAATAGTTTGCCTACAGGACTGTTACCACTCAAACTAGCAGGGGTCTTAGGAGGGGATGAGAGCATGATGTTTACATACTAGAATTGTAAATAGCTTAGTTGTAAATAGCACCAACGACCACAAGATGATGAAAAAAATAAAAATGTTCTGTCTCACTAATTGGAAAAGGAAAATCTGGGTTTCCATCACGCTTACCATTCTTCAGATGTCTGCTGTCTATCAACCGTTTGTGATGCTTCCTCCTCTTCTGATTTCCGAGCTCTGAAACTGGCCCATAACTTCCGCAACAGTGGAAAACCCATTAAGGCAGTTAAAGCGGCATTGAGACCGGGAGGAGAAGACAATATCAACTGGGGTCTGAAACTTCGCAGTCCCATGAAAATGAAACTAGCCCACCTAGGTTTCCAGGCCCATCCCACAATCAGCCCTATTATAACTGCCAACCAAACAGGAACCAGGCACATCACCACATCCATTAGGGTGTTCACCACTGCCTGTCTCTGGAAAACCTGGGACATGTTAACCCGATTCAGCCTGAACTTCAATTTTTATTAGAACAGATACAAAACTCCCTTTAAAATCAATCCAGTCCCAATTTTTTCAGGGGAGCAGAAAAACTCGTGTGTACTACTGAAATCTAGATCCTGCCTGTATATATTGTACAGATGGCCGGTGTGCAGTCACTGAAAGAGGCCGCGTAGGAATTTGCTGGGGGCTATTTCAAAACCCATGTGATGAATGTGGATAAGGATCAAGATGCGGCTCAAAGACCCAGTGGAGAGAAAACCGCCAAGAAGGCAGAGTGGGATTTCCCGGCTGACAGATGGCAAAGATGGGGATTTCAATAGCAGTTTCGTCGTGAGATGGATATGACCATTATTCTAGACCACGAAGCGCGTTGAGATGATAAAACTGCAATCTAAACTGTGGTTTTTTTTTATTGGTTTGGAATAGTGAGTAGGTCGATTCATTACTCTGTGTGAAAACGAGCTCTTGCTGCCCCTTTTTCCGCTACCAACGTCAAAATAATTCCCACTATCTGACTGTTTCAATTCAGACTAAAGACCAACTCTGTTAAATTTATTCGGCGAGGCGGGGGTAAGGTTGGACTTGGACCCTGGGAGTTACCGGACAAAAAGGCATCGACTTACAAAATTCGGATCCGACGTTTACGGGTTCGAATGCCCATTTAAGGGGGATCAGAAAATCGGGAAACAGAAGTTTATGTGAGCACGTTGTTTGATGGAAAAACGCCTGCGCTACGGCAAAATCGCGGAACGCGTGGGTTAAGATGTTTTTCCCCTTTTTTTTGACTTATTTTGTGGTTCGATCACAATTTCAATAATTTAAACTATAAATTGTGTAATTAATTATTATAAACGAAATGAAATGAAATTTTAATGTTTACAAGATTAAAAATAGTTTATGGGACTAGTATATAATATTAGATATCATTTTTGGGATTCATCATTTTCTTATTTAAATTGAAATTGATGATGAGTTAGTCCAACTTTCCAACAATCTTATTATTGAAAAATACCAAAAAAATTATTTACAATACAACACTGGATTTTAAGTATGAGGGGTTTCAGTGGTGCATTATATTAGATTTTGGGATTCAACTGCGTTAAGTAAGTCATTCATTTATGACCATTTCCATGAGAAATAGTTGTAATTGACTAATTTCTCATGATTTTTGAATAATCCACTTAGCACTCATTGCATCTGCATCTATGACCATTTCCATGGGAGATAGTCATAACTAACTAATTTCTCATCATTTTTGAATAATCCACTTAGCACTCATTGCATCTGTGTCTATGACTATTTCCATGAGAGATTAGTGATTTTTGAATAATCCACTTAGCACTCATTGCATCTGCATCTATGACTATTTCCATGAGAGATAATGGTAACTACTAATTTCTCATGATTTTTGGATAATTCACTTAGCACTCATGGCATCTGCGTCAATCATCACTTCCAAGACTTGCACCAAGTAACCAAGACTTCCCTAGAGGTTACCCATCCCAGAATTCCTCTAACTCAAGCGCTAACTGTGAAGTTTTCCCACAATCAAGCCCGCTTAACTACTCACTTAACTTGCTACCCCATTATAATATATATATATTCAAAAAAACTTGAAAAGTAATACAAAATAACTCAATTATCAAATTATTAATTAGTAGTTAACACCATCATTATATTATCAAATTAGTAGTGGACATTACTAAATACCATTTGCTAATTGGAAAAAAAATTCCAAATCTTACAAGTACACTAAAATTCTTTATTAAAAACAGCGCAATTTAACTTTATACGCTAATTTAAGGAATTTTGGTTTACACTTAAGCAACACTTACTTGAACTAACCGAAGTCTACGTTTAGTGACGCAAACGGATTTAGTAATCTGACTAGAGTGTCTCAGCGGTTAGCCGTTAACCGTACAGCACAAGTGGCATAGGTTAACTGAGGGAAATTGTGGATAAGTTTTTGGCTTTCTTGTTATCCGAATTGCTGACGTGGAGTGCATGTGTAGAGCCATTGTTACACGTAATCAATTTTTTTTATCCACAACGATGATAACCGACAGAAGAGTTAGATTTCTTTCTTATTAAACGGATAATGCGGAGGGACCAAAGTTGCAAGGAGGAAATATGAAAAACATCAATCTAAATGAGAAAGATATGAAATCTAGATGGAATGGTCCAAAGTACCTGGATTCATTAATGTTATGGTCATTCCTTGCATCTAACTTCATGAATACCAACATTCTTGGTACTTTGCATTCCTTGTGTGTAGATTAGCATTTGTACCATTACTTGTGAACGTTTGTTTTCCATGAACATGGATAGAAAAAATTATTCACTCTCATACATATATATTAAACTTTTGAAGCTAATTTAATGAAAAAAAAACATCAAAAAAATATGTAAGTTTGTTTAATGCAACATTTTCATTCCTGATATAGTTTTTATCTTTTTAAGGGTTTTTTTTATATATAAAATATAATTTTGCATTTTAGGTCTTTGTTGAAATTTGTAAGTTTTTTTAAATGAATGTAACCAACATTTTTTTAAGAGATAAGTTACATGAAGTTTGGATTTTAGTGTCTTTGTATCATTTGTAGTATATCAACGCTATTTTTGTTGTCATTTCTATTTTATTTTCAACAAATTTGGATCAATGGTATGGCAACCTATTTTTTCTTGTTTTTATGTGCATGACCCTAACTAGGTCATGACACAAGGAGTTAGACATCAAACTAATCGATAGTAATGAAGATTTTCCTCACCAACCTAACCAACCTATCATGGCAAAGAAAAGAAAGACAATATAGCAACATATCATATCAAGGTGTTGCTTAAGGAAGCTCTCATGTGATAAAGGAGCGAGATGATGTATAATTTCACCATAATCCTTTGAGAAATCCCAATAAAAATAGAGACACCTTCAATAAGTGTTCACTTTGGTCGTACAAACCTTTTCAAGCTACAAGTTAACTTTGACATTCCTTTGTTTGAAGTCAATATAAATGTAGATGTTTTGGAGAAATGGTCAAGTGCATGGTTGGATTTTGTTGATTCCCTCAAGGAGAGGACTTCCACCTTGTTGGAAATTATGATGACCAATGCACAAGATGACAACTTTGTGCTAAGAGAAAGCTCAAGTAGTGTTGGAGTAGACCAATACCTTCCATACCTTGCATTCAATGTTGAGTATCAAGTATTTTAAGTGGCACTTCATTATAAAGTACCTCAGTGGCCTACACAATGACATCTAAATAGAAATACAATGTTTGGACATCTCTTCACCAAGAGTTGCTTACTGACATGTTGTGAAGATTGAGCAAAAATTTTAGTATAAGGGTAAGAGAAAGTTTGTGTCCACAAACCAACAACAACAACATAATGGGAAAGGAAACCATAACATGAACAACAAAGCATGGAGCAAGGATAACCAACCTCAAGACAACCAATCCAAAATGCATGCAAAGAGGAGTAATGGGAAGTCAAAGAACGTCATTAAAAAGTAGTGTGAGATACATAAAATCCCTTGGCATAACATTAATGAGTGTTATTCCAAACAATCATTGTTGTGTGAGCTAAAAGATGCAAAACCTAATATCAACTGAGAAATTGATTTTGAGTTGGATGAGGGAAAATGGATCATCAATATTGAACCTAAGGAACTAGAGGAGCCTAAAGAAGGTGAGCACCTCTTCTTATTACATATGTGGGCGAATGGGTCTCCATTACATTTTGTTATTATTAATGGTGGTCATAATAACCTAATATCAGTAGAGGCCATCAACAATTTGAATCTAACTATGATGCCACACACCCAATCATACACCATTACTTAGCTAAGCTAGGAATGAAATATCTAAGTTAGTGAGCAATGTTGTCTACATTATGGCATTAAGTATTTTTAAGATGAGGTGGTGTGTGATGTTGACTCGCATTGAATTTGTGATGTTCTTTTAGGACACCCGTGTATTGTGAAAGCATCATGTTGTTTACAAGTCTAGACTCCATGGTGTCATCATTACTTTGTGATATTATCTCTACAACATACTTGAGATAGCCTCAACTACCAGAAATCACAATAAAATAGTCTAGGAAAGGAACCTCTGAAATTAGGAGATTTGTACTCTTCATGGTTCAATTGGAAAGTAAATGGAAGATTCCCATCATTGTCAAAGACTCTACAAGGGGTCTCTCTGCCAAATGGTGGAAAAACATAGAGATATATTTGTCTCATCTGTAAGGTTACCTCTACACGGTTGGATAAACCATGTCTAATTGATTTGATATGGGTTACGCCTCTACTTGATAACCCAAAAATGCCACATTCTACCAAACTCATCACCTTGCAAGATGCCAATTATGTTAGTTCAAAAGAAGGATACAACATGGCAACTCTATATTGAGTAAATAACCTTAAAGAAAATCACACCCAAGAAATAATATCTATTCCTTTAGATTAATGACCTTATCTATTAGCTTAAGAGTGTTAAGTTTTGCAATAAGATTGATCCAAAGTTGGAGTATCACTAAGTGCCAATCAAGAAAATTGTTATGTGAAAGGCAACCTTCAAGTTTGAAGAAGGTCCCTTTGAGTGGTTGGTCATGCCTTTTAATTTTACTATTTTCCAAACAACATTCGTGAGTATGATGGCTAATATCTTGTGACCATTCACCAATTCCTTTGTGGTCATATATCTTAATGATAATATGACATGGGAGGAGCATTTGAAGCACATTCAATAAGTGGTTAGAACCTTGCAACAGAAGTTATATGCTAATTTGGAGAAGTGCTCATTTTCTAGAGAATTTAGTATATGGGATACAATGTTAGTGTATGTGGTGTGCGTTTGGATCTAGCCAAGATCCAAATCATTCGCAATTAGCTACCCCTAAAGAAATTAATGGATCTTTGTAGTTTATTGGGCCTCACCAACTTCTGAAAAAGGTTTATGTTGGGGTTCTCTCATGTCACTTGGCCCTTGAACCATGTGATCAAGGATGGACCCAAAGATAATTTTGTTTGGGTTGAGACACGATATAAAGCATCTAAGCATCTAAAACCCTTCCCTTGCTAGGGATTGGTCCTTATTCTGCCAAACCTACAACAACTATTTGAGATTGAGATGTCCCATATTATGTTATTGGTGCAATCCTCAGTCAATATGGACATCCAATGGCCTATCACAGTGAAACACTCTCTGGCATGGTTCATAGGTACCCCGCCTACGATAAGGAGATGTTCTCCATTGCATATGCATGTTGGTAGTGGAAACATTATATCATAGAACAAAACGGGAAAATTCAATATAATCGGAAGCCCTTGTAATTCATATAGACACATAGAAAGTTGCAAAATGACCACCATTAGAAGTTATTCATGTAACTTCAATAATTCCATTTGAACATTAGGTACAAGAAGTACAACACAAACTGAGTTGTAGAGTATTTTAGTTGATCTCTAGTTGTAGCACTAGTCACAATGCCTAATTCTTATGGAGACGAGACTTCTGAGTAGCCCTCATTGTATGATATCAATCCTAAATTTGTTGCTACATAGCATACACTAGGTGTAAGTAAGAAAAATTCAAATTTTCTACTATGGGATGGATTTCTATGTCATTTAAGCTATGTATGTATTCCTTTAGGCAAGTGTGATGTTTTTTGGGGAGGCATATTATATTTTGGTAGTAGGGCACTTTAGCATGGAGAAAATAATGGTTGTATTATAGAAATACTTTTACTAGCCAAAGTTATGATTGGACATTAGTAAATATATTGAATCATGTGCTCAATGCTCCATTGCAAAACTTGGCATCAAGAAAGAGGGAATATACACTCTTGTACTTACTCTAGATAAACCTTAGGAGTAAGTCTCCATGACTTACATGTTAGATCTACCCTCGACCAAGCATGGTAATTATTGTGTATTTGTGGTTATTGATTATTTTTTCAACGTGGCCATTTTGGTACTTCTATTAAATGTATTGCAGAAACAACCACTAGTAGCTCTTCTTCAAGTGTATTTGGGTTCTTTTTTAGGCTTCCATGGAACATTATTTAAGATAGGGACAACATGTTCCTCATTATTTTATAGTCTAGCATGTGGTCAATGATAGACACCAAGCAAACCAAATCCACTACCTTCCACCCCTAGATCACGGACCAGCAAAGGTAATCAACATGATGATTGTGCCTTAGTCTCAGAATGTACAACTTTAAGAATCCATGTACATTGGATGAAAGCCTTCCTCGTGCTCATCTTGGATATAATAGAGCCCTTCCTAGTTTTATTGGCCACATCCCTTTTCAAGTGTGCTTGGAGTTCCAACAATTGGTTGTAATTGGTGTAGCTCTATCTATTGCATCCACATAAGAGGAGTCCTCTGATGCATAAATCGACATAGATAAATCAACCAAATTTGGTTGAATGGATCTAGCACATCTAACAAAAATTTGAGATATTTTGTGGAAATCCAATGTGAAGTACATTAAACAATGCAATCAACATCAAGTTTCACACAAGTATTCAGGTTAGTGAGAAGGTAGGGTTGCATTTGAAAAAAGAATGACGCATAAACCCCCATAGGAAGATTAACCCACTTTAATATTAACCTTATAACACCACCAAGGTTGTGGGAGAAAATTATTTTGCTTCGAGTATTCTATATGTCCTTGGCTTACACTCGATATTTAATATAGAGCTACTTTGATCACATTTGGCACCTGTGTTGCACACCTTGAAGGCAATAGAGTACATGGCCCCTACAAAACTTGACTTTGACTGCATTAAGAAGGCTATGGTTTATTATATCACAAACAACAAAATGAAGAGCATTCACCACCAGAACATATAACTCTATCAAGTTCTTAACGCAAGGAAGTATCTGCACCAGAGTAAGTGGTTCACTAGGAACCAAATTCAATAGAATTTTTCTGACATAATGGAGGAACTTGATGCAATGGAGACCACAACTCCCTAAAACGGGACAATTAATCTAGGTGGCCATCTATTGTTGATAAGTGTAGCAAGAAAGGCTCAATTTGACTTTGCCTTGGTCAAATTGAGGAAATTCGAAATTTCACATCAACAGACAACTTGGAGGTAGTTAACTGAGGTGACATGGCTCTTCTCACTCAGTTAGCTCAATAAATTCGATTTAAGGGCTTGGAGTTCAGTTTGCATGTGTTTATTTCTAATGTGTAGCAATCAAGTTCAGTTGTTTCTAGTTGTACTCAGTTAAACTAGTTCTAAAAATTGATAGAATTAGTTAGAGGTTAGTTATGCAGTGGGAAAAAAGTCTAACTCAGAGATCATCCAGTTAACTAATCAATCGACCAACCAAAAATATCTCATGCATGCAAGGAATTTGAATTTCTTAGTTATGGTGGAGATTACAAGGTAGTGTAACATTAGTTGTAGACTAGTCTTAAGTGTATGGGCGTTGCATGCAATTAGTGATCAATCATTGACAATTGCACAATCAATTTATAGGAAATTCCTAAAGAATAGGGGCCAATTTCCTCAATATTTGCGCAAGGAAATATAAGCTCGGGTGGGGGAATAAATTGACAAAGTCTGGATCATAGCTTCTTATTGAGAAGAGAGAACAATTATTCTTTTGTAGGTTGAGCTCAAAGCGAGCGAGCAATTGTAATAGATTATATATTATTCTGATTAATGCAATCAGGTTTAAGGGGATTTTACTAGTTGGTTTCCCCTAGATAAATCTGTGTACTTGTGTATGTGATTGATGCATGTTTGTGAATGTTGTTCTAAATTGTGAATTAATTTCCGCAGAGTAGTAGAGTAGAATTGTGTCTCTTGATTTAGATTAAATTTCTTGAGCAGTTGCAATTCTATCACCATATTTCTACATCTATGACTATTTTGATGATTTTTGGGTTTTGAACTTTTTGCATTTTTTTTTGGGATTTCCCATTTTTTTTACCCCAATTAAACGCAAATAGAATGAGACTATTAGAATTTTATATATTATAGAGCAATGGAACACATAAAATATGCAGAAATACAAACACATAAATAACATATAAAACAAGAGACACACATATATATGTGGTTCACCCAACTTGGGCTATGTACACGGAAACAACCAATTCTTCCTTTATATTATCCAACAAAATGAAGAGACACAACCTACATCATATCTGCTGTAATATCCTCTACTCTCTCACATAGTCCCCCATGCTATTTCTCGCCTAGAGTATACACACAATACACAGTCGCAATACAATACCCTCATACAACAGAGGGGGTTGCCTTCTAGGGGAAAAAACCCTAAATTAAACATAACTTCTACCATAAGATCATTTGCCTAATGAACGGCCCATATTGACTACGAAATTATGATATTTTACAAGGCAATTTTACATTTGCTTTTAGCTTCAGGGGCGCTGCCCCCGAAACCCCTTGCTAGGGGGGCTCAAAAAATCGTTGTCACCCCCCTAGACCCCCCTAACGGCGATTAAACGACAAGCAACACTGCCACCCGATTAAGGATAAGGATCCAACATGACGATACATAAAGAAGATAATCGGGCTCCACACCCAACAGAGACAACTTAGCATTTTATTTTTCTTTACAATGAGTGAAGGAAGACCTAAAATAGGCCAAAGAAACAAAATTATGTTACCGACAAGGTTTCTCTTCTTCTGGACAACTCAGAATTATCCTACTTAACATTTCAAATCAACCCTAATTTCATGCTAGGGTTAGGGCTCTTGCACGTTTTGGTTTGTTCTCTTATTTCTTTATTGGCATCTATAAATGACAATTTTATCTTCTATTATGGACCTTTTTTTAATGAATGTAGCTAGCACAACTCTTTTTAAAGATAAGCCATCACCCCTCGATCAAGTTTCTCAGCATAATTTGGAATACTAGTTCTATGTTGGTGGGCCCTAGTTTCAATTCTTGTGGATGATGTGCACCAATCTACACCAATGGGCTTACTAGGGACTTCTTCTGCAAGTGTGAGGAAGCATTCCTTGAGTTTCATGTGACCTCCCCTACTTTGGTGGAAGAGATCTCGCATGTAGCTCAAGATTGCTTGAACTCATACTCATTGTTAACATTATGATTGCTTGATCTCACACTCATAGGTAAAAGATATAATATTTTTGGTGGTTTGACAATGATAAAACACATAACATTGACTTTTTTATCCAATTAAAAAGTTAAATCATATTTTTATTTTTTAAAATTACTTTAATAATTTTTTTAAAACATTATAAAACTCATGCAAATTTTTTCAACTCGTACAATTAATTGAAACACTAAAAACAACAATTTCTATCAAAACGGTTGTTGGACTTTAAATCCCTAGATAATTACAAAGTGCAATACATGTGTCTATTAAGTTGTATCCTTATCCATTTACGAGTTGTTAATGAAATCTAAATTTAAAGATGATAAGATAGGCATAGTACTATATGTTAACAACATTAAACAGATACATGTATTGCATATGATTTAAAATGTTTTCCACTAAATTCATCCAATGCCACTTTCTTTTGAATTGTCTCCTTATCCATGGATAAGGTGTTGTCATTATCCATTAATAAATGGTCAATAAAATTCTCTTGGTGATTTAAATGGTGGGATTGTGTTGCAAATTTGCCATGGTCAATTTTCAAAGTACACATACGTGTGTTCCACGAGCTATAGCTCTTAACGACTAAGCCCATATTTACTTTACAGACTTATTCCTCGCGCGTTTCCATTCGACCATCTCCATTCACATTTGTCGCATGTTATTCAACATTCTCATTCTACATTTTTCACACGTTAATAAAGGAATTGGTTTTCAATTATAAGACTAGTACACTTAAAAGTACACACACTGTCCTTTAGTTTCATATAGTATTTAATGATTATAGTAAATTAGAAATTAGAAATTTATTTATTTGACTTTAAATTCTACAGTGTAAAATGTCCATGTCTGGAAAAAAAAAATGTTGTTAGAGATGTTGATTTTTGAAAAAAAAGTATTTAATAAATTTCTATTGAAAAATAAATGGGGTGTGTTATTATTTATTTGATTAATGAAAATGTCTAGAAAAAAAAAGAGCTAAGTTATCATAAAGGAACGGGATCATATGATACAAAAAGAATGTGTTGTGTCTCCATAGTGAAGGCAATATTCCAATGGAAATGAAGACCTTAAGAATAGAGTTAAAAGAGAATATAATATAGGACAATTATATAAACAAAAAGGCAATTGTTGAAGGTATGGTATTATTGTTTGTTATCTTGTTAAAAAAGGATGTTTAATACATTAAAATTTGGATTTACATTTTTTATTTTTATTATCGGAAAAAGACTTATTATATAATCAAATGCTCAAAATGGTTTTTAGTTGTAAAAAAGAGTTTGGTATTTTTAATGGAAAATTTTCACTTTTCAAGTTATATTGAAAGATGATCAAACACAATTAAATATTATTTGTAGCTATTACAATATCAATTGCATCAATATGCAACATGTTATAAAATTTACTTCCATCTTCAATTCAAGTATTAGAAAGGCAAACCAAAAATGGTATGTTATTTGAGATGGGGTATAATTAAAGAATGTACCATGGATCAAAAAGGAAATAAGAATCCAATATTTTAGGAAAGAAGCAACTCAAAGCCTTACAAAATTGGAACTTTACTCCAATACAAGGTAAACATGGTAAGAAGTCATTCTTGAATTTTTTGATAGTTAATTACATGGCTTCCAATTTCCAGAAGACAAACCTATAAGATTCAAATTCATGTGTTTTGGCATACAAGTATGATGTATGAATCAAAAAGTTTCCTTCATGATAGAAAAAGTGGAGCATGTTGTGACATTTGATGATTGACAAAATGTGCAAGATGAAGAGACACTTAAGGTTAGTAGCACCATAGAGTCATAAGGATTGTTCCATTAGTTGGCACTTCAAGTAGATAATTAAAACCACTTGGATTAGCAAGTAAGGGAGTAACACCACTTCTCAATGGTGGGAAAGGACAACTTCACCACTTATGCAAGGAAGTAGGGATAATAAATTGTGAAAATTCCTAGATCTGACAATCTTAGGAATCCTACTACAACAATTGAGTGTACTTTTTCCTATTAATTAAATTGCATTTACATAATTAATTCAGATCTAAATTATTGAAGTAACTACTGAAGCAACCTACATTGAATAAATATGATTATGAAACAAGGAAATTGAGCAAGAAATCAATCACACATTGGACACAAATCCCCGAAAAAACCCAATGCGGGAAAACCAATGCAAACAGATCTGAGGGTTTGTATTATTAAGCATTAGCAAATCTTGAATACATCTCTAAATACCTCAAGGGTTATTCACTTATATAGATAAATATTGGTAGAAAGAAATTGTGAGTTTTACCTCACACAATCATTGGAAAATCTGGTTGTTCCGGTTATTGGAAAATATGCCTCTAGATGTCTCTGCGTAGGCCCTACATCACCTCCTCTAGCCACTGTGTCACCCCAATAACATAATTATTTGACTCTTGAAATCACAGATCTGGGCCTCCTGGTCTCACACCCCGACTCCCGGCTTCTGGATCCGATCCGACAACTGAATCTCAGAAACCCTTTGAACCTTTGTGCTGCTCTGAATGGATTTGTGTTGGCTTTGCATTAGCCTAACTGACTCTGTGCTGGATCTGTTGGACATCTTCCTGCCTCTCCCAACTGATGATTCTCCAGTTGAGAAATATTTCTCTCCAGAAGCTACTCTGCCCCTCATTGCACTAAATCACTTAGATCTAATCTTTGTCCAAGCACTGCTCTGTCAGAGGAATTCGATCTCAAGATTCACTCCATGTGTCACTTTCCAAATGACCCTCAAGTCTTCCTTTATAGTCTTCTCATTGAGAAATCAACGACTGAGATTAGATCTCTAATCAATGGTTAAGATTATAACATGACTTGATCTATGCCTTTTCTAGATTATTCTCACTTTGTTTTATTAATATCCTTTAATTATTTAATTTCCCTAAGTTTAGACTTAGGGTCTCCATTAAACTAATTAATTATTTTAATAAAACATTAACTGAGTAGAATTTTCACAAATGATTTCTGAGTTCTTTGAAATACCCGTGTCTAAGCCTCTCCACCAAGTTTGGGGCTTAGAGCACTTTCTGATGCTACAAAGATCAACAATCCCTCTTAGCGAGGAAGGTGCTCTAACAATATGTGTGTTGCACACTGCTTTATCCCTGAAGCATCCTCCAAGCTACTGAAGTCCATCAACCACTACGTTGTTGCTGCCACTGTACTGCTACCTATGCAAATGCCACTTCCACTGCTGCATATGTACTAAAGCTCCCTCTCAAGTGTTGCATTTGCTATGCTTCTAGCACTGCCCCTACTAACACTGCATTTGCATTGCAACTAAACTGCTGAGAGAAGCATCTGAAGTCACCCAAAATTGAACGAGTGTTCAGTGGATGCACCTTGGTGTTGAAGACTTTCACTGCTGGCAACTATTGTTTTGTCCCTTTGATGCACTGCATTGTTGCTGCTCTGCACTGCACAACACTAATCTGCATTCTGCTGCACTTCGGTGAACTGCGCTGCTACTACTACACTGATGTTGTTGTGCTCTACGCTGCTTCAAAAATGAGCGTTGTTTCCCATTGCATTATTGTCTCCATCACTCCTCGAATCTCACTGAAACTCATACATCCCGGTACTGCTGATTATGGGCTCTTGTAGCAAGTTAATGATCCATGAGGTGGGCTCCTCAAGGATCCTACGCAACTGAAGTTCAGAGTGAACTACAATTCTATGTCACCCCACTTCTTACCAGGAGAAGCATTGGCACTCATAGAAAACTCATCCTGCTCGATCTTTGTGGCTGCAACTGTAGGATCGTGCTTCTCATCCTTGTCCTTTTTCTTCAGAGGACACTGTGATGAAAAGTGGCCAATCTCATCACATCTAAACCACTTCACCTTCGAGACATCTCTCTTCTATCTATGTTGCCCTTACTTCCCTTTCAATGTGAGGGTTGCATTCACCTCCTCCTCCAAATTCTTCGATCTGTTATCGGTGTTGCCGTCAAGATTGTACTTGACTAGATCTCTCCTCAGCTCTCCCTCCTGAAGTGTTTCCCACATCTGCTCCCAACTAGGAAGTGTAGCCTTGCCTAAAATACTTTGGAAAAAAACTTGCCACTCCTCCGTGACCACGTCAAGGGCTAGCCTCACCATAGTTACCAAAAATGGGGTGGATCCCATGACTGCCAATTGGTCTCAAATATCCTGAAGCTTCGTAAGGAACAAAGCAACACGCTCCCCCTTTTGCACCTGGATCATACGAATCTTCTGCTCCAAGTACATCTTCCGCTGCTCAGAAGTTCCTTCATACAAAAAAGGCAAAGCTTCCCACATCTCCCTGGCGATGTTCTTGCCAACTAAATGTGAGACTATGTGATCCTTGACACCATCAAGGATTAGCCTCTTGCACTTTGCCATATCAGAATTGTACTCCTTAAGTTGATCCAGATTTGTAGGTACAACTACCACATTCACCACAAATGTCTTGAGATCGAATTCATCTAGAAGGAATTGAATCCTTTCCTTCCAGATTACATAGTTGGAGGAACCCTCCAATTGGTCCTGATCTCTAAGACCATGAGTTGCCATCTCAGCCGAAATTTTTTGAACTTATCCCTCTTTCTCCCCCTCTACGCAACACTAGGGAGGCTTACGCACTCCTTCTAGAGCTTGTCCCTGATCTGCTGCTCAGATCTTGGAAAAATGTTGAATTCCTCGACTAGGAACTCACTGAGGAAGAATACCTTGCTATGTGCTTTTTCTTTCTTCTGACGCTTCTTTGCCTGGCAACCACCTGCAGAAAAATGTGTCCTTTGGCTCTGCATGAAGGGTTTGTGCAGCTCCCTCTGCCTCAACAAAATATCAAATCAGAAGTCCTACCTCTCTATCGACTCACTCAGTGAGAGACAACCTCAAGACTTCAGCCCTCCTAGCTAGATCTGCGCAATCCCTCTGGGGATTCAATCTGCTGCTACTACAACAATTTGGCCTTCACTTCAGATCCAGATATGCTCTTCCTGTCTCACATCAAATGCTCTGATACCATGTGAAAATTCCTAGATCTGACAATCTTAGGAATCCTACTGCAACAACTGAGTGTACTTCTCCTATTAAGTAAATTGAATTTACATAATTAATTCATATATGAATTATTGAAGTAACTACTGAAGCAACCTACACTAAATAAATATGATCATGAAATAAGGAAACTAAGCAAGAATTCAATCACACCTAGGACACCATTAGTTTTGGACATAAATCCCCTGAAAAACCCAACGAAAGAAAACCAGTGCAACAGATTTAAGGGTTTGTATTAAGCAGTAGAAAATATTGAATACATCTCTGAATACCTCAAGGGTTATTCAGTTACAGAGAGAAATACTGGCAGAAATAAATTGTGATTTTTACCTCACACAATCACTCAAAAATCCAGTTGATCCAGTAACTGGAAAAGCTGCCTCTGGAGGTCTCTACGCAGTGACTGTGTAGGCCTTGTGTCACCTCCTCTAGGCACTGCGTCACCCCAACAACAGATTGATCTGACACTCGGAATCACATATTTGGGCCTCCCGGTCTCACACCCTGGATCTAGGCTTTTGGATCTGATTCGACAGTTGAATCTCAAAAACCAGCCGAATCTCTACGCAGCCATGAATGGCTCTACTTCAACTTGACTAACTCTATTTTGGCTCTGCTGGATGTCTTCCTGCCTCTCTCTGTTGATGATTCTCTAGCTAATAAAATATTTCTCTTCGAAAGCTACTCTGCCCCTCACTGCACTGAATCACTTAGATCTGATCTTCGTCTAAGCACTACTCCGTCAGAAGAATTCGATCTCAAGATTCACTCCATGTTTCACTTTCCAAATGACCCTCAAGCCTTCCTTTATAGTCCTCTCGTTGAGAAATAAACGAATGAGCTTAGATCTCTAATCAAAGACTAAGATTATAACTTGACTTGATCTCCGCTTTTTCTAGATTATTCTCACTCTGTTTTATTAATGTCCTTTAATTATTTAATTTCCCTAAGTTTAGACTTAGGGTCTCCATTAAAATAGTTCATTATTTTAATAAAACATTAACCGGGTGGAATTTTCACAAACGGTTTATGGGTTCTTTGAAATACCCATTTCCTAAGCCTCTCCACCAAGTTTTGGGCTTAGATAACTTTTCGATGCTACAAAAATCAACACTCCCTCTTAGCGAGGAAGGTGCTCTAGCAATATGTCTGTTGCATACTGCTCTGTCCCTTAAGCATCTTGAGCGCTGCTGCTACCACTGTATTGCTACCCATGACATTTCCATTACCACTGCTACATCTGTACTACAACTCCCTCTCAAGTGTTGCATCTGCTATGCTACTAGCATTGCTACTGCTAACACTGCATATACACTGCAACTTAGATGCTGAGAGAAGCAACTGAACTCACCAAAAATTGAACAAGTGTTCAGTGGATGCACCTTGGTGCTGAAGAATCTGACTGATGGTAACTACAAAGTTGTCTCTCTGATGCACTGCGCTGTTGCTGCTCTGCACTGCACAACAATGATCTGCACAACGATGCACTTCGGTGCAGTGCGCTGCTACTACTATGCTACTTCTGCGTTGTTCTGCGCTACTCCAAAAATGAGCCCTGCTACCCACTGCACTGTTGTCTCCATCACTCCTTTAATCTCACTGAAACTCATCCATCCCGCTACTACTGATTATGGGGTCCCGTAGCAAGCTAATGATCCAAGAGGTGGGCTCCTCAAGGATCCTGTCCAACTGAAGTTCAGAATGAGCTAAAGTTCTATGTCACCCCAATTATTACCAGGATAAGCATGGGCACTCATAGAAAACTCATCATGCTTGATCTTTGCGGTTGAAACTGTAGGATTGTGCTTCTCATCTTTGTCATTTTTCTTCAGAGGACACTGTGACGAAAAGTGGCCCATCTCACCACATCTGAAGCACTTCACCTTCGAGACATATCTCTTCTGTCTCTGTTACCTTTGTTTCCATTTCAATGTGAAGGTTGCATTCTCCTCCTCCTCGAAAGTCTTCGATCCACTACCGTTGTTGTCGTCATGCTTCCACTTGACTAGATCTCTCCTTAGCTCTTCCTCCTATAGTGCTACCCACATCTGCTCCTAACTACGAAGCGTAGGCCTACCCAAAATACTTTGGAAAAAAAAATTCCACTCCTCCATGACTGCGTTAAGGGTTAGCCTCACCATAGTTTCTGAAGATGGGGTGGATCCTACAACTGCCAACTGGTATCGAATATCTTGAAGCCTCGTAAGGAACGAAGCAATGCACTTCCCCTTCTGCATCTAGATCATACAAAGCTTCTGCTCCAAGTACATCTTCTGCTGCTCAGAAGTTCCTTCATACAACAAAGACAAAGCTTCCTGCATCTCCCTGGAGGTGTTCTTTCCAACTAAATGTGAGACTATGTAATCCTTGACACCATAAAGGACTAGCCTCTTGCACTTTTCCATATCGGACTTGTACTTCTTAAGATGATCCAAATTTGTAGGTACAACTATCACATTCACCACGAACCTCTTGAGATCGAATTCATCTAGAAGGAACTGAATCCTTTCCTTCCATATTACATAGTTGGAGGAACCCTCCAACTGGTCCTGATCTCTAAGACCAAGAGTTTCCATCTCAGCCGAAAAGTATCGAACTTCTCCCCCTTTCTCCCCCTCTGCACAACACTAGGCAGGCTTACGCACTCCTTCTAGAGCTCGTAGATCTACTACTTAGATCCTAGAAAAATGTTGAATTCCTTGGTTAG
Organism: Pinus albicaulis; assembly: GCA_034641835.2. NCBI lineage: Eukaryota > Viridiplantae > Streptophyta > Pinopsida > Pinales > Pinaceae > Pinus > Pinus albicaulis. The sequence continues at coordinate 30,411,747 of MU968411.1, read as the reverse complement.
AAACTCATTAAGGAAGAATTCTCCGCTATGTGATTTTTATTTCTTCTAACACTCCTCTGCCCGACAACCACCTGTAGAAAAACTGCGTCCCTCTAGCTCTGCATGAAGGTTCTGCACAGCTCCCTCCGCCTTAGAAAAATCTCGAACCGGAAGTTCTACCTCTCTATCGACTCACTTAGAGAGAGAAAACCTTAAGACTTCAACCCTCCTGGCTAGATCTGTGAAATCCCTCTGGGGATTCAATCTATTGCTGCTGCAACAATTTAGCCTTTCACTTCAGATTCAAATCTGCTCTTCCCGTTTCACATCAAATGATCTAATACCATGTGAAAATTCCTAGATCTGACAATCTTTGGGATTCCTACTGCAACAACTGAGTGTACTTATCTTATTAAGTAAATCAAATTTACATAATTAATTCAAATCTAAATTATTGAAGTAACAATTGAAGCATCCTACACTGAATAAATATTATTTTGAAACAAGAAAATTGAGCAAGAAATCAATCACACATAGTACAAAATTATTTTTGGTCACAAGTCCCCGGAAAAACCTAATGCAGGAAAAATGGTGCAATAGATCTGAGGGTTTGTATTATTAAGCAGTAGAAAATCCTGAATACATCTCTAAATACCTCAAGGATTATTAAGTTACAGAGAGAAATATTGTCAGAAAGAAATTGTGAGTTTTACCTCACATAATCACTGGAAAATCTGGCTAATCTGGTCACTAGAAAATCTGCCTCTAGAATGCGTCACCTCCTTTAGGCACTGCGTCACCCAAGCAACTAATCGATCTGACTCCCAGAATTACAGATATGGCCCTCCTGGTCTCACACCTCGAATTCCGACTTCTGGATCTGATCCAACAGTTGAATCTCGGAAACCCTTTGAACCTCTGCGCAACCCTGACTGGCTATGTGTTGGCTCTATGTTAGCCTGAATGGCTCTATGTTGGCTATGTATCATCCTGACTAGCTCTACGTTGGTTCTGCTGGACGTCTTCCAACCTCTCTCTGCTGATGATTCTCCGGCTGAGAAAATCTCTCTATGGAAGCTACTTTTCCCCTCACTGCACTGAATCACTTAGATCTGATCTTCGTTCAAGCATTGCTCCGTCAGAATAATTCGATCTCAAGATTCACTCTGTGTGTCTCTTTCCAAATGAACCTCAAGCCTTCCTTTATAGCCTTCTCGTTGAGAAATCAACGAGTCACGATCGAGATTAGATATCTAATCAACGATTAAGATTATAACATGACTTGATCTCTGCCTTTTCTAGATTATTTTCACTATGTTTGATTAATGTCCTTTAATTATTTAATTTCCCTAGGTTTAGACTTAGGGTCTCTATTAAAATAATTAATTATTTTAATAAAGCACTAATCGAGTGGAATTTTCACAAATGATTTCTGGGTTCTTTGGAATACCCATGTCTAAGCCTCTCCACCAATTTTGTGGCTTAGAACACTTTTTGATGCTGCAAAAATCAACATAAATCCCCTAAGTAAATATGAACAAAGAAAGATGATTTTCATTTATAGAATATTGTCAATTTGGAAAATTTGTAACTTGGATCCATGGGTTGCATAAGGAGCATACTTACTTGAGATGTAGTCTTGGATATATTATAATAACATAGACACAATTCAAATAAAATGGGCAACAATAAGATAATAATATACTACTCTAAGAGGGATAAGTGGGCAAGCATGAAGACATCAAGGAGACACAAATTCCAACGTAAAGAACCATGTAACAACAATGTCTAATGTTTGTTCATCAAGGCACAAGTAGATAATGAATATCAAGTAAACTGCAAGCAATGGGGTAATCATTACACAGAGCTATCAGTTTGGTAAGTGTTATTGTAGCAAGTTTTATCACTCATGTTTAAGGTTGATATTTTTAATCATCTTTTCCCTTATAAGAAACTTTATTTTTAGCAATTCCACTTTCTCAGTACCTTGTAGGAGGATATGGGCATTAAGAAAGGTGAAAAACATCGATTAGCACTTTCATGTGGCCTGAGTTTATCTACAAATTAGAAGTGTCAAAAGAAATAAAGAATGAGAAAAAAGTTGCTAATATGCACTTTCATTATGGTAAGCTTATGTACACTTTCTCTATAATGCACTTCTACTTTATATTCAAGTACTTGTTGCAACACATGGATTGCAAGGAATGTATATGTACAACACAATGAATAGTAGCATATAGGAAGAGGGAGAAGATGTACACTACAACAATGTTAAGGCACCATAAGTATATGCCATTAAAGTATGGTATCCACCATGAACAATAAGTGGAAGATTAAAATACTTTAAAGTGTGACAATCTAGTTCTATTCTAGGTAGGAGACATTCATAGGGAAACACTTTAGTAAGGATTAATATGAATTTCATGGTATATCTGTTTCAAAGAGATGAAGAAATAAGTTGAATAATCCCTTCAAAGAAACCACTTCCATTATACGATGTAATTTCCACCTAAGGAAGAAGTAGAATGGTTTTTTTTCCCTTCTTAGTAATAAAGCATTTGGGAAAAACTCGAGAAAAAATTCCTTATTTACTTAAAGTAAAACTTTTAGGGACCAAAAGCCTCTAGAAATAGGGTTAAGTTAAGAAATGGACAAATCCATTAGTTTTTCCTTATTGATTTCTTTTATGAAGTGGGAAAGTCAAATTTAGGCTCTTATTGTGGCCATTTTAAGATCGATTTTGAATTTAGTAATTTGTGGTCTTAAACTAATCAAGACCTTTTCCAAATGTGTATCATATGCCTAAGCGTAGTTCATATAAGAAATGTATGCTATCACAAGTTGGTTGTTGCCTTGATAACTGCAATGAAAAGTGTAAGCCACATAAGTTTCCATTACTCACAGTTGTGGACATACCATCACATAGCCATGTTTCAATCCACAAGAAGATTCTATAAGATCCAAAATATTTACCTTAATTTGAAGGAGGGAACCCAAAACCCTAACCTTAATGAGTAAGAGGGGGAGTTGAAAGCTTAGTCATAATAGAAGAAATGATCCTTTTTTATTTATTTTCATAATAGAGCAAAAAAATATTAGAAAGGGTAGAGACAAGAAAAAAGGCCAGTGTTATAAACTTTTGTAGCAACAATGCGTATTTACTCCATAATGAGTTATTTATTTGTAGTTTTCTTTATAGTCCTAAAGATAATAAGGAGAAGGAAAAGTATTTGATTTCTAAATGAAGATTTTCCATCATCACTTTATCTACAGTAATTATATGCATTATATTAAGGCATTGTTTGAATCTTTTGGTTGGAATCCAATGATACATTTTTGGGCGAGATTGTGATCTTTAATTGTTTAAAATGCATTTTTGAATGCATAAATCGATTCAACACTCTAAAAAACCCCTCGGGAACTTGGGTTATGCAAGCTACACAACTCAGCTTATGATTCTAACAAATCCTTGCTAGATTCTGGGTGAAATTAACTAGAAAATATGTCTATAAAAAAGCCAAAACGTAGAAGAGTTAGACTACGACTTAAATTACTGTATATGTTACAACTATTTTGTTATGATGTTTAAGTCATTTTGTATATGTGATACTTCCTTATTGTTTGGATATTGTAGAATGTATAAAATACTTCATGGTAGAACTCAAACTCACTATAATGGAAATGTACTAAGCATATGAACATGATAATCTAACAATGTTTTGAACATTAAATTTTTGCATAATAGAACATATAATTAATAATAATAATAATAATAATAATAATAATTTTATTTTATGGTTATGACCTAAGCAAACATCAAATTCGCGTATGAGACCCCCTTGTTTGTGAAACAAGAGACCCCCTTCACTTAGGGATTTAATTTCTAAGTCTACAAATGTGTACATACTCTACCCCCTCTAGATTTGAACATGTGATCTCTAAGAAACATGTATTCTTAACAATTAGACACACTCAAATATTAACGATTAACAAAATTTCAAATATCAAATAAGTGAGATAAATTATCAAAATAGTCTATAGGTTAATAAATAATATATTAAAAATTTGATTTTCTTTTACAAACTTGAAATCTATTCATCGTTGCTTAACATTGTTCTTCAATTTATTGAATTTACCCTAAACAAGCTCAAGCTATCAATAATAATGAACTCATTGTTGCACATAACTTTATTGCATAAACCTTAAGTAATAGACACAACATTATTATCGTAAGAGAACCCTTCACTATATTTAAGGCATTGTCTAAACATTTACCTTTTGGAATTTTTGGTTGGAATTGATGATTTTTTTTTTTTTTGGGTGAAATCTTAATTTTTGTTGTTTAAAATAAATAAAACTTAAACTTGTTATTCCAACAAATCCCTGTTTAATCAATTCAGTGTCCTGAATTGATAGCATAAATTAGAGGTTGTGTTCAGAACAACGTCAGAGTTATGCTCCTTTTTATTATAAAAAATAATTGAAAACAAAGTATCATAGTATTGGTAAAATAAGTATCAACTGTCTCTCTCGGTATCACCAAGCTAAATTTATAGGAAATTACATAACTAATATTGAATGAAAGTAGGCACAAGTGTATTTTTAAAGTCAAAATCAAACTAAAACTCCTTTTTAAGACTCGTGATTTGCTGAAAGCAAATCAAGAGTCCTTATCCTTATAGAAATCAGCTTCTTGGACTTTTGTTTTGACCACGTGCATAAGCATCTCCAGTTATTGACTCAACCTTCATGGATGACAAGGAATTATGTAGGAAAGATTTGGAATCTAACCATATACACCTTTTCTCCAGATGACACCTGTAACATGTTCAAACACCAAAATGGCCACGGAACGTTTGACTGGCTATAGAATGATTGCATTCTGTAGCTAAAACTGCTCAGAAATCATTAAGACAACAAAATCACAAAAGTACAACAAGTTAGTCATTGCATGTATTCCTTAAGCGATTTTAATCATTCTTATTGATCTTTAGGTCTATAAAATGATAAAGGAATGATGAAATGAAGTGGAGTTTGGCAAAAGAGAAGACAATTTTAGGGCTCAACATACCCCCACTGCAAAACTCTTACATGTCCTCATGCAATTTCATCAAAAATTTATTCCATTTGCACTAATACTTATGCAAGAACATCTAACCTCCTTTTTCTGCTTCTTCTGGTAGTCAATGCCATCCTGGGTTTCCTCATGAGTGTTTTGAACTTCAGATTAATGAGTGCCCTATTCAATTTCCTATTTCTTTTCTTCAACTTCTTGTTTGCTTTATATAGTGCTTCCATTTTCTGAGAGAGAGTGTTGTTCATGCTGCCTTTCAATTTGACCTGCTCTTTTAGGATTTCATTTTCATTCTTGATATGGTTATTCAGTATCTCCAATTCATAATTGTCTCTTTTCAAAATTTCAATTGGAGGTTCTTGTAGACTGGGGGATCTTTCTCTGTTCTATGAGGCTCTTCTTTATAATGATTCCACATAGTCATAAATCTGTTGTTGGGCTTGATCTACATTTGGGGTTCCTCTATCAGGGTCTTCTTCATACTGGTATACAGGAGATCTGTCAACTGGTGTCTGGATTGGAGTTTCTTCTTCTTCAATATTTGTGATTCCAGTTTCTTTAATGCATGTCTTTTCACCATGCCTTTAAGCCTGGAGCTTCTTCTCAATTTAGGTGGATTTTCATCTTTTACATCCCCTCCTTCAGCACATTCACTCGTTAATTTATCCTTCCTTTTATTCCTGAGTTGTTTCCTAATTTTTACCAAATTTTCAGAGATTATTTCCTCATTGTCTTCCTGTGTTGATATATCAGGTTTGATTTCAATAAATTTAACAACTTTTCCTCTCCTACTTCTTTTCACAGGTTTTTCTTTGGACAATGTTTCTTTGGGTTCTTCAAAATTCTTTCTTAGGAGGAATTCATCCCAACTATCTCCTACTTTCTTCAAATGAAACTCAATTAATATTTTAATTAAGCCATGATGATGTAAGGTAGTTTCTAAGAATTGAAGCCTTTTCTGGACATTCGAGGCCATCCTTTTCAAACTATTAAGTAGGAAGAAGGGTAGATTTATTTCATCATCTAGGAAATTCATCATGAGTCTAATATGATAGACATACAAAGTGCCAAATCTACCTTCACAGGTTATGAACTTTTGTAAAATCAACAGCATATTCCTCCATTTATTTTTCAAAGCTGAACTAGGAATACCTTTTCTAAACACTGAAATGTCCATACCGGGTTTTTTAGCATTTGTCTCCAAGTTTCATTATGGAACCCTTTGTTTTTGAACCAACGTTCACCTTGCCTTGGCAATTCTGTTGCTTCTGCTACGAATGAATCTGTTATGGTAAACTTGATATCCCCAATTTCTACCTCTGATCCATCGAATGACCTGGCAAATGACTTTGTGATTTCTTTATGGAATCCATTGAACTTCTCTATAAAGCTCAGTCATCCAACCTGCTGTAATAGCCCCTTAGTCTGAGGGTATCCTTCTAAGTATTTAGTTCCAATTGGCTATGACCTTACAATAAGCCCCATTTCTTCTTGATAAAAATTACTTCCTTTCTTTGACTTCAATTCATTGCTTTGTTTCTACTCTTCTGCCTGAAGCAAGAGTAACTGTGGAAGGTTGTCTTACCCTAAAAATGACTTCTCTGTGGATGAGAATTGGCTACAGAATATAATGACAGTGAGTGAATGTGAACAAACGAAATAGGGTAGTGGTAAATCATGAGGATAATCGAGTTTAAGAATTTGATATGGGGTGAAGGACCACGAAGAAATCTTATGAAGATTTTCAAAAATCATCAATGAATGCTATGGTCTGATGACGTGACCTATTATTTCACTTCTAGGTTCTGACCGTTAATTTTTTAATTAATGATGATTTTTTATGGAGCGGGATGGAAGGGATTTGGTCGAGAAATTTTTATGATAGGCTTTGATCAATTCGAATAATAAAATAAATTTAGGAAACATATGACTTAACCATATTATATCTTTCATGATTTGCTATCAAAAATAATTTCACACAGTTTTACCTTAGCCTTTTTATTTTTGCTGCCTTATTGTGCTTTTTCTTTCATCTGAAAAATATTGATCTTTTAGGCTCCATAATCTTCTTTGACTCATCTCTTGTTTACGGAAGTAGGTTTGCAAAATCAATTGGCTGCAGAACATGTTTGGCTGTAGAACATGTAGCTGCAGAATGTACCTGTAAAAGAAATTTTGAGATATGGAATGGAATGAAATATGGATGGAGTGAAATATGGAATGGAATGAGATGGATTATGAATATGGAGTGGAATGAAATATGGATAAAGTGAGATATGGATGGAATGAATGAGATGGATCATGAAGTATGAAAAGTGAATCTGTAACTTATGATTTTAGGATACCTAATTGTAGAAAAAGAACAATTTTGAAAATCTAAAGTGTCAGAAAATTTCTGAATTTCACCTTATATTTTCTGTATAAACATGCCATTCAATGATTGGTTTTCATGCTTATACCTTTATTTTTTATTTTTATTTTTTCTTCTTCTTCTTTTTTTAATATTTTTTTTATTCAAAATAATTGAAAAAGAATACAATTAAGTAAGTGAAGAAGAAGGATTCTTCTTCACTAACTTCATATCAATGTTATCTTGAAATTTCTTGACAAATTCTTCTCTTGAAAGTGGCTTATGATACAATTTCAGTCTGTGTCCATTTGCAAGAAAAGCTACCTTCATTTATTGTCCTGATTTTTATTGCTCCATTTTCAAAGATTTTCACAATATCATATGGCCCAAGCCAATGAGTTTGAAATTTACCTTGAAAATCCTTGAACTTTGAATCAAATAAGAGGGCCCAATCACCTCTTTAAATTTCTTTTCCTTGAAGTACTTATCATGCCATCTAGTCCTTTGTTGTTGGACCATGCTTGTTCTTTGGACTGCATCTTGTCTGATCTCATCCAATTCATTAATCTGCCCCAGTCCATGCTTTTGTGCTTCTGTTAGATCAAGTCCTAGTTGGACTGCCATTTTGAAAGTTTGAATCTAAAACTCTATGGGAAACAAGACTTGTTTTCCATAAACAAGTTCATAAGGAGTGTGACCTCTTTTGTTTCTCCATGTAGTTCTGTAGGTCCACAAGGCTTCAGGAAGCCTTTCTGCCCAATCTCTTCTATGTAAATGAACAGTCTTTGTTAGAATCTCTTCAATGACCTTATTGGTAGATTCCACTTGGCCATTTGCTTATGGATGGTAGGGAGTAGATTTTCTGTGTCTGATTTTGTACTTTTATACCATTTTCTCCACTAGCTTCGATGTGAATTGAGCTCCTTGATCTGTAACAATTTCTCTTGGGACACCAAAACGAGTAAAAATATCCTCAAAAAGAAAATTAACTACAAATGCTTCAGTAGCAGAAAGTAATGGTTTGGCCTCTACCCATTTGGTAACATAATCAATGCAAACAAATATATATTTCTTTTGTCTTGATGGAGGATTAATAGGTCCTACAAAATCCAAAGCCCATTTCTCAAAGGGTTTAATGTGTGCCTGAGGTTGCAATGGCATCTCACCTGAAGGAGAAGGTTTCCCTACCCTTTGGCAACTGTCACACCTTTTAACATACTTTTTAGCATCCTTAAAGAGGGATGGCCAATAATATCCTAAATGAAGGATCTTATAAGTTGTCCTCTTATCAGCAAAGTGTCCACCACAAGGTTCATCATGACATGCCTTGAGAATCCCAGGCATCTCGTCTTCTCGAACACACCTCCTGATAATAAAATCTGGACCTGTTTTGTATAACTCATTAGCAATCCATGAATATTTTGCACTGTCATAAATGATCTTTCTTTTATCTCTTGTATTCATAATTGAAGGAAATTTCCCTGAAACTAGATAATTAGCAATATCAACAAACCAGGGAGTTTGAGTGGTAATTGCAAAGAGATATTCATCAGGGAATTTATCTTCAACTGGAGTATTGTCTTGAATGTTTTGGAGTCTAGATAGGAAATCAGCTACTGTATTTTTTTTCCAGGCCTATCTAGAATGGTGATGTTAAATTCTTATAAAAGCAATAACCATATTGTGACTCTGCCATTGGTAATTGATTTGTTCATTAAATACCTAATTGCAGAGTGATCTGTGTGAACAAAAGTTTCATAGCCTATTATATAGTGTCTAAATTTATTTATAGAATGAAAAACGGCTAAGAAATCTTTTTTAGTTACAGTATAATTTAACTCTGAGGGAGTCAAATTTTTACTTGTATAGTAGATGGCATAAGGAATCAGGTCTTTTTGTCCCAATACAGCTCCTAAATTTATGTCTGAGGCATCTGCTGAAATATGAAAAGGTAATTTCCAATTAGGTCCCCTTAAAATAGGTGCTTCCGAGATTTTTGTTTTCAGGGTTTCAAAGGCTAACTGGCAGTCAGGATTCCAATTGAATTCACAGTCCTTGGTAAGTAATTTGAAAAATGGAGATGCTATCTTGGTGAAGTTTTCTATAAATTTTCTATAATACCCTGTAAATCCTAGAAAACTCCTAACATCTTTCTGACAACTTGGAACTTGTAGTCTGGAGACGAATTCAACTTTTGACTCATCAACTTTGATCCCATCTCCTGAAATGTGATGTCCTACGACAATCCCTTCAGTAAACATCATAAAAAACTTTTCATGACTTAATGAAAGGTTTGCTTCTTTACATCTCTTTAGAAAATTTTCCAAGTTTTCTAAGGCTTCTTCAAATGTGTTTCCATAGACTATGAAGTCATCCATGTATACCTCTACACAATCATGTATTAGATCTGAAAAGGTTCCTAATACTGCCCTTTGGAATGTTGCAGGTGCATTGCATAATCCAAATGGCAATACTCGGTAGGCATAGGTACCCCAGGGACAGGTAAATTTGGTTTTGTCTTGATCCTCAAGTGCTACTTGAATTTGATTATAACCACTGAACCCATCCAAAAATGAAAAGTATTTTTTCCCTACTAATGTGTCTAACACCTAATTTATGAAAGGTAAGGGAAAATGGTCTTTAAGAGTAGCTTTGTTTAATTCTCGGTAGTCAATGCATACCCTCCATTTTCCATTCTTCTTGGGTACAATCGCCAAAGGAGAGACCCACTGACTATCTGAAATGGGATAAATAAAGTTGACATTTAACAATTTCTGCAATTCTTCTTTAACAATCTCCCTAAGATTTGGATTCATTCTTATCTAAGGTTGTTTGATTGGTTTATAATTTTCCTCTATATAGATGTGATGAGTTCAAGTCTTAGGGTTGATCCCTTTCATGTCAGTGTACTCCCATGCATATGCAGAAGAGTGTCTATGTAATATTTTGACTAGATTTTCTTGTTGAAAATTTTCTAGGTTTTTATTTATGTTTAAGGTTTTTCCTGGGAATATTTCAATTGTAGAGTTGCCAAATTATTCCATAGAGTAAAGAGACATCTGTCTTGATGATAAGAACTCAATTTTGGATTCTTCTTGAAAATTTTCATGTTTAAATTCTGAAGAAGATTCATAATTTTCCAAAGTATTCATAATCTGACTATCTTCACTAATTTCTGAAATAGTGAAGAGAGCTTGTATATCTTCTTCATCATCAATCCATTGAGTATCATCTAATTCTATGATTGTTATTGTTGGAGGATACAAGGTGAATTTCTTGGTTGAACTTCCATCAGAGATGTACATATCACCAGATCTACAACTAATGAAAGTATCAGCTGTAGCTAACCAAGGTCTTCCTAATATAATAGGATGTCCTCCTAGATCATTTTTAGGAGTTAGGATCATGAAATCCACAGGATCCTCCCAAGAATCTAAGGACACTGGAATGTCTTCTATTACCCCCTCTGGTTTGATCATAGATCTATCTGCTAATTGTAGCAGTGTGGGTGTAAAAATAAGATTAGGAAGTTTTAGTTTTTCCATGAGTTGCCTACTCATGATATTGATTGCTGCTCCTAAATCAATAAGTGTGTTTAAGATTTCAATTCCATTGATGTGTATTTTAACAACTAGATTTCCTGGGTCTTGATACTTTGGAATGGTAATCTTACCCATCATTATATCTGCTATTTTCCCTACCAGTTGTATTTTCTTTACATAATTTATTCTTTTTCATGTTTTTTTCATACTCAACTCCTTTATTGTCTTTGCTAAGATTGAGATTTCCTTGATAGCTTGTAATAATGGAATCTTAATACAAAAATTTCTTAACTCATCTAGGAAACCATAGTTAGGCATCATAATTTGTTTCTTTACACCCCTATCAATTTGTAATCTTTCTGGAAAAGGATGTGTAGAAGTAGATGTTGATGACTGCTCTAATATAGGAGTTGAAATTATTGGTTCTTTCTGTTTTGATTTTTCAATATTTTGGTCTTGAAAATATGTGCTTTCCTTAACACTTATATATACTTGTAGAGAATCTTCCTCAGAATTGTTTTGCTCTTGTATAATTACAGAAGGTTTCTTCCTTTCAAGTATTCTTCCAGACCTAAGTTGAACATCATTAAGGTCTAAAGGAGTAATAAAATAGGTTGGGAATTTTTGACCTTCTATCATATATGTATTATGAGGGTTTTTATTGTTGCGGTTTGATATTGGCTAGGTAGGCAACTGATTTTATTTTTGAGGAAATGGTAATGGAAGTGGTGGATTTTGATTTTGGTTTTGATGTTGTAGATTCTGTTGAGGATTTTGTTGAGGGGGAAAGTTTGAATATGTTGGATATGAAGGATAAGAAGGTGGATATTGATAATACTGGGAGAACCTTCCATAAGGATTTTGTGGTCCTTGTGCCCAAGGTCGAGATTGATTTTGAAATTGGGGCCAAGGTTGCTGCCAAGAGTTCCAATTTGGTGGGGGTTGATTATACATTTGATTATTAAACCCTTGTGTCTGAGGTCCCTGTCAAGGTCTTCTAGAGACAAAGTTAAGATATTCTGTGGAATTTGTGGGTGTTTCTTCTTGAAAAACAACCCTAAGACCAGGGAGTGAAGGAAAAATCTTGGTCTCATGTTTTTCTGAACAAATTGCACAAGTCTCTATTACTTTTGCATCTAAAGGACACTCTCTCAAGGCATGCTTCTTCCTATATTTGGGACAAAATATTGCTAAGGTATCAGTTTTGGATTTTTGCTTGTTTTGTAACTTAAGGGTGTCTATTTGTTCACTAAGACTCCCTAGAATGTCATATTTGAATTCATCAAGCATATTACATATTTCTGCTCTACTTACTGTTCCAGATGCAGACTTACTAGCTCTTGCAAGAGCAGGGTATCTTGGTCCTTTTAGAATTTTAGATTTTCCTCTTGAAAGATTGATACATAATTCAGCTATATCAGGTAATGAAAGCTGAGATATGTCCCCTTTTCCCATCATATTGAGGATATCTATCCATTCATCCCTAATTGTTTTCAACAAGAGAGCTTTCAAAGTATCTTGATCTAGGTTTTCCATTTTTTCCCTCTTGATGTTATAATTGAATCTTTCCAACAAATCTTCCAGATTTTCATCCTCTTTTTGCATCATATTGAACACTTCTTCCTTATGATTGACTGGTATACAGTAATCCAAGTATCTATCTAGAAATTTTTTTCTCATTTCATCCCATGTCCTAATAGACCTAGTGATTAAACTCATAACCCATTTTAATGCTGCTCCTTTCAATGTTGAAGGGAACAATTTAAGTTTCTGAGCATCTTGTAGATAATCATAGGTTCTACATAGAACTTCAAATTCAAATAAGAAGGTCTCAGGATCCTCACTTTTTAGTCCATGAAAGTTTGGAAGAGCAAAAGGTGAGATATTTTTCATAGTTTCATTAGTCTCTTCATCTATTATAGGGAATCCAAAAGGACTTCCAGTTCCCCTTCTACCTCTTCCTCCTTCTGCATTTCCTCTTCCTCTACCTCTTTTTCTATCTCCTCCTCTTCCTCTACTTCCTCCAAATAGTGTATTTTCTCCATTAAATACTTCTCCTTCCCCTTCTTCTGCCATGATAGACTCTTCTGAACTGATATAAGATTCAATTGGAAGTGCTAGTTGTTCTACTGGTTCTTCTATCAAAGGTATATTAAAGAACTAGTCCTCTTCTTCCTCTTCACTAGGGATTTGTAATTCTTCTACTGGAATATATTCCCCTGTGGAAGTGAAAAATGTTATCCCTTCTGTAGGAGTCCTTGGATCTTCTTCCTCTAGAATTGCTTCAGTGGATGAAGTGGGGGATCTTCCTGATGGGATATCTCATCTTGAGACTTCTGGAAGCCTATGACCAGTATAGTATGGTATGTGAGTTTGAGTTGGAGGTGTGCTGATTCTTAGTCTTGGTGGAGTGAGTGGAGTTGTGGGAATTAAGCTTCTGCCTCTTACAAATCTACCCCTAGAATCTCTTTCTCTACGCATATCATTGTTTTTGGGAAATAGGTAATAAGGCTACATAGTTACACCTCCCTGACAATGGTGCCAACATGTTTAGTCAATTCAATGTCCTGAATTAATAACATAAATTATCGACCAGGGCTAGTAAAGTGATGAGGTGTACTTGCACTGTATGTGCCTAAATATATTTTTTCTTATTTCATTGTTTTCAGTATTTTATTGATGTTTTTAAGTTTTTTTTATGTTTGAGTTTTAGTATGCTACTATATGCTCAGGAGATGAAGTTAAACCTATGTCAAAAAGAAAAGAAAAAGGAAACCTTAAACTTAAAAAAGAGTTTAGTTGCAAAGTCTGTCTCTATTTAGAAAATGGTGAAAAACAGAGTATCCTAATCCATGGATTTTATAGCTTGAAAATGAACATGAAAGGTAACTCAAAACACTATAATTCAACCTGATCCATTTAGTTAGAGGTTTGTTGAAATAGTTTGTGAAAGAGATTAAACTCCAATGTGATGAGGATCTTCCTAAAACAAACAACAACTTAGAACATTATAGTGAAATCTGATTCATATGATAGAGGTGTTTTGGAATAACTTGAGAAAAAGATTGCTATAATGTAATAAGGATCTCCTATGGAATATTTGAAGCAACTTATGACATCACAACTAGATCTCGTTCATCAGTTAGAGATTTATTGGAAGAGTTTATTGAAGGAGATTAGACATAATGTGATAAGGGTATTCTAAACAACAAGCAAGTAGTAACCCACAAGATTACAACTAAGTTTTTTCTATGATTTAGAGATTTATTGGAACAACTTGAGAAGAACACTGTTTGTAATAATATGAGGATCTTCTATCTAATTGCAGAACATGAAATGCTAATAACTCGACATAGTACAACCAAATATCATTCATATAATAGTGATATGTTGGAAAAGCTTGAGAAAAAGAATGGTTGTAGGATAATGAGGATTTTCTTAATCTAGATGACAAAAAATAAAGTGCTAGTAACTCAGAATATTACAATTAAATCCATTCATTGAATAGAGATATATTGGAAAAGCTTGAGAAAAGACTAACTGTAACATCATGAAGATCTTTTATCTAAAAAAATAATGTGAAACATGATACTAAAATATATGAACTCAAAAAACTATCTAAGTAAGAAATATAACAAAACAGAATTGAAAGCTACTTATCTAGAAAGCATGTAGAAGCCTCCTCGGATAGCAGGGGCCCTCTGCTATCAATTTGGCATAAAAATATTTAACTCCTCAAGGTTGTGTTCAGAACAACGTCAGAGTTATGCTCCTTTTTATTATAAAAAATACTTGAAAACAAAGTATCACAGTATTGGCCCTGGATGCGGGTGATCACAGATGACATAGGGATGCGCGGAGGCTTGGTTGGTGCGTGGCAAGGCCACAAGGCAGCCGGCCAACTGCATTCACTCCGCCCTGATCGCATTAACTCTCTGGCCCTTCACACTACTCGGCATTCAAGCCGGTGGGGAGGACGAGGCCATTGCCATAACTTGACGCCGTCCTCCATTCGCATTTGCTCTCCCGCCTTCTCAATGCTTCCTCGCTACGCTCTGCATATCATTTGGATGGTCACCATGTCTCAGCTCATTGTTCCTCTCGGCTCTGTGTGCCCACCGGAAGCCAAGCTCGCCAGCTCCAGAACGGCTCTTGGTCGGAGGTGCACCCTATACTGCTGCGTGGAATTCGACCCCGGTTTTCATCACTGTCAAGGCAATCTGCGCCCCTGGCTTCTTGCTGATCAGCCCCAAATTTTCTCTCCTGGTCTGTCGCCGTCCCCTCAGCCTGCTTCGTCTCTCTTCTTCCCTCGACGCCTGCACTCTCCTAGCAAGATCATGCCTCGGCTTCGGCACAGGCTCAGATGCCGCAGAGGCAGCACCCGAGCCAGACCTGCCTCCAGGCGTCGCTCATCCTCTAGCCCCTCGAGCTCTCCGGATTCTGAATGCCTTCGTCGCCCTTCCACTCGAGCCTCGCGCAGAAGTAGAGCTCCGCCGGTCCACCACCCTCCCTCTTCTCCGCGTGGCGTCTCTCCCCTTCCGCCTCCTAATGAACCTCGCAATCCTGAGTCTGCTCTTTTGGCCAACCCGTCCACAGCTCTTTTCCACTTCCCTTGTGTCATGAACCAGCCCATGGTAGTGGCGACCATCTCAGTGCAATTCAAGGAGCTCCCTCAATTCAGTTCGGGGCCCCCTCCTCCGGTGCCTCCAGGGATTCGTCCACAAGCGCCCGAGTCTGTTCCGGATCTTCGCACAGTTCAGCTGAACTGCCCACGCACCACGGAGAGAGGTGCGCTCGGAGGTGGCAGCATCAATCTCTCAGGCGCGCTCCCGAAGCAGAACGACGCAGGCGAGGCAGCAATTCCCATGCAGGATGATGAAGACTGCGGCTATGGATGCCGAATTGTGGAAGAATCCCCCTCTGATGATTATGGTCTCTAAATTTTCCAGTTTTACTGCATTTTCCAGGTTAGAGTTCTTGTATGGTTGGAGTCTTCTAAATTTTTGGCCTGCGGGCTTGTCCAATCTCTGTTATAGTTATTGTTCATACTGCTACAGTTTTAAGACTTACTGTGTAATGCTGGTTTCCTCTCTTGAGGCAGCAACTAATCTCTCCTTGCGCTGGTTTCCCTATGAGGGCAGCGCTTTTTCTGTCATTTTGCTGAAACTCGTCCTACTGCTAAAAGCGCAGCTCTGTATGTACCATATTTTATCACAGTAATAGAATTTAGTCTTATTTAGAAAAAAAAAAAAAAAAGTATCACAGTATTGGTAAAATAAGTATCAACTGTTTCTCTCGGTCTCACCAAGCTAAATTTATAGGCAATTACATAATTGATATTGAATGAAAGTAGGCACAGGTGTATTTTTAAAGTCAAAATCAAACTAAAACTCTTTTTTACGACTCATGATTTGTCGAAAGAAAATCAAGAGTCCTTATCCTTATAGAAATTAGCTTCTTGGACTTTTGTTTTGACCACGTGCATAAGCATCTCCAGTTATTGACTCAGCCTTCGTGGATGACAAGGAATGATGTAGGAAAGATTTGGAATCTAACCATATACGCCTTTTATCCAAATGACACATGTAACATGTTCAAACACCAAAATGGCTACGGAACGTTTGATTGGCTACAAAATGACTGCATTCTATAGCTAAAACTGCTTAGAAATCATTAAGACAACAAAATCACAAAAGTACAACAAGTTAGTTGTTGCATGTATTCCTTAAGTGATTTTAATCATTCTTATTGATATTTAGGTCTATAAAATGATAAAGGAATGATGAAATGAAGTGGATTTTGGCAAAAGAGAAGACAATTTAAGGGCTCAACAATCCCTACCAGATTTTGGATAAATTATATGGAAAAATGAGTTGAAAAACCATCAAAAAGATATAACAAATACACTATGGCCTATATTTAATGGTTAAATTCCTTATTCATTATAACTTATGCATTGTCCATTAATACACTTTATGGCCATTCTTATTTATCATTTTGTATTATGAACATATTATTATTTATTATGGTTGTGGATTATTTAATATAATATTAGGATATTAAACTACGAAAATTCCATTTTTTTAAAGATTTTGTAATTTATGTAGATGTAGATTAATGAGGTCATTTTTTGTTAGAATTTGGTGACAATGATTCGTATAGAATCACAATGAATTAAATTGTATTTTTGAAATGAATTCAATGTTTTGAAAAGCGCTTGAGATATTTAGATTGTACAAACTCATCAACTTAAAATTAATTTTCCCAATTTCTTGCTAAGTTTAAGGTAAAATTGATTGAACGATCTATCAAAACCAAAAAAATTTCACCTTGTTACACTACACTATTTATGCACGTCTCTTCAAAATTATAATATATCAACAAATTAATTTAATCCTACTCAAACATTTTTTAACTTAAAATTATTACTATTTTTTCCATATTAATTTAATAATATCTAAATATAATTAAATACTTTATAATTAAAATTATATAATTTTTTCTTTTCATATATATATATATATATATCCCTTTGTCAGGGTGACATTATTTCTAAATGTATGAGATACGATTATGGGGAGGGGGCAGGGCGACTATTGTCACCCTGATCCATAGATGGGGGAGACATGGCCATCTTTCCCTCCACCTAGACCTCAAAATTAATCACACTACAAGGAAAAGACCCTCTAGCAGATGTTTTTGAGGAACCCCTTATAAAAATACCCCATACATCCATTTCTAGCGGAGGTTACTAGAGGAGGTTGGCGGGCGGAGGGTTTTGCGGATGTTTTCCACTCAGTGCGCTTATCATTCAACATTGCACCAATGCTCCTTACAAGAGAAAGCACCGGTGCGCACAAAAAATTAGCACATCAGGCACCGTGCGCTCCATACACACCCGCCCAGTGTGTCGTATTACTGTAGAGCACCGATGCTTCACAACTCTTCCGCACTGGTGCATCATAAAACACCGCGCCAAAACCGAGACCACCCTGTGCAGTATTAAGAAACCGCACCGGTGCATCATAAAACAACGCGCCAAAACAGAAACTGACCAATGCGTTCATAAGAAACAACACCGGTGCACCTATAAACTACGCGCACTGGAAAAGGGTTAAATAAAAAAAAAAAAATTACGGCAAAAAAACCAGATAATTTTTTTTTTAGTGCTCCAAAGCTCTCAATTACTGGTGCGCTCTACAAGATAAAGCACTGATGCACACAAAACATTTTCACACCGGACACCATGCGCTCCGTACACACCCGCCCGATGCGTCTTATTACTGTAACGCACTGGTGCTTCGCAACTCTTCCGCACTAGTGCATTATAAAACACCGCGCTAAAACAAAAATCGCCCGGTGCGGTGTTAAGAAACCGCACCGATGCATCATAAAACACCGCGCCAAAACAAACACGGACCTGTGCGTTCATATAAAACAACACCGATGCGCTTATAAAACGTGCGCACCGGAACATGGTTAAATAAAAAAAATATTACGGCCAAAAAACTGCATTTTTCACTTTTATGCTCTCAATCACTGGTGCGCTCTACAAGAGAAAGCATCGGTTGCGTAAAACATTGGCACACCGAACACCGTGCGCTCTGTACACACCCGCCTGGTGCATCCTATTACTATAAAGCACCAGTGCTTCACGACTATTCCACCTCGGTGCATCAAAAAACACCGCGCCAAAACAGAAACAACCCGGTGCGGTGTTAAGGAACCACCCCGGTGCATCATAAAACAACGCGCCAAATTTGAAACCGCCTGGTGCGGTCGTAAGAAACATCACCGATGTGCCTATAAAACCTCGTGCACCAGAACATGGTTAAATAAAAAAAAATTACAGCCACAAAACCACATTTTTCACTTTTCTCAGTGCTCTAGAGCTCTCAAGCACCGGTGCAATTTCTCCTTCTTTGAGCCGCCCTGACATCAATGCTCCCGTTGCACCCATTGCAGGCACTGCTACTGTGCATTGGCCACCAATCTCTAGCTTGAATTTTCCAAAACGGTGGGAAAATTTTATATATATATACAGGCCGCACCGTAACCGGTGCTAACAGTATCCGCACCGTATCCGGGACGGTACCGAAAAGCACCCTGCATTATTTTAAAATTTAAAAAAAAGTGCGGTGCGGTCATTTAGCCGGTCGCACTGTTGACCATGGGAATAGAAACACGGTGCATTGACAGAAATATCCACCCCGAAG
This sequence comes from Pinus albicaulis, assembly GCA_034641835.2. Classification (NCBI taxonomy): domain Eukaryota; kingdom Viridiplantae; phylum Streptophyta; class Pinopsida; order Pinales; family Pinaceae; genus Pinus; species Pinus albicaulis. Next base: position 30,392,586 of record MU968411.1, on the reverse strand, counting down.
TCTGTTAGCACACTGCATTCAGCATTCCGACAGGGTCAACAGTGCGGCCGGGTAAAAGACAACACCATTGACTATGTAATTTGTCAGGAAGTCGATGTGTTGACACGACTACACGTGTCGAGGCGTATATTTTAGCCAGCACACCGCTCTTCTGACACCATATATAGTCAATGGTGCTTGAAAAAATTTCATGTGCACCGCATACGGTGCGTTTTATGTCATCTGGGGCACCGCCTCCGGTGCTCTACAAACAAAAGCTGCACCGGAACCGGTGCATGATTTCTTTTGTGGTGCACCGACTGGTCTATTTTTTATCCCAAAAAAATTATATATGTATATTCATAAATACATGTATGAATTAATAAAAAGAATTCATTTAATATGTCAATGATTCAGGGAGAAGAGGAGGAACAACAGTAACAACAAGCGGAGCAGTATGACATGCTTTGCCAATGGGAGGCACAAGAGAGGGAGAGAGATGAGTACCCTTGCCCTATTACAACAGATACCCAGGGGCTCCTAAGGCAGGTAGGCCTCCTCAAGTTCTATGAGGAGGCTACTTCTTTAAAGGCCCATAGTGTGTTTTTGAGACATCTTATCAGCAGGTGGAATGCCCACCAACAGGCTTTCCAGGTTGGTCCTGACCAGTGGTACACACCCACTGACGATGATATTTATTTCATTACAGCGCTATCGAGGAGAGGGGTGGATTTTCCCTCGTTCCTAGAGGTTCCAGCTGGTTGTGTAGCAGGGAGTCAGTTAGTTTACTCCCAGAGATACATTGGAGCAGATGTACTATCTCCTTCAGAATTTCAGGTCCCTGGAGGTCAGCTATGTATTGGTGCATTTGGTAGACAAGATGTGCAGTGCCTCTCACTTCTCATTTCGACCATTTCGCACAACACCAATGATCGCAATGCATTAGTTGCCCGCTTATATATTATGTTGATTCTTTAGTACAGGAGCCATGACTTGTCAGGTGGTCTACCATTTTTTTTGCGGCAATTTTGTACAGCCTTAGATAGATGTCGTGCTCATGCACAAGGAAGGGTCAAATTCCCTTTTTCTTTAGAGATTTTTTGTTTATTTTTTGAAATGTTTCCAGAGATGAGGCTTGTTTTTGTTCGACAGCCTCATAGGACGATGTTGGAGGCCCAGATGCACATGTGGGGGCAGATGATGCCCAAGAGGGGAGAGACTATGTTTGCAGCCAAGATATCGCATGATGCACTGGACTTACTAGCCAGTGTTGACGAGCTGCATCCCTTCATTATGGTCCCTTGTCCTTATGCTGGATTGGATTGGCGAGGGTGTGCCAACATCCTCTTCACAGATGATGAGCTGCCAGATGATAGAGGTAATATTACTATTTTATTTATATTTATTCTAACATGTTCTTTAACTTGTTTTTATTAAATTGTGTAATGAAATTGTCTAATTATTGTTGTGTACTTGTATATATTTTGTAGACATTAGCTCTTTTGATGGCGAGGAGATGCCAGAACCACCACATGATCCAGTTGTGGATCCCGATGATGATCAGGACATGGCAGATGCTGAGGATCATGATCAGGAGGCCAGTGCAGAGATACATGCTCCTGCTAGTGTGCCGGTACCGCCTTTTGCTAGGTGTGGTCGACCTAATACTAGATATAGGATGGAGTTGGGCGACCAACTCAGTGCATTGATTGTTGAGGCGGGCATTAGGCTCACTCATTCCAGAGACATACAGGTTGATTATAGGCTATTACAGATGTGGAGAGGCATGCCACGTGACATGTACAGCCTGATGCGGTATGTTGTAGGAGCTACGACAGTTGTTACACGATTGAGGATGACTGTTGCATGTTATAGGCGTGGTCGAGCCACAACATGTGATGGACAGTCCGCGAGCATCGACACATCATCTCATGATCATTCACCTCGCGTTGCGCTTGATGAGCATGAGGCTCCACTAGCATCTAGCAGTCATCATGGAGATGAGGCTGGACCATCGACCACATCTAGTCAGCAGCCTACAACATCCATCAGTACTAGTCACGATCATGAGCAAGCTGGACCATCGACCATCGAGGCTGCACCATTGACTGAGCAGGCCTCCACTAGTACTGCTTATATTGATGTTGTACTACCACTAGCTGATCCATCCATCAGTACTAGTCATGATCATGAGCAGGCTGGACCATCGACTGTCGAGGCTGCACCATTGACTGAGCAGGCCTCCACTAGTACTGCTATTGATGTTGTACTACCACTAGCTGATCCATGACATTTATATTACGATTGTATATTTTTAACATTATTCAGTTATATATATATATATATATATATATATATATATATGTTCCATGTATTATATTCTCATGTTCCAGTTGTACTTAATTTACATGTTGTGATCATCATGATGTGTATATTGTTAGGTCATGTTAGATATGTTCATTTAATGTTTAGCTTGCAGATAGATGTGTATGTGATAGCATGAGTTATTTGACATGAGATGTATATTTGATGTTTGTGTTGTGATGATGTTAATAGATAATGTTAATTTGATGTTTGAATGTGTTTTTTAGTCGAATACGATGTTTGTACGATGGTTATCATGATCGTGATGTTTATTAATTAATTTAATATTAAATGACCATGATATTTATTAAATATTATGTCGTGATTGTAATTGAAATTTAAATTTAAATTGTATGTAAAATTGTAAAATTGTATTTGTATTTGTAATTTTAACTATAATTGTATGTAAAATATTTGATGTAAAATTTTAATTGTAATTGTAATATTTAATTTATTGTGAAATGATTGCAATAGTAATTTTAATTGTAATTGTATATATGATAAATTGTAAAATTGTAATTGTAATTCTATTTGTATGTAAAATTCTAAAATTGTAATTGTAATTGTATGTAAAATATTTGTAAAATTGTAGTTGTTATTGTAAATGTAATTCTAATTCTATGTAAAATATTTGTAAAATTTTAATTGTATTGCTGTGAAATGATTGTAATTGTAAAATTTTAATTGTAAATGTAATTGTATGTAAAATTAAAATTGTAATTCTAATTCTAATCGTAATTGTATGTGAAATTGTAAAATTGTATTTGTAATTGTAATTGTATGTAAAATATTTGTAAAATTTTAATTGTATTAATGTGAAAATTTTAATTGTATTAATGTGAAATGATTTTATTAAAATATTTAAATTTGTAAATTTGTAAATAATTGTAAAATAATAAATCTAGCATAATATGAATTTTTGTAACATAATAAGGTTTAGAAAATAATGCAAATAAATTCGTGTACTTTAGAATTATCATTATTTTATTATGATCTTACATAAAAAAAAGAACTTTATACAGTCCGGTACACTTATCATCATAACACGCATCGGTGCATCTTATTACTCAGACACACTGGTGCTTCACAACTCTTCCTCACTGGTGCGTCATAAAACACCGTGCCAAAACAAAAACCTTGATCTTACAAACCGCCCCGGTGCACCTATTAAACAGCGCGCACCGGAACATGGTTATTATGTAAAGTGCAGTATTGGAGCAGTGGAGGGTTCGAATCACGAGCAAGACTTTTTTCTGAGGAGATGAGGGTTTGAAAAGACGAGAGTTCGAATTTCGACTGAGAAGTTTATAACAGAGAAAATGAGTGATTCAAATAGAAAGACAGACAAAGACGCTGTGAAATGATTGTAATTTTAATTTTAATTGTATGTAAAATTGTAAAATTGTATTTGTATTTGTAATTTTAACTATAATTGTATGTAAAATATTTGATGTAAAATTTTAATTGTAATTGTAATATTTAATTTATTGTGAAATGATTGTAATAGTAATTTTAATTGTAATTGTATATATGACAAATTGTAAAATTGTAATTGTAATTCTATTTGTATGTAAAATTCTAAAATTGTAATTGTAATTGTAACTGTAATTTTAATTGTAATTGTATGTAAAATATTTGTAAAATTGTAGTTGTTATTGTAAATGTAATTCTAATTCTATGTAAAATATTTGTAAAATTTTAATTGTATTGCTCTGAAGTGATTGTAATTGTATGCAAAATTAAAATTCTAATTCTAATTCTAATCGTAATTGTATGTGAAATTGTAAAATTGTATTTGTAATTGTAATTATATGTAAAATATTTGTAAAATTTTAATTGTATTTAATGTGAAATGATTTTATTAAAATATTTAAATTTTTAAATTTGTAAATAATTGTAAAATAATAAATCTAGCATAATATGAATTTTTGTAACATAATAAGGTTTAGAAAATAATGCAAATAAATTCATGTACTTTAGAATTATCATTATTTTACTATGATCTTACATAAAAAAAGAACTTTATATAGTCCGGTGCACTTATCATCATAACACACGTCGGTGCATCTTATTACTCAGACGCACTGGTGCTTCACAACTCTTCCTCACTGGTGCATCATAAAACACCGCGCCAAAACAAAAACCTTGATCTTACAAATTGCCCCGGTGCGCCTATAAAACAACGTGCACCGGAACATGGTTATTATGTAAAGTGCAGTATTGGAGCAGTGGAGGGTTTGAATCACGAGCAAGAATTTTTTCTGAGGAGATGAGGGTTTGAAAAGACGAGAGTTCGAATTTCGACTAAGAAGTTTATAACAGAGAAAATGAGTGATTCAAACAGAAAGACAGACAAAGACGCTTACAGGGATGCAGACGGCTATAGAGCTCAACAGAGTATAAAAAGAGAAAAAGAGTACAGGTTGAGACCGACAGAGAGCATTCGGTTGAGGCCGACGATAGGGTTAAGAGGTCCCATGATGGAGAAATGGAGAGCAGAGTTGATGGCAGAGAAAGATCAATCGAGGCAGTTGATAAAGTCAAGAGGCACCATGAAGGGAAGGATTCTCATTCCCTTAAGGACAACATAGAAATATCAATTGACGTTGTTTATCGGGATGGTAGGTCCCATGAAGGGAAATATTCTCCAGAATGCGTTTAAAAGCAGCTGGGAGTATTGTCTGAGCTTTGGTTGGCTTACATAAACTTTTACCGGCAAAGCTGACATCGCATAAAATCACATCTTCAGCTTTCAATTGAACCTTAATGGCATCTCTAACTTGTCTGAGTTGTGGTCCTATGGATGAAACCAGTAAAAATTCTGATTTTATTATAAATGGAAATCCAGTGACCATTTCTGTGGGAAGAAAATCATAGATACCTGCAGCTACCATATTTCCACCTGCAAATCAGTTTCCCATTGGAAAAGCTAATGTAATAGCCTATTTTGCAATGTCTTTCCTCTGCTCAACCCTATACTCATTTTCTATGGGAAACCATTGCCTCCACATGTAATAACTGCATCGTCTAGTCGAAAATCGGTCTTCTTCTACTAACAAATGCATAATGAAGGACTCGTTGTCATTACTCCCAGAACATTACCCTTATGCAGATTATATGTACTAATTGCTGGCATGCCATCCGTCTATATACAGATTATATTCTAAAACATATTGGTTGCAAATAGTTAAGTGCCAATTATAACAGGCTCACATGCCAAAATTACCCACTTGGGCCCTATAGTATTGTATCTTCACACGCCCCACATTGCATTCTCTCCACATAATTAGTGGGGACCTTTTGTAATAAACAAAATGCATCGGAAGAATAGTTATTTCTATTAAGAATTTATCCAATTCCAATTCTCAATTTTAATTCTCAAGAACAAACAAAATTCTAATTATAAATTTCTATGGTTGGACTTCACTAAATTTTGGTGTACACACTTAGAAGTAATTTCAGTGCCTTAACCGCAAATCCGTGCTACTATACATATAACCGCACCGGTGCCGATGTTACAAAACGACGCACCGGTGCAGTGCTATTAAGTGACACATCGGTGACGAATAAATGCAAATAAAAAAAGTGCAACTCTATTTTCTTTAAGTGGAAAAAAAGAGGCAAATTGAAAAATGGGAGGCAAAATATTTTCGAAAATCTAATTTCATAAAATAATTCTTTAAATACTAAACACTTTTCATTATTTCACTATTTTTGCTAAAATTTTTAGCCAGATATTTGCAGGAGACATACCTGGAGCAAGAGAGCACGAGGACACTGTGGAGCAGCGAAATATGTTCGAACATAAGTATTCAGACAATCAGAAACCAAACCTCTGGTGATTCAAACCCTGTATCATAGAATTTCAAACCATCTCGTGATTAAATTTGATTATATTTTTTACTTTTTCTGCGGTTTTTTTTACTTTTTCTGCAATTTTGTCCATTTTTACCCTAAACCCTTCTTTCTTTCTTTCTTTCTTCTTCTTCTTCTTCCTTTTTTTTTTTTTTTTTTTCGTTGTCTCTCTGTTTATGTGATTTTAGAATTAGGGCCTTTCATTTTAGATTAACATCCAACCCACGGGACGACTTGCATAGCCGGATCCCAATCGATTTGGCCATTGCGTGAATTTTTGGAAAAATGGATTTTTTTTATCGATGTGCCCTGTGTAACCTAGTGCACCGGTGCGCTGTATTATAAAGTGCACCACATAAGTACTGTGTAATAAAAAAATTGAAAACAATTTTTTAAATCAGTGCGCCATATCTGAAATAGGGCACCAGTGCTCCATGTTATGAGGATATCACCATACGGTCTATTACACTATTTGTGCGATGCATTTATAATACCCCATGCACTATACAATCTATTATACTGTTTTTTGGTGCATTTTTAATACCCCCACACACCAGCGGTGGTGCGTACATCATGAAAGGCACACCAGTGTCTTGAGATTTATTTTTTACCTGAAAAGTTGATAATTTTTTATAAATATATTAATGAATGATATGGTATAGGTTTCAAATTGATAGAGAAATGATTGACAAGAGATCAAGTAACAAAAATACTGATAACACATCAAGAAAAGCAAAAAAGACAAGTTCTTTGTAAATTCTTTATAAAAAATATTATTTTTGAACTATATGTAAGTTTAACTAATATGTATTATTTACTGTGTATCATGCAGAGCCACAAAATGATGAAGCTCAATAAGATTATTTCTGATCTAGGACCAGAAGAGCGTAAATCTTGATGGAAAAATTGCAAAAGTATGAATCAGGTGAATGAAAAAATACTATCAATCCAATATGAGTTTCTTTTTTTAATTATCATTAATAATATACTTAAATTTTTTAGATAACATATGTCAAACAATCTATTAATTCACATCTGTATAATTTTCTACAGGGACCAAAAAATCAGAAAAGGAATGTTGTTCTAAGAAAATAAAAAAATAGAACATGCAAATGAAAATGAATTGCTCCTTAGCTCATCTGGAGTGGTGCTGGAAGTTAACGAAAGGGGGAAAAACTTTTACAAAAGTTTGAGGGATCTAGTGGAACGAATGTATAGGCATTCTTTCCACTTACAATACAAAAATCAATCCAATGATTCCAAGAACCAAATTTTATCTAAACTACAGGAAGAGTTTACAGAGAATTTGTCAATGAAACATGTCAGATTTTTAATAGCAAAAACTTACAAAAAGAAGAAGAAGAAGGAATGAAAAAGTAATATTCCTTTAAATGTTTGTCTAAAATTATTTATAAATATCACTTTTGTTATATTTACTTTTCATATATCAATATAAAAATTAAATATTTTATTGTCATCTTACATTTTCAGGAAGATTATGAAAATCTCAAAAGATGAACTAGCTGATATCAGAAATATGCTAGTAGGAATGTCCAAAAAGGTGTACAAGGAGATGGTCAAAGAAATGGACAAAATTGCATCACAGGAGGAGCCATCTCAACAACAATGTGCTTCAAATGTAATATGTAATCATTGAATTTTTTGATCATTAGGTACAATAAATAAACAATTTAGCATTAAATATTAATTTTCAAGAATTTTCTTGCAAAAAAGAAAAGAAAATGGAACCCATTCAGCACATAAAACAGGATGACAAGGAAGAAAATGGTTGATCTCTAAGTTTGTGAGTAATTTTTACTTCCTTATAACAACTTAACTAGATTTCATTTTTGTATTTTTTAAGTTGTTTTACAAAAATCATCATTGAATGTCTTCAAACAGGTGCTAACATACAAAGAAGAACCATCACACAAATTGATTGAAATCGGGTTAAATATGGGTTGTGAGTATATGTTGGCTTATCATAAATTAATTGTGGAATTTGTAAGCATCTATTGATCTTGTTTTACTTAGCTTCGTCTATTATTAATAGAACAAAACCATATTTTGTATTAAATATATGATTTGTTATGGGGTATAAAACTTGCAGGAAACAAAGTATGGAACTGCACCAATAGATGCAATTTTGAAAGATGGCATGGTACATGGTTTTAAAAGAATGTGTATATTTTATGAATCAATTGTTGCTATGGTATGTCATTTTTCTTTTCGATTTACATTGATGTATATTATTTAATATTGCAATTTTCATTATTCTCACTCATTTCAGTTTATTTTTATGTTTGTAGATGGAAGGTGAAGAAGAAGAAAACAATCAACATCGTGAACAAAACATTCCTGAAAATAACCCTAGTCATGGAAGTAGCTCTAGCAGTGACAACAGTTCAAGCGAATAATGATGATCACTATGTTTGGATATCAAAGCAAGGCATTGTATTTTTTGAAATATATCTGTGAAATTAGACATTTTGTTTAATGTAATGGACATAGTGTCCCCATTGAAAGACAAAGGGATACCAATAACTGTCCCATTTTTTATGATAAAGACTGTCTTATATATATATATATATCATAAAAATATGTTTTTAATTTATTCTATTGTGTTCTCCATTTTTGTTCTCAAATGTACTAATAAAAATTTAATTCATATGAATATTGTTATAAGATATATATGTGTCGAGTTTTGATGAATAATGAGTTTAAAAAAACCACAATAGTTATGATATAATATAACAACTTAATTCAAACATCACTTTCAAATGAATTAATAAAAAATTAATTAATATGAATATTGTTATAAGATGTGTCGACTTTTGATGAATAATGAATTTAAAACAATCACAATAATTTCACTGTCATAGGTCAATGTTTCTAAAAAATAAAAAATGAAAACCGGTGCGTGTCAGTAACTGTACACCGGTGTGTTTGTATTATGAAGCACTGAACAAGTACCAAAACCAATTAAAAATATCGGTGCATTTATACGACCTATGGTCATTGAACAAGTACCAAAACCAATTAATAATATTGGTGCATTTGTGCAGTACGACGCACCAATGCGTTTATGTGTCTATATGCACTGATGTCATTGTACGATCTATGGGCACCGCACGAATACCGATACCAATTATAGATCTCGGTGCATTTGTGTGATACTGCACACTGGGGCGTTTTATGTGTCTATAAGCACCAGTGCATTTGTACGACCTATGGGCACCGCACGAATACTGATACCAATTATAAAAAACCGATGCATTTCTGTGACACTGCGCACCGGTGCGTTTCTATAAGTCTACGCACCGGTGCGTTGATACGACCTATGGGCACTACACAAATCCGAAGGCCAATTAGAACAACCCTGCGCATTGTATCACCAACACTATGCCCAGTGCGGTTGTATACCTTAACGGCCCAGTGCATTCTCCTTTGACCGCCCCGGGGCGCCTTCTACATGTACGCACAGGTGCGTTAAAGCCAGAGTAGCGCACTGATGAAAAAAAACATCCGTAATAACCTCCGACCGCCGAATTTTTTTAGTTGTGTTGAATATTCGTTAAAAGCTCCGCTAAAACCTCTGTAACCATAAATGAATGTTGTAGCAAATGTTTTTTTGACAATTTTGGCCAATTTTATAACACTAAAAACCTCGTTTATAACCTCTGCTAGAGGGTCTTTTCCTTTTAGTGTCAGTGACGAAACTTGTAGGATACCTTTAAATTCTTTCGTCGTTGGATTTGATAGGTATTTAGGAGTTAATTGTGGTTGCTCTTGTATTGAAGTAGGGAAGCACACTTTCCATTTTCGAGTAGCGGTGGAGGCAACTTACCACCTTGAGTCTTGGTATTTTGTTTCTTTTAGTTGTTTCCATTTAATAGTGGGGTGGAAGCCCAGGTCCTCTTGACCTGGAATCCCATGCACATATTTCATTGGAGCTTGACTCGGCTTGTGTTGCTATAAAAATATTCAGAGGTTCCATGTAGTGTGCTCTTTAAGCGAACATGGAATAGAAGGAGTGATTGTTCGTGGGGATACATTGGACATGGAATGAGGATAATTTTTCTTAGAATGGGTGCTCAAGTAACTAGGCTCAGATTAAACTTCCCCTTGAATACTCTTGCTGTTAGGTGCTCTGTAACGATACTCATATCCTGCATTAGTTTGGTTTGTCCAGAATTTTTATTTGGCATAAAGTTTCAAATCCTTTATGTGATCCATTATTTTGGTCATATTATATCACGAAGCATTGACCTTCTTATGCCTATGTAGCAGGGTCCCCCTCTGAATTGAATTTTCTTAGGAAGGCTTATTGTTTCTTCATGCCTATTTGGACCCCATCTCCATCTCTTGAGCCTCACATTTGTCTCGTCACCTCTGACTCAGCCTTGTGCTCCTAGTTGAATCTTGCTCCTTCCATGTTGACTCAACTAGCTCCATTTCTTTTATGTGGCTCCACCTCGCTCCTATCAACCACCCTTTTCATTATGGTTTGCCCAACATGCCTCGATAGCAAATGAGAAGCTGACGAGGCTCCTTTAGCATGGGAAAAGGAATATCTAGGGCTCATTTTCCAGTTCATTTTGCTACACAAAGATATCATGAGCATACCCCTAATCATATTTAGCTTGCCATGGACTATTCATCTTATGAGGCCATGGCCGAGAAAAACAAACACATGGATGCATAAATTCTTGCCTTGGTTTTTTATTAGATTCTAGATCATGGCCATACTTGTGGTAGACAAAATAAATATCTTTGTATCATGGAATTATCATTAGGAGAATTTTGAGGTCTAAAATGGGCCTCCTAAGGAAATTATAAAATAATAGTGGAAATAATGAAATAAAATTAGATTACATCATCAAATTTTAGAGGGAAAAAAGAAAAATCTATTTTTTTTCAACTCGTATTTTTAACTTTTCTCCCTATGTGTTTACTCAAATTTCAACCGACAACACTTGTTGGATGCAGAATTTGATTCATCATCCAATGAGTACCCATGTTGCATACTTTCGATGGACCCTGCTACACGAAAAATGAGAAATACATGAAAAAAATGTGAGGAATTAAATTTTGCATCCAACTAGTACTCCCACTCGAAATTTGAGTAAAACCTTAGGGATTTAAGTTGAAAATACGAGTTGAAAAAGAAGTTTTATTATTATTATTATTTTTAATATTTTTACTTTTTAATCAAAAAATGGTGAATCATCTCCTATTTCTGACATCATCATCTTGAATCCCATTGGTTCTTATAAAGCTTATTTTGGTTGTACAATTTTCTTAGGAGACCCATTTTAGACCTCAAAAGTCTCGTAATGAATAACATATTGAAGCCCTTATCAACAAAACTCTTTATGGAAAGAGATGATGCCAAAAGGTTTCTTTATATTCAATTAGATGTCATTCAAGCAGAGCACATAGAAATGTCCTTGGAACATTGGGACATGGCCCTTTGGCTGGCCATGATCGAGGCAATTGCAAGTGGCAAGGGCCTTGCTTCAGTTAGCACTCCAACATTGATAGATGTTTCCACTTAAACTTAATGAGTGTTATGGCTTTCATTTTTTTTTTGGCCTCATCTCTAAGCCTTTTTATAATTACTGTTTCCATGGGTTATGAACAACATAACTGCAATTTTGTTGTGTTTAAATCTATGTACCTTCATGGAAGAGCTGAAACTTGTGATATATCATGGATAAGTTACAATGTATGTTAGTTTCACATATATTTTTAAACAAAAACTTTGTTTTCCTATCAATGATCTAATTTCCCAAATAACAAACCGTGATAAAAAACCTCATAATTACGCCGAAGGAGTTCTTTCTATGAGCTTGCGAGTGCAAACACTGTTCATTGTGGCCAATCACCGAGCTCACATTTCGTCCTCCTCTGTTGTATTAAAATATGACACGTGTATTAACAATAATCTCATCTACCAGCCGGCTAGTGAACTCCATGTGTTGCTCGACGTGGGTTCACTCAAAGTTGGGTGTTGCCAGAAACTTGCTCCTGATGTCTCCGACCTATTTTACATGGCCTCCCCCTCTGTAACCATTTCAGATTCCACTTTATACAACAACACGCTTTCTGAGAGTACGTTCTCATCATTTGTACTGTTTCTTCTTGTTCCTTTTTCACCCTTCGATAAAAATACTATTATACTTGATCTAATTTTATAACTCATTAATAAAACTTAAAACTTATATATATATATATATATATATATATATATATATATATATATATATAATTCATTCTTTCACATGCACTTAAAAACTATACTCCAATGTCAACTTCCTAAACCTACTATGTATACTCAACTTCATAAACTTACCATGTGCATTTTATTTAATATATATTTCTAGTCAACACCTAATTAATGAATCATGTATATTTTGTCACACATTAACTTTATTGGAAACTTTTTATCATAAAGTGAGGTTTGAATTTTAAAATAAAAAATAATGTATAATATACTTTTATGATTAAAAAAACAAATTTTTATTATTATTTAAAAGGTAAAGTTGTGGTCGAGAATGGACTCTTGAATGCGAGGCAAAGTACACAATTTTTTTTTCGAGTAACTATCTTTGTGATCAACTAGACTAAACACATACAATTTATTATTATTATTTAAAAGGTGAAGTTGTGGTCGAGAATTGGAATCTTGAATGCTATGCAAAGTACACAAATTTGTTTTTCGAGTAACTATCTTTGTGATCAACTATACTAAACACATATTCACTTATATTCACTTTGAAAAATGTTAGTCAATGATATTTCACGTTTAACATTCTCCTTCTATATGTACTACATGTTATTCAACATTCACCTTCCATAAATATTCATATTCACTTATATTCACTTTGAAAAATGTAATTCAATGATATTTCACATTTAACATTCTCCTTCCACATGTTATTCAACATTCTCCTTCCATATGTACCACATGTTATTCAACATTCAACTTCCAAATTATAAGGCTAGAAAATGATTGATTTTTTCCAAACTCTGTAGATGATTGAATTTTTGTTTTTAAATATTTAAAGAATATACAAATATAAATTTTAAATTAAAATTTTTGATATATTGTGGTGTAATAATATTATATAGGAAATTGTATAGTTTAATTTATAGATGAAATGTGTTTTTTCATTGAAATTTGATGATACAATATCAAGCAAGTTTGTGATTTTTTTGTTATTTAAAATATATTTTTCAATGTATAAATGGATTCAATACCGTGAAAATCTTTTAGGACATTCAAATTCTAAAGATTAAACAACTTAAAATCAAGTTTTTAAAAGTCTCTGTAGAATTTGGTTAAAATTAACCAAACAAAATGCCATGAAAAAAACCATTTCCTTTATTTGTTAGACTATGCCTATAGGGAATTATTAATTTAGTGATATATATTATTATTATTATTATTATTTCATCTTAACTCTAGATCTACCAAATGTCTAGAAGGATCAAATCTCTTGAGATACAAATCTCTTTTGATCCCTCTCGACACTTAGTAGATCTAAAGTTAAAGTGGATTTAAGTTGATTTAATTATTAATTAATTATATTTATATTTATTAATTATATATTTTATGTAATTTGATCCAATTAAAATGTTTTATTGATAATTATAATTATTAATTATTTTATTTTGACCTAATCAAATAATTTCATTTTAATATTTAGTTTTTATTTTATTTTGATTAAATAAAAATGTTTACAAGACATTATATTGCATTACAACATCTCTATCATATTGGGTTGGAGAGCACCTCTCAGCTCAATTAATTACCAACGTAGATCCATCTTAACTTTGTATCTACCAAGCGTCCAGAGAGACCAAATCTCTTTTCACTCTAAAAGAGGTTTGCATATCAAGAGATTTGATCCCTTTTAGCACTTGGTAGATCCAAAATTAAAATGGATTTAGGCTAGTTTAATTTCTCCCTTTAAATAGGCTATATTTCGCTATATTCCACATAAATACCTTGGGTCAATACCATGGGTTCTCAATACCTCATTTTTTATTTTTATTTTTATTTTATTTTTATAAGTTATTTATATTTATATTTGTTTATTTTTCTTTGCCCTATTTAGAAGGTTTACATTACATTACATTAATTTTATTTATTTAATTTAATTTTAGTTTATTTTTATGTAATCTGACTTAGTCAAAATTTTAAACATTACATTACAATATCTCTACCATTATGAGTTGGAGAGCCTGTGGCCGCAATTAATTTTTATTTATGAAATAAAAGAATATATAAAAGTTTTAACAAAAAATTTAAATGTTTTATTTATATTTTCATACAATGATATTATATAAAGGAAATAAAATAAAACTATTTGTATTATATTTTATTTTATGATTATTATGTCTAAATAACAATATAAGAGAGTTTATTGGAGTTTTTTAACAAACCTAGATCCATTTTAACACGGATCTACCAAAAGCCGAGAGGGATCATATCTTTTTTCACTTTAAAAGAGGTTTTCATCTCAAGAGATTTGATCATTCTCAGTGTTTGGAAGATCCAAAGTTAAGATGGATATATGCTAGTTTAAATCCCCCTTTAAATAGGCCACATTCCTTATCAATACCATGGGTTCTCATAAACCCATAACTCAAAAAATACAAATACTAATAACTTGACCAAGTCAAGTTTACCTTAACTACCCAACAAACAACAACAACAACAACAACAACAACAACAACAACATAGAATTTTATTTTTTATTATTTTAGTTTGAAGTTATTTTAATTTTAGCATAGAGTTATTTTTATTGCTATTTTATTTTGACCGAGTCAAAATGTTTACAATACATTACAACATCTCTACCATATTGGGTTGGAGAGCAAAGAGCTCCTATCGGCACAAAAATCCTTAACAATGTTTGTTTCATGGTCGTAAATATATTTAAATAGATTATTTATATTATCCAATGGTTATTGTTTTGTCAACTTTTCAAGATAGTACCAACCTAGATCCATCTTAACTTCGAATCTACTAAGCGTCAAGTGGGATATCTATTTTCACACTAAAATAGGTTTGCGCCTCAAGAGAATTGATCCCTCTTTGCACTTGGTAGATTCAGAGTTAAGATGAATATAAGCTAGTTTAATTATTGATAATAATTATAATTAATTAGAATTAGAATTAGAATTATTATTAATTATTATTATTAGTTTTTATTCTTATTTTTATGTAATTTGACTGAGTCAAAATGTTTACATAACATAACTACATAGTACATTACAACATGTCTTCCATATTGGGTTGGAGAGCACCTCTCACGCAATCAAACCTCATTATAGTTTACAAATTAAAAATGATTTATAAACTTACTTCAAGTCCAAGTTTATTTTCAACCTCATCTCCTTCCGAGGTCCTTTATTTCTATTTAACTAGATCACTATATATATATATATATATATATATATATATATATATATTTTTTTTTTTTGAGGGAAAAAAATAAATGAAATTCATTTATCGATAAGCTCAAAATTCATTTTTGGCATATGCATCTTTGTGTATTGAAGAAGGATCTACCCAGGTCCATTTAGTGGCAAGACATCAGAAAAATAATCCATCATTATAAGATCATCATATACAAAATTCATCCATAAGGGTGTGCATGTAGGCCATCAAAAGAGATAACTTCTAGAATGTACAACCCAACAAAGTTATCAGAATATTCAACCTTTAAGGTTTGTAGGGCAGTGTAAAAAAAGGACTAACAAAATTTACAATATGGAGATAACAATAACATAACCAAAAACTATATCAAAGCATCAGGATTGTCCATAAATGGACAATGGCATAACTGGAAGTGATCATTATTTAACATTTCTTCAACGAGCCATAACCCCTGAACAAGCTGAGGGCCTTCCTTAGAAAGTTGATCTGACTACCGGTTTTGCTCCCTCTAAATATGAGTGCAAGAAAAATATAAAATTTTAATTAGTTTTATCCTTAACAAATCCTATAGAATGTGTAAAAGGTGTAAGCTATGACACTATTGAATCTCATTAACCCAATTGATGACCAGCAAAAAATCACTAAAAACTTGTAATTGATCACAACCCTTTTCTCTTGTGAATTTCAATAAATAACGACATGCAATCAATTCATCCATGTTGTTTTCCTCCCTCCCTAGACCCATGTTTACTTTGAAGAAGTGTTGCAAAGATAAATATAAAATAAAACCTCCACCACATATGATATCATCCCCATGCTTAGCCCCATCAAAGAACCCCCAAGAACATGATTTATCAAGATCCTTTAGGATAACAATTATAGTCTTGGGTGTAGAGCAAGATTGAGGGAAATGTGCAAGGATTTCCATGACTTCAAAAATCACCCGATAAGGATAGGATCATATGTTTAAAAATGTACTCTATTTCTTTCTAACCATGTATCCCAACAAATGAGAAGAGGCAAGGCCCTGAAAGATTTTGTATTCCTGTTTCAAACCCAAACTCTCTACCTCTCCTTAAAATAGTGGAATTTCCATAAACAATCATGGCCAAAAATAATGTTACAAATATTCCAATTTTGACAGGTAAAAGGACATTAAAAAAATAAGTGCTTAGTTAATTCACCATCCGACTTTCAAAGGGAGCACCATCTAAGGCCGATCTTATGATGTCTCTGCAAAATATCCTAGGTGGGAAATATTTTAACAAGAAGGCACCACATGAAGAGACGAGACTTTTCCAGACACTTTACCTTCCAAATACCTTTCCACTACCACTCCCCTTCAGCTACAACACCAACCATATTCAGGTAAAGATACCCCTTTTGGTAATATAAGAGCCCATCAAAGAGTGAAACCAAACTAGGTTTTCCTCGGATTGGGTGAGCCTTATATGTGTAGTATCTAGAGCTTCCAAATAACATTTCCAATTCTCATAGAATTCCAAATCTATTTGTTAATCCCTAGTTGAAATACATCCTTGATTCCAAATAGAGGTTCGAGCTAGATTTTTGATATGTGCAAGTTTTGAAAAACACATATCTAGGAGTTGATCAATAATTACCTAAGGCAAGCAGTGGGATTGATCACTACCTGAAAAAGGGTCCTAATCAAGTCGAACCTTTAAACCATTACCAACCTTCCAAGTAAGACCTGAAGCGATAAGGCCAAAATAATTAAGAGCAACACACCAAATGCTAGAAATGTTGACCCGAGTCTTATCCCTCAACCTAATCCAATTCTCCAAGGATAAAGGGTGAATGTACTTATGATAAACCACCCAAGTCCACAAAATTTGAGTGGAATAAATTCTCTGGCCGCATTTTGCTGCTAATGCATGAGAAAACAAGAAAATTATTTTGATACCCCAACCAACAAACACTTTGGGAATAATAATATGCTTGCATCTTACCCAAGGGAGAACGATTGTTCTAAGTACTTGCCAACAAGAATTTGAAACATATTATTCTTACTTTTTCTAAGAATCCCTAAGGAATCTAGGCCACCGACATCCAAAACACAAGGATGGCTTCCAACACTGATTTGACTAGGGAATTCTCCCTGCTCTATGCGACCATCTTAAACACCGTCCTTTTAAGTTTTTTTTCAAACTTGAAAATTAATCAAGACCAATATTTATTCATGTACAAATAAGGTTCCAGATGATAACTTGGATATTTAATACCTACATCCATCTCTAATAAGTGGAATGGGAAAACATTCTTAATATTCTGCAATTCATGACCTGCCAAAATTTGAGTAGAAATAGAGAATTTTATATCATTTACGACCACTCTTGTAGCTATAGCATACAAAGCAATAATCTCAGATACTTTAGCAACATCCATACAAGATCAATTGCAAAAGATGATGATATCATCAACAAACAATAAGTGGGTGATTGCAAGGGCACCTATAATAATAACACCCTAGAAATCACCCTTGCATTTTGCATTTGCTAGCAACCGAATAAAACCTTAAAAAACTAATAAAAAAAATAAAAGGGACAAAGGGCATCCTTGTCTGAGACCTATCTAAGCATAGAAGGAAAGGGAGGCCAACCCATTTTTCAGGACAACAAAAGAAATTGATTGAATACATCCCATCACCCAGTTTATAAAATCAATCTCGAACCCTAGGTGGGACAAAATAAATCAAAGGTACATCCAAATCACATAATCATAAGCTTTTGAAAGATCAATTTTGATTACCACTAGTTTTAAACTATGAGTTTTGATATTATGGAGACCCTCTTGGGCCACCCCAATGGCCTCATGGATTTGTCATCCTTCAAGAAATCCAAAATTTTCTTTAAAATACAATTTGATAGAACTGGTTTTAATCTTCTGGAAATAACTTTGGATATTACCTTGTAGATACAATTGCATAGAGATATAGGGTAGAAATCCTTGAAAAATAGAGGCTTATCCACTTTGGGGATGAGGTAAATGAAGGTAGAATTGAAAGAAAACAATACTCTTCCTTACCTTCTTGATTATTTTATGACCCCCAATAGATCCTTTCCAATGATCTCGCAAAACCTTCAAAAATATCTATCTCCCACCCATGAGGACCAATACTTTTGTCTTTGTCAAAATTTGCAATAAAAACCTTCATTTATAATTCACATACCTCCTCCATCAAAGCTCTATTGTTCTCGTCATCTGCAAACCTTGGGAATAATTGGGAAACCTTGATAACATCAATTATGCTAACCATTTTAGGATCCTTAAACATATTTTGAAAGTGCACATGAATTAAATAAGCAAGGCCTTCAAAATTTGAGACCTCCCTACCTTCCTCATATTTAATATTCCATATGGTATTTCACATCTTTCTTCCCTTAGCATGAGCTTGGAAAAATTGTGTGTTCACATCCTCGCCTTCTAACCATATGGCTAAGCTCTTAAAACGCCAAGCTACCTCTTGAGCTTCAAGGATATCCTCCCTGTGAGAAGTGAATTGAATAAGGGATTCTCTAGAGTTCGTGTTTAGGAACCCCCCTTATCTAGAATCACAAACATCATGAATCCCTCTTTCAATATAAACCAATTCTTTCTCCTCTCTACTATACTTTCCTTTAACCCAATCCACAACCAATTTTTTGACTCATTTAAGGTTCTCTTAAAACTTCTAAGAAACTAAAATTCCAATGTTTGGATCATAAGGCATCCAAACTTTAGTTGAAAAATTCTTCATCTTTAATCCATGGGAAAATTAATTTAAAATGGAATCTAGGCTTAGGCCCAAAATTCCAACAGAATTGGAGAGTGGTCATACTCACCCACAAAGTCGATCCACTGTCGAAGATTTAAGAATATCTCCACCATCGCTTCTACCACTAAAAAAATATCAATCCTTTTAACTATATGATCCTCGCCAATACGATGGTTTCTCCAGCCTTATTGGCTCTACATCCAACATTTTTTTTGCCGCAAGATTATTAATAATGAAATATGATAGGTTATCAACTCTAGCCTTGAGGCCCCAAGACTCCGCAACACCCAGGGGAAAATTTAGATCCCCTCCAATAAAAAAATTCTCAACTTCCATCACCTTCTTAAATCCACACAACCTTCATAAGGACCATAGAGGTTAATTAAAATGAGTGAAACACCCAGCTCTAAAGAGAATATTTCATGTCCCAACCCATACCTGATACTCCAAAAGTTTTGAAATTTTACTTTGTATGAAACCCAACCAACCACCATGCCCCCAGAGTGATCTTGAACATTCTAGGCTAAAAAAAACTAGCCTCCCAACAACGATTCCAACAATTTTAAAACAACCTCCCTAGAACCCAAAGTTTCCTAAAGAAATATAATATCCAAGCCATCTACCTAAACTAGTCTCTTTAGAGAAAGGATTTTGAGGAACTTGCCAACCCTCTACAGGTAAAGGATAAAAACTTTGTGAAGAAACCAAACCCTAGGTATTCAAAGCTCTAAGCGCCCCAGTAATATATAGTTATCTTCCCACAATCATTTCTTCTCTATTTTTTTCTTTGGCTTTAGAAAATTTTGATTTCCAGCCATGATACCTAGAACATGAAGAGGAAAGAAATATTTGGCTGAAACCACCATATTGGCCATCAAAAGCGGGGAAAACCCATCTAGAGTGTAAATTGTAAAGTATATTTCCAACATCAAAATCACCTGAGGGGTCTAATTGACCTGAAAAAATAAAATTTATTAGGGAGGAAAAGGGCAATGGTGGGGGAGGAATATGATAGGGAACCTGGGTTGAAACAACCCTAAAGATAGATGAAGACACAACAAACCCTAGACCCCCAGATACTAGCCCTCAATCTAAGCCCATACTAGAAAATGAAAATACAAGGGAAGATGCATTATAAAGGGAGGGGTGAGAACCTAGATAAAGTGCGTCTAGGGAAGACATCCTGCCATCAACCTGGGGAGGAATCCCTTCACCTTCAGCCGAATCCATAGTGAGCGACCGTACTTCCTCTATAAATTTTCAGTTCTCCAATGAAGCCACCTCTCATCCTTCAAGCAAGTCCCTAAATTTGCATTTGAATCAACCTTCAACTTTTTCGTAGCCTTCAGCTATGATAATCCTCTTTTGAAAGGGATATTGTAAAAACAGACTGTATTCTCATATTTATGGCATCATTTTCATTTGAATGATACCCCTTCATAGTTGAGCACCTAGAGCCTTTCAATGCCTCTTCCAATATTGATGGTATCATAGAGGCCATTATGTAGGTCCAAACTCACCAGAATTATACATATCCTTAATTGCTATGAAGGAGTAGTCCACTTTCCAGAAAACCCCTAAACTATTCCCATAGTCCTTAAATATATTTTCATTCCACATGATGGAGCGTAACTAGACATCCTTACCCATATTGGAACCACATCGAACCACTCTTGACTTGCATCGAAAAGTGGATTCCAGAATTTGAATGTAGTAGGGGTCGAGTTTATAAACCAAACTAATATTGCAATATTTTCAACCTCCTCTTGGGGTTCAAAATTTATTTGAATCCATCCTTTTAATAGCAAGGAAAAATTAGGGGAGCATTGAACCATGGGATAAATTTCGACTATGAGCCGATTCTGCAGGGTACTAACATTGAATTTGATCCCTTAGTACGAACAAATAAGGAAATTTCCTCCATCAACTCGACATGTTCCATATTAGTATCAACTCGCAAGCTGAGTCAGTAAGCAACTAGATTTTTAGCATTTTTCAAGACCCTGTCCTTCTTTAGCTTGGGACCATAACCAAACAAACGATGAACATGTGCATGCAAAATTTATTTTCCCAAAAATATCTTTGCATGATTTTAATAAACTGTAGGCTCAACTTAGTTATCACTACCAACCCCATCCATAATAAAGTTCTTCAAAATACTGCTTAAACCTGACTAAAAACCCTTAAATATCCTCTAAACCAACCCCACAATCAAATTTTGAAATCCTGCACCCATTTCAAAAATGGATAACAATCCCTTTCCCAAAGAATAATTTAAGTGGTTTTCAAACCTGAGCGCCTTAAAAGCCTCTAGAATTGTCCCATAATTCTTAAGAGGAAAAAACCCCCCGCAAGAAAGGAGGACCTAGATGTTTTCATTCATCAACCCCACCAGCTTGAGACCATTTCTACCTACCAAAGGAGGAGGGAGAAATTGTGAACCCAAAGAGAAGTTGCTAGCATGTATCCCATAACTGCTAGACTCTAAGCCAGAAAAGCAAGGCTCTACGACCCCCTCCCATTTCGAGAAAACCTCTTTCTGAAACCCCAGGTAATCGATTGACATAATCTCTTTGTTGTTTAAATCAAGGTCAAAGACAAAAATACCCCTGTGGATGGGATATCTAAAAATTCAACTGAAATAGGCCAAAACCCCCTATACCCCAGTCAAAACGACTGCAAATAACTTGCAAACTCATAACCCCGATGTTAGTCACCCTTTTTTAAAAAACCCTAGATTCTGCCTTGTAAGCTCCATTCAACCACCAAATCTTGAATTGATGAATTGACCCATTCTATATATTTACTTATACCAATTGAATAAAAATAATAATAAAATATTACTAATTATATATATTTTTAAATGCTCATTAACAATAAATTAATAACAACATGACTTTAATACCATTGCAACAATGTCTTGAGATGGTGTTGCATTACCATGGCATTTTCATGATGATTCTCTAAACTTTAGTTTTCATGCATAAATATGTTATGTATGTATGTAAATCTATACTCAAATGCAATATTTGATGCAACATTCCCAACGCATCATGATTAGAGAAGATATTTAATAATGGATGCTAATTCTCATATGTTTATGAAGATTTTTACAGAATGGAGTTAGGTTTTTCTTATCTGATCTATAAGTTGATGTGGGTATTTCACTAGAATAGTTCATCACAATAAATTTAATAAAACCTTTATTACTAATTTTTCCATTCCAAATTCTTTAGTTGAATTTTTTCTTAATTAACTAAATTAGTTGAAATCTGATAAAAAGGAAATAGAAAGAAATACACAGACCATCCACAATACAAATCCCTGAGAAACCCTTATGGGAGAGGACCCCACAAGAAGATGTGGTTGCTCTGCTCTATTTTCTATGGTATGGAAAATGTGCAAGTACAAAGAATAAGGTACTCTATATAGAGTTGCTTGAGTCTTGTGGCTCGTATGGCTACCAAAAAATCTTAACCCCCTTCTATTTTTCTCTCTAACTTCCCACTCATAGTTTCTCCGATCAACTATGGAAAAAATAAAATGGCACAAAATGGAACCACTACTCCTCCTAGTGGCTCTATATAGAACCTAGACCAATATCTAACTACGAGTAAGGTTTGACTACCTCAACCTTCAACTAGAGTAATAGGCTTGAACCTTCTAGAGTCTTCTTAAAAGTCAACACATGGATAGCCCCATATGTATGAGTAACAAGGGATGATGTGGATTCCACTCATATCATGATGGTTAACATGGTAGGTCAACTTGATGGAGACATAACTCTTGCATACAAACTCTAATTGACGTTACTCTTACACCATTGGAAATATCCTTGAGTATAGAACACCTCTTCCAATCCATGCTAAAGTGGGAATGTTTTGACCCCTAAAAAATGTCATTTAATGCCTCAAATTGGCTCTCAAAGGTTTTAGACCCTAACTATTCAAATTGGTACCCACTGACAAAAATAACCCTGTAAGCTGATTCCTACAAAATTTCCACTTTGAAAGCGTCAAAATAGATGAAAAATAATATAATGATCCAATCTATGTCATTATCAATTAAGGATATTTACATTTGAGTGTTATAATGAATTGATACCATGATGTTTTGGATTATTCAAATGATCTATGGGATGAAAGTCAAATCTTTGTTTTTTCTCTTACATAGATGCTAGTTGTTGACGAGGATGAGTAAGTGAAGGACTGTGTAGGGTATGTAGGACCATTTTACAAGCAACAAGGTCCAACCGAAATGAAAATATTTTCTTTTTCAGTTGTTTCAATAGGAAGTGATACAATTCATTATCGAGACAATGTAATCTATTCATAGTACTTTTGGTTCAGTGGTAACGTGGGCCTTAGGGGTATTGTGTTAGAGTTGTTAGATTTGTGTACAAATGATAATTATAGGTGCTAGTGTGATGTAATATTGGATGGCTTATTTGTTGAGGACATCAGGTATGAATTTAAGAAAGGTATAAGTTCACTAGCCTTGGAATTTCTTTGTCGAATATAGGTTGTTCTTTACTCATTAGATAATGGAAACTATATTTGAAGGCTTGGTTATTTTGTTTTAAGGGTTATGAGGCTTTGTAATACATTGTTCTATCTTAAGGTGAAGAGGTTGTTGGGAGTGGTTGTGTTTATAGATTAGGGTTTCCAAGTTAGATGCACATAGTGGAAATTCTCGTTATGTGGATAATGTTGTTTTTTTGGGTGAGGGTATGAAATTTAGTTGAGTTGTTTTTTGTCATACTGAAGGAATTGAGAAGGAAAATACTGGAGGAATGTTAAAGAGTGGGATAGGTTAGACACTTATTTTAAGAGTGGCGACATTTATATATTGTTCATTGATCGAGGTATTGCTATATGTGTCATTGATCAAGCTATGGTAGAGGATGGGGGTGGAGTGAAGAATTTTGGAAGAAGGAAGTGGAAAAAGCATGGAAAGAAAAGGAACTCCTTGATAGGCTCATCCTTGGTGAAGATATAAAAATGCATGAGGTGGTCGATATGGATTCTCAAACACTTATTTATTAATTTCATGGTAGGAGGGTAAGTGAATGATCATTGAGTTTTTGATTATATAATGAGTGGGCTCGGCTAGCCTGTGACTCCAAAATTTTTCATTTTAACTAAAGGTTGGATGGGGATTCCCTTTAAGATCTAAGTATTATTTGAAGAATATTTCAACTCAAAATTAGAAATGAGATTCTATCTTGCTAGTTCTTAATCAATGGCCCCATTTCTTTGATTCATGTTCCGAGAGCACTGTTATCACTCCTATTTGGGTTCAATGTCAGATTCTTCCATTGAACTTTTGGTCATTTGAGGTTTATAAGGAAATAGGTTACATTTTAGGCTCCTTTATAGAAGTAGACATTAGATTCTTATATATATGCATAATCATGTTTGTGACTCATATCTTGGTTGGCATTAATTTAAAGGAGTGGCATATGGTTGAGATGTCTTTTTAGAAGGATTCTAATACATTATCATATCCTTTCGACTACTCATGGGTTGTGTTTGGATGTATATGATGCCATAAATATGGGAATGTAATATTGGATTGTGAATTTAATTTTAGCACCCTTTTAGGAAGAATATTTGTGTTTGAAAAAACTAGATGGTTGGGGTGGGAGAGACCACCTTCTAGTCCTAGTTTAAAGCCTATCAAAGACAAGAAATGGTATTAGGTTTTGAGCCAAAAATGAAGAAAAATTTATTCGGGACAAGGGTTAATGAAATTGAAATGGAAAAGGTTATAAGTATAGTGATGGAATGACTAATGGTCCAGTACACGTGAAAGAGGTCTAGCATCAAAAAGATCAACCAGATTATGTTTCGTTGTATTAAAACTTCAAGCTCAACCAAAATATGTTTTGTTGTAGTAAAAATCCAAAGATATAAGAAAAAATCCACCATAAACCTTCAAAATAATCCCTTGAATATTCAAGATATCAAAACATTCACCATAAACAATTCACAATAATACAAATAAATAAACCCTCAAGGTATGGTAACACTATAAATTACTCCTTATGGAAGGAATCACTCCATAAGCCATGCTTGTTACAAGGAAATAAAATCGAACATAACTCCAATATAATAATAACCATGTGTATATATACTTTCTCATGAGTATTCCTGAGGACCTATGCTGAATATATTTTATTATTAAAGTACTTCCTTTTAATTATGCTTGGTGGGCCTATCCCATTACTATAGCCACATTACATTAAATATCCCCTCCCAAGGTACATACATTATATCCCCATCGACATGTTTCATTCATGAAACATGGGCAAAAGAAATATAATATAACACAATAACTGGAAAGTTGTATGAACATCCATCCATCATATTGAAATGTGGACATGGGGTCCAATTGTGGCTTTTCCTAGATTTAGATTATGGTTTCTTCTTAGGATCCATGTATTTTTTGTGCTACTCTTTTATCTCCATGCATTGCTTTTAGTTCATGTGTGTTCATACTATTTTCCTCTTTAGTTTCATGTTGATCCATTGTGACTTTGCTGACACTCATGCCTTCGCCTTGATGACTATTGGTTCTCTACATGGTGTGGGTGGAAATATGTGACAACCCTCACTATAATTTATTCTTTCTTTGACTCATCAACATGTGGTTTTGTAGCTTCTTCTGAATCTTGTTTATGCCCTTCCATTAAATTTTCTTCAAGTGATTTTGTAGTATTTTCTTCTAATTCAACTCTAGACTCTTCATTTGATGTGTAATGAGATACTACAATTTGTTTCCTTGCAAGTAATTCTTCATGTTGCCCTTTTTGCCCTTCCTATTTAATAAGAGAAATATGTTATAGTGTAATTTTATTTTTCTTGTACCACAACTTCAAAAACTTCTTTTGCACATTAATGTTGGTTGTACCAAGTCCATCCAAAGATATCCCCAAACAATATCCACATTATCCATATCCATAACATAAAAATCTCAATGAAATTTTTTTATCCATGGTAATTTTAAAATATTTAAAATGTAAAATTTTCATCTTCAAACTGTGTTTTGAATATTGTTTGTGGGTATTTGTAATCTTTTAACCAAATTAACATTTAATAATATGTTTGGAACTAGGTTTAAGAGAAACAATGAGCTTCTCCTGTTGAATACATCCATAAACATGTATTACGAATTTGTCACATGAAAATAAAATTCTAGTGCTTGTTTTATCCTTCTTACAACACGAGACCATATATCTAAAAAAAAAAAAAAATCTTCATAAAAATTTGTAGAAATTCCTTATAGATTCAAACTGCTAATTGTAATTTACTGAAACAATAGACTTGAATCTACTCTCTCATCATCGAAAACAATTTAAACGACCGCGAAATCACGAAGCATACAAAATAAATAATTCAATCAACACACTACACAATGATTTCCTGGGGAAAGCCACAACTAAAAATGCAACTATCTATATATTTCATTAGTCAGAAAATATGAGAAGATTACAATGCTTTGCTCAAGCTCGAGCAACCTCTACACTATCTCTATCTGTCTCTCTACTTCCTAGACAAGCCTTGGCCAATACTTAACCAAATTTGTGCTTTCCCAAGTCCCTATTTCCTTGGGAATTAGCCCCTTATTATTTAGGGAAATTCCTCATCCATAACTGCGCAATCCCTATAGGCCCTTCTCTGACTACATGCATGTAATGTTCCCATTTTTGGCATCACCCGTGATAGGGCTAGGAGGGACTTCCAGAGTTAGGAGCAGACAGGTCACATGTACAGATTGGTGCTATCAGTGGGCTCAGGAGCTTTTCAGAGGATTTTTGAGGAGTTTTCATGGTGTCTGGAGGCATTCGCTTGATATACTCCATCATCCGAGCAGTTTGGCTTTCATTCCGATGCATTCCGATAACTTTCGGAATTTTGAGTTATTTATGGGCTTAACTCAGCTGATTATGCTCAAGGTGGCATTCCGGGAGGAATATACGATGGAACACCTTAGTGTAATAGCTCATCGGAACCGGGACGAGGAGACCTACGCGATGGGACAGTTAGACAGAGATTTCAGTGACCGGAGGAGGCGTGGTAGCCGATATACCCTTTTCTGCATTAAAAGGAATATTTTATAATATTTTAATAAAAGGGAAAAGTGCTCCATAAATAAAATAATAATAAAATAATGCTCTAGAAGGCTCCAAGGGATCTATAAAAGAAAGGGAGGAGGCCATTGGGAGACATCTTTGGAGTAGATCATTTTCTTATATATGAGAGGTTTGAGGACGTGGTTCTCTACTTCATGCAGTAGCCCCAGGACGGAAACCCTCGGGTGATTTGTGAGTATTGGACGGAAACCCAATACTTTTGAGGAGACTTCACTTAGGAGTTTCACAGAGCTTCAGAGTTTGGTGTGAGGATCATTCAGATCTTCAACTTGGGCTTCATCATTTCAGTGGGTTCAGTGTCAGCTGTTGCCGGAGGGAGAGTACAGCAGTTCAGTTTGTGGCCAGCGCCGTTCAGCAGCTTATCTTGGTGGCCAGTTTTCTATCTCAGCTCTTCTTGGGTCAGATCTATATGTAAACCCCTGTTTATTATCTATAATAAAAGCTAAGATTTTTCTTCTGTTCTATATGGTATTGGATTGCAGTGTTTCTTGTCTTTTAATTTTACATGGCAATCTTCTGTTGAATGAATGATTATTTTATGGCAAATTGTGGTATTCAGTATTTTTCTGCATTTTAGTTAAAATATCCCATCCGGGATATTACAGTGGTATCAGAGCCACAGTCTTGGCTCAGCCTGCGGGTTTCAGTCCTTAGTTGCAGAGAATATTGAAGGGTTTTATTGTAGAACAAATTCAGAAAAGGGTTTAAGGAGAAATAGCGTTCAGAAATTTTCCAGTGCCAAAGAGAGATCAAAATTGTCTTCTGCAGACCGAAGAAATTGTGACTCAGCTATTAAATATTCAACAATTTTGCTTCAATTCTTGAAGTGGAAATTTTTCCCGAAAATTATAAACGACCGTATTCGTGGGATGAGTCACTGGTAGGTGGAGGTTGGCTGTGGAAATAATTCAAAGTTGTCGTATCAACATTCAAAGGCCGAACTCGACAGAATTAATTTCCAGCAATCGTTTGCATTTTATGGGGATATTACAGTGGTTCTGGCAAATGCTGAAAATCTAATTTCTTCGACAATTTTGCTCCACACATGCAATCTAATCGGAAGATGTACATAAGCCACGCTTATTGAGGAAGCAACTGCAGTACCTGTTCACAGTTACAGGGCACCGAAAGCCGACGTTAGCAAAGGAAGTGTGATTTGGTAGCAGATATAAGTCGATGCAGAGGAAGCGGTGAGGCGAAATATCTGTGACGAGTCGGTTACGACCACTAGGAAGGCTGCACTCTAAGTAAACGCTGACCAAACAAGTTTGCCGTTGTAGTCATACTTCTGACAGACCTGTCGTCTAAGTGGAGCAACCGACGCATTTTCTCAGAATGTGTTTATCCCACAACGTTCGGTCAACACAAATTTTACTTGGTGACAGAAGTTCATGAACTTCAACTAGATGCACCAATCCATCATCGACGGATCATCGAGCAGGCATCATCAGCAAAAGGAGAATTATTTTTGAGTTATCAGTCGAGAAACCATTATCATGAGTCGAGCCGCATTTACCACGACTAAAATTGGTTGAATTCTCACGTGGGTTGTGGTGCAGAGAATGTAATCCGGAGCTGTTGGTTAAAGGGGCCGAAACGAACGCAATTAAATTTTCCAGAATTTGGAATCTGGAGCCGCCATTCAAATTCTGGACCGCATCATGATCGCACGCTCTCAAAATCCGAGTTACAAACTGCTGGGCGTCACGTTATCTGCGGCGTGCTGCAATTTCGGGCAGAATTCCCAGGATATGTATCCGCAAAATATCTGGAACAGATCGTGATGAGTTAAATTTTGGTGCGACATGAATTGTTAGCGCAATCGGATGGAAGTGTATAGGTGGCAGGGGAGCATTCTCGAGGTGTAGCTGATCGCAACAGAGGTTTGCGTAACTATAATTGCTACAACAAATCCCACATACTCTTGTGCTGCGCTGCGAGGGAAGACGTTGTGACCTTCGCTGAAGGTTCAGAAATTTTGAAGCTGACCGTCAGTCAGAATCTTCTGGGGCAGCATATATATATATATATATATATATATATACATACCAGAAGTGAAGAACCAACTGCTCATTATAACCAGGTTCCTCTATAACGAATTTATGCTTTGCAATTAAGTTTTAATTGGTTGTATGAGATTGCATAGCTGAAACATATATATTTTTTGGGTTGCTTATCAAAGATACAATTGGTCTGATGGCTGTAGCATCATATTATAGTGATTAGAAATTTATTTGATGTCATCTGAAACATTGCCATTAGAAGCATTTTTATAGACAGGGACTCTCAGTCTCTGTATGCTTCATTACAGTTATAGAACTGAGTTAGTGCAATGCTGAGTTGAGACAACTTAGAATTGCACATGCAACATTGTGCAAGAAATCTGTTTGCTAAAACACTTCACTAGAAAATATATAGCAAACTCAGAAATAATGTTCTCATGCAAACAATCAGTGATGGAGGAACTCATAAACAAATTGAGAAGATTGAACACAGAAATTAACCATGGCACACACCCAAAAACTAATCAGAACAGCAGACCCTTCTCCAAGAAGGTACATAAATTGCTCCAACAAGAGCATCCGAGGAATATACAAAAGGAGGAAGAAGTGGGAAATTGGCTGTATGTACAAGGGATGGAATTAAAGAGTGGAAGATTAGAAATTGACTTTCCCCGGTTAGAGGAGCTGGAATCCTGCCTTTCAAAGGTACAACAATCTGATTGGTGTCTGAATTGGGCTTTGAAGCCAGCTATGCTTGTATTGATACAAGCCAGATTCTTGGAACATCCAAGTGAGAGAGTCCAGCTGATAGTTGCCTCTTGTTTCAGCGATATCTTGAGGATAACAGCACCCTTCCCTCCCTACAATGCTGATATTATGAGAAGAATTTTCAGATTGATAGTAGGAACCTTTCAGGATTTGGACACTTGTGCAAGGTCTACATTTGGGAGGAAGCTTAAGGTTCTAGAAGTCATGGCTATGGCCCA
This sequence comes from Pinus albicaulis, assembly GCA_034641835.2. NCBI lineage: Eukaryota > Viridiplantae > Streptophyta > Pinopsida > Pinales > Pinaceae > Pinus > Pinus albicaulis. Next base: position 30,362,018 of record MU968411.1, on the reverse strand, counting down.
AACTTATGAGGTCATGTTCTATCTTGAGTGTGATGACCTGATTTTGCAGATGTTCCGATGCTTCTTTAGTATTAGGAAACATCATCCTGATACTGTCATAGCACACATGCAGTCCATCTTGTCGTCATGTATGAGAGACCATGAGACCATTTGCCGGAAGTTGCAGACTAGGTTGCTGAGCATTTGGAGGAGAAAGCGGTTGGTCTCGCCTGCTGCTTATGAGCTAGCCCAAGGGCTAGTTGAGCAGAACATTGAGTTTCTCGGGAGACAGTTGACCAGGGAGGAGCGGCTCCAGTTTGGTCGGTCAGGCAGCAGAAATGAGCTGAGGAGGAAGGGACTTTGCTTCATTTGCAAAGAACCTTGGGGGCCTAATCACTCATGTGTGAGAGATGCAGATGAGGTGGCAGAGGTAGAGCAGGTAGACGTTCCTTCTGTATGCCAGGATGAGGACTCTTCTTCAGATGAGTCCATGGGATCATATGAGGATGCTTCTGGGGAGCGAGGGCAGCCATGCAGAGATGATGATGACGGTAGACCAGAGCTGTGTTCTAGTGTGCAGGGTGAGCAGTCAGGGGACTGTATAGGTGATACTCTGGGTGATGAGTCACTTGTGACGATTCAGCCAGAACAACATATGATGGAGCCTGAGTCAGCAGAGGAGGATACTATGGACATCAGGCATGACATTTCCCTGGGTGAGATCCATATGGGCACCCGCATTGAGCCTATGATGGATATGCAGCTAACATTGGGGTCAGCCTTTGAGGAGGAGCAGTCAGATGCACAGACACCGGTTGTAGATCCATATCCTCTAGAGACGTTGGAGGTCGATGGGATAGTTCTGCAGGGAGCTAGGGGACAGCAGGAGTTTTACATTCCCGATGAGAGGGATGAGTTGTTGGAGATGGTGGAACATCCATCTTTGGGCCGACACATTGATGAGGTGTCGATAGATGTACGCGCAATCAGCAGAGCTGCAGTATTTTCAGTGAGTAGTACTCTCCAGGAGTACATCGATGGGGCTTGCAGCATATCTTGCCCACTTTGGCCCATTATAGGGAGAGGGGCTTCTTCCTACAAGAAACTTTCTTTGACAGATAGGGCAGATCAGTGTGAGTCAATTACGGGCTGGCAGCGACACTCTAGGCATATTCCATATGCAGTTGTTGCTACATCGGATTCTTCTTCCAGGATGGACTGGCGGGAGATCATGAGTTGGTACCCTCTTGGTGGTACAGTATTCTTCGTAGGGAGCATAGCAGAGCAGGGGCCCTTAGACATAGTAGCTGTTACAGGTTCCAGTTGGCAGGAGGGCACCGATTGTCGTTACTTCAGGAGAGCAGGATCAGCATGGGATCGAGTCAGGACCTGGATTGGAGAGAAGTGATGAGTTGGTATGCAGTTGGTGGGGCAGCATATGCAGTTACAGGTACAACACAGCAGGAGGCCGGGAGCATTGATGCTTGTTGGTGGTCTTCACCTCCGAGAGCATCAGATATAGTTAGAGACAGTGCACAGCCTGAGCCGTGGGACTTGGGCGATGATTGGCCATGGTGGCGTTGGGATCCGGGAGGATTTTTTGTTGACTGGGACAGAGAGAGATCAGTTTGGGATCCCGGCATTGAGGGGTCTGTTCCGAGAGGTTGGACACAGGTGCATAGCAGCACCCCGAGGTTGGTATGGGATCCAGGCATTGGGTCTGAGATGCAGCAGGCCAACAGAGTGGCCCACATATTTCGATTGCTTGAGGGCAAGCAATCTTGGGGCGAGAGGTCTGTAATGTTCCCATTTTTGGCATCACCCGTGACAGGGCTAGGAGGGACTTCCAGAGTTAGGAGCAGACAGGTCACATGTACATATTGGTGCTATCAGTGAGCTCAGGAGCTTTTCAGAGGAGTTTTGAGGAGTTTTAATGGTGTCTAGAGGCATTCGCTTGATATACTCCATCATCTGAGAATTTTTGCTTTCGTTCCAATGCATTCCGATAACTTTCAGAATTTTGAGTTATTTATGGGCTTAACTCAGCTGATTATGCTCAAGGTGGCATTCCGGGAGGAATATACGATGGAACACCTTAGTGTGATAGCTCATCAGAACTGGGATGAGGAGACCTACACGATGGGACAGTTAGACAGAGATTTCAGTGACCGGAGGAGGCGTGGTAGCCGATATACCCTTTTCTGCATTAAAAAGGAATATTTTATAATATTTTAATAAAAGTGAAAAGTGCTCCATAAATAAAATAATAATAAAATAATGCTCTAGAAGGCTCCAAGGGATCTATAAAAGAAAGGGAGGAGGCCATTGGGAGATATCTTTGGAGTAGATCATTTGCTTGTGTATGAGAGGTTTGAGGACGTGGTTCTCTACTTCATGCAGTAGCCCCAGGACGGAAACCCTCGGGTGATTTGTGAGTATTGGACGAAAACCCAATACTTTGAGGAGACTTCACTTAGGAGTTTCACAGAGCTTCAGAGTTTGGTGTGAGGATCATTCAGATCTTCAACTTGGGCTTCATCATTTCAGTGGGTTCAGTGTCAGCTGTTGCCGGAGGGAGAGTGCAGCAGTTCAGTTTGTGGCCAGCACCGTTCAGCAGCTTATCTTGGTGGCCAGTTTTCTATCTTAGCTCTTCTTGGGTCAGATCTATATGTAAACCCCTATTTATTATCTATAATAAAAGCTGAGATTTTTCTTCTGTTCTATATGGTATTGGATTGCAGTGTTTCTTGTCTTTTAATTTTACATGGCAATCTTCTGTTGAATGAATGATTATTTTACGGCAAATTGTGGTATTCAGTATTTTTCTGCATTTTAGTTAAAATATCCCATCAAGGATATTACAATGCACCACCTGTACAACTTGGATAATTATACAAATGATAGAAAACTACCCTTGAACTCCAATCTCAATTGGGTAACTCGAATTTCATGCATGCATTAGTTAATTATTAGCCGATTTATTAGTTAACTGGTTGAACACTGAAGTTTCACCCCACTGCTAGACCTCCTACTAGTTCCTCCAACAATTGGAACTAGTTTAACTGACATTAACTCAATTTAACTGAATTAAATTATTACAACTGAAATTGAATTCAACCTAGACTCCTAAAATTTAGGAATCACTGTACATAACTCACGTTAAGCCCTCAACTTGAATTAACTAAGCTAACTGAGTGTAACAACTCAGTTAACTCATTCAACTTGGATTGTGATGTGGAATTTCGATTTTCTTCTAATTTAATTCAAGGGAAAATTAAATCAATATTTTCTTGATGCCATTTTTCAACAAAATTGTCTTTGTATTGTCATATTTAAACAAATTCCAATGATGGTGGCATCACCTATTAAATTCACATTTACCCAAAAATTCCTCTTCTTTCCCCATAATGATTTCATATCTTTTATGTATTCTTTGATACTAGGTCTCTGATGCCACTTGTATTAAAACTCCAAATACATAAGAGAGAATTAACTGTAAAAATTCAGAACTAAACGCTTAAACACCAAAGATATCCAAGCATTCACCATGAACACCATAAGACTATAGCAAGAAGAACCCTTAAGGTAGGGTAACACCAACATATACTCCTTATAAAATGAATTTCTCCATAGGCCATGCTTGCTACACGAAAATACCATCTGACTCCACACCTCCAATACAAATGATACACATGTGTATTTATACTTTCTCATGACTATTTCTAGGGGTCTATACCAAATAATCTTAACATTATTCCCTTTTTAATCACATAGTTGGTCTATTACATTATTATGTTCACTTTACATTCATTATACCCTTGGGTACTTTCCTATATTCCCCCTATTTTCCTCCATTTATCTCCCATATAGTTCAGGGGGAGAGACCACCTTCAAGTTCTACGGGTATAAAGCTTATTAAAGATAGGCCAGGGGATTGGGGTTTGATCCACAATTGGAGAAAAATTTATTGGAGACAAGGGTTAATAAAATGGTGATGGAAAAGGTTGTAATTTTAGTTATGGAAGACCTAGTGGGTCAGAACATGTGTAAGAGGTATACCATCAAAGGAATATTGACTAGACTATATTCCATGACATAATGGGATCACTACATTCCACTAAATACTAAGCTCCATTTTTTTGCACTATTCTTCTTTTAATTCTAGAAAATTTTGGATTGTAAATAGTGCAAGGGCTTGTATTAACCTTTGGATGATTTGGTTTGGGATAATCAATTTGAGGTAAGGGGGGTTAAAAGTACTCTTGTGAAGGGGGTTTGCCTAGCTGAAGGCGTTCATGCTAGTCCTAGTTCTAGTGATGGGAATGTTGAGGTAGTGAATCATATCAAGTAAGGTTATGGTATTGAAGGTAGTAGATAAATTTTAAGACCTTGGAAGGAGGCTATTGGTGATGTTGATGGGGGATTTGAAGGGGATTTGGGATGTTATAAAGGAAAATGTAAAATAGGGCTTGATTGAGATATAAGATCAAATTTGTGTGTAGCTCAAGTGAGGCTCTTTGTGAAGTATTGTTTGGTAAACAATATTATATATTGGGGTTTGTTACAGTCAGTTGATGCACTGGTAAGAGGCATCTCATGATTTTAATTTCCTTAAATTGTATAGAGTTGAGTAGTCTCATTAAAACACAAGCCTAAGGAGACTTGTGGAATCTTACAACCTTGACAACATGCTACTTCAAAGTCCTCAATTGATGGTTATATATTCTTACAGACATTGGGAAATTGTTTAAGGGTTGGGAATTTATTTATGTTGATGCAAAAGGGATATTGGGAGAATCAATTACTAGTTGGAGGGATAGGGTATTAGCTTATTCTAACTTTTTTTCCTTCACTCAACTCTAGGAGAAATTTTTTATTCCTAGGATATGGATAAAAGGATTATAGTCTTGATAGAATATGGTCCTTATTATGAGATGGTAAACTACTAGAATTCCTTTTCTTGGTATGGAATCCATCAAATGGGAGAATGATATTTTATAGGGAGACCTTAATTTTTGAATTGGCAGGTTCAAAATTTTGGGTCCCTTACACACCTTGATCTTTTATTCTACTTCTTTCTAAGAAAATCAGAGGAGGCGGGCCTTTATAATGTGAAGCCTAATAATATAAGACCTATTTGGAGGAACGTGAAGGTAGGAGAGGACAAGATATAAAATATACTAGATCATTTTATTTTATTAGAAGAAATGATAAATAACTAGCTGAGGATAAGGTAGTGGGTTGGACAAAGGGGGAAATCATACCATTTCCCCATTTTCTTTGAATATGGTTTAATTTGGAAGAAAACCCCCAATTCCATTCATGTTTAATTAATTCTAGTTGGAGGAGGATGATTTTGGGAATATGGTAATAAATAAGTGGGTACCCTATGATGGGTCCTTTAATGTGTTAGTTACTTTGCAAGTTGAGGAAAATATTAAGAGGTCTTGGTTTTAATCCTATACAATTAATTGTTGTAAACATATTCCTAATAAAACATAAAAGATGCATTTCCACACACACATACACACATTTAACATGGTAATTTAACCTAGAAACCAAAAATTGGGAAAAACGAAAAGATTTTTCAGTATATTATCTCTTTACAATGTTGCAATAAAATACGTATATCACATGGTATCCATAAAACCCAAATCTATTACTTTTGGATTAAAATGAAACAATATCTCCTTAATTAGAATTACAAAATCATGGGCTAAACCACCATGCACAACAAAACCACTAAAAATGGAAACTGTGTGCCAAAAAAAACAAAAGACAAATGCAAAATCTACCCAATTTGTTTTCATGGGATCTGTTCCCCCCATAGCCCCCCTTACTATGCTTGGTGCAATGTATTGTGCATGGGGTCAAGCCTGTAAAGAATATAATTCATACTCAACATTCTCACGCTTGTTGTTTTCTTTGGATACCTAGGGCCATAAGATTTCTTAATTAGTGATTCAAAATAACAATGCCCATTGTTTCTAAACACCTACAAAACTTCTTAGTCCTCATAAAATTTGTTATTGAATCTGCAACATTCGTTAAGGTGTCCACTTTCACTAGAAAAACCTTCGTGTTCAACCATGTCTCTCTCAAAGAGATATTGAACATCAATACACTTTGTCTTAGAATGATAAGTTGGGTTTTCTTCCAAGAAGATTGCACTATGACTATCACAATATATCGTTATAGCTTGTTGTACCAACCTAATACCTTAACACAATCTTTGTAACCATACCACTACCTTACTTGCATGAGAAGTTTCCATGTATTTAGATTTTGTAGTTGAGAGTGCCACTAAAAAATATCTCTTACTCATCTAACTGATTGCTCCTCCAAATAAGTTATGTTGAGTTTCAAAAAGATGATGATCTTAGTGAAAATTAAGCACCTAAACTAGGATTGAGCCTCGGGCTATTTTTAGGTGTAAGTATATTTTTAGAATGAATGAGAAAATTATATTTATAGCAGAAGTCTATTTATAGATGTCGAGAAAATTCTATTTATAGATGATATTCTATTTTTAGATGTATGTGCAAAGTCTATTTATAGATCACGTGTCTATTTATAAATGCATGCAAACTATTATTATTCCTTAATAATAGTTGGACAATAAACATTAATCTATTCTCATGAAGCACTTGGAAATAGTTAACTGAAGTGGAAAACCAGTTAGCTATGGGAAATTCGAGTTCAAAGGTTGGTTGGTGGGACATGCAAGTGGACTTAGTTGTAACTGAGCGATTCAAAGTCGTAATAGAGTTGGATATGTAGTAATGTGAGTTGTAAAGTAGTTTAACTTAGTTGTGCTAGTTGTAATGGAACATACACTAGTGAGAGATCAATGAATGAATTATTTAATTAATTCACAAGCAGTGGTCTCACATGCAACTAAAGATTTATATTGTTAACTACATGCATGTAATATCTAGTGGAGACCCAGTTGAGAGATAGGTGAAAGGGACAGTTTGACTATTAGCTGTGACATTAGTGGGTGCACTCATGCAACCACACACACATTGGAGATGCCAATGAGGATTGTGTAGTCAAGGCAAGCAGGATCTCATTCATTCAGGGATTGTGATCAGCATGGATTGTTGAGAATGCAGCAAGATGATGGAGCTTAGTGAAATGAAGTCGCCTTCACTAAGTGGGCCCGCAGGCAAATTCTGGCGCAAAGTCTATTTTTAGACTATGTCTATTTTTAGACATACGGAGCATAATTTGGGAATTCTACTTGGAGATTCTTAAAGTATGCGACATGTCAGTAAAAATAGATGAGACCCTAATTTTTAGGACCCGGGCTATTTTTAGACTGATCTCCTAAAAATATGGAAGTCAAATATTATTTACCCTTAATAATATTTTGACTATAAACAACAGTTTACTCTCTTGGCGCACTTCGGTTTGAGTCATGGAGGTGGCTCATGCAACTGACACAAGGAATCACGTGGTTCCTAGGGTTTGATGGCATCTTGCATGGTTGGCTTCAGTTAGACTTCAGTGGCAGGAGTTTTGGAGGAGTTAACGGGACAAGTAGTGGAGTTGTGTTCTGTTTGTTTTAGTTGAACTAGTTGGGATTAGTTAACTAACTAATCAGCTAGATATGAGTGGAGTAAATTAAATAATATTTAATTTACTAAATATTAACTCATTAGTCAACTCAAGAACACTTCAGTTCACTACAGTGCATGATCAGTTCAGTGGAGACCAGTGGAAGAGGTAGATGAAAGGGTGAGTAAAGCTATCAGTTGGTAGATTTGTTCTGCATGAGTTTTGCATTACACTTGGAGAAATTGTCCATGACAATTACGCAATCAAGGGAAGGGGATTCGAACCTTTAACCTCTTCATATACAGGCCATGATTGCGCAATAGAGGCAAGGCAATTGGCGGGGAGTTTTGAACCTCAGACTTGTTCAAAACTGAGTCAGATTGTGAGTAACTTCATGAAAGAGTACTGAGTACTTGTGAGGAGTATTGTACTTGTTTGGTTACTTGATTTCTCCATTATAATATACACAATAGCTGCGGGGTTTTCAGCTATAGGCTTTCCCATACATACTGAGTTAATGTGTGATTGAATTGATGTGAGATTGCTTCTGTTATTTCCGCATGTGACAATTAATTGTAGAAGAAGGTTATGTGTTATGTATGCAATTCGAAATTGATATATGACCAGGTTAATCTTCAGTGAATAAGTGATTTATTCGGCTAATTTCTACATGGTATCGGAGCGAGATTAATTGTCGAAGTCTATTACGGTGATTGCAAACTTATTTCCTCGGACAGAGTCTGCATGCGGGCCAGGTAGCCTTCGGAATATTCATCCTTCTTTGTAAGGTGAAAGATCTGGTGAATGCCCTTTGCAGTCAATCTCTGATTTGGAAATAATTTGTTTTCAAGTATAGATCGGAAGCGATAGAGCTTGGAGTTTGGAATTCGAATTTTGCAGAAGGTTGTTCTTCTTGGTGCCGGTGTTGAAAGATGTCTTCTTTCAATGGTTTGCGACTCGAATATGCTCTTGAAGGCAGTTCGAACTATATCGCATGGAAGGATCGCATGGAAGCAGTGTTAGAAGATAATGGTCTGAAGGAGTTCGTGGATGCGGATGTCCCAAAGCCCACTGATGCATCTTTGGTCGATGCATGGCAAAAGAAGATCGCGAAATGTCGAAGGATCCTGTTGGAGGGCGTCAAGGATCATATTGTATCCAGCCTGCATGGAAAGGCTACTCCATATTTAATGTGGAAATATTTGACGGATCTATTCCAGAGTAAGAGCAACCAAAGGAAGCTGGCGCTCAAAGATAAGCTCGGGAACATCAAGATGGAGAAGGGCGACAGTATCGCCAAATACCTCACGAAGTTCACTCAATGCAGAGATGAGCTGGGAAGTGTGGGGGTGATTGTCGAAGATGAGAACATGGTCAACCTGGCTCTCCTTGGTCTTCCGAAGGCTTGGCACTCATATCAAGATAGTGTCAATGGTCGGGAGAAGCTGCCGGGATGGGAGCGCCTTTGGGCGGATCTCATGCGGAGGAGATAAGGAGGACTACTCGAGATGGATCTTCATCAAAGGGAACGATGAAGAAAGGCGCGCCCCTCCCAAAGCTAAGAAAGGAAGGGTAAGAAGAAAACCTCTCATTCGGAGCTAGGGCAAGAAGCGAGGATATGGCGAAAGTGAAATGTTTTCAACGCCATGATCACGGACATTATGCTACCAATTGTCCAAAGAAGAAGAAGAACAAGCAGCGGGAAGATACTGCGGATGGAGAAGCATTCACGATTCGAGCTTGACTTTTCAGCGATTTATCGCATGCTTGGTTTCCGGTGTGATGGGATCGGTGTGTTCTTGGACAGCGGTCGTCATTTCATATGACGGGAGATCGGGAGTTTTTCTCAGATCTGGAGGACAAGGATTTGGGTATGCACATCGAGATGGGCGATGACGGTAGATACAGTGCGACTGGTATCGGTACCGTATCCTTTCAGAGGGAGTCTGGTAAACCCTTTGTCTTAAAGGATGTCATGCATGTACCTGGATTGAAGAAGAACCTGATTTCGGTAGCGATGTTGGAGGATAAGGGTTATGATGTTGTCTTCAGCGAAGGAAAAGCTTTCCTGCGCAGTAAGACTACAGGAGAGACCCGGAAGATAGGGGTTCGAACTCAGAACCTTTATCAGTTGCAGGTAGATGACTGCGCAGCTATGGCATGCAAGGCTGGAGATGTGGTGAGCCGGGATGATGAGGGCGAACTATGGCACAGGAGATTGGGCCATCTTCACCACGGAGCTTTGAAGATTCTGCAGCAGATTTCTACTGGACTTCCTAAGGGCACCCTTGCGCAGTCAGATCAGTGCAAGGGGTGTACTTTAGGGAAGTATGTGAAAGCCACCTTTCACGAGAAGGATAGTCGCGCCACGACGATCCTTGAAAGAGTTCACACAGACGTGTGTGGTCCTTTCTCAGTTGCTTCGACAGCAAAGCACAAGTATTATGTGATCTTTGTTGATGATTTCTCTCGAAAGTGCTGGATCTTCTTCATGTAGAAGAAGAGCGATACATTCGCGAAGTTCTGTGAGTTTAAAGCAATGGTCGAGAAGGAGTCGGGGAAGAAGGTGATTGCTCTAAGGAGTGATAACGGTGGTGAATTCATCTCGGCTGAATTCAGGGAGTTCTGCAGCGCAGAAGGGATTCGGAGAGAGCTCATCGCACCCCATAACCCACAGCAGAACGGGGTGGCTGAGCGGAAGAACAGAACGATCGTGGGTGCTGCACGGGCGATGTTGCATGATCAGGGCCTACACCTTCACTTGTGGGCTGAGGCATGCAATACAGCAGTGTATGTGCAGAACCGTTGTCCTCACAAGGTTCTTGGCATGAGTACACGAGAGGAGGCTTATTCTGGCAAGAGGCCTGATATTTCCCATTTGCGGATTTTCGGATCTCCTGTCTACATGCATGTGACGAAGGATGCAAGAAGGAAGATGGATCCAACTGCTGAAGTTGGAATATTTGTGGGGTACACTGATACACCTCACAACTATCGGGTGTATGTGCCAGACAGTCGCAAGACTGTTGTGCGACGGGATATAAAATTCCAGGAGGAGAAAGCCATGCGGTGTTCGCTTGAGAGGGAGCTACACTTGCATGCAGATGAGGAGCTGTTAGTTCCTAAGGAGGAGCTTCCGGATGTGGATCAGCCACAAGAGGAGGTTCAGGGGGTGGAAGAAACCACCCAGGCAGCGCCAACCATCAGAGGGCGCATGCGCACTACAGAAGCTGAGCGACTGGCTCGGGATGCAGAGAAGGTTGTAGGACCACCTACGGCACAGCGCAGACAGAGACAGTCACCGGATCGGTACACTGGATACATGGCTCTTATGAGTCAATGTGTTGTGACAGAGCCATCCTCTTTTGAGGAAGCTGTGGAGGAACCCGCATGGGCTGATGCCATGATCGAAGAATATGATTCGATCATCAGGAACAGTGCATGGGAGATTGTCCCAAGACCGGTTGGGAAATCAGTGGTAGGTTCGCGATGGATCTACAAGGTGAAGCAGGCGGTTGACGGGAGTGTGGAGAAGTACAAGGCGAGATTTGTCGCCCGTGGCTTCTCACAGATCGAGGGGATTGACTATGAGGAGACTTTTGCACCTGTCGCAAGGTACTCTTCCATACGGACGATCCTTGCTCTCTCAGCGCAGATGGGGTGGCACATTCATCGGATGGATGTGAAGACTGCGTTCCTCAATGGAGTTATTGAGGAGGAGGTGTACATAGAGCAGCCTGAAGGTTTTGAGATCTTCAGCAGTGAGTCGCATGTGTGCCGACTCAAGAGAGCACTGTACGGGCTGAAGCAAGCACCTCGTGCTTGGTACACTCGGATAAACAGCTACTTCACCGGGCTTGGATTCTCCAAGAGTGAGGCGGATCCAAACCTGTACCAGATTGTGGTGGAGGGGAAGCTGTTGATCATCGTACTGTATGTAGATGATCTGATTTTGACTGGCGACGAGCAGTTGATACTTTCATGCAAGGAGGATCTTGCACGAGAGTTTGAGATGAAGGACATGGGCATCCTTCATTATTTCTTGGGATTGGAGATTTGGCAGCGCAGTGGAGGACTGTTTGTTTCTCAGGGCAAGTATGCCCGGGAGATTCTGGAGAGGTTCAACATGCAAGGCTGCAAGCCTGTTGATACCCCTCTTCCTGGAGGTTGGAGAAAGGGAGATGCTACTTCGGAGGAGGTAGTGGATGCCACTGTCTATCGACAGTTGGTGGGGTCGTTGATGTATCTGGTCAATACTCGACCCGATATATGCTATGCGGTTAACCAGCTTTCGCAAGCTATGGTTAAGCCTACCAAGCTCTTTTGGAAGGCGGGCAAGCATGTATTGCGCTATATCAGAGGCACATCGGGATATGGTCTATCGTACAGACAGGAGGATGGAGTGAAGCTTTCTGGCTTCACTGATGCAGATTGGGCAGGGACGCGGTGGGAGGAAACCGCACGGAGGTTTTCAGTTTTGGGTCGGCAATGATTTCTTGGTACGCGGGGAAGCGGGGTAGTGGCACTCAGTTCAGCAGAGGCCGAGTACATGGCAGCAAGTTTGGCTGCATGCCAGGCTATTTGGATGAGGAAGATCCTCGCAGGTTTGTTCAGGTTGCATTTGGAGCCTACAGTGATCTACTGTGATAACCAGAGCTGCATCAAGCTCTCGGCTAATCCGGTTTTTCATGATAGGTCCAAACATATCGACATCAGGTACCATCACATCAGAGATTGTGTTCAGCGGAGAATCATGATGCTTTCATATGTTCCCACGGAGGATCGAGGATGCGAAACATCTGACGAAGCGCTCACCGAGGAGCAAGTTAATTCCACGAACGGAGATCGGGATTGTGGAGATAATCCCATATCTTTATTTGAGAGGAAATGTTGAGAATGCGTAAAGATGATGAGCTTAGTGAAATAGTAGCCTTTCACTAACGAAATTATGGACGCCCTTGAAACTGAGTGCAGCGCAAAGTCTATTTTTAGACTATGTCTATTTTTAGACATACGGAGCATAATTTGGGAATTCTACTTGGAGATTCTTAAGGTATGCGACATGTCGGTAAAAATAGATGAGACCCTTATTTTTAGGACCCGGGCTATTTTTAGACTGATCTCCTAAAAATATGGAAGTCAAATATTATTTTCCCTTAATAATATTTTGACTATAAACAGCAGTTTACTCTCTTGGCGCACTTCAGTTTGAGTCATGGAGGTGGCTCATGCAACTGACACAAGGAATCATGTGGTTCCTAGGGTTTGATGTCATCTTGCATGGTTGGCTTCGGTTAGACTTCAGTGGCAGGAGTTTTGGAGGAGTTAACGGGACAGATAGTGGAGTTGTGTTCTGTTTGTTTTAGTTGAACTAGTTGGGATTAGTTAACTAACTAATCAACTAGATATGAGTGGAGTAAATTAAATAATATTTAATTTACTAAATATTAACTCATTAGTCAACTCAAGAACACTTCAGTTCACTACGGTGCATGATCAGTTCAGTGGAGACCAGTGGAAGAGGTAGATGAAAGGGTGAGTAAAGCTATCAGTTGGTAGATTTGTTTTGCATGAGACTTGCATTACACTTGGAGGAATTGTCCATGACAATTACGCAATCAAGGGAAGGGGATTCGAACCTTGAACCTCTTCATATACAGGCCATGATTGCGCAATAGAGGCAAGGCAATTGGCGGGGAGTTTTGAACCTCGGACTTGTTCAAAACTGAGTCAGATTGTGAGTAACTTCATGAGAGAGTACTGAGTACTTGTGAGGAGTATTGTACTTGTTTGGTTACTTGATTTCTCCATTATAATATACACAATAGCTGCGGGGTTTTCGGCTATAGGCTTTCCCCATACATACTGAGTTAATGTGTGATTGAATTGATGTGAGATTGCTTCTGTTATTTCCGCATGTGACAATTAATTGTAGAAGAAGGTTATGTGTTATGTATGCAATTCGAAATTGATATATGACCAGGTTAATCTTCAGTGAATAAGTGATTTATTCAGCTAATTTCTACATGGATTATGCAGTAGAGGCAGGCTGTCAGGAGGCAGTAAATCGATGCATGTATTTGTCATTTTTTGTATGACAGTGTGAGACGATTGTATATTCTACTAAGAGCTCTTGGATTAGAGTTTTGTATGAGATTATTTCATTATCCATGATATATACATAATATATGATTGTGGGGTTTTTAGCTTTATGCTTTCCCGGTAAAAACATCTGTGTTATGTGTGATTGTGTTTGAAATTGGTGATCGTGTTTTAAATTTCCGCAAGAATTTTTTGTAGAAGCGATTCTGTATTTAATAGTGGCATATAATTGTTAGATCAAGAGAATCAAGGAAATACATAATTGCATTAAAATTTCTACAAGTTAAACACATACCCACTTGTAGATTTGTTGTGATTCAGATCTCAAGCTCAGTATCCATCAACAAATCCATGTATGTACAACACTCTATCTAGTCTTCGTCTTCATTAGTATTAAAATACATCACTAGTAGTACCATGCAAATACCTATAACTATCTTTAGTTCTACCCAATTGTCCTACTGTAATGCCATCCCCCGATACTTACCCAAGTTCACCAATCCACCAGGGTAAATATGTGACGAAGAGTTACTATGAAATGAATCAACCTCCTAGCTCACCTTAAGGAATTGAAATGGAAAAAACCAAACCTTAATGACTTGCCTTAGGTGCTACGGGACCCCCAAAGGCTAAACCACCCTTCTAGGTGCCCAAACCTTGAGTTAAGCCTCTTTTTCAACGTCCTAGACTCCTAGACGCTGGCATAACACTGCAAAAATTCAATTTTAACCCTCCAGTCACATGCATCAGCTTGCAAGGGAGTGACTACAGTCCTTTTCACCTAATTCTACACTTGCGATTGCGATTTTTGAGCCACTTTTTCAGGGTTAGTCTCGAGATCAATGCCCATAACTTAATGAAACTCTCAGAAAAGATAAATGTCACAAGGACAAGGCCTTCCATACAAAACTTAGACAATAAATTGAGCTAACTAGGCCTAAACATGAGAATAATTCTGTCAAACACATCATGAACATGTAATCTAAAGGTCATAATTACATATCTGAACATATGGATCTCATACTTATCTGAGAATCATCAAGAAGGTCTAAAACCCTCTCATAATATCCGCATTACCATCTATTAGGTCATACATTCGCTAACCATTCATTTACTAATCCAAACATGATGAGAGCCATAACTAAAGTTTGTCATAAAGCCATGCTTATAACCAACATATAACCAAAATAATAACAATGATAGAAAAACCATCAAAGCCACATAATAAAATTTTTAAATAATCATGAAAAATAAGAGGAAAAGAGCTCTTATTAACATATGCAAAGGCCAACAAATTCAGTGACTTCCACTTACCACTTGCCCATAGATTGGGTTGGACCAAATATTTCTTTCAACCAATCACCCCTGCGCCATATTCCAAGCATGATTGTGGGACTCACAAAACAACCATGGATTCCCCAGGCTTTACTGTGTATCCTGCCATTACCAGTCAAGGGATTCCTAGGCCCAAAAACTTCTTCTATACAACCGGGATTTATTGTGTATCCTTCCATTATTAGTCAAGGGATTTCTAGGCCCAAACAACAAACATACACTACCAAGATTCACTGCAATCCTGCCAAAACTGATCAAGGGATCACTAGGCCATAAAAAATCATGGATGCCTATGAATTTCTTCACCAATACCTTGAGGAAATTCCTGTCTCCACCCTCAAGCTTTACCGTGTATCTCATCATTACTAGCCAAGGGATTACTAGGCCCTTGGGAATTTTCTCGAGACCACCTCACCCAGTTCCAAAACCATCCGACAATCCAGCTCAACCAAATGAAAGAACCCCATCACACCATAAATATCTAGAAATGGAAAGGCAAGGCTGAAAACCACTTTCACACCTGACAAAAACCATGCCAATGACAACAAGTGAACCAAACACACACATGCATATACCATGCATGCAAAAACTAGCAAGGAAATCATACATGCAACTTGATACCTGCAAGTAATCCCGTTGTAGCTGCTTGATCCAACTCTTCCTTTCTTGATCTTTTCTTCCCTTTTCGTTATTGTCCTTCCTTTTCCTTCCTTTATCCAATGCTAAAGTGCTCCAAGAATTATCTAAGTGTGCAAGAGTATCAGAGAGAGAGAATAGAGAGAGCTCAAAAACTTAATTGACAAAATATTAACCAACAAAAGTTGCGAACTGATCCTCAGAAGCCTTTTTATCATTGAGGCCTCTATTTTCTCCAATTTCCTGTATTTTTCCTTCAATTTCCCCCTCACATGCAACCTGTGACCTTTCACCTTCCTTTTCTCCTATTTTTCTTTATTTTCATAAATACAATGCCAATTAATTCCCCTTTTCCTTTTCAAAACCTTTTCCATTGCCTTTGGCACTCTCCTTAGCCATAATAAGCCAAATGAACACCTGTCTAGGATGTTTTGCCCAACATTAAGCTTGGAATACATATCCCATGACCTTGGTCTTATTTTTCCTTTATTAACTTTATTACATCTATTTTTAACTAGGGTTGTTACACCTACCCTGGTTTTGACATAAACTTGCTCAACATTCCTACTGCATGTGCGATATCTGATCTAGTACAAACCATTTCATATATCAAAGTTCCAACCAAACTAGCATATAAAACATGATACATCTTGTCTTCCTTTTATTATGTCTTATGACATTGATCTATAGATAACTTTACACCTATATGAATAGGAATTTTACTAGTTTAAATTCATACATATTAAGCCTCTACATTATCATCTTTCCATGCCCAAAATGAATTTTTTAGCATAAATATCCTTCATGTCCAAGTTAGAGGACAAATAAGTTTTCACATCTTGGATGTTTTCCATGTCATTCACTTAACAACATATCATCTACATACAAGATCAAATAAATAAGAAGATCATCAACTAATTTGAAATGCACATAGTGATCCTCTTTGCTCCTTGTGAAGCCAAGTCCCAAATATAAGTATCAAATTTTTGGTAGCACATTCTTGGTGATTGCTTTAACTCATATAAGGATTTTTTCAGCTAGCATACTAACTCTTTCTTTCCCTTCATTACAAATGCTTTTGGCTACTTCGTGTACATTTCTTCTTCCAAATCCCCATGTAGGAATTTTGTCTTCACGTCCAGATGCTTTGCTTCAAAGTCAAAAGCAGTAGCAAGAGGTAAAAGAAATGTAATAGAAGTTAACTTGGCAACATGAGAAAAAAATTCACTAAATCCAGTTCCCTCTGCATAGGAATAACTTTTTTGATACTAATAGAGCTCTGTATTTCTTCACTTTGTCTTCTGCATTCAACTTGCTCTTTAACACCTATTTTTTTCCTTTGGGATTTCTTCTAGCTAACAACTCCACTAAATTTCAAGCCTCATTCTTTTCCAAGGCTGTTATTTCATCACCCATGGCCTTTTTCCAAAGTTTTTCATCCTTTTGAATCCACTACCTCCCTAATAGCTCTAGGATCATCATCAATAATAAACAAAGTAAAATTATAATGTAAATCAAGTGGAGTATACCTTTCTGGTCACATTCTTTGCCAAACCAATCTCCTCAATACTAGAGCATGTGGTTCTTCTTCTTTTGATTCTTTTTCTTTGGTAGAGTTTGAGTTAACATCCTTAGTTCAAAATCTATCTTTTGGTTCTTTATCTCTTGGTAGGACCTATTTTTTGATAACATCTTTGATTTCTTTAAATAGCACATCTCAACAATACATAAGCTTCTTAGTTTTCAGATTCCAAAGCCTATAGCCTTTTGGAATATCATTATATCCAATAAAGATTCACTTCTTCTTTTATTTATTTATTATTATTATTATTATTATTTTTTTTTTTTATAATCTAGATTACTCTTTTTTTCCTTTGGAATTTGTACATAAGCATCACAACCAAATACACTAATAGTTTCTTAATAGTCTATACCTTGTGTGGAGTCTTATAATCCAATGTCGTTGAAGGTGATCTATTTATTAGGTAACACACAATACCCACTAGAGTTCCTTTCCTAATTTGGAAGCATTGAGCATGCTCCTCACTTTTTCCATTAGAGTCATGTTAATCATTTGTACAAATACATCCTACTAAGGTGTGTATGGAGTAGTGTTGACGCAGGTTTTATGCACCCTAGTCAACAAGGAGGAAGTGACTTGGACTGAAGCTCTTTAATAGCCCAAGCCATTTGGAGTAGCCACCCCTGATGGGTTTAGAGGCCCCGTTAGACTTTTACCTCTTCCTCAGTTAAAAGGAAAGGATAAGGAAAACCTTCAACTATATTAAATGAAATAATTACAATGAAAGCTATTTCTTAATCTAAGTTAATACTAAATGCTATTACCACAACTTACACATATGTACATTATTTACAAAGAACAAGATGGCCTAAAACTTATGTAACTAGCATGGTCAATAAAAGATTAACTAAATTAACCTAATGTAATGTAGTGTTGAAGACATAAGGAAGCATAAAATATAAATCATAAATGAAATTATAATTTAGATTATTATTAGTATCAAAATGCAATAAATTTATAGAAAGACAAAATAATGCCACAATGCAACTCCATGATCCTTGATAAACAACTATTTTATGATATTACATCAAGAATGCAAATAAATAACAAATTAGTGATGTATGACTTAAGGATACAAAATGAGTATAGAAAATCCTGTAAAGATAACCATCTTTCAATCCTTTGTTTATGAAACAATTCAATAAACTAGTGACAAGAGGTTGTAAAAGTGCATGAGCTATTAAATTCCAAGCATTGATTATATTGTGTGTAGACAATCCTCTCAGAATGAGATCGTTAGGGACTAAGACATGAGAAAATTTTAGATTACAATATATAATTAGGCTAAGATCCAAAGAGCTAACTGAAACCAATTCTGAGATCGTTAGGGACTAAGACATGAGAAAATTTTAGATTACAATATATAATTAGGCTAAGATCCAAAGAGCTAACTGAAACCAATAGCCACACATAATAAAGAAAAGACCTATTAAACTGCCTTTAATTCACTAAAATAATCAACATAGTTTACCATTTAAGAATTCCCAAAAAACTAACTTACAAAAAAATTAAAAAAATAGTACAAATAATACCATAAAGTAACATGAATGTAAAACAAATTTAATTTCTTTAAAACAAATGAAATGTGCTTACAACCATATTTACAATATTGATCCCACAACTACCAAATGCTTGGTCTTTCCTTAATTGACAATAGCCTTCAACTTGAGCGTTCTCCTACACCTACTCGTACCAATCCCTATAAAAGATCGACCTTCCCCTTTTATAAACAAGGGCAACTGCGTAGCGGCAGTCCCTGCCGACTTTAATAGATTTCAGTAAATGTTGTTGTCAATTCAATAAATTTCAGTAAATGTTGTTGTCATTCTTAAGCCACAAATAAATCAGCAAAATTGCTTTAGTAAATTAGCAAGTTGAAATTCTACAAATGTAATTTTCATCATAACTAATTCAAAGGTTGATTTTTATAGTTGAGTATAACATTTTGAGTTGTAGTTATGTATACCACCTATTTTAATAGATTTCAAAGGTTGATTTTCATAGTTGAGGATAACATTTTGAGTTGTAGTTATGTATACCACCTATTTTAATAGATTTCAGTAAATGTTGTTGTCAATTCAGTAAATTTCAGTAAATGTTGTTGTCATTCTTAAGCCACAAATAAATCAGCAAAATTGTTTTAGTAAATTAGCAAGTTGAAATTTTACAAACTTAATTTTCACCATAACTAATTCAAAGGTTGATTTCCATAGTTGAGTATAACATTTTGAGTTGTAGTTATGTATACCACCTTCTAGACGTACAAGAGTTCCAGGAAACATTGAAAGAAAACCTGTCGTGTTCTTTTTCTTTAGAAAAACGCAGTGAATCAAATACCACCTTCTAGATGTACAAGAGTTCCCGGAACGGAAACATGGCCAAAAACTATCTTTGGAAACATTGAAAAAAAACCTGTCATGCTATTTTTCTTTGGAAAAATGCACTGAATCAAATACCACCTTCTAGATGTAGATACTTTTCTATTTTCATATATTTAGAAGGCAAATTGTCATACAAAAATTCCCTGAACGGAAACATTGCAAAAAAAACTATCTTAAAAAACGAGGTGAATCAAATACCACTGTGAGTTCCCGGAAACTTTGCAAAAAAATCTATCTCCTTTCACAATGTTTTGTAAACCATGTACGTCTTCCAACAGTAATTTCAGAATGCAACCCCTCATTATGCATTGCCTTTGTAATTTGTAGAATGCAACCCTATCCTGTACTCTTATTTTTCTTATGATTCCTTTGAATTTTATACGTATATATTTTGGCTTACTAGCTCTTGGCTAGCTGGGATTGATGGATGGTACGGTTGATTAATTCCTGAGGTTTCCAGCTCCGGATGCAAGTTGTAGTAAAAAAGAAGAAGGGTGAACAAGAGTGTCACCTGGTGTCTGCATGGTTCTGTCAGGTAGAATTAGCTTAGAAAAATGACTTTCAAGGAAAAGGTAAAATTAAAATTATTTAAGATAGAAATGAGAATTTCACTTCACCCTAAAAGCAGAATTATCTGAAATAAAAATGAAAATTTCACTTCAAATTAAACACAACATAATGTTACTTGAAGAATTACTCTTATAATATACTATTTGAATGAGAATTTATCTATATTTATTTGAATGGAAATTTTATTTATACATGCATCTCACATAAAATCACAGACAAATCATTTATTAATTTATGTTTCTGACAACCTTATGTATTTTAGTCTTTTCTTAATATACTCAATAAGATTGGTGAACCTAAACATAAACAAAATATATTCAATAAAATGCACCCGAAACATAAACAGTGAACATAAACACAAAATATATTCAATAACTTGCACCCGAAACATAAATATTAAACAGTGATCATGAACATGAATCCAAGCTCCAAGCTGGATTGAACGGATCTAAAGAATTAGTTATGGTATAGGGTATTTATGTAAAATTTGAAGTGAGCAAATAGTGAAGCTGTGAAAAATGTGAATTAAACAAGTGGTGAAGCAGGTGTGTGAAAATAAAGAAAAAGATATCTCTGAAAGAAACAGTGGTGAAGTAGGTGCCTAACCATAAAGGAAAAGAAACATGTGGCAGGAAGAAAATTGACACGCTAATATAGGGAAAAATAATATTACACATTCATGAACATTAGATACGATGAAAAGCACACTACAACAGGTTGGGGTAGCCAAAAACTTTGGATTATCAATTCAGAACATTGATTTGTTGGGATTAAAAAAGTCTAGATAAAATGACATTGGTGGATTGTAATGAACCTCTGTTTGTTATAAGAAGTCCAAAGCAAAAGCTTGGTTAAATTTCGGTGAAACGAAATAGCCACCAAAATAAATTGATTAAAATTTGATAAAAGCATTTTTCAACACAAATTAATATGAATTTAACGATCGCTATAGTCCCATTGCCGGAGGCAGGGAGTAATAAAGGCTCACCTCCTTTAATTACAACTTGATATTGCTCACGATTATGGAGAAAACAAATCTAATTTGTTTCCCCAAAAATTAACAAAGGGTAAATGCATGGTTTTAAAAATAACCAATGGTCGAATCTTTTTACCAATCTGAGGTATTGGAAAATCTAATTCGGAAGCTTGAGATGTTGTCTTTGTTGACCTGAAGCATGCCAAATTACAAGTTGCGCTTATCTAGATCAAATCCTATAAAGAAAACAATCTAGATTTAATAATAAAATCACAAAAATTATATATGAAAGGGACCGTGATCAAATGACAAGAGTGACTAGAGTATTCGATTTTGTAGTTACTCTAATTCCAAAACTTAAAACAATAAATGGTACATATCTTCCCCTCTCCAAAGTATTGTTCTTTGGACTATCTCTAGTCTCTACAGATCGACAGATCGATTGGATAACCGCCCACAAATGTGATCTCCTAAAACACTTACATTAAAACAAAAATATTGAGCGCATCAAGACACAGTAAAAAATTCAGAAGTGAAGCAATGTTGTGAACAAGAGGGTGAATTCTATGAAGTTTTTAGTGATCATTCCTGTTGTTACAAAATTTCTGACTTGTTCTATTCAGATTAATGGTAATTTTCCTCATATTTTAACGAATCGGTGATAAAAAAATATTATTATTATTTTTTTTAGGCAGAAAAAAAACGCTGATGTATTAATCAGTTCATATGCTAAATACATATTCTCAGCGGTGCAGCAAGAGAAGCAAATACATATCCGCCAGCAGTATACAGTGCCAATCTAAGAAAGAGGGGCACCGATATATTTTTTTTGTTATTGTTTGTATCGAGAATATAATCTCAACAAAGAATGAAGAAATCGAATAAAATCTTCATTAATTCTGCATGGCAGCGATCTCCTAAGCGTATATTATGGTAAATTGTGAGTTATCTTGATGAAAATATAGATGATGCATAATTCCATGTTAAATTTGGCATAAGATTATAAATTTTATGGCGGATGTATGAAGCATTAGAAACATAGAATGAGTCAAATTTTAATTATGTGCATTGTTGGAGCTGAGTTGGCTTTGAAGTCACGACACAAGTCATGGGTTGTAAAGCCTGACATTGTTATGGCAGTGCGGTTTGGGTCAATATGTCATTATAAAATAGATTTGTCATTTGAGTCAGGGCATGAGTTTGATATCGTTTTGGTGACTGCGGTTATAAAAGGAATTGTTTTTAGTGCTATTTTTTGAAGTTTCAGGTACTGGAATCCAGTGAAAATTTTTGAGGCAAAATCTTGGTTTTTGTTATTCAAATTAGTTTTTTGATTCTATATATAAATTCAACGCCCTTAATCAAACTTCTCTTTTCAATAAATTCCTGCGAGAATTTAGAGAAATTACACCGTAAAAATCACCGTAAAAACCTTAAAAAAATTACACTAAAAATTACTCGATTATAAAACACCGTCCAAATTCACTAAAGCTTGCATTTATTAATATGTCGACATGGAGAGTACATGTGATTGGCACGAGTCCGGGTCACATATCCACCTTGTTGCGTTGTAATAATATCCTTCGAACACTCTCCATGTGATTGGCACGAGTCCTGGTCACATATCCACTTTCGAACAAATAACATGTAATGATAAAAACTTCATTTGGACTTTGGTAGTTATTCGTGGACGTAAATAATATTTTCATTACGGTTTTTTATTTTTATATGTTAACTTATCCATACAAAATGTAACCAACCTCTTCTACATGTACCTAATTATGAAAGTGGGAATGACATTTGCTTTCTCACAAATATCACTTAGGGTTATAGGACACTCAGGGACTAAAGGACCACCCCACGTGACCAAATTTTGAGTTGGGACTTCTTTTTTCACATCTTAAGCCCCAATTGTATGCAAAAAAATTCAAGGGTGTGGTTATAGGGCTCTAATCGCACACATGACACTGCTTCCTATAGTCCAAAATATCCACTTCAAAGGGTGCGGTCCCAAGATCTGAGCCACAATTCCAGGCCAACCTCCATACCACTGCCCATAACTGTCTGAGAATTTCTAGAATCATTATTGACATGAGGAAAAAACTAAATTTTCAAACTTGAATCAAGAACTTGACCTAGACTGCCTAGAACACACTAGACATTTCGTCAAACATGTGAAAAACATGTAAGCTACAAGTCATGAATGCATATCTGATCATAAAAGTCTGAGATTCAACTAAGAATCACCAAGAAGTATTTATGCCCTCTCCACATAGCTGCAACAACACTTGTTAGTCCATGCATTCATCAACCATTCATATATTCATCAAAACATGTCAAGGGCATTGTGCAGAGCTCTAACTGTGTGGAAGGCACACTATGCGCGACACGATGGGGCTCTGTATGGGACTTCATTAGCACAGATGAAAATAATATTATATTATTTTTTTTCTTTTAAAACTTTTGCAAATTTAGCTAATAATGTCATTAGTTAACATGTCTGTAATGTCTTGCCTATGTTTCTTTGGTTAGTGTTTTCATGTGTAGAAATATAGGCCACCCACATGCATATTGCAAAGCGCACTCCGCATAATCTATTAATAATAAAATAAAAATTGTTCTTGCTCTAGAGTGCTAACCATCAAATTGCAAGTGTACTAGCTCCAAAAGAGTTGAAAACACATTGCAATTAAAACATGTCCCCAGACTTTCATCATTCCTCAAAAATACCATAAATCCTTTATTTTGCACATGCATTTGTTCTCCACATAGCCTCCATACATGCACAAACACATGGGAACAACTACTTTCGTACTCAATAACACCCTTCAATCAATAATTGACATTAAAAATGTTGTTAATTGATGTGGATTTCAGATATCGCAGGGAGGAAGCAATCGTTGCGAAATTCGTTCCTAAATAAGAATTAAAAAAGATATTTGTACATTTATTATTTAAAAAAAATTGCACAATGATTTTGGCACAGTGAAAGCTCTGCACACACACTTCTTCCAAACAGCTAGCTACGCACAATCACATCCACAAAACTACTTCCGTAGTTGTGAAATACGTCCCTAGATAATAATTAAAAAATGAATTTGGATATTTATTATTTTAATAAAACTTGTGCAAAGCTTTACTTGAGCAGAACTTTCAGTCTGCAAGAAGCTTCACACACTGCTTGTTCAATCAAAAAATGCTCCATATGGTGCTTATTCCTCTTAAGCAAACTTGATAATTAGGATAAAGATACTTAAAATTTGTTTTTTAATTTCGAAGTGAGCAATTTCACTACACTGTCAACAAGGTTTCATTGGGAACCCAATTCAATATATACGAAAAAATGGTTATTAGTTGGTGGTGTTGCCAGACTTGGGATCATTTCAAAGCATTAAAATATTAAATCTAAAATCATGATTTTCAAATCATTGA
Organism: Pinus albicaulis; assembly: GCA_034641835.2. Classification (NCBI taxonomy): domain Eukaryota; kingdom Viridiplantae; phylum Streptophyta; class Pinopsida; order Pinales; family Pinaceae; genus Pinus; species Pinus albicaulis. The sequence goes on along the minus strand of MU968411.1, from coordinate 30,337,465 downwards.
AATATTAATATTAATGTATAATTTCAAAATTAACACATGCATATCTTTGAATCTTTCGTTATGATTTTGAAAGCATTGAAATATTAATATTAACGTATAAACTATTACTGATTGACTTAATTGATAGAATCACTACTACATAAAGGGGGTTTTAAGACAATATTTAAGACAATTTCTGGGTAAATTGTCTTAACTTGAGACAAAAGAAAACTTGTGTATTGTCTTAAATATTGTCTTTAAGCGAGTGTCTCAAATTAAATCGTCTTAAAATAGTCTCTATAAAGACAATACATAACACAAGAATTTTGTCTCTCCAGAGATAGTTTCATTTTTGTCTCTCTAGAGACAATAGTAGAACTACAATACAAAGAGGGGTTTTAAGACAATTTTTGGGTAAATTGTCTCAAATTATTGTCTTAAAATTTGTCTCTATAAAGACAATAGTTGGAACTAAAGACATATTTTCTTTATGGAGACAATGTCTATAATCCTATCTATTGTCTTTTTAGAGACAATATAAAACAATGAATCCAAAAAAATATCTCACCATTAAAATAAATCAATATAAAAATATTTAATTAAAAAAGTCTACAATATCATTGAATAATTCATATTAAGGTATGATGGAATCGAACCACCAACCTCCTGCATGGCAGGTGCTCTTCCATTGAGCTAGCACTTTTTAAAGAATTATGTGAGAAGTTATGGAAGTCTTTGAAATTGTATAATAGGCATTGATTTTTAAACTAGCAATTGCACCGGGAGGTGCAAGGGAACGCCGAAAGGAGACCTCCTAATGATGTAAGGGGGGAAAAATATTTAGATTTTGAGTTGCTGCATTTTTGCGAAGGTTTGAGTTCCTATTAGCCCTTCCAAAAAAATTGCTTTCCCGTTGCATTCTCTTTTCTGGTTCACTGCGCTAGCTTTCTCTCTCGCACAGACAACGAGAGCTCTTTGAATCGTGGAGATGTGAATTGCCGATTTCGTTTTTCTCTCTCTCTCACAAGCAACGAGAGTTCTATGAATCGTGGAGATCTGAGTTGCAGAGTTCTTATTTATGTATTCTTTAAATCCGGGAGATCTAAATTGAATTGCAGAGTTTTGAATTGTTTTCCCGCTCTCTGGCACATTCTGCACGCACATTCTGGAGTGATTTCTGTACGCATATTTGTCCCAGGGTGACGCCCGACGATGAGCAGATCGGTGGTGATGATTGGCATCGTTGCCTACCTTCTGGTTTCTTGTAATTGTTGGCAATAAATAGAGGAAAATTAGGTCCAACCCTGATGCTACATGAGGAGAATCAGGTTCCATACCTCCTGCTCTCAAACATTCCATGTCTACGCTGGTCACATATCTAGGTCTTGATCAGCTGGTGGAACCCAAGGATTTTGATCAAGCCACCATTGAAGCAACCATGGAGCAGCTTTTGCAATCCTACTCTCTGAATGTTGTAGCCCCTATTCCTGTTCGATATAAAGAGAATATAAATAAAATTTGACATAAAGAGAATATAAATAAAATTATCAATGAACATTATCAATGAAATAAAATTCAACATAAAGAGAATATAAATAAAATTCGATATATCATAACAATGTAGTGTAACATGGTTGTCTTGAACGCATAACAAATTATCATTGCATAACAGATTATCAGAATAAATGCAAGATCCTCGTGTGGATCATCAAGAAGACCAGGTATAACTTGCTGATACATGAATATCAATAAAATGCATGCATCAAATTGTGTCATTACTAATTAGACGGTAAAAAACCAATGAAATTGACAACAAAATAAAAAATCCCAAGCCCATCGTTCAACTTAACCCTTCCACTGGAATGTTCCTATGGAGGTAATCCCCCAGTTGATACTCGGTTGTTTGATTTGGTCTTTATAGGTCTCCCAAACAAAAGAAAAGCTTGGAAATAAAATCTCTATAAAGCCATTGCAAATCTGTGGTTTTGTGTTTTTCTTACCTTAAAAGCTGCTGCATATGCTGCCTGCAAGTTTGACATACCCTCAAAGGGCATGCGGTTAGTTATTAGTTCCCAAAGAACAATAGAAAAGTTGTATACATCGAGCTTAAGGTTGTAATGCTTTTTTTCACCAAGCCTTAACGCTACTATACTGTACAACTGCACCCAATAAAAGTTGGTTGTATCTGAGTGATGCTTACGCCAGTAAACTGCAAACACTTTTGAAATTAATTCATATTATGCAATCAGAAGGGACTCATATTTTACATGGAACATGGCATGAACTACAAACCTCAGGAGCCATCCAACGATATGTTCTTGTCTCTGCAATCATCATCTCTATAAGAGATTCTTCTCATGAAAGGCCAAAATCAATTAGCTTCAAGGACTTCTGTTCTGCAGTTAACAACAGGTTATCTGCAGAAAGAATAGTCACACCTCCAATTAAAGTTTAAACATACAATTACTACTAAACTGGAGTGAAAACACTAGACTAGAAATTACTCCATCATAATTATTTCACGTATTGCAACAGCAGCAGCATATCTCATCCATGCAACAGTCACTGGAGAATTTAGCTGAAAATGTCAAGGTGCACTTTTTAGTAATTTATGGTTCCCTGCAAATAGATGGAGGAGACTCGTGGGAGGCAATAGAGATTTTCAGTGAAAATTAGTTAGCAGACAGAGAAAAGCATGAAACTTCCAACCTAAGGCAACAGTATATAATTGAAAATTTTCCACAATTTTAAGATGCCATGACTAAATAACAGGAAGCCAGATGACATTCTATAGAGCAAGGTAGACGATGCTTTTGATAGGGTGGAGGGGAAATGGTGTGGCACAATAAGTTCTCACATTTCAATATTTATGCTGATATTTAACGAAAATATGTATTTGACTGCCCAACAATGACATACCAAAACACAGACCTGTCAAATTATAAAATGCCAAAATTCTAGAGGAAAAGACCTTAACCATGACAAATTGACAAGATATCAAACCCCTACATATGGAATTTCTTTTCTCCTCTCTGAATTATTTTTCCGATTTCTAAAATCAGCTAAAGCTCCAATGTCTAACTTGGCTCCATCCAGATGTGAACTCAGATGAAAAAATAAAACATAACGGATTTCTAATTTGAGGAAATCAAAATGAAATTAATTTTATGGTTTATCAAATCAAACACCTTCAATCAGTTGTAGAAGTTACTAAGATGTTCTCTCTTGCTGCCATCCGGTAAACATGTTAACACGAACAACATAGATGATTAGAAAGAAAATCCAACATGCATTACTTATACTCTTTAATATGCTAAAATACCTGATTGTATTGTCCATGAATTCTCTGAAACAAAAGAACCAAAAAAACTCAAATTTCTTTGCCACCAGAGAACTATTACTAATCTCTTTAGACAGCATGTATAGAGCACAACAGAAGCGCAACTTAAAAGATCTGTACAGAATAGAATCTCACAATTTCAAGCTATCACTGGTTAGAAGTAAACCTATTCATATTACCAGGCTTTAGATCCCTGTGTATAATCCCATTGGCATGTTGACAGTCCATTGCTTGTGCAATGTCAAGTGCAAAACTTATTGCAACATGGAGATCAATTCGATTGGGACATAAACTCATCATGTACTTCCGAAGTGGCATTACTGGGAGCAGTTAGGTAACTATTGCCTTGATTGGATCTTTGCGTGCTCCGATGAACTGCAGTCACAAATACATGTTCGATTATAGTTGATTTCTTGAATCACAGCTGAATTGAAAAGCACCTATAAGTCATGCAAAAGCAAATCCAAAACAAACTACCCTGACAACATAATTAACCACTGTGCTAAGCAAGAATCCTAGAAGCCAATGAAAAGGTTAGGGAATGCAATAAATTATAAGAAACACAAATGAAGCTATCCTATTTTTTTCTGAACACACAAAAGCTCACATCAATGTTGGAAAGCAAACAGAGTTGTGAGCATATCTCAAATCAAGAAATTTAAAGATCAATTTGAACTGAACCACAGTGGACCAGGTTTTCAAGTGGGCTAAAATGGGGTCTCTTGATAAATGGAGAAGATTTCTCAAAGGTTCAGGGATTGATATATGCAATCTGACTGAATACGCGATCCTGGTTGCTGCCTCTGATTGCCCAGATGAATTGAGTAGAAAGAGAGATAGGATTGCAAAGAGACTGTATGCATTTAGGATTGTTAAGTGCTGTGACTGTACTTCTGTTACTTCGGCTAAACCCCATGATGAAACTATTGATGATGAGGATGCAGAGGAGGGTATCACGGGTTGTCATGACAAAAACAGTGACAAGGCAAACAACGGCATTAGTGAGACAGATGGGATTAGGATTAGCGATTACAGCTACGATAAGGCCAGAGCCCTCAGCGAAGAAATTGAGGATGGATCCCTAGCTCTCAAAGAGGTCTTCAAGATCAGAGAAATTATTGCGAACCCATATACAGTAGTGTTTCTTATAAGTTAAATATCTTATAGTTTTATTGAGTCAATTCTTGCAAGCAATATTCCTTTGATGGGTGATTTTTCATTAGCAGCCATTAAACATAAATTGCTACTTATGCAACTTTTAATTGAAATAATTACAAGTCTTGAAAATTGTCTGCACTAGGGTGTGTTTATTTGTCTCTCTCCATAGTCAATCCTCTTTTGTGTTACAGTATGTTACTGAGCTGTATGAGTGTTTGAGAAGATTGGAATTGATTCAACTCACAGTGTAAATCCTAAAGGTATGCTTTTTCAGTCATTTACAGAATGCCCTCCGTCGCAAGATTAAAAAGAGTTCCCTCTCTTTTGGTTTTGGAGGTGTTCTTAAGTGCGATTTGAAGTCAAACACCCTTCTTTCAAATTTTTTAATAATCAACATTTGAAGAAGGGTCGCTGCCTAATATTTGGCCTTAGGGCTACTTTGCTGCCCCAAAGATTTACTCTTTAAACAATTTTGTTGCCACATAAGGACTCTTCAAGGTGGGCCGCATGCCGCAGATAGGGTTTCAGGGTTGTTTTCTTCACAGACCTCACTCGCTGACCCTCGCTGTCCCTGGAAATGCCTTGAACAGGCCTATGCTGTCACAGAGTAGCCCTTTGCTGTCCAAACAAGGCCACAGAACCTTCATGCCACATAATTTCTCCCTCAGAAAACCCTTATTGCCACAAATAGGTGAATGCTGCCTCCAAAATTATGTTTAAACAGAGTAAAGAGAAGGGATTGGCTAGGGTGGCATCTTTCACCATTGAAACCAATCAGAGAAAAGGGGTCAGAAAACCCTCCAAGAGCCTCAGCTCAAAAATCAGAAAGATCCACATTCCATGATGATTAAAATGATTCCTCTCTCTCCTTTTTATAGATTTCCTTTGGGGTCTTCCCCGTTAACAAGTTTCCTTCCATTTTGCTCAAAATTTGGCTTTTATTACAAGTTCCCCTCCATTTACTCCAAATTATCTAAAGTTACCCCAATAACATTAAATAATGGGTTTCCCCCTTTACAAATGGGCTATAGCCTACGGGGTTGGATAGGCTACTTTATCAGACGTCCTCCCTTGGCATTTTGAATTTAGTTAGAAGAGGACATTACAGGATGTATGCTTTTAGTCCCAATGCCCTACTTTTATGGTCATTTGTTGGAAATAAATAAGATTATTTTGTCATATCTTCTTGCTTAGAGTAGTACCTATTTTTCTTTATTCTCTATGGCTTCAACATGTAATAATTCAAGATGAAATTTTTGTCAAAAGTTGTCCAAGCCTAAAATATATGAAAGTTTAGTAAGGAACTTTCAATATCTCCATTCAAGTGCATCATGGTTTTAACTAGGTCTAAGTCTCTAGATGGACCCAGTTCACATTAAAAGTGGAACCCAAGTAGTTGACTCCTAAGTTTCTAATTTTGTTCAATTGGAGATTTATAACATAACATTGTGTATTTAATATTGCTGGTACTCTGTTAAACTCATTTCTTTCTCAATTCAAAAAGAAAGTATAAATGGGAGATAAACAGGCTATTGATGAAAACAGTTGATTATAAGAAAAAGCAAACCATTATTTAGAAGAAGAGTTTGTTTGCTGTACATTTCTCAGAAGTAGGAGACTCGAGCTTGTCTTGACCATACTTTGTAATTGTTTTGTTGATTTCTGGGGATGGATTTTATAGTAGCAATTGAATTGTCTTTTAATATGTAATGTTGTATTTAATTACTTTGTTGGTTCTGTACATATTTGAGTGGTGCTTCATGAATTCAGAACGAGCATTTAACTCTACATTCAACTCTGTCAGATGAGAGTAACAATTTTCAATATTCTGTTTTTCTCCTGCATAGGAGATGCAGTGTTGCATATATGTTTGCATACTCATGCTGAAATACAATTCAGGGATCCTATTATGAAATGCATTGTTGGCAATGCTTCCTGTGCCTTCTGAACACTCTTTTTATTGTTTCTTGTTGTGTCACAAGGTTCCCTCAACTTCAATCTCGAGGTTCAAAATTCAATGAGCCTTAAAGCTCATGGCTATTGACCAAGTCTATAGCTCAAGTGCATAACCTCATGTCACAGATCAAGCTTGTAATCTATCCTTTGTGTGTCCAAGTCCATTGTAGCATTCCTTATGTTTATTGATGTTGAATTTTACTTTATATATGTCATATTAAAGTTAATATATCTATATATATAGAAAATTTATATAGACAAACCTAGTGGTGAACCTTATCTGAAACTCATCAAAAAACTAGAACCAAATCTAATCATTCCATACCCTGAACCTGAACCCAAACTTTGTGACTTAGGTTGCTTGCTGATATTTTTTTGTGGCCTATATGTTTCAATTTTATATTTCTGCTACGTCAATTTATTTGTCTTAAGTGTGTTTACTTGAGGAAATGTTTGTCTTATTCCATTTGTGCAGACTGGAAAGTCCGGGAATTTTTTTCTCATTTAATTAAAATGATTCTTTTGTCTGCTCTTGCGTTGCATTGTTACAGTTCTGCAGGGGCATCTTCTCCTGTTGTACCAGTGAATAATGGTAGTGCAAACCGCTCTGGATTGGGGCAGGGTCCAAAGGGAGGTAGTTTATCAGGGGCTGGTTCTTGGTTACCATGGACTTCTGTAAGCACAAGTGCAGGAGAGTCAGCTCTGGGATCATCACAGCTTTCATGCAGGCCTTGGGAACGAGCAGATTTACTGAAACGACTGGCCACATTCAAGCCTTCAAATTGGTCTGGGAAACCTAAGGTTTGTTTCCTTATCTTTTGCACCCATATATTTTTGCGGCCATGATATTTTTCCTTGAGAGACGTGAGGCCTTTTGAACAACATATATTTGATGTTTTGGAATCTGGATTAATCTAAGGTTTCGACCCTGGTACTAGGGCATCTCCCAAAACAACTTGATATCATGAAGCCAATCTAGGTGGCGGCAAGGAACTTTCTTTCGAATAGACATTGTAAAGCCCAAAGTTCGGACCCTATTTATAGTGGTAATGATGGGAGTCACTCTAGTGAATCTGACAGTGACTTTACAACTACCCTATCATGTGGCAACGTAAATTATTAATGACAGTAACTCGGTGGTTGAAGAATTATCTCCAACATAATCTCAAGCCTCTACATAGTAGTGATGTCTTTTACAGAGCAGGAATTGTGATGACCCAAGATCTGTATTTGCATGATTATGCTTGAATCTGTCTCACCGTTCTAGAAATCTGAAGGCACAATTTTGAGCATAATTCTCTTTCTAACAAAAGATAGAGGAACCTGTTCTTTATGTGGCATATATTATGCATGATCTGAAGTCTTTATCCTAGAGTTTTTAAGCTTATTGAAGCTTGACCTTTGAGGAGTAATATCTATCATGCTGGTGACCCTGTTATACATTCTGATGCATGAGAGAGATTCCATAACAGTGACCTAAGTTTGTTAAAATATTTTTGGCAAAGTCATTAACATATATGACTCTGATCTAATTTGATCTTGGATATCTATACCTCTGTTAAATCACCAGCTCGTCTTCAAAATCCTCATCGTTCAGATAAAGTAGAACTTAGAAGTACTCCTATCAAGGCTTGCATAATACTTGTAGTCTGTTAGCGCTCGAATCTGCCTCAGGCTGAGGAAGGCAAAACTCGAGGCAACATCAAACCAAGCTCAGCCTCGTAGCTAGCCCTACGAGGACAGGAGAGGGCTCTCTCCGGGTCTATCTCGGCAAAAGTTTTCAGAGGGGCTGAGATGACCTAAATTGGGAACTGATTTTAGGCTAGTAAATAGATATGGATGAGGTTTTTAATAAATGATTGGGTTTTCTGGGCTGTGTGGGATCAAGAACAGCGTGAGCAGAGATTTAATCAAAGGCACAGATTATTCCATAAGGCGAGGTAGGAGTGAAGTTTAACAATTAATTTGAAATTAAATGTAATGTAAAGACTGTTTAAGAAAGCTGAAAAGGGCATTTAACAATGAATCCTTTACAGACAGAAGAAAATTACACAAATACTGAAACGCTCTTTCGAGGCAGAGCAAATAAATTGGTTTCTACCTCCCTTACTGTAAAGCATTCAACTGGAAATGATAATGAATGAAATTGTGAAGCATTACAAAGACATATGAAACAGAAGAAAAACATATGCTAAACTTTACGCCACAAGAATATGATGAAACAGAGTTGTACCATTCAATTATTCTCTGTCAAACCACTGTACAAATGAAACTTTGAAATTCTCCTCCACCAGCCTTTCCAGAACTCTCTCCCCTCTCTTTACAAATGATTTACAACTAACTAATCGATGAAAATAGGGAGCAGTTTCACCTAAAATCATGAAAATAGGAAAAGTCTGCCCTAAAAAGGAGCAGCGTTACAATTTGTTTATTGATAACAAATGAATTGGAAAAACCTATAGCTAGACTTTCTGAACTGCAACTGAAGACCCAAAATAGACTAACCAATTCGATTGCTTTGCTGGGACAGTTATCTGCACTTCAATTTGGCTTTGACTGCCACGTTACATTTACCATTTGAAACAAAACAATTTCTAAATGAAAACACCTTCGATCGAAAACCTTGCCTTGAAGATCGATCGCACTCCTTTTGGATATAATGCCAAAATCGTCCCAAGACTCTAACCTATCCCTATCGATATCTTACATGTCATTATCACTGAGGCGATGGCAGAAGACAACCCATAAGCTTGTTGTACCACGGCTCCCTTATTCTCGAGATGCTCTGAATCTCGCTTCCACATGAAAATAACGATGAAAGCGCTGTAACAATAGCGAATTCTCCGCCATGGACGCTCTTATCCGCTGCCTGCTTCGAACAGAGGAAGAATGTGCGGGAACCCAAGTCCTCAACCTTATCACCTGGATTTAAACAGTTGATGCTGAATTGTGAATAATGGAGTCCAAAGGAGGCAAGATCATTACTGAGAAGAGGCTTACGCCCTTCCTTAGCATAGAGAACCAGGGTGGCTTTAATTGCATCCTCCACTATGGCATCTTTGGAAAGTAATGCACGCAGGGGACCAATGCTTCGTGCAACTGACACGTTCACCAGCAACTTATTAGCGCCTAATGCCTTATTCACTCCATTATTAATCCAAGGCGTTTGTTTCCATTGATCCCGATTGAGAAGCTCTGGGTGTGTCTTTGGCCTTCTCATTGTCACACTCGTATTTTTCTTCAATTTAGATGATGAAAATGAAGATAATGCCTCCCAATTCTTCAATTGGGTTTGTGAAGAGCGTCCATGGTAGGTGGGGGACCTACGGAAGCTTTTTTTTTAATTATTTTCGACATTGGAATTTCGAGGTACTGGTCTTCGAGCTGTTACAGAGCTGCTCATGTGGCCATTTCTCTTATTGGGCCTGCTCCTCGCCGCCCTTTTCTCCATGGGATCTCTTATTATAACTTCTGACTTCACCTCAATCTCCGGTATCTGTAATACTGAGCCTTCAAAATTGTTAGCGGGAGTGAGTGAAAAACAAGAACCCTAGACACGACTGCATCACCCACAGGTCTAAGCGTATTGGTTGCAACAGATGCCCACAGGGCGGCCTTACTCCCACCACACATCAATCGAAATTTTCTGCAAGAGATTGTAATCCAATCCAGAAATTAAACTTGCAAGCCAATTGAGGCGTTGTGACATCAAATCGGACGCATGAGTAAAAATTTGGCTCCGTGACTGTAGCGTGCTAACCCAAAGCGTAGCGCACTTGATATTTAACATGGGCTGGGGGTGTTATATGCGTAGCGCGCCCTATATGGGTAGCGCGCCTCTTCAATCCAGTCCACGGCTCTGCAAAACACGTCTTCGGCCCTCCACTTCACAAATTCGACTTCTGCCTTGAGGATTCATGCCATACATAAAACTGGTTGTAGAAATTGAATTGTTTGCAAACGATGATATATCTTCAATCCTTCAAACAACTTTAACTCAGCTTTGCCATTAATTCCTTCATATGTCATGTGAACTGACATAAAAACAGCGCCTTTGCAACTCATGTTGTGATTCTTATATCGATTGCTATAAACAAGCTGTCATTTTTAATGTACTCAAAAGAGTCAGGATACATGCACAAGAACAGTTGTAAAGAGCGAGATTTGACCCATGACCATTCATTAACAAGCATCGAAGATTTTTTGTAACCGCAGTCTCCGCATCTGAGCATTCAACACCATATCTCCAACAAATTCATAACCAGAACCATCTTTGCATGGAAGTTAACCGAACTGCTACGGAATCCTCCAATGAGAGAATAAACCTTGTTAGGATTCCGAATGTCAAAAGCAGGGTGCTCCAATAAGCATTGTACATTCTTAACATTGCCCAGGATATCAGAGACAGCTTGCAATGCCAGCCACCTAATTATCACCAAGGCATCTTCTTTCCACTTTTGATAGAAATCAGACAAAACTTCATCTCGTACATCTCCGGCATTTTGGGCAATAGCACCCAAAGCTGCAAATTGTTCAATCATATTTGTAGCTGATTTGTATTCATGTAATACAAGTTCCATAATTTCTGGCATTTGGATGCAACACTCTGCTTTGTCTCTGATTGTTGATGATGTTCTTTCTGTTTGTGCTTTTGCAGGGATAGGAGCTGCTGAAACTGCTGCCACTTGAAGAGCTGGAGAATTTGAAACATTTTGACAAATTACATATTCATTGCAAAAACATATTTGATGATTTCTTCTTCAAAACAGGGTTTTGAAGAAGAAACACTCTCAAGCCTTATTGACTACGAAACTTAGCAATGGAAACTGAACCCTTCATGCGGCTAAGTCAACAAAACCCTAGACCTAAAACTCTTAAAGACTCTTTGCCATCCATGACTATACATGACGAGAAATGAACCTTGGTGAATTTGATTCTGACAAGGGACTGACAGGACGGAGTCTAACATAGTCATGAACTAATATTGCCACTTGGAATCTCATTGTTAAAAATCCTTAAGTGAACGATAGGTTGTGTATTGTTATTGTTAATTTTCTTTGAAGAGTTTGATGCACTGGTTGAAGCTTTCAACACTAAGATATTAGGCAGAGCATGTAAGACAGAATGTTAATGGATGCAATTTTCTTAGGCAGATCTAAGGACTTATTGCATAAATTAGGCAGATCTAAGGATGTTATTGGATGGGTTTAATTATTAGTTGCACATATCTCAATTTTTGGTGGGTTGGTGGGACCAGTACTATAACAATTACTGGTCCGTGCACAAAATTAGACATCTCTCCCCTATCCAATGATAAACATATACATTATACAACCCCACATTAATAATATAACATCACCACTGTAAATATTGGCACTGCCGCCTGACCTCTCTTTTTTATGGCAGGTGAAATAAAAGCACAGAACATGTAGGCACGAATGATGATGGAATGGACCACATGCCACTACTTTGTACTCGTCAACATAACAGAATACCTCCATGAATTCCCATGCCCATCGAATGGACCACTGACCAGATGCCATGATTCTTTACTTAGTGACACAAGACAACTTATATTGGCCACTGCGCTAAGCTCCACTGTATATACCAATATATGTGGTCACAACACCACCAATTTTCATTACAGTAAGCAAAGACTCCAACAGGTTTCAACTTTCTCATTTTTGCATTGATCTCATTAAGCATCCAAATCTGGAGAGCATATTTACCGCATGCAGTACTCACCTGATCTCATATGGATCTGCTGGAATAACATTCCCCACTCTGTCCTCCCTCACTGGCTTCCAATAAAGAAGTTAAGGGTTTTGCAAGTGACAGGGGAACAACCATTACAAACATTTTGGAAAAGTGAAAGTGAGGTACATCTGAATTTTAAAGCAAAGTTTTGTGTTTATTTTTCAATGTTAAATTAAATTCTCTGCTTGTACCAGCAAGCACAAAATTAGTCGGGAGGTAGCCAGGTTTTCTAAATGAAAATAATCATATCTAAGAGTTAAGATTAATATCCTTGTAGGCACCAATGCAGTTGAGAGAGTTGATTTTTAATGTTCCCATTTCATAGTTTCCCAAGTCTATGTGGCAGTTGCAGCACTTAGAAAAGATTTAACTGAGAGATCAAAGAAACATGATATTTTTTCCAGACTCATTTGGCAATCTTACAAACCTCCAATATCTTGACTTGTCTGGGAGCTGCAGTTTGCAAAAGCTGCCACATTCATTTGGGAATTTAATTAGACTTGAGCATCTCTGTCTCGCAGATTGCTCCAAGTCACACAAGCTGCTACATTCATTTTGAAATTTAATTAGACTTGAGCATCTATCTGGCAGATTGCTCCAAATTGCAAGAGTTGCCACATTCACTTGGGAATTTTATTCGACTTGAGAATCTCTGTTTGGAAAGCTCCTCCGAGTTGAGCATCTCTCAAGGAACGCTTGGAAATATCACCACACTTGTATCATTAGACCTTTCATTTTGTCTGAAAGTGAAGGTATTTCCTCCCCAAGTAGCAAGCCAACGATCCTTAGAAGACCTAAATTTGTTGGGTGCAAGCTTAGAAGAGCTACTAAGAGATCATATTAGAGAGCTAGGCTGTTTGAAAACATTAAAATTGGGAAGCCCTTTTTTGAAAGAGCTACCACCTTCACTCCATGATCTAACGACATTAAAGGAACTCACTCCCCTTGACCGCAAGAGTTTGGAATGTTTTACTATTCAGTTGAACAGTTGAAACAAAGGAAAAAGATGGAGATTCTTAATTCAGAAACATGAACGGAGATATCAACAGAGTCTGTCATTAAAAACTGCATGGTTCGGCTTGAAAAATTACAGTTGTACGAAACTCGGGTATCAGAGCTATCGTTTGTTGAAGGTATTTGCCCCAACATTCAACATCTAAAGATTGAGTATTGTAATTATTTGGTGGAGATTGGAGCATTTCCAACATCACTAATAATGTTATAGATGCGGTTCTATGGTGTATTGAGAAAAATATGAGGGCCTCTTGGTCTTGCAAAGCTTCAAAAATTGGACATAAGTGGTTGTCAACAACTAGAGGAGCTGCCAAGCCTGGAGACATTGACATCTTTGGAGGAGTTGTGCGCACATGAATGCAAACAGCTCAGGAACATACGAGGCTTGGTGCAGCTGGCAAAGCTTCGAGTATTAGATGTTCAGGAGTGCTCTGAGATGGAAGAATTGGCAGGTATCGAAAATTTGAGGTTGGCGCTGAAGGAGTTTCATTACTCTGGCTGTCTGAAATTGCAGGCATGTGGAAAAATACTAGACCTGCCATGCATAGGCATAGCACAGGAGAAAGCCACAAATAAATTGCAGGCATGTGGAAAAATACATGAGCGGCCACACATAGGCGTAGCAGAGGAGAAAGCCCCACTACTTGAGGATCCCAATAATTATGGGTTTTCATCTGATGCTACCAAAGATCACCTTATCAAATTGGAACTGACCGCCTCAAAATCCTCAAAGTCAGGGAAGAAACTTGGAGACTCAAAGGCCAGGCCATATGGTTAAAAGCAGGGGATGAAAGTACTAAATTCTTTAAGCAATATGCCAGAGGTAGAGGGGCCATCAATACCATTTGGGAAATTGAGAAATGTGGATGGTACTTCAGCTACATCCTTTGAACAGCTGGCCAACTTGGGCACTTCACACTTCAGAAACCTCTTCAAAGCCCCTCACGAAGCCACACTAGCAGAAACCATCAAGGTCATTGGATACTTGCCTAGGTTTGTGGACCGAGACTCTACAGAGGAACTTTTCAATCCAATCATGATGGGATAACTTGAGGCAGTTCTCAAATGGTTCAAGAAGGACAACAACCCTGGCCCTTATGGATGGTCAGTGGAATTTTACGTAGATTTCTTTGATCTTCTAGGACAACAGCTACTGGAGGTGGTGGAAGAAACCAAGAGTACATGTCACCTATATGATGCATTTAACTCTACTTTCATTGCCCTCATCCCTAAGTTTGACCATCCCTCCTCCTTTAAGGACTTTCGCCCTATTTCCCTGTTTAACTACATTTACAAGATCATGGTCAAAATTATTGCCAACAGACTCAAGCCCATTCTATCTGAACATATCTCCCATGAACAATTTGCATTTCTTGAAAACAGACAGATTCATGAGGCTATTGGGGTTGCATAAGAGGGATTTCACTCTATGCACACTAAGAAGATCAAAGGAGTGATTCTTAAGATTGACCTTGCAAAATCCTTTGACCAGACCAACTGGCTCTATATCAAAATGCTCCTCACTCACCTTGGCTTCCCCATATCGGTTATCAACTGGATCATGTGTTGCATCACCTATGTATCCTATAGTGTTCTCATTAATGGAGCAGCAACAAAATTCCTCCATGTAGAGAGGGGCCTCAGACAAGGATGCCCACTCTCCCCTCTACTATTTCTACTCGTTATGGAAGGCCTAAGCAGGTGCCTGATTGATGAAAGAGAAAGGGGCAGGCTGAGAGGTATCAAAATCACATAAAACTGTATATTGACACATTTTATCTTTGTGGACGATGTCCTCATATTTATGAATGGCTCCCTAGGTGACATAATAGTTGTCAACTCAATACTACAATTGTTTTGCAAAGAAACAGATACGTCTTGTAATAACTCCAAATCTACTATTACCATTCATGGATGCTCACCACACGAGACTCACTATGCTTTGCAGCGGTTCCCCTTTAATTCTATTAGACTTGAGGATGGTCTAAAATATCTAGGGTTTTACATAAAACTAACCAACTACAAAATTGTTGATTGAAACTTGTTGATTGCAAAAATTGATCAGAGGCTTAATGCATGGCACCACATATTGCTCTCTCGGGTTGGTCGACTTGTACTTATTAAATCTGTCCTGGAGGCCATTCTAGTTTACTGGATGTCATTGGCTTGGTTACCTAAGGGTATTCTCAACAATATTCAGAGAATCTAATGACGGTTTCTATGGAATGGCTCAAAGGAGGGACACACTTATGCTTGGGCTAGATGGGATCTCATTGCCCTCCCTAAAAAGTGGGGGGGTTGGGGCATCAAAGACCTGAACTCTTTCTCCATGGCATTGGCTGCAAAATTGGGGTGGCAGATCCTAACTCTCCACAGTATTTTGAGTTTTGGTACAGATGGAGGCTTATAACCCAAAGAGTTATCAATTCCCGTGATTTTTTATTGAACCATTTTATTTTTTGAAGATTGGGTCATATGATAGCAAATGTTGGAATTATAACTTTGGACCTAGCCAAAGGGACTGAGACTCTGATGTTGTCATGTTGATCTTGGGAACTTCTAAGTTTTTTGAAATATGTTATTGGCCTTCTGAGGTTTGGTATGGACAAACACTTATATCCCAAATATTTATCAGTTCTCATTCTTTTCTATTGAACCAATTTAGTTTTGGAGGATTTTTTCACATGATAACAAATGCTAGAAGTATAACTTTGGACCTAGCGAAAGGGTTTGACGTGGTCACGTCTATGTTTGAATTTTTTGACAAAAATAATGTTATAGATCCAAAGGACCACAACGAGGTTAACGAGTTCTCAACATTGTTTGTTGTTCTTTATTTGGAAAGTGCTTGGGGTTTGAAGAGGTTGCAAGAGATGAGTATCTCAAATAGTTGTTGACCGGGCCAATGCAATTTTTATAGGTAGAATGTGCGGCTTCAACCCCTGATGTCTCAAATTTGGCTGCGCATTCAGGAGATAAAATGTCATCCTTCACCCACATTTATCATGAGATCAATCAACTAGCAGATAAGCTCTCCGAGGAGGCATTCAAGTAGTTAGCTGATGAACTATCAGCAAGATCAAGGTTGTGGCACACCCAAAATAATGTCAGAGTGACATGCATCCAAGATGTGCCAGGTGCCAGGGTGTGCCAACATGTGCTAGGAAGTGTTAGGGATTGTCAGGGAAACACAAGGGAGAATTTATGTTGTAGCCATTGGAGAAGTATTTACATTGTAGCCATTGCAGGACCCCGAGAATTTTTTTCCATGGAGAATTATTTACGTTGTATCCATTGCATTAAAGCAAGAGGTCCGTCAATGATTTTTTGTATCTGTTTATAAATTGGAAGAGAGAAATCAGAAACAAGAAGGGCCTAAAAGAACTGAACAAAGATATGGAGGTCACTGGGATAAAGTTGATGGCATTGGAGTTGGTAGTTGAAGACTGTCACAAGGGCATCCAAGACAACCATGACCTGATTGAAGAAGTGGAAAACAAGCTGGTAGTCCACATTGAGGAATATATCAATCCATTTTCGACTAAACCAGATATATAACCATGGCTCTCTCTACTCATAGTATTTCATTGATAT
Source organism: Pinus albicaulis (assembly GCA_034641835.2). Taxonomy (NCBI): domain Eukaryota; kingdom Viridiplantae; phylum Streptophyta; class Pinopsida; order Pinales; family Pinaceae; genus Pinus; species Pinus albicaulis. The sequence goes on along the minus strand of MU968411.1, from coordinate 30,320,667 downwards.
TGTGTTAGGTATCTGTTATTATCCTATGCTTGTGTCTATTTAAATGGATACTATATTGATAGTCCAAAAATGAGGCATTTTGGATTGTCTATAGTTTGTACTAGTTTTGAAAAACAACTAGCAACAGTTAATCTCTTTGGCTGCAAAAAGTATTCTACTTGTTGTGTTGGGGAGTTTCTCTCAAGAAATTTATGGATAACCTGACATATTTTTTATATACAAACTATGCAGAACCTTTATAAATCTACCTTTCAAATCAGCGTCAACCTAATGCAACAACATTTTCCCCACAAAAAGCACAAGATCAAGCCAACATGTGTGTTGTGTGCATTTAAAGAGATGGATAGGTAGGTTTACCCTTACGAGAACATGGCACCTTAAAATCCGACCACAATTGGTGAGTGCAAGCATTTGCGAAATGGCATCATGATTGGAGCCTTTTACAAAAGAGATTATTCATTTACATTACAATATATACAACATGTAGTTAGCGTTCCATCCATGTTAGCGCACACACTTGATGGTATTAGTCCTTAAACTGATGGTGTCAACGACTGTCCATGAATATATATCAAAATTTCCATCCATGCAATAATCATCGGAAAGACGAAAATGTACAACCAAAATGATATGTCTAAGGCGTAATGACACAAGGGGGCATCCATTGTTGACCTCAGGAAACCCCATCCCCTATACATACGCAGCATAAAAGCCAAGCCCCTAATGCAACTCAATACAATTGTAAATGCCTAGAAATCCCAGATTTATGAAACTCCTTTCCTTGACCCAAACATAGAAGAATGCAACACTAACTGATTGCATAACCAACTTTCACTTCTCTCCAAGTCAACTTATTGTTAAAGAATGGTTGCTCTACACCCTAAAACACATGTTTACATAAACAAATAGGAGAAAATATGTAAGCAAGCAATGCAACCACCTCAAATTGCGGGGTAAATCACGATACATCCATCATAATAGGCACCTTCAATGTTTGACTCCAGCCACAGAACCTTCAACTACTAGAGGATGACCCAATATATATGCCCACTAAAGGAGCAGAGTTGTTGAATTTCAAAGTTGTTGACCCCCACAAGTTTATTCCCAAGTCCAAATTTTCCATATTACTTAACCATACAACGCTTGACATTAAGGTACATCTCCTTACATATAGTAACAGAATCTTGCATTCTACTTCTTCTTCCATGAGTTGGGTTATCAACTATAAAATTAAGGATCTAAACATACCTTGACTTATTTTTCATATCCTTCCACATGACCCTTGGGGAACTCAACATTTTGTATGAAAAAAAGAGGACACATTCTTTCAACGTTAATTTTTTTTTGCCAAAAGATTGGAATTGCGAATAGATCATTATTTTGTTTAACAAAGCAACCATCCGTCTACTTCCATTTTTTCCCTTTCTGGAGTAGTTTCTCCTTGTTAATTCTAGTGAAAGATTTATTTTTCTATGTCAAATGTGTTGGGAAAACTAGTATAAGCTTCTGAAGCTAATCTGAAAATGGAAGGTACTTGAAAAGGGTGCAAGGTATCCATTTTCAATTATGTAAATGAGTGCAAAAATACTCTAAGTTTAAATATGAAAATCTGAGAACTTCATATTTCTAATACAGAGATAGACTGTAGGGGAATTTACTAGATATTTCACCTTTCAAAGAAAGGATGAATCCAGAGGCTACCTGGCCCTCTTACAGACTCTGCCTAAATAAATAATAGAAGTAAACACTCAGATTTAATTAAAATGATCTTTCTTTAAACTTGACGTTATGCGGAAATTTAACTTGCAAATGGTGTATGTCTTTTCACTGTTTATGTATCTTAAGTGTAATTGTTTTTGCTGAAACTTAACATGGGTATCAGCAACAATATTCAGAAATATAATATCAAAACACAACAGCAATATAATATAGGATTTTACCCCAACTCTTGGGCTACATCTCCTGGATCAAGCCTCCCAAAATGGGCTTGTCCTATTGTATTAAAAGCTCTCAAATGCAATACAAGATTATAAGTGTCTCAATAGAAAAATATGAATTTATAAACTGATTCAAAAGGCAGGAAAAATATAATAATGCCTTTTCAAATTCACTAAACAGTGAAAGATTACCATAAACAGTGATTTCTTCATCAATGTCCTGCTGGTGCTTTGAACTTCTTTGCAACTTTTTTGGGCTGTAGAAGTCCTCAAATTCCTTTGAAACCACTTCCAATGGATTCATAAGGTCTAAATTATCTGAAATAGAGCTTTTTTTCACCTCAAACTGATAACCACAACTCAAAACAGCTCAAACCCCAAAATGGCCATGGTGGCCCTGAAAACTCTCCTAAAGGTTTTCAACCTCTGAAAGTCTTCAAAAAGAGCTAAGACCTATTCCAATGGCTCTTGAATGTAGGAAATAGTCTAAAATGACTTTTGGTTCACCAAAAAAGGTTAACCAAAGCTCAACCAAATTCAAAACCCAAAATGGCCCTAGTGGCTCAAAAAGCTTCTCCAAAGCTAAACATGCTGAAAATGAGCTCCAATGGCTCTGAAACCTGCGCCATTAAGTCCAAAATGCTGAGAACATACGAAATCAAAAACAAATTCATTCCAAAAGGTTGAGTAATGAGAAATTTATGACCAAAACAACTTTGCCCCAATTTCCTCCACTAAATGTGGGGCAACTGCTAGTTAACTCCACTAAAAGTGGAAGTCCACCTAAATTTGGGAGTGCCTCCAGAATCTCCGCCATATTAAACTCCACTTAAATGAAGCTTAATTAAATATTAAACTTGAGATTAGGTTCCTTAAGCGCTCTTAATCATTAAGCTGCCACACTGGTCATATGATGAGGTTCCATGGGAGGAGGGCTAGCCCCTTCGTGCTCCGCCGAACCCACTCCACTAAAAGTGCAATAAATTCTTCATACGGTGTCTGTTTTTCGAACCGCTCACGGCGTTGGGATCATATCGCCGAGGCCTATCCCGTCGCTCAGGATCCAAATCAATTTGAGCATTTTCATTTTTGAGCTTTTTCCCAAGCTCAGATTTGAGCTCCTGATCAGAAGCAAAATAGGTTGCAAATTTTGCCTCAATCAATGAATATTATATTCTCTATAATAATGCGGAAAATTTTGCCAAAAGATTGGAATATATTTATTTTTTCCGATTTTCCCATCCCAATAAATAACCCAAACAAATCGCAATTTTTTCTGAGTTCTGAAAAAATCACAATTTCAAAAAAAACACTAGAGTATTTAATCAATGCCAATAAATCTTTCATGGATTTCCCTGCTTGAGTAGATGTCAAGTATGAGCAGGAGTGGCTGGCAGTAGAGGATGTCCTTAACCAGCCACTACAGGATGGACAAAGTCCTATACTAGACTTAGTACCCACCACTATGTTTGACTCCAGCCACAAAACCTTCCACTACTAGAGGATGACCCAATATATATGCCCACTAAAGGAGCAGAGGCATTGATAGTAGATACTAGATCATTTGACATCTTACACCTTTTATATATGTATCTTATTTTCATATGGTATGGCAATATGATTATATATTGTTGCTAGTTTATACATAATTTTAAATGAAAAAATGAAATATTTTTCATTTTTTAATGCTTAGCCATTTTTTGCCAAGTCATTTCCATTGTTTTCCCGAGTTGCTAAATTTCAAAGTTGTTGACCCCCACAAGTTTATTCCCAAGTCCAATTTTTCCATATTACTTAACCATACAACCCTTGACATTAAGGTACATCTCCTTACATATAGTAACATAATCTTGCTTTCTACTTCTTCATCCATGAGTTGGGTTCTCAACTATAAAATTAAGGATCTAAACATATCGACTTATTTTTCATCTCCTTCCACATGACCCTTGAGGAACTCAGCATTTTGTATGAAAAAAAGAAGACACATATTCTTTCAACGTTAAAAAAATTGCTCATTTTCTGATCCTTCTTGTGAGCTTTGGAGCTCTTTTTAAAAATCAATAAAGAAGCAATTTGGACATCAACACTTCAACATGGAACAGACCCCTCCCCCTCTTTCTTATAATATCAATCCAATATCTATACAACTTTCCACTTAATTTAAATGTGTACATGTAAACACATAATACCCTACATGTAAACACCTAGTGATAGCCTACATCTAAACACGTCATGGGTTTAGGAATTTTGAAATAGGCAATAAAAGCGTTCTATATTTATCTATAAATATACAATCTAAAAATATTGTTACATCCAAACCACATCAGTAGTAGCAAATTACAAAATACATAGATATAGAAAATCCATACCCCTTGCAAATACTAAGCACCATAGCCTAACTTCTAGCTTTTTACGTCTAACTTTTATAGTGGTAGTAGGAAACTACAAGATATATATATATAGAGAGAGAAAACCATTTCACCACAGCATATCTTCTTGATTACAAGTTACACGGTATCACAAACCGTAGGCACAAAGGACAACATGTTCCTCCCGTTGTCATAAAGTATTTGGTAGTTCTGCTGTTGAATGTTACTGAATATTGACATCCCATTGCTGGGTAACATTGCAAGGCATGCTATGCCACTACCTGCATCAGTATATATGTAGTTCTCTTTTGGCAAATTGAAATCTATTAATCCGCTCCCTTAAAGAAGGATTGTTGTAATTTCTTGTAATGATTGAACAAGTTACAAGAACGATTGCCACTTCTTTACCAAGTCCTTCAAATATGAGGCTATTGATTCTTATCCTAAGGGGAAAAGCACTTCTGCAACAAATGTTCACAGATGTGCAGAGCTCACTGTTGAGGTCACGCTGAAAACTCAAAACTATGTGAAGAAAACTAGGGAGCTTGTACAACTTAGGAATACAGGAAAGACAAACGAATATGAGATGTGTACACTTCAAGCTTTAATTCAACATCAGAAGATGATTCTTCAACAAAAATTGAAGAGGCTACCATGGTTACAAGGAGGTTGAAGGAGTTATTGGAAGCTTAAAAAACTCCATCCTATGATGTGGGGAGTGCAGGTGGCTGTAGATTTGTTCCTAGTAACGAGAGAATTTTGCAACATCTCAAGCAAGGACTAGTAGTAGATGTGCATATGCATGAAGCTCATTGTCATGTAGAAGATAGTATTCCCGTTGTCATAAAGTATTTGGTAGTTCTACTGTTGAATGTTACCAAATATTGACTACCATTAAATATTGCAGCAGAAGTATTTCACATATTTCTGTATATGGTTCAACAGAGGGAACTCCTACTTTATGGCATGACTGAATGGATAGATCTCATGTTGAACAGGTTTCCTGGTGAGCACTTAGCTAAGACAAGCATAGGAAAACACAGAACAACGAGGTGAGGTGGACATAAGAGTTATTTGTTTGGGTTATTCCTTCTCAAAATTGGACAACAAATTATTTTGGCAGCCATCTGTGGTAATAAAGAGCTCTGACCTACAGTAATCTCTTCAGATTTGTGTGGCTCGGAATTGCAGAACCGTGGAGGATTGTTTAAGGGCCAAGAGGCCTTATATAAGGCCCTCTCTTCTAGCCGCAGAGGCAGCATTATGTGAAGAATTTTGAAGTTTGAACTGTGTAGAATCTTGAATTACAGTCACCTTGAATGCTACCCTCGGACCTGTGGTAGCTCTTGTGTGAAGTTTTAGAGGCTTGGACCATGCACCTAAAATATTTTATGCACTTTCTTCAAGGTACCTCTATTTTCATGCTCATAAGGATTGTTACAAGGAACTGAGCAGGCAGTATGGAGAACAAATAGCAAAAGCTATGATGGATGTTTAGGATCAAGTTTTACAGTAAAAAAAATGCTACATTGGTGTAGTATAAACGCAACGAAATGTTTTAAGAAACTGAAGATTGTCCACTCAGTAAAATTGAACTCCGCAAGCAAGTGAGGTGCCAAATATGCTGAGTATGGAATCTGAAACAGTCTACTGGGAATGGTATTTGTAGTGGAGATAACCATGCAACAGGCAATGTCCACACATACAGAACTGGTACCAAGAAACAAGGGAAAGAAAGCAATCTCATATGTTACATTAAGATGTGGTGTAGAAATTTTACTTCTGATTTAGTACATTAAGGTGTTTCAAGTAGAAATTATTGGAGATAAATTGAATGCATTAGAAAACATGATTGAGGACTGTGGATCAATGTTATACAATACACTCAAGGATCAATAGGTGTGTACTGCTGGACAGTAGAAAAAGGTGGTTACAACTATAATCTCCATCATTAAGACTGTTAAAATCTCTCTATTGTTCCCAGCTTAACACCAAGCATCTTGGATCAAACTGTTAAAAGCATTCCCTTTAATCAAAGAAAATCAAGCTCTATGGATGTGAAGCCAGTCAATGATATCTAATAAATATTTCATGTATTTTACTTTTCAAATCTGCCTCATTTAATCCAATTCGAAACCTGGTTAGATAGATGGGCCAGTTCAAAAACCCAATTCTGGTTTTTAAAACTATGGGTGCAACATATCATCCAATAGGATGCAACAACCTCATCATAGGGGTGCCGCAACACTTTGACATTCTCCAATGACACAAAATTTTAAAGAAAATAAAAGGGCAATACATAGATGAATCTCATTATCAAAAACCAACAAAAGTATTGACTTCATCTAGCCCAATTAACTTGGAAGCAGCAAAATCACCTAGCTCATTTACATGTTCATCTTGTTGCTCATGTAGGACTTGAAAAAAGAGAAGCAAATCTAAATGAAAGAAATACCTGTCCGTCATAACAGGAGATGGGGTCCAACTTTGCTGGTGCCTAACCACAATCCATCTTGATTTCAGAACATCAAGAAAAATATAATTGTTGTTCTCCTCATTAATTGTTTCCAGACCTAATATATTCGTGATATCCAAATTTGTGGCCTCTTTATTCTCGGGAGAACTTCTGGTTACAGTGCCACCTAGACTGACTGGAGAACCAAAAAATCTGCTTCTCAAGGATGTGATTGTCCTCTTAGCATGAGAATTTCTAGCAAACAGTGCTGACTGAAATGAATGTCTTGGAATATGTCGTGAAACCAAACCACAAACATAATTCAGTGACTTAACAAGAGCTCCCCAGGTAAATGCTGCAGATGTTGAGGTTGGAGAAGATGAATTGATAGATGCAGTCGATGCTACATGATGACTGTTTGCAGACTGCACCCATGGAGAAGCCTTCTTGTTGGTAATGGCATTGCACTCAGCAATTAGATTCACACAAAACAAATCAATCTGCTCTAGAGTCTCTATCCTAGGTATATACCTGCATCAACCATCAAATATTTGGGGAAAAGAATCAAATGTGTGAAACAGTCAGAGGAAATTTTGCAAATGAAATTGGATCTATATTAACTGTTGAAAATGACACACAGAAAAACAATCTTTTGTTTTATAACTATTTTGGCAATGTATGTTCAGAAGAATCAAATTTTGAAACAGCAAGAGGAAATTTTGCAAATATATTTGGCTCAGTATCCCCAATTGAAAATGACAGAGGATAACGATCCTTTATTTTATATTATTTTGGCAACATATGTTCAGAAGAAATTAAAAAATGGACACAAACCCACACACAAAGCATACCTGCAATATTTGCACATGTGACAACCATATGACAACAAACTGTATATACATCTTGAATATCTATATTTAATATATGTATCATCAAAACTGAGGTGTTTGATAACACAATAAAGACAACTGTCTATCATTTCATCTTTTTTTACAAGTCAAAAAATCTGTTAATGATATGTACCTGAAGCAATAGAATATTTTCATATAAACTTGAGCCGTAATGTAAAAAGAAAAAGGAACCAATTATTGCATATCTCTACTATAGAACAAGAACTATACGAAACAGTACTAGAATAAACTCACCTAAATATATATCGTTTGAGAAGTGCTACACACTTTGCAACAACTGGAGGGCTGTTCAGTCCAAATAAATAAAATGTATTAGCAGTTTCTTAGGAAATGAAAACAATAGACAACTTTTATATTAAAGACTACGAAAAGCAAACCAAAATAGAAGATGAGACTTAGCTGTACCAGCAATCCATTAATCAATACACAAGACTTATAATGAAGATATCAACAATAGGCAATACTATATATCAAGGTACAATAATCCCAATAGTTTTAAAACTTGGAACTGGTCTTTGAACTGGACACCTATCAAACCAGACTCAATGGACCCACTTTTAAAAAAACACATAAAATAATTAAAATTTTAATGAAAAAAATACTTTTAAGATTCCAATCCACTAGAGACAAAATCTGCAAAGTTTGTTCATCTTTATACCATGTCAGGGTGAATATGTCAAAATGGCACTAAGTATAATACATACCAGCAACATAACACATAAACGATATGTCTCTGAATGGCCTTTAGAATCCAAAAACCAAGCTACTGGGCCACTCATCAAACTTGTCCCAATCTCTACCAACAACTTGTGGTTGAGTATCTTTACGTAGGAAAATATCAACCAATCATTTGTACTCAAATATTCTCAACATACGTTGCTTCCATGTATTGTAGTTCTTACCAAGATATCTTTGGGTAAATTACAACGTGATGTTAAGTCAATAGGTGATCCTTACACAAAAGAATATAAAACAAAGAACAAATCTTTAACAACCCTCTATCAATTTTTATTTTTATTTTTATTTTTGGTATTCTGTCGGTAGGGAATCAGAGATGTAGACATATGCAGAAGCAAGACAATCTCAGGTCTTGGTAATTTGAGAGAGACTAGAGGAGCCATAAAAGATAGGCTCTTTGGCATCCATTTTAAATAGTGATTGGATAAGACAATAAAGAGTCTTAGTGTATGCTAGTAGAGCTTTGAGAGGAGTTCTTAGGGTCATCTTGTCATATTAGAAGCCATCTATCCCTAAGTCAACTTTCAACCTACTGAAGGCTTGAAACTGACAGCCAGCAGGACATTCATAACAAAGGACTATGTGCCTTAAGAAAGGAAACAGGGCAAGGCAATACTTTTTATAGTATTTCATTTTTTGAAAACCCTGAAGTCTCTGATTGGTTGCCAACGATTATAGTTGGGTGCTCTTATCTTTTTAATTTGGATTCAAGGGTACTTGAGCATGGCCCACAATTGCTTCCTTACTCTGAGGCTTAAAAGGTAGGCTATATGACTTGCCATCATGATTCACTGATAGAAGTTCCAAGGTCATGAGTCACCTATCTGTGAGGATCATTTTTCCTAGCTCAAAGGTGTAAGGCAGCCAACCAGGTTTTCTGTGCAGCATTTATAAAGAATAACAACCTTCTTCATTGGTAAGGCATAACAAGGTTGTCTTTAATTGACATTATTAAGCACCCGGTGGCATTCAGTACTTTTGTAACTCACCCAGCAGCATACCCCTATGAAATGTAATTGATTAATTACAAATATTCTTGTTACTGGATACCATAATTTAGGATGTACAGTACCACATAGAAAATCATCAATGTTATCTGATAACATGATCCCAAGAGTTTCCAAACCATTTTCTAGTGAATAACTTGCACTCCTATTTTGGCATTACAAATTCTCAATGTGTTTTTTTCAATAGTTTAGATTTAAGAGTTTCCAAATTAATTTTTGGTTTATAACCTTTACTCTTGGTTTGGCATTACAAATTCTCATAATTTTTCAATAGTATAGATTTAATAATTTGAAAATATTTTGCAATACATATTATATCGATCATGTTATAAAAGAGAGTTGTTTCGAAAATCCATTTTTTTTTCCATGACCTTCACTCCTGCCATGGCCTTACAAGTTGTGTTCATAACCTTCACTCCTGCCATGGCTTTACAAATTGTGTACTTTATATCTCTGTTTTAAAAATCGGTTGTTTCGACTCCGACCAGGCCTGGTCGATCAAGCCATTAGGGTGGCCGGTCCGACCAGGTACAAAACCAGCTAGGTTGGCTGGTTTGTTACCGAGCCGACCGGTTTTTGTACCAGCTCGGCCAACTTGGTAACAAACTAGCCAACCAGGCCTGGCCCAAGTTAACTTGGCCGAGCCAAAACTGCCGGCCGGTGGGCCCAAAAAAACGAATTTTGTGGACTTGAAACCGGATTTTATTCTGCTATTAGGTTTTTTTTAGGTTGTCTAACCCCTCCCCATGCTATTTAACTAACCCAACCCCTCTATTGAGCTCACATCTTTCTCATTCAATTTGCTTGAGAATTTGTGAGAGTTTTTCGAAGATTGTGGAGTTGGTTTTGGAGCAGCTTTGAGGAGTCTTTTGGGCAAGTTTTGGAGCAGCAATGAGGAGCTTATTGGGCAAGCTTTGGAGCAGCATTGAGCTAGAGGAAGCTAGAGGCTAGAGGTATTTATTTTTTCTCTTCTAAATCTACATTTGTTTGTTTTATTTATTTAGCAAATCTAGCATTTGCCATTTGCATTTGCATAGTTTTTGGCATTTGCCATTTAGTGAAAGAAATGAACATAGAATGAATAGTTTTTTTTTTGTTTTCATGTTCAGATTTAAACATTTTATTTCCAAGTCAAAAACTCAGTCCAAAATGGCACCTAGAGCAAAAGACTCTGCTTGGGCATATGCTGAAATGGTTGGGGATCAAATGTTCTGCAAATTTTGCAAGAAAAAAATTAAGGAGGGTGGAGGGGGCATTCATAGACTGAAACTACATTTGGCTGGTGTTAAAGGCCAAATTACTGCATGTGAAGCACCAAACATTGGGGAAATTAGGAAGCAATTGAAAGAACAATTTGACAAGTTTGAGCAAGAGAAAAATAGGCAAAAAGAAATACAAGCTGAAATTGGGAGGAAGAGGAATCTACAACATATGATGGCTGCCAACTCAAGTTTTGAATCTTTTGATTATGAGGGTTCTTCATCTATCCCTTCCACTGATGCATCAAAAAACCCTTTTCGCTATGTTCCTCCCTCTATGGAGTCTATTTCTGAAAAGGGTAAGGGTGCAATGAGAAACAAGGGTACTATCAAAAGTTTTTTTGTGCCCTCATCTCCCTCTGATAGTGCAACTGCATATGGTCCTAGTCCTCCAACTGTGCAGCCCACTTTAGATGCTCAGTGGAAAAAAGAATTGAGAGATGTTGCTTGTGAGTACATTGCTAGATGGTGGTATGATGCTGATATTCCCTTCAATGCTACTCGTTCACCATATTATGAACCTATTTTTGATGCCATATATGCTGCTGGAAAGGACTTCAAACCTCCTACTATGCATGAGTTAAGAGGATATTTTTTGCAAAGAGAGATTGCAAACATTGATGATTATTTAAAAGAGTTCAAAAACTCATGGGCACGTACAGGATGTACCATCATGTCAGATGGATGGACTGATCAGAGGAAACGTACCATCATAAAATTTCTTGTCTTTTGCCCACGGGAAACCATGTTTCTAAGATCAGTTGATGCATCTGATAGGGTGAAAGATGCACAGTTGTTGTTACAGCTTTTGGATGAGGTTGTTGAATAGGTGGGGGTGGAAAATGTTGTTCAAATCATCACAGACAATGCCTCTAACTATGTTCTTGCTGGTAAATTGTTAGAGGAAAAACACCCAACCATCTTTTGGACCCCATGTGCTGCACATTGCATAGACCTCATGCTTGAGGATATTGGAAAAATAGACTGGATCAAGAACACTGTAGAGCATGCCAAATGCATCACAAAATATATTTACAATCACTCATGGATTCTGAGTCTGATGAGGAAATACACATGGGGCAAGGAACTTATTAGGCCTGCCATCACTAGATTTGCAACAAATTTTTTGACATTGCAATCTATGGGTGCCCAACATAGAAACTTGCAAAAGATGTTTTCTAGTGATGAATGGAATGAAAGTCAGTGGTCTCGCAAAAAGGATGAAAAAGATGTGAAAAGGAAATTCGTTGAAGAAATATTTTGGAAAAAGGCAGTAGAGATTGTGAAATTTGCTGAGCCATTGGTTAAGGTGTTGCGCTTGGTGGATGGGGAAAGATTGGCTATGGGCTTCATTTAAGAGGCTATGGATCAAGCAAAGGAGCAGATAAGGGCAGCATGCAAGGAAAGAGTGGATAATTATGGGCCCATTTGGAAAATCATTGATCAGATATGGAACAATCAACTCCATCGCCCGATACATGCAGTTGGGTATTTCTGAACCCAAGGTATCATTATAAAGCTCAGGAAACAGGAGCTTTGACTGGGGAGGTTAGAGATGGATTGATTGACTGCATTGATCACATGATCCCCACAGAGAGTGAGCAGTTGAAGATACACAAGCAGATCACTATGTTCAACCATGCCACTGGTACCTTTGGCAAGAACCTTGCAAGGATTGCAAGGGAATCAGATGAGCTAGGTAAACAAAGAATTTCAATTTTCAAATTTATATTTTATAATTTATTATTTTGTATAATTGTTTATAAAATTATAATTTCAATTTCATAGTTGGATATAAATTGTTGAGCTAACTGAAACTCATTTTTTGCAGCACAATGGTGGGAGGCATTTGGTAGCCACTGTCCTGAATTGCAGAGGTTTGCAATCCACATTTTGAGTCAAAATTGCAATGCTTCTGGGTGTGAGCGCAATTGGTCTGTCTTTGAGAGGATTCACACACACAAGAGAAACCGTTTGGAGAAAAAATGGTTAAATGATCTAGTGTTTGTCCAGTACAACCTCCGACTAAGACGGAACCAATTGCTGAACAAAAGACCTGATTCAGATCCCATTGTGTTGGAGGATATTGATCCAACATCAGATTGGGTAGTGGAGTCTTGTCCACCAGAGTTTGACATAGATGGGGGGATTGACTTCGATTTACTGATGGAGGATACTATGCTCAATGTAGATCCACTAGTAGCAGACCCAGTCCCAAGCCATCCAGTTGTAGGTGCAGGCACTTCCTCTAGTCAGCCACGACAGAGATGCATAGCTCGTATATCTGATTCTCAAGGTGGTAAGGGCAAGGGTATAGTTCCAGTTGAGGATGTTGATTCAGAGGAGGAGGTGGAGCGAGTGTCTCCCCCCTTTGGTTCAGATTTTGGGGAAGAGGACATTGGCTTGTCACAGTCAGATGACTAGCAGTCGTTACTAGTGACTATTCATGTTTTGTTGTAGAGGCCATTTAGAGCCTCCTTAGTTATGTTTTTTGTTTTGATCTCTATATCATCATCATGTATTGGTATTTGGACATTGCACTGGGTGCAATTTTTATATAATGGATATATTCATGAGCCTACTTTGATCATATGTTGTCTTTTGTCTATATTGTAATGCTTTGTGTTTGGAAACATGAATAAAAATATTTAAATTTATGTTTTTGTACAAAAAAATTAATATTTAATGTATTTTTTACAAAAACCGAGTCATTGAAACTGAGTCGACCGAGTCATTACCGAGTCATTACCTCGGCCTGGTAGCTGATCGATTTCGTTTTTTAAAACATTGCTTTATATATGGCACATAAATATTTTGATAGCTATCCACATTTATCAGCAATTTCATTATATCACTGAGTTGGTTTATTTTTGTCTGTGGTACTTGCAGATGGTCTGCAATAGCCTCACAGTTACCAGGGAGAACAAACAACGAGATCAAGAATTTGTGGAATACACATTTGAAGAAGTGTTTGTTGAAGATGGGTCTCGATCCCTCAACCCATGCACCTAAATCAGAAGTCAATCCCAGTGCTCCAGAGGGGTACGATTCCTTGGCTCTGACGAGGCACAAAGCACAGTGGGAAAATGCAAGACTTGAAGCAGAATCTCATCTTTCCAGAGAATCACTGATCATGTCCTCTAATTATTCTACTGGTTATCACACCAGTAACATAGTGGATATGATGACAATGCCTAGCAATAACCCGCCCACCGATTTTTTCTTAAAGATATGGAATTCAGAAGCAGGTAAGGCTTTCAGGAAGGAATCTAGCACTAGGATAATCAGTAAGATTTATGACAATTCATATCATGTGTTTGATAAAAATCATCCTAATGGACTAGGATACAATCAGGTTCTATCCTATGAAATTCCAAAGACACCCAGATCCTCTGCCTTAGTTTCTTCCTCAAGCTATGCTTCTACTCTAAATAGTTGTGATGAGTCCCTGAACCCAAATGATAAAGATAAGGATAATGGCCCCCGACAGTGCAATTCTGCATCAACTAATCGGCAAATTCAAATTTCTCCCTATCTATAAATTTGTCTATTGCATCACAAGGGCTAGGTTAGATGGTAAAGCAGGCATATTTTATAACCCTGCCAGCGTTTAAATCCTCCTCGAAGCCTCATCGCCGCCATTTTTTTCACTGTTTCAGGAACCTCAGAATGAGGCTTCAGAATTGGGTCTTGCTTGGGCACAGGGAATGATCAATCCACAGATGTCTGGAGTGTGAGGGTTGTCTGAGAAAAATGCCTCTGGAAACTTTTGGGTAATAGTGAAGACGTCATAGAGGGTTTGGATTTTCCTTGATGATTTTCAGGCAGAGTAGAAGCAACACCTCTTGCTGGGGAAAGACTGTTACATATCAAAGGAGGAAGTGGGGAGGAGACTAGATAAGTTAGCTGACATTTTCTATTGAATGGATCTATAGGATTGCCTCTGGAACATCATCTCCTTGTATTGCAATGAATTCATACAATGTACATACAAAGTTAAAACCCGTGCTATTGAAAGGTTTGACCAAAAAAAGATAGAACCCTGAAAAAATAATACAAGATAGCAAGAGTAAACTCGCCTTGGGATAAGCCTTGACAAATGCAACTAAGTGGATGTGGAATGCTTTTCGAAAACGGAATGTGTTGTTGCCTTTGGAGGCCTTGTCCTTGCCACTTAGCACTACATCATGCAAGAGACTGATTTTCAAGTCTGGCTTCATGCACAACGTCTTCTCATCAGGTGCCATGGTTTTCTCCAACAACAATCCTTTAGGGAAAATGTGCTTCATTTGTGCCGGATGATACATAAATCTCCTGCAAATTAGTTTAGGGTTTACTCTTAGTTGATGATACAATAGAATTGAAGCATACCTGTTACGGTCTTCTAGTTATAAGCATTGTAGGTACGAGAGGAGAAAAAGAAACAGTTTGCGGACTAAACTGAGACATACTTGTGGGTAATTGTTTCGACTTGGGGACAGATGTTACAGAAGCTACTAATTGTCTTTCGGAGCCAAAGCAATCTAATGGTAGCTTCCATGGAATAAAAAAACTCTGCCAGCATTGCATACCTATACAACTCAGAAAACTCTGGCAGCATTGCATACCTAGGGACTGGATTCGGCAAAATGTAGAAGATCATGTATAATCAACTCCTCTGAGTATTATCATTTGACTGGTTTTTCCCGCCAATCCTCCTTGGCCATACGCGCGAGGTGGAAAATGAACTTTAATGAAAATCCCAAAACTTTTACGATTGTCATAATTATTATGCAAAAAAAAATATTATTTGATTAATAATAAATATTTTATAAAAAATATTATTTGATTAATAATAAATGTTTTAATTTTTGTTAAAGCTATTAAAGGTTAGATCTTAGACTTTTTAATATTATTAAAGGTTATAAATGGTCTAATTTTTTCTTGATGGGATCGATTAGTTTTAGAGATAACGCATTGAGGAAGTTCAAGGAATGGAGAGGCACTGTACTCCTATATGGTTTATATGTGGCCCTAGTGTTAGTACTAGGATGTGACATGTCATGTAACATGGTGGAGTAGGGGGTAATTGTGTTGCACATGAGTTGCATTGAAAACATGGGAAATAAATCAATCAAGGGTGAAAATATTTGGGTCTTGAACCCAATGATGAATGAAAAAGGGTTTTAGTCAGGTTTTGGAAGTTTACCTCGAAAATTTTGGAGTTTACCCATTGAGTAGTTCATTCAAAGAATCATTACCCCTAGCCTATGGAAAACACCAATGAGAAATGGTGATGGATAAGCATGATACCATATTGATGGGAATGATGATGTTAATTGATGATGCTCGTAGAGGATGCATGGAAGAAGTAGAAAACAAAACATGGACCCAAAATAGAGGTCATGCAATGACATAGTAGTGCCATATGGAAAAGAAGATGGTGACCATGTGGAAAGGGGGTTTTACGAGGAGTAAAAAATTCATTTAAGTGTTAGGAGGCCTTTATTTTAGACCCAATGTAGTATTTAAAATTTATTTTTGTTAGGGAGTTAAAGTATAGAAATGAATCAAAGAAGTTCCATAAAAACTTCCCTTCGAGGAATATTTTGCCTCCCTCCATTGACAAGTGCTGATAGTTGGACCTAATGAGATGGTGACATCAACCAGGAGGAAAGGTCAATTAAAAGAGTCAATAGCTAGTGACATCAACATGATGTCATACAACTGAAAATTTCAATCAAGTGGAAGTGAATATAATCATATCCCCCTTAAGGAATATTTTCTCGTAGGTGTTTTACAAACCAACCATAGAAACCAATGGATGATTTTGATGGGCATGACATTAAGGTGATGTCAGCCGAATAAGAATCATATGGAGGGAAAGGATATGGATATTTTTTGGCCTTAATAGTAAAGCCAAACAATGGTATTTGAAGGAGCGACTGAGGAAAGACAAGGGCAGCATTATGATCATCTAGGAAACCAAGATCCATGAAGCTAAGCTCAAAGGGATAGTTCTAAGTTTCAAGCTACCATATGAAGTGATTGCACTCGACTCTAGAGGAAGTGTGGGAGGACTAACCATTTTGTGGAACCCAATGGAAGTTGTCTTTGAGGATTGAGTAAGTAGTCCCTGAATGCTTACAGGGCGCTTTAGACACATAGGATCCAATGATTGGGTTCTCCTTACTAGGGTTTATGGGCCTCATACCCTAGGGGAGAAAGAGGTCTTCCTCCACAACCTAGCCAGTATGAGAAGAGAATTTCAGGAAGAATTATGGATAGTAGGAGGGGACTTTAACATGATAACGTCCCTCGAAGAGAAGAAAGGAGGAATTCACCGACATGACCCAAATATGGATATGTTCATGGATGAAATATCAGAGCTCAAAATGGTGGACCTACAAACCAACAACAAAACCTTCACTTGAAACAATCAGAGAGGGGGTCAAAATCAGATTTCATCTAGATTGGATTGATTCTTGGTCTCGGAACAGGTCATCTCCAGAGACATATACATGGAAACCTCCATTCTCCCCAGAATGGGCTCGGAACACTGGCCAGTAAGTTTGGAAATTGACCTCAAAATAGGACCAAGAAATAATCCCTTCATATTTGAATCATTTTGGCTCTGAGACCCTAAGCTATTGGGGCAACTCAGAGAATGGTAGAAGAAAAAAGAAGTGGTGGGAAGAAATATTATGCATACATTCCAACTCAAGCTAAAAGAGATCAAGAAAAGGATTAAGAAGAGGAACAAAGAGGACTTTGGCAACATCTTAAAAGACCAGGAGGAGTTAAAGAATAAGATAGAGACTGTACAACTGTAGATTATCATAGAGGGCAGATCAAAAATTATAGTAGAAGAAGAGGGGCGGCTCATAATGCAGCTAGAAGAACGCTGAAAATAGGATGAGATACTCTGGAAGCAGCAATATGGAGTCAACTGGTTGAGGGAAGGAGAGAAGAACACACGCTTCTTCCATAAAGAAATGGTCCAACACAGACAACATAGCAGGATCTTCTCACTGAAAAATGAGGTCGAAGACATAATAGTATGTCATGAGGACATGGAAGAACTGGTTGTACATCACTTTAGGATTACAAATTCAACGAATTAGGATTTGATAAGGGAGTTCGTCATTTTTGTTGAAGGCTCCTTGCGGGAGGAGGAAACCTTTGTTTGCGTGGTTGTCTGCTTCCTTGTTTGAACCTCCGAGTATGTGAAAAAATTAGTATGAGGAGAAGTCTAACAGTATGTACTTCAACCTTCGAAGGCTCTTGTTTAGGATAAATTCTCAATGTGGACTTGAATCAGTTAACTGAAAGTGATAAATTCAGTTAGCTAGTGGATTTCCATATAGAGGTAGTTGGTGAGGCATGTAGAGTAATTCTAGTTGTAACAAAGTTCTAAGTGAAAAGGTGCATTATTTAATGCAAGTTGTAAATTATTTAACTCAGTTAAGTGAGTTAAACTCAGTTATGCTAGTTGTAACTGAAGATACACTAGTGAGAGATCAAGTGAATTAAATATTAATTAATTCACAATCAGTGATCTCACATGCAACTGAGGATTTACTATTATTAGTTGCATGCATGTCAGATCCAGTGGAGACCCAGTTGAGTTCTAGGTGAAAGGGAAGTTGACTATCAGTGGTAGGTTTATTGGGTTGCACACATGCAACCAAACACCCATCGGAGTGGCCATGATACTTGATTAGGTTGACAAAATCAAAGGAGAACCCAAAGGTAAGAAGGACTTTATAGAGAAACGAGAGGTTAACCCTGTCAAAGGCATTTACCATATCAAGCTTGATCAACATCCCTTGCTACTTTCGATGATGGTTGGAATGCATTACTTCCATTTGATGGCAGAAATAGTTACAATTGTTGTCATGAATAATGAAGAAGAGTTATATGTATAACTGGGGGTGGAGGAGACCCTCCAGATACAAATTCTCAAATGCTGGAAATGAAAAGGAATATGTAGAGGAAAGAGCGACTGAGGAAAGACAAGGGATTAGGGATTAGGGACTTAGGGGATTTAGAAGTTAAGGATTATAGAGGTTAGGGGTGAGGGGTTAATGGTTAAGCATTAAAAGTTTAGGGGTTAAGGGGTTAGGGGTTTAGGTGTTAGTTGTTTAGGGGTTTAAGGGTTTAGAAGTTTAGGGTTTTGGGGGTTAAATGGGTTAGGGTTTTAGGGGTTTAGAGGGTTAAATGGGTTAGGGGTTGGGAATTAGGGCTTAAGGGGTTAAGGGTTAGACGTTTAGGGTTTACGGGGTTAAATGGGTTTAGGGGTTTAGAGGTTTAGGGGGTTAGGGGATTTAGCAGTTAAGGATTTTAGGGGTTAGGGGTTAAGGGGTTAAGGGGTTAGATGTTTAGGGGGTTAAATGGGTTAGGGGTTTAGAGGTTTAGGGGGTTAGGGGATTTAGCAGTTAAGTATTTTAGTGGTTAGGGGTTAAAGGGGTTAGGGGTTAGGTTTTGGGGGTTAGGGTTTGGGGGTTAAATGGGTTAGGTTTTTAGGGGTTTAGGGGGTTAAATGGGTTAGGGTCGGGAATTAGGGTTTAAGGGGTTAGGGGTTAAAGGTTTAGAGGTTTAGGGTTTAGGGGGTTAAATAGGTGAGGGGTTATATCCATTTATTAGGTGAACAAGGCATAATCTAGTTGTAGTAACCATAACTTGGTCAAGTTGTTATAGTCAAGGAAAGACTTGGTTGAGTTCCCAAGTTCCAAAAAATTAAGGGTAATTGTGAAGGCATGAGAACTAAGGAGTGTCAGAGTGTGCCAAGGAATGAAAAGGCATGCTAATACATGCTAGAAAGTGTCAATGGATGTTGAGGAGTGTTAGGGAATGCCAGGACATTGCAAGGGAGAATTAGGTCAAAATGAATGGAAATGAACGAATAACAGTGTGTGCCAAGTAGTGCCAACAAAATCCAAGTGTCTCAAGGATAAATTGTGTTAGGGGAAGGTTGGAATAAGACTTGTAGGAGGTAAGCCTATGGTTACGTAAAGGGTTGCACAAAGTAGTTTCAGACAAAGGGAAAATTTGGGTTGGGCACAACATTTATTTTCCATTGACTTGGTTGGGTTCCCAAGTCGCAAAAAAAGTAAGGTTATCTATGACGGCATGAAAGCTAAGGAATACCAAGGTGTGTTAGGGAATTCCTAGAAGTACTAACACATGTTAGGCAGTTCCAAGGCATGATAGGCATGCCAAGATGTGGCAGGTGCCAGGGTGTGGCATGAATACATGCTAGGGAGTGTGAGGGCCAAGTGTCAAGGAAACACAAGGGAGCACTAGTTTAAAATTCATGGAAATGAAGTATCAACCAGTTCCAGGTGTGCTAAGAAGGGAGTGACACAGTATTGTAGGAACTGCCAAGGCATGTTAGAGTGCTAGGGAAGCATACAAAGATGTTCCAAGTGCCAAGGTATGCCAATGCGTGCTAAGGAGTGGTAGGGAGTGCCAGGAAAACATAACATAGCATTATTATTAGCTCTTAATAATAATTAGACCCTAAATAACAACTTATTCTCTTGCAGCACTTAATTTCAGTTAACAGGTGTGGTAGATCAGCTACCTGAAGGAATTACACAATTCCTAGGGTTTACTGGTGTTCATGCATGGAGGACTCAAGTCAGGACTCAAGTGGCAGAGTTATGATGGAGTTGGTGAAGTAGTTCATGGAGTTTGTTTCAGTTTAACTACATCCTTAGAGTTAAACTCAATTGAACTAATTGTGTCTATTTCTAACTGATTGGTACATTAGTGGGAGTGGAGTGAATTAATTATTTAAATTGTTTCACAAATAATAACTCATTAATCAACTAAACAGAGACAACAGTTAACTACTTGCATGGGAGTTTCAGTGGAGACTCAGTGGAGAGATAGGTGAACGGGCAGTGTGACTATTAGTTGTGACTATGTTGATGCATCCAATGCATCACACATCCATTGGAGATGCCAATGAGGATTGCACAGTCAAGGCAAGGGTAATTTGAAGTCATTCAGAGCTATTCAAATCAGGGTCAACCCAAATAAATTTGATTTGGGAGTTCCACTACAACAACATTTTCCCCACAACAAGCACAAGATCAAGCCAACATGTGTGATGTGTGCGTTTAAAGAGATGGATAGGTAGGTTTACCCTTACGAGAACATGGCACCTTAAAATCTGACCACTATTACTGAGTGCAGGCATTTGTGAAATGGAATTATGAGTGGAGCCTTTTCCAAAAGAGATTATTCATTTACATTACAATATATACAACATGCAATTAGTGTTCCATCCATGTTAGCGCACACACTTGATGATATCAATCCTTAAACTGGTACAAAAAAAATGATTTTATATATTCACATACGGGACAGTCACAAGATGTCAACAAAATCACATACTTATCGAAATCCTCAACTAGGAATATGCTAGATTGCTTCTTAATGTGCTTTCAACTAGGTAGGCATCAATGACAATCATTACAATGGGTTAAGGGGATCTAAGAGAGAATTATGTAAGGAGTTCCTTCTAGGTAAAGGCCATTTGTATTAATATTGTTAAAGAGGGTGGCCTACAAGGATACATTGGTAGCTACTGACGCAAGAGCATAATTTCAACAATTTATTTCAAAATTCATATTTTTCCTCCATAAGGTCTTAGAGATTTACAGAAGAGGAAGTTGGTTTCCTTGTTGCCCTATAGTTTTGTAGAATTTCTAACTTCATATTTGGGATAGGAAATTTTAGTAATTTCAGGCATAAGTTAAAATGTTTTTTATTTTTTATTTTTAAGGCCTCCTAGTCATTAGGAAAGTTGAGTCTTATGATTAGGATTACTTGTGGCATCCTATGTATTTTTCAAACTCCAATACACCAAGGCAAATATGTGGAGGACATTTGGGGGAAATGTGATTGTCCATCAAATGTAGATCAGATTTGGGGAACTTGTAGCTCTTTTCCTTGGACCCTACTAGTTCTTAGAGGTTGTATTTGAAGCGGTTAGCAGGAAAAAGCATAATATGCCCAAGAATATTAGCGTTGGAGCACCTATGGTTTGGGATAAAGGATAAGGGGTTCTAGGAGTTAATGGGTTTAGGAGTAAGGGGTTAAGGGTAAAGGTTAAAGGGTTAGGGCTTATGGGATTTAGAGGTTAGGGGGTTTAAGGGTTAGAGGTTAATGGCTTAGTGGTTAAGGGATTTAGGGGTTAATATTAACCATCAAGGGCTTACATGTCAGGGGATTTAGGGGTTAAGTGCCTAAGGGTTATGTTATTTAGGTGTCAGAAGGTTAAGGGGTTAGGGTTTAATGAGTTTAGGGGTTATGGGTTATGGGTTAAGGGTCAAGGTTTAAGAGGATATGGGATTAGGGTTTATGGGGTTCAAGGATTCTAAGTTAGTGGTTAGGGGTTAAGGGGTTAATGGCTTTGGGTTTAGGGGATCAAGGGGTTAATTTGTTATGAGTTATGGGTGTAGGGATTAAGGGATTGTGGCTTTGGGGTTAAAGGGATAGGGAATTTAGTGGTTATGGGTTAAGTGCATATGGGTTGTGATAATGTGGCCCCTAATCCCCTTGTCACAACTATTGGGGGTTCCCCTATCAATTTCTCTTATTGCCTTACCTATAGGTCCCCTAGCCCCTATTCCATAAGGCCCTAAGGCTCCTTCTCATTCTCTAATGTTAGGATTATAGATCTCAGTAAACCATGCTCGAACCTCTCACTTCTACCCATCCATGCTACCCTTATGTCCCCTTTCCCTGCTTAATACACCAAAAGACCCCCCTCCCCCAAAATTCATGAGAATTGAACATTTGGAGGAAATCATCTAACAACAACTTCACAACTACTCCATTTATAATCGTGTCTTGGAGATATTAGATGTCATTTCATTGAGATATAGTGATCGGTGAGAGCTATGCATAGCTCACTAAAGGTGTATCAAGAGACTATTAGTCTATTGGCTATAGAATTTGACTCTTTTTTTGTAACTTAGAGAAATGGAAAAGATGTGGAGACAATATCCATTCTTCTTCTTTCACTGGGCCATGTAAAATAAATGAAGCAAATAGCCTCAACCCCTTGGAGAAGGAAATTTGAGAACAATAATTAGCATGAAAAAACAAAGAATCCAATGAGTTAAGCTTAGAGGGGTCTCCCTTTGTAAAAAAACATGCATAGGCATGTTAGAGTTAGTATGAATCTTTACTAGAGGTCGAGTAGTCTTCACATCACCAACCACATCCAATAGAAAGGTACGAACCCCTACAATAAAAATGATGTCTCCAAATAAGGTGTAGTTAATACCAATAATATCACCTTATGAATCTATTACAATATGATTTGGAAAGTACGTTTCCATACATGTGTGAAAGAAAAAATCCATTTGGTTAGCAAAAGGAAGTCTTTTTTAAGACCTCCAGAAACCCCCTTGAAGGAGACAAGAAGGGTTTAAAACCATATAATACAAGTTGATCTATGAACCCTATTTTTGATGTTTTCTATGCATGTGTTTGTTCACTCGGTTTGACATGTGATAGACAATATATGAAGCCTTTTGTTTCCACATATCATCTTCATTAGATATCATGTTGCTGAGAATGAAGTGTCTGGAATAGAGTTAAAGTTCCTATTTTAGTTTGTTGTCTTTTTTTGTCTTTTAGAGTACAAATATTTATGGTATATTGTGCTAAGGTAGTTTGGCTTTCAAATATTCAAGGAATATGTGAGCTAATATAAGAAAATATTATAATATTTGAAATAACATGATGAACTATTTAGCACAATTTATGGTGTTGGATTGATTGAGATGTTTATTTTTGGATGGATGGATGTACATCTCTTTAGCCAATAGATAAAACTCATTAAGCATTGTTGCAAGTATGTTATTGACATGTTGAAGTGCCATTGAGACTTAGAGGTAGAAGATTTAGACTTGTACGTTTTCACCTATCCGGGTGTGATGATACCTTGTGGAGGTAAGCAAAATTTCCATTTTTTTAACTTTTGGATATATTCTATACACTCTTGAGAGAATTTCAACCTTTTAAATAAAACTACAAACCAATGTACATTCAAGCAATAATTACTCTTTGATTTTGGGGTGGCTCAACAAATTGTAGCATGTTGGCTTGTTGAATTTGTTAGTAAGTTAATTAGGGCTTGATAAATTTGTAAGCTTCAGTGGGATTTATTGCAGTTGTATGTGTTTTAGAGAAGCGAGTTTGGAGTGGTGGTTGTGCTTCCTTTATTGAATTTGATTTCTTTGGTTCTTCTTCTTGTGCATGCCCACTGTGGTATATTCTCGTTAGTGGTTAAGGGGTTAGGGATTGGGAGCTTAAGGGTTAGGGGAAAAATGAATTAATATTTAAGGGATTAGGGATTGGGGTTAGGGGAATAATGAGTTAGTGGTTAAGGGGTTATGGATTGGGGGTTTAGGGGTTAGGGGATTTAGGCGCATTTAGGGGTTATAGGAATAATGAATTATTGGTTAAGGGATTAGGGATTAGGGGCTTAGGGCTTAGTGGATTTAGCAGTTAAGGATTTTAGGGGTTAGGGTTGAGGGGTTAATGGGTTAATGGTTAAGCGTTAACAGTTTAGGGGTTTAGGGGTTAAGGGATTAGGGGTTTAGGTATTAGTGGTTTAGGGGTTTAAGGGTTTAGAGGTTTAGGGTTTAGGGGTTAAATGGGTTAGGGGTTTAGGGGGTTAAATGGGTTAGGGGTTTGGAATTAGGGCTTAAGGGGTTAGGGGTTAAGGGTTAGACATTTAGGGTTTACAAGGTTAAATGGGTTTAGGGGTTTAGAGGTTTAGGTGGTTAGGGGATTTAGCAGTTAAGGATTTTAAGGGTTAGGGGTTAGGGGTTAAGGGGTTAGAGGTTAAGGGGTTAGAGGTTTAGGGGGTTAAATGGGTTAGGCATTTAGAGGTTTAGGGGGTTAGGGGATTTAGCAGTTAAGTATTTTAGGGGTTAGGGGTTAGGGTTTGGGGGTTAAATGGGTTAGGGTTTTAGGGGTTTAGGGGGTTAAATGGGTTAGGGGTCGGGAATTAGGGTTTAAGGGGTTAGGGGTTAAGGGTTTAGGGGGTTAAATGGGTTAGGGGTTTAGTGTTTAGGGGGTTAAATGGGTGAGGGGTTATAGTCATTTCTTAGGTGAACAAGGCACAATCTAGTTGTAGTAACCGTAACTTGGTCAAGTTGTTATATTCAAGGCAAGATTTGGTTGGGTTCCCAAGTTCCAAAAAAGCAAGGGTAATTGTGAGGGCATGATAACTAAGGAGTGTCAATGCATGCCAAGGAATGAAAAGGCATGCTAATACATGCCAGAAAGTGTCAATGGATGTTGAGTACTGTTAGGGAGTGCTGGGACATTGCAAGGGAGAAATAGGTCAAAATGCATGGAAATGAACGAATAAGAGTGTGTGCCAAGTAGTGTCAATGAATTCCAAGTGTCTCAAGGATAAAGTGTGTTAGGAGAAGGTCAAAATAAGACTTGTAGGAGGTAAGCCTATGGTTACATAAAGGGTTGGACAAAGTATTTTCAGACAAAGGGAAACTTTGAGCTGGGCACAACATCAATTTTCCAATGACTTGGTTGGGTTCCCAGGTCACAAAAAAAGCAAGGTTATCTATGACGACATGAAAGCTAAAGAATACCAAGGTGTGTCAGGGAATTCCTAGAGGTACTAAGACATGTTAGGCAGTTCCAAGGCATGATAGGCATGCCAAGATGTGGCAGGTGCCAGGGTGTGGCATGAACACATGCTAGGGAGTGTGAGGGCCAAGTGTTAGGGAAACACAAGGGGGCACTAGTTTAAAATGCATGGAAATGAAGTATAAGCTAGTTCCGGGTGTGTTAAGAAGGGAGTGACACGGTATTCTAGGAATTTCCAAGGCATGTTAGAGTGCTAGGGAAGCATACAAAGTTGTTCCAAGTGCCTAGGTGTGCCAATGTGTGCTAAGGAGTGTTAGGGAGTGCCAGGAAAACATAACAGAGGCGCACTAGGGAAAAATTCATAAACGAATGTATAAGAGTGTGTGACAGGGAGTGTTAGCGAGTTCTAGGTGTCTTGAGGAGGGAGTGACACGATATTATAGACAATACTAAGTCATGCTATAGTGTCAGGGCGACATGCATCCAATATTTTAGATATTCACATACGGGACAGTCACAAGATGTCAAAAAAATCACATACTTATCGAAATCCTCAACCAGCAATATGCTACATTGCTTCTTAATGTGCTTGCAACTAGGTAGGCATCAAATACAATCATTGCAATGGGTTAAGGGGATCTAAGAGAGAATTATGTAAGGAGTTCCTTCTAGCTGGTAAAGGACATTGGTATTACTATTGTTAAAGGGGGTGGCCTACAAGGATACATTGGTAGCTATTGATGCAAGAGCATAATCTCAACAATTTATTTCAAAATTTGTATTTGTCCTCCATAAGGTCTTAGAGATTTTTGGAAGAGGAAGTTGGTTTCCTTGTTGCCCTATAATTTTGTAGAATTTCTAATTTCATATTTGGGATAGGAAATTTTAGTAATTTTAGGCATAAGTTAAGATGTTTTTTTTTAATTTTTAAGGCCTCCTAGTCATTAGGAAAGTTTAGTCTTATGATTAGGATTACTTGTGGCATCCTATGTATTTTTCAAACTCCAATACACCAAGGCAAATATGTGGAGGAAATTTGGGGGAAATGTGATTGTCCATCAAATGTAGATCGGATTTGGGGAACTTGTAGCTCTTTTCCTTGGACCCTACTAGTTCTTAGAGGTTGTATTTGGAGCGGTTAGCAGGAAAAAACACAATATGCCCAAGAATATTAGTGTTGGAGCAGTTATGGTTAAAACACGAGATTCAAAGTTCAAATCCCCTTGAGTTGCCAATCAAAAAATAATATTTTTTTATCTATTTATTTATTAATTTTTTAGAATGTGGTTTAATGAAAAAATAAAAATATAATATAAAAGAAATAAATATGACATGATTAAATTTCATGTGGTTTGAATATTGATTTTCAAAAATAAAAAATATAATTTTATCCACTATTCACTCATGGATATTTCAATGCAAACTTCCCAATGCTAATGATTTTGTCTTAATTGCTAACTATCTTAAATGGGTTTCGTCTTAATTGTCATTGTCTTAAGTCACCATTGTCTTAAATATAAAGTTATGTCTTAAATATTTTTGTCTCAAAGTGCTTTTGTCTTAAATCTAAAATTTTGTCTTAAAATATTTTTGTCTCAAATTGCTTTTGTCTTAAAATATATTTGTCTCAAACTGCTTTTGTCTTAAATATAAAGTTTTGTCTTAAAATATTTTTGTCTCAAATTAGTTTTGTCTTAAATATAAAATTTTGTCTTAAAATACTTTTGTCTTAAATTTTTTTGTCTTAAATTTTTTGTCTCAAATTGTTTTTGTCTTAAATATTTTTGTCTCAAATTGTTTTTGTCTTAAATATAAAATTTTGTCTCAAATTATTTTTGTCTCACACTATTTTTGTCTTAAATTTTATATTTAAGACAATTCAATTGACATTAAATTTTAATATAAAATAACTAAAATAAAAAGTGACTTTTTAAGACAAAAGATTTCTTTTGTCTTAAACAAATGTCTTAAAATGCCCTTGGTGTAGTAGTGAATGGGAAGGTCCATCCAAATTCGATACCGCAACACATCTAATGTTGATGTTTATTAATAGTATAATGTTTATATTTGTTTACTAATAGTCTAATGTTAATATGAGTCTAGTGTGGAGTGCGGAAGTAGAGTCAAAAGTTTTATTGTACACATAATTCTTATGCATTTTCTTGCTTTTATGCGAAAATGCAGAAGCTTAAATTATGCAACGGGACAACCAATGCTTTCATTGTACGGAGTGTAGAGTGACAACGAACTTCTTTTTGCAAAGCTTTCATTATGAGCAATGCATTACCCCGTTATGGCAGAATGTGCGAAATCAATTTGTGCCATCGAATTTTTGGTTATTGTTTATGAATTCTCTGTGTACAATGAAATCTCCCGACACAATGAAATCTTCTCGCACAAGGAATTTTTTTCAAAAAAATATCCACCATTAATTAATTCGTTAAAGGTTGCGTAGTTCCGCACAAAACCAATTGAAACCGAAATCACATAAAATTGATATATCAATTTCATTTCAAAATACAACAAAAAATGCCCATTTTGTACAATAGGGAGATACGAGAAAAGCGTAATAAATTCCCTTTCTGCAGTACCGTACTCTAGACAAATTTAAAAATATGAAGACAATGAACATTATTCGCGTTTCATAGCAAACACAACTACTTTCATGTTTCATGTTATTGGCATATATGTATTGATGACATAATAAAGGTATTCAAAGCATAAGTCTATAGCATTAAACAATACAATCACAGTAACAATAATTGTATCGAGTTTCAAATTTCAATCATCATAGCTATGATTAAAATAAATAAATAAACAAAATACAAATACATAGAAGAGCATATAAAATGCGTTAAGAAATATGATTCTCAGCAGAAATCACTCATATCAGCATTGAAAATAATCAATGCCTTAGTTCATTGGCTCATTCACTATGATATTTTGGCATCTTATCTTTAACTACATGCTCATGCATCCGGGAAAACTAAATGCGTGAGCCGTAACATGGAAAGAGGGAACTACAAAATAAAATAAGGAACTGCATTCAACAACTAGACTATGTGAAATTAATAAAATTAATAAATCACGATGACTGAATAATAGTAAACAAAAAACGAATATGCAAATATTTAAGGACAATTACAATTTGTGAAAATACGCTAATTTTTTTCACTATCAACTACCTTCCGAATACATGAAATGTTGAACTAATGTCTTCAACTTAGCTTCAATGAATTATTTCATTGGTTCCATTGTAATCTCTAGCCTTGCAAGTTAATTGAATAATTAATTTTCAATCTCCATTGCCTCTTCGTGTAACTGAGAAGTTAACACAAATTTCTTGTCATCAATACTAACAAAGCCAACTAGCCATTTGCTAATTTCCTCTGAAGTAAAATTAGTTATATCATCGAACTGTTTGCTATTAACTGTTTTATCTTATCCAATTCAAATGTTAGCGTACCTTTTGTAACCAATTCAAAATTCTATATAATGCATGACTCGTCTGGATCTTGAACAATTTGCATCGCCTTTAGAAACACACCACTTCTCCTATTCTTTATGCTCTCACATTAAGAAATTATGTTTTCTAGTGTATTGATTTTTATGGACCATCCAACTTTGATTTGCCTCATTTGATTAGCATTTGGAAGCTATTTGTTTTTCTTGTCGAGATCAGACAATAAATCAGGCCTTTGACTAAAAGAAAGTAAGTCATTGTTAATGAAATTCTTGTCTTCGTTAATATTACTTCTCACCAAATTGAGAAAATAGTTGATTTCCTGTGTTAATCGTAGCATAACAAAAACTGCCTCCCATGCATGTGCAATGATTTTTAACATTTGGCATATATTTGTGACATGGACATATGATTGCATTAACCAGTTGCAGAGCTCTAATAGATCCATGCGATGTGCTAGCAGTGGGAATTATAGATCGCTGAGTTCGTATTGCGATTAGAGTCATCAACAAAGGACTTTAATTTAAAACATTTTTCAACTTTTCTATTTTTTCTTTCAGTACTAGGTTCTCTGCTTCCCGTTGCTCAATAGGAACTGCAAGCACATTCTCAGTAGCTTCATGGAATTTCAAAACACACGTGGTTGCAATTAATAAATATGAACATTCCTTTCTACTTTATCAATAAGTTTTTTATTATTCATTTTTACTTTTCAATTTTTAATATTTTACCATCCCTATTATAATTTGCATCTTGAAAAGTGGCACACTGATCATCAAAAATAAATAGAAGGCAATTTGCTCTGTTATTCTCCGATTTTTCCTTCAAAGCAGCATTGACCCAATCAAGCAGCGAAGTTTCAATTTCCCTGTTGATAGCTTCTTGACTACTCCTTCTTTGCAGGGGAATTTTGCATTTTCCCAATTCAGTGATGTTCATTTTCTCTAGAATAAACATTTGATGAGACTCCTAGTCATCTCTATCAAGTGATAGTTGACCATGAATCAACTTTTCAACTTTGGTATCTTTTCATTTTCTTTCACTTGAAGATGAAGCTCGAGCAATTTTGGACATTTAGACAAAATATTGTGCATGTTTTTCGCCTCTTTGTTTCCACTTTGTTTAAGTGTTGATACTTTCTTCTTCAACAATTTCTCTAATAGTCATTGCTACTTCTTGATTATTAGTTGGAGCACTGCGACTCTTTTCGCTTTCACTTGCAAATTTCATCGACAAGCACTCACATTTGATGGCACCTAGATGTGTGATAAGTAGGCCTTTTGGATCAATGTCTCGCTAGCCTTCAACTTTTTCTAAATTAAAACAATTCAAAGACTTCAAAAACTCTGCAAGGTGGCTTCCATTCTTCACGGTTACTTGTCCAATGGTAAATGGAAAATAAATAAATTGTTTTTCTTTTTTCTATTCAAATTTAAGTTTCCACTCATAGCATTTCCTGCAAACTTAGGAAATAAAATACATGTCCATAACAATTCTTCGAAGAAATAATCGTTTACCTCAAAACCTGTAAACTAGAATAACCATATTATTTCCTTTTTCTTCATGTATCCCTTTCCGCAGAGGAAAAATTGTGCTTCGCCAAATATTCGACGGGGTTCTCATCCAATTATCATGCAAATAACTTGGTTTACAAAAATATATTGATACAGAAAAAATTGAAATAGCTTCCTGCCTCCACAATATGGGATAACAAAATTGCATTGGTTCTTTGTCAAAGTTGAAATTAGGGTTATGTGGAAAGTCATCAAAAGTATGACTCGACATGAGGGTTGTTATCAAATATTCCATCATGAAGAATCTAAAATTTTTTAGCAAACTCAATAATTGAGAAGATAGTTCATTTGAAATAATATCAGGCTAGTCAAATACATACAATTTTTTTATATGAATAATGGAGAACATAAAAAATAGATCTTGGGACATTGGCCATAGTTGCTTGGCCCATTAAACGCACATACAAAAAGCAAAACTCTCTAAACGATTCTTTAAACAAAGTAATATCTAGAGAGGAAAAATAAGAAGGAAGCTCAAAAGTTGGGGAAACAAACACTTGTATGATTTTCAAGCTACCTGATTGTGATTCTAAAAATTATTTGTTTTTGACAAATATAAGCACATATCCGGAATTAGTAGCTCCAATATCTGGCTGAATGTTTCCAAAGTCAAAGAAATACAAATATCATTGGTTGACAGCTTATTTTATTATTATTATTCAAGTTTATTGCACATAAATAAATGATTTCTCTGAAATAAAATACTTCTCGAACACATGGAAAATTCACTAATCCGGTAGACAAAATCTTATTTCTATTATTCTCCTGTGCAAACATATTCACATATTGTTGACACACAACCGACCACTTAAATATTTGGTCGGTGAGCACAAGTGAGTTAATAATGTCAATGCAATAACTTCTTTCCTTCCCCTCAAATCCATTTTTTCTCTGTACTTTAACAATATTTGGTCAACCAACAATGTTTTCAATGCACTCTAGGTATAGATCATCGATATGCTAAAAAACCATCACCTATTACTACTCTGCATGTGAAATGAATCCTATAAGAAACTTTCAATATATAACAATTTAATATAGCAGAGTGTGCATTTATGAGAAATAGTAGAAATAACTTGCATAATATAAACACGCTACAATTCTAGCCAGAAAACATTAGAAAATATAACACGATTTTTAGAAAACCAGGTACAGATTTTGGAAAATTAGATTAGAGTGGTCAAGCTTTAGGATTTTCAGTATCAGAGTAATTGTTGATAGTACCAAATTTTTTTCATTTTCCGTTTCCACTATCTATTACTATTTTGCATGTGAAATCTATTTGATGGAACATTTTGAATAAATAGAAATTCAAAAATAACAAAGCATACATTTCCAAGAAATAGGAGAAATATTTTTAAAACAAATCTTGAAATTCAGAAACCAATTACTCCATGTACAAAACAAATTAAATGTGAATCTTTTGTAATAATGACAACTAGCTTACAAGCTATTAACAATCAAATCTACTACTATATCAATTCCAGTTTACAAGTAATAGCATTTACATTCCCGATCACGTGTCGTTATGTCCTTTCGCCAAAAGGATACCGAACTGTTAATATCATTATGTCATGTACGAAAATGAGGAAACCAAACTCCACACAATAAAAGCATTTTTTTTCTTCTTATTTTTTCTTTCGGTTCTACATATTGCGATTTTGTAATTCTATGTCTTTTCCATCTGCAGCATGTGCCTCCTACATTGATTACAATCACTAGTAAAAATTCGAGCACGCCATTATTAATTGTTGTTTGCAATTGATAAAATTTATTATTAAATAATGTTATTTAATTTAGTTTTGTGATTTTTAGGTTTATTTTTGTTGAATAAAAGCTTTCATTGTGTGGTAGTAGCTTCGTGCGCACAATGTAAGATTTGTTATGGGTTTGGGGAAATAAAAGCTCCGCACAGTGAAACATGTTTCTATATATAGCATGAGTTATACTTAATACTTACTTCTGCAGATGCATTTTTTCTCCGCGTAACCTCCACACACGCACAACCACTTCTGCACATCTACTTCCATACTCAATAACACTCTACAAATACTAATTTACAATTGAATATTGCGACTTTTATGATTTAAAATATAATCTTCAGGCAAGAAAAGCTCTGCACAATAAAACAAGTTTCTATATCCAATAGGAATGATTTAAATACTTATTTGGTTTAAGAAAACAAAATCTATATGTCCATAACCAAATTAAATACAAAGATTGGTTTACAAATTGACTATTGCGAAACGAAATATGAAGCTTTTTCACAATGCTTTGAAAAAATAGATCCCATAGCTTAATGCATTATTATTATTATCATATGTTGTTGTGCGAAGCTTTTACTCCTAGCAAGAAGCTTCCGTTGTACAATGAAAACTTTCATTCTAAGCCCCATACACTGAAAACTCCATACAATGAAAGATTGATGTGTGCCATTCTCGCATTCGTACATGCATTCATAAAGAGAACTAGGACATGAGAATCGAGACAACAACTGTAATAGTATTCATATTCAAATGCTAGCTACAACAAATGTAATAGATATCTAACAACCAAAACTCTTGCCGAGCATTCATCTCCATTGTAAATAGAACTTGAACATACTAAAGAGTCTTTTTTCTTCGCAAGCCTTGAATAGTAACCAACACAGTTACAACAACAACAATTTTATTCAGATTCAAATCCTAGACACTATAGCTATCATTCA
This sequence comes from Pinus albicaulis, assembly GCA_034641835.2. NCBI lineage: Eukaryota > Viridiplantae > Streptophyta > Pinopsida > Pinales > Pinaceae > Pinus > Pinus albicaulis. Next base: position 30,287,625 of record MU968411.1, on the reverse strand, counting down.
AATAAAGATAAAAATGCAATAGGTATCTCTGAACCAAAACTCGTGCTAAACTTTTATTTTCATTGCCAAAAAATTTCATACCATTACGTAGAATATAAAAGCTCAAAAGCATAGTCTCATGAACTTATGTTCAATCAATGATACTGAGAAACACTAGCGAATTCATAGTAATACAAGTTCACATGTAAAACATTATCTAAGAATTATCGATAAAACATAGTAAACATGAATCCATTTTAATTATCATTCATTATAGAACATTAGCTAATATATAAAAGCTCAAAAAAAATACTGGAAAACAAGTGTTCAATTATTGTTTTATGTACAACATTCGAGAACCCAGGTCCATGAAACATCCCATGTGAAACATTATCTCAAACTTGTTTACATAATTAGTAAACATACTGAGAGAGAAAAATAGTAATGAGTATTCAAATAAGCTATGATTATAGAGCCATGGTCTAGAAAATAACCTTTGTTACATAAATAGTTTATGAAAATGTTGATACTTCAGTGGAAAAGCTAGATGCATTAATCCAAATAGGAACAATGATTGGAGTCTTATCAACCATAATCTCTAAAATTCATCTACAACAAATAACAAGGAACTACATTGAGGAATTAGGCTATTCCATCATAATGCACAAATGAGATTTCAATAGTAAATTTATTTGACGACAAAAACAATAGTTCCAATGTATTGAAACACTTTCAATATGAAAAATCATAGCCCAATATTCTTTAGTCGTCAACTATCTCTGAGAATCAAGCTTATCTGAATGATTTTTTTCACTTTAGATTCAATGAATTATTTAATTGGAGTGATGGTAATGTCTTGCTTAACATGTTCATCAAATATCTCCTCAATTTCTCTAGGTTCTTCTTGCAATTTCAAAACTGAGGTAGAGTACTCTTCGTTGACACTAATAAAAGTAATTATCCATTTGCTAATTTCCTTTGCAGTAAAATCAACTATATCATTGAAATATGTTTCTTGTGATTGTTTCAAATTCTTCAAATCAACCATCAAATTTTCCTTCGTAATTAATCCAGACTCATATGTAATTCACAAAATGTTTGAATTTTGAACGATCACTACCCCCTTGAGATACACACTTTCTCTTTGACTTTCTATGTCTCCACACTGAGAAATAATTTCCTCAAATATTGTTATTTTCTTAAACCATGCAGCCCTGATCTGCCACATCCGATCAACATTAGGCAACCCTTGTTTATATTTTTCTAGTTCAGATAATGAATCAATCTTCCGACTAAAAGTTAATAATTCACCGTCTACGCATTCCCTGTCTCCCTCTAGCTCACTTTTGACCAACTCGACAAAAGACTCAATTCTGTGCTTTAAATGTTGCAGATAAAAAGGAACATGCCATGTAAATTCAATAATATGCAATATTTAAAATATATTACTAATGATATACAATTTCGCTACACTCAGATTGACAATTTTCTCAAATCTGTGAAATTTGCAAAGACTAGAAACTTCTAGTGGTAGTATGTTAGGTCCCTATAATACTCGTGTAGACCCCTTATTGTTACTCTTAGTATAGCCTCCTTATTTTTATTTTTGTGCTCATGTATCCCCCACATTGTTTTTCTTGTGCCCCATAGAAGCCCACTATTTTTATTGTTGTGCCTTTACATTATTATTGTTATGTAGGCTCTAATTATATTATGACCCCTTAAACTCCTATATATACAAAGGAGGTATTGTCATTTGTATCAACAATAATTGTTCATTATGTAATGTAAAGGAGGTTTCCCCCTTGAAGAGGATAATTTTTAAGTCGTTTATCTATATTTTTTTCTATTTTGTGACATGGTTGCATAACATTTGGTATCAGAGCTTTTGATTCTAGGGTTTCGCTTCTCAAAACATGACATATTGGAATTTTAGCTATATTTTTTTTTTTTTGCGAGACTTCTGAAATTGAAATTTTGACTATGTGGAGAAAAAAACTTGGTGAAATTTGTCTAAAAAATTTAGATCTTGGTTCGATATATTTTCTAAGATATGATCAGGAGAAGTTAGGGTTTTTGCAGGATCCAAAATTCAGTCTCAAACAGGTGACCTATGGAAAATCATCATAACTTTAGTTTTAGGCATTGGAATTAAATTATGTAAAAAGTGGATGAAATTGCACGGAATTTAGTTTTTTGTCTAGCAATTTCAGGTCTGAAGGTTGAAATAGGGACACGTGGCACCCCATAAAACTTCGCTTGATTGAACTAGTCCATAATCTTACCATCATGGGATATTAGACATAACTCTATATTGAAGAATCAAACATTGGTATGAATTGTGCCATTGGAAAGAAGATTAAGAGGGATTACATAGGAACAAATTTTAGACATTGGAGATCCGACATTACAGAGTTACAACTGTTTCAAGATTGAGCTCGTAAAAGCAATAAAAAGGTCTGTATTTTTTCTTTTTTAAATTGCATAAATTTTGTTTGAAAAATAAATTTGAAGTGATTCCAAGGGCATATTGAAGCATATATATCAGTATTGGGTTCTAAATAGCCTCCAAAACAAAATAATTCTACACCCATTAAGCCCTCATAAATCTCTACTATGACGCATGAAGAGGAAGAATTGTAGCATGATATATCAAAATTGCGCGACCAAGTGCAACAAATTTCGATCTCACAAAGAGGAACCATAGATGAAATAAAAGGGGACATGTATAGAATAAAAGGTTAAATGGATGGTATAAAAGGAAACATGGAGGCTTTTAAAGTATACATGGATGCGATGAATGTCAAGTTGGAAGGGTTGACAAATTTGTTGCAATAAAGGCTTCCAGGTGGTGACAAGGTAATCCATGAAAATCATGATGAAGAAAAAAGGAATATGAATTATGATTTTAGAGACTCCAATGTGGGGTTTAAGAACCACCACATTTCAAAGATAGACATGAGGAAGTTTGATGGCAAGGATCCGATAACATGCATACTATAGATGGAGCAATATTTTGACCTACAAGATGTGCAATCCTCACAAAAGGTACGTATTGCATATTTATATTTAGAATCCAATCAGTTTGTATGGTATAGATTGATTTTTTCTCGTAAACCACTTGTCACCTGGTCAATTTTTATGGAGGAAATGATAGCACATTATAAAGATACAAAGAGAAACACCTTCTATAGCAAATTGATAACTCTCAAACAAAAGGGTTCAATGGTGGAGCACATTGAATACTTCCAAAAATTGAATTTTAGGGTAACCGATATTCCAGAGGAGCATAGGATTTATGTCTTCATACGGAATTTAAAATATAACATCCAAAATGAGGTTGAACTTTGAGAACCCGATTCATTGGAGAAGGCATTTAGGGTGGCAAGAAAATTTGAAATCAAAATTATGGCAACAAGGAAGTCTACCACTCACAACTATAATGATGGAGGTGTTTCTCCTCCTAGCTGTCTTCCACAACCTACAAGGTTGACACCACAATAATTAGAGGAAAAAAAAGAAAAGAATATTTATTACAGTTGTGATAGAAAATACACTAAAGGTCATATGCATGTTGAGAATAAAGCAAAATACATAGATTGTGAAGAGGAGGAAGAAAAGGAACAAAAACCATCAAAAGAGGAGGTTATACACCAAGAACAAACTTGAGAGAAAGAAGAAATTAACCCAACCATATATTGTAATGCACTGGAAGGAATTACCACTCATTAAACTCTCAATATAGAATTATATATCAAGAAGAAAAAGGTAATAGTGCTTATTGGTTCAGGTGGTACCCATAATTTATTCATTGTAAGATAGCCAACGAATTGAATTGCTTCCTATATCCAACACCAGAGTGTCAAGTGATGGTTGCAAATGGAGGAACTATAAATTGATCTGGAAAGTTCCAGAATATCAAGCTAACCATGGGGGAATGTGTCTTGAATAGTCCAATGCTTTCCATTCCAATAGGTGGTGTTGATGTTGTACTAGGAGTGCAATGGTTACAATATTTTGGAAGGATAGCTTTCAATTTTCAAGAACTTTTCTTGAATTTGTTTTTGGAAGGAAAGGAAGTTGAATTAAGGGGTATCCTAGGGAAACCAGGAAATATAATAAAATATAATGGCATGAAAAATATTTTTAAGAAAGAACAACAAGGCATAATTGCACAATTATGCTCACTAGAGGTTCAAACATCAAAATCATCTATTTCTACATATCTCCAAAAACTCTTGGATAATTTGTAACAACCCTGGTGAAAATTCCATGTAATAAAAGTTAATAAATGAAAAATAATAACCATGGTTTTGGGACACATATTGCAGGCTGAATGTTGGGCAAAACATCCTAGTTTGGGCGTTCATTTGTTTTATTATGGCCAAGGAAATTGACAAAGGCAATGGAAAGGAAAAATGGAATTAATTGGTATTTTATTTATGAAAATAATGGAAATTGGGAGAAAAGGAAGGTGAAAGGTCACAAGTTGCATGCGAGGAGGAAAATGAAAGAAACTAATGGAAAATTTAAGAAAATAGAGTTCTCATTGATAAAAATGTTTTTGAGGATAATTTCATAGACTTTTTGTCAGTTCATTTTTTGAGCTCTCTCTCTATTCTCTCTCTCTCTCTCACTCTTGGACACTACAGTTTTCTTGGAGCACTTCAACATTGGATGAAGAAAAGAAAAGAAGGAAAAGAGGAAATCAAATATCAAGGAAGGAAGAACATGATCAAGCAACTAAATGGGGTTTACTTGCAGGTATCTATTTGCATGTGTGATTTCCTTGCTAGATTTGGCATGCATAGTTTTGCATGTGTTTTCTTGTTTCTCTTGTTATCATTGGCATGGGTTTTTCCAAGTGTTACAGTGTTCTTTAGCCTTGCCTTTCCATTTCTGGATAGCCATGGTGTGACGGGGTTCTCATGTTTTGGTTGAGTTGGATTGTCGAATGGACTCGAAGCTGAGTGGGGTGGTATCAAGATTATTCACAAGGCCTAGGAATCCCGGGATGGGATACACGGTAACTCCTGGATGTGAACACATTGATTGAGCCTAAGAATCCCTTGACTAGTGAATAGCGAGTTATACGGTATATCTCAATGTTGAGAACCCTTGATTGGGCCTAGGAATCTCGGGTTGGGATACACGGTAAATCCCAGAGGGTGGAGACCTCATATGCCTAGGAATCCCTTGACTAATAATGGAGGGATATATGGTAAAGTTGAGAGGTTGAGACAAACAAATTCCTCATGGTTTAGGTGGAGAAATCTGGGGGCATCCATGCTTGTTTATGGCCTAGTGATTTGGTGAGGATTGCGGTAAAGCTTGGTTCTATTGATGAGGGTGAGGTGGTTTAGCCTTGGGAAGCCCTAGTTGATTCTTTTGGTTTTAAGTCACACATGCATGCGTGGAATATGACATGGGGGTGATTGGCTGAAGAGATATTGTGCTAAAAAAATCTATGGTCGGGTGGAACGTGGTAGTCCCATATATGGTTGGATTTTTCATTCATTAATAAGAGTTCCTTTCCTTGGTATACTATGTGCAAATGTACTGGTTCATATGTGGAATTTATGGTTGCTGTATCCTCATTATATATGTTGTTTATATGCTATTTATGAGTATGTTTTATAACAATGATGATGTATGACTCTCATCATGATTTGATTATGAATGAATGAACAATGGATCTATGACTTAATAGATGATAATGCAACTATTTTCATAAGGAATCAATGCTTCTTAGAAATTCTCAAATAAGTATGAGACCCCTATGCTCAGATATGTTATTATAACATGCAGAATGCATATTTGTGACATTTTTGATGAAATGCCTGCCATGGCTAGTAGGGGTCCAATCAAGTATTTGTTCAAGAATTTGTATTAGTAACATTGTCAATATGTCATTTTTCATTTCTGTAAATTCCATGAATTTCTGGGTAGTGAATGGATCCTAGCCCTGGAATTTAGCCTTAAATCCTGCATTCGTTGGCATAGTACTAGCTGAAAGAGGCTACAATTGCACTTAGGCAGACTCATGGGAGCAACTGGGGTTCTTAGTCACATGCATGCCTTGGCAAGGGAGAAACTAGGGTTTAATTCCTTAAAATGTTGAGTTCACTCAAGGGTTTGTCACTTGGAAGGGTGGGTTAGCTCCTGGAGGTTCTGTAGGATGTGTGAATGGTCAGATTGGTTATGTTCCGTCGGTTCCACTTCCTTAAGGTGACCTAGGAGGTTGAATAAAATCATAGTAGCCTCTTATCACATGTTTACCCCAGTGGACCAATTAACTTGGGTAAATGTGGGAGGAGGGTCTTACAAAGTGGCATTAGAGCATGGTTCACCCCTTGGACAGGATGGGTGGTGTGTCGGTCATGCATTCATGTCGAGTGCATATGTGTTCTTATTCTTGTGCATATGTTGGTTATGGTGTTAGTCGTGTCGCCATGTGAAACTTGATGGCGTCGTTGTTGAATGTAATTGTTGTGAATGCATGTTGGCTATGCACTAGTTATGCATGTCAATATTTGTATGTAATGTGTATGTGTTCATGTCATACATATGTTGTTATGCATGCATTATGTGTAGTCGGTGTTATGGTTGCAACATCATGCATGGTAATTGTACAATGGTTGAAATTATGATGATATGTTGACTTGATTATGTTTATATATATGTATTTTTTTAATATGGTTGGTCTTGCAGACGAGATATCCTCCCCAAATTATACTGAGGTACGTTGGTTCGATTATGATTTGGTTTAGCTAACATAGTATGCCTTGCAGGAAGAGATAAATATGAATAGCAAGATGGTAGTCTACAAATATTCTCCCTATGAATCAGATGAGCAATGTGGTGTTGGGAACTCTTCTGATTTAGCAGAGACATTGAGGAGCTTGAAGGAAGAAATAAGGAGTTGCAAAGCATATAATGACAAAATCATGCAGGCACTGGAGAAAAAAACATAATTCAATGCAATAATTTTTCAGAATTTGTCAGAATTGTAGAGACAGGGGCCACTCTAGATCAGCTATGGATAGGAGGATGGGACTAATAGGGCATATGGAAGTAGGTCTCACGTTGGTCACAGGTTAGATAGAGATGACATGATCATAGATGGTAGGTTATTGGATACTCTGGATAAGAGAGGTGATGCACACAAGTACTATTCTAGTTCTGGTTCTCATATACACTATGATCATCATCGTTATCACCCTTACGGAAGGAGTTACAGGTAATACTTTCCAAATGAGTTTAAGAAAGCTAAGCCACTTACCTTCGATGGAGATTTGAATAAGCTAGAAGATGTAGAGGCTTGGTTACTTGGGATGAATAAATTCTTTGAGTTGCATAATTAAACAGATAATATGAAGACCAGAGTAGCTATATTCAGCCTGAAAGGTAAAGAAGATATCTGGTGGGAAGATGTGAAGCAGGTCAGAGACATCAAGACAAAAGAGTTGAGTTGCCATGAATTCAAAATACTTTTCAGGAAGAATTACTTGTTAGAAAGGTACTATGATAGAAAAGCTAAGGAACTCTAAGAGCTTAATATGGGATCAATGATATACGAGGAATATAAAACCAAGTTCTTAGAGATTTTGAGGTATGTATTGTATCTTAAGGATGAAAATACTAAAGTTTAGAGGTTTTTCAGTGGATTACCATTAACATTTAGAGATAATATTGAGTATGATGACCCTTGGAAACTTGAGGAAGTTATTTGGAAACTAAAGCACTGCTATGAACAGGCAAATCATAAGACAAAATTTCAATAAGGATGGAAAGGAAAAGATAAAGGTAAATGTAAATGACAGTCGAAAAGAACAAGGCCTCAAAATGCAGAAGAGAAAGAAAATGTTGCACCTTACAAAAAATTCAATGTAGCTAGACAAGGACATGGGTCAAGGCTGGAGGGTAGCAGAATAGAGGTGATGGTACCAGATGGTTGGAATGTTGGATATGTGGTAAGGAGCATCTCAAGAGAGATTTTCTATAGTATCAGGGTGGTAGGCCTCAAATATATAGTGCACAAGAGGCGTAGATTGTTGGGGATGTTGGGCAGAGCATTCCTCATATCTATGCAACACTGGATAATAGGATGATAGATCATCAAGCATCTATCATTGAGATGGAAAATAAGCTTTGTGATAAATTTGTTTCTATTTTGATTGATCATGGATATAATTATAATTATGTTAACCCTGACTTGGTGGATAAGCGTAGTCTGAATAAAGAAGTGCATGCATAATATTGGTAGTACAGTTGGCTACATGTACAAAGATGACAGCTCATCATTGGGTAAAAGCTTGTGCATTTAAATTGAATGGTATGCCTACATCAACACATTTGGATGTATTACTATTGGGATCCTATATTATGATTTTTTGTATGGATTGGTTATATCTTCATAGGACCAAAGTGGGTTGTTATGACCAAGCTATTAAGTGCTTGTATGATAATGGATAACATTAGTTAGGATGGTAACAACTATGCAAAAAAAGTGCAATCGTAGAAAAGGGTGTGTGTTATTTGCAATGCATATTTCTAGGGTAATAAGAAAGAAACATCATTTAGGATGGTGAAAACTATGAAAAAAAAGCGCAGTCGTAGAAAAGGGTGTGTATTATTTGCAACACATATTTCTAGTGATAAAATTAAGGAGGATGAGGATGCAGAGTGAGCAGGTACCCGATCTTACAATAGTTTTAGGATGTGTTTCCAGCTGAGATCTCAAGTTGCCACCTCATAGAGAAGTGGACTTCTCCATTGAGTTGGTACCAGGGGCAACACTAGAATCAAAGGCACCATACAGAATGAGAACTCCAAAGTTAGTAGAAATAAAGATGCAGTTGAAGGAAATGCTTGATAAGGGATACGTTAAGCCAAGTGTATCATCGTGGGGTGCACCAGTACTGTTTGTGAAGAAGAAGGATGGTACTCTCATGGTATGCATTGATTATAGGCAGTTAAACAAGGTGACCATCAAGAATAGGTATCCCTTGCCAATGAATGATGACTTATTTGATCAACTAAAGGGAGCAACAATGTTCTCAAAGATTGATTTGACATCCAAATATCATCATGTATGCATTAAAGAAGAGGGCATCTACAAGACAACTTCACGGACCAGGTATGGGAATTACGAGTTTGTTGCAGTTCCATTTGGTTTGAATAATGCTTCAACTACCTTTATGTGTGTTAGCCACCAATAAAATTTGTCATACCAAATGATGGCTAAATGATTTTGGAGCCTTTAAGGAACATATTTTATTGCAAAAAGTGTTATCTCTTGAAGACTCATGAAGGCATCTGGTCATTAGTCTTAATCTTCACTATTGTTTCCATTTCATACTCTGAAATTCTACTGATCCCATAAGAGAAAATACTGCTACAAACACCATTTTCCCCTCCTTCCACCTAAAAACTAACCTCCATTTTTTGCCCCTTTCATTCCCATAAAATTCCTCTATTTTCCCTTTGTTGCATTTTCCTTCCATAAAATCCTCTTTACAGAGTTTAAAATTTCTTTTTGAACTCTGCCAAAACCCCCAAAACCATTGAAAAACTTGAAAAATTTCTTTAAAAATGCCTTTTAGTATTACAGACTTAAGCCCCTTGGGCTAAGACCTAAACCACTACCCCACATGTGCCCACGCCCTATGAACTAGGTGCTAGCCCCATCAAGCGCTTATCACATCGGAACTTCCGAACAAACGCAAGTCTTTTTGTTTGAAAACATTGAAACCTCCGATGCCGATTGGCCTTTTGTATAAAATCCGCCCCCTCCACTTTTTTATTCCATATAGCCTATGCCCGAGACCAAGAGTTTAAGTCTCAAGGCGCCCATCGCATCAGAGTTTTCCTTTGGGTGCATTTTGAATGTTTTTTCCCCACCTTCGATTGCGATGGCTCGATCGCGCAATCGCATCGGCCCACCTCCGATCGGCGATTCCCAATTCACTCCCCACCGTTGATCTGGCCCTCAGATCAATGGTCTGCATCTAATCACGTTGGAGATTTTTGTTACACCCTCCCTCTTTCCTCCTTTGATCATGAGTCCTCTGATTGGATCTGGACCGTCCACGTGTCCAAATCGGACGGTCCCAGATTTTTCCCTCATGGTTTCATCGCCCTCCGCCTTCCACCAAGAGGATTTTAACGCGTAATCCCCACCGTTGATCTCTGCGTGATCAATGGTTCTGACTTATTTCTCCCTCTACCCTTCTTTTAACCTCCGCGAACAGATTTACACCGTTGGATGATGCCATCCAACGGCCACGCTCCTCCCCACAACCTCTGAAGCAGTTCAACCCAAAATGCAGGATTTTATTAATCTTTATTGTTTTTACAGGTGTTTAAATGGTTTATCCATTGTGTTAGAAAAAGACCGAAGGCCGGGAATGACAATTCCCGTGCCTTTGATTCATAAAAGGAAACCATTCGCAGGGTTCAAAATCCACGTCTCATCGATGCTTCATGGGCATTGATGCCTTGTGAGCCCTACACAATGTTGCACATCAACAAGACACAGTGAGTGAAATCACAATCTAAGAGTATCAGTGTCAAAGACAAAATACACCAGAACAAAATATTGAAGGCAAATTTGTGGGGATTACGGCTAAGGATGATTATCAAAAGCCTAATCCTCAAAATTAAAACATAGTTAAAGGTAAATCATAAAGTGTTTATCAGACAGAAGGCCTCCACTGCCACATCTGAGGCAAATTGATTCCTCCCAGCTACCACAAAGCCACCTGTGCCTCAAAGCATTCAAAACAGAGGCCGAAGTTATTGTTCAAAATCAGATATTTGCCTCAACATAGCAGAAGAATTAATTTTGCCAAAATAACTTAATGTAAAATATCAACAGAGTTATTACATCCTGAAACAGAGCTTAAAAGTCAACAAAAGCTCCCACTGAGCTTAATATTTAAATATAAATTAATTAATACAGTGAGAATATCTGTAAACTTCCTCATTGAGCCCCTCAAAGGCCAAGGAGTACTAATTTTGTATTAATTGACTGAGGAGATCTTTTATTAGATCCCACCTCCTCGTTTTTCTATAAATACTTCTGTAGAAGATGAGAGGTTGGTTGGTTGGTTGGTTTTCTTATTACTAGTTGTAATACTGAAGCTCTCTGAAATAATATATAGTCTGTTGAAGTTGAAGAACAAATTGAAGTCCCGGAAGCCCTGATGATGTTGTTGCATGCTTGTTCTTGAGAAGGCTCTATCATTGGATCCATGAGCTTGGCTGTTGGTGAAGTATTCTGAACTGTTTAATGTTTTCCCCTATTTTCATTCTGTTCCATAATTTCTTACTACAGTAGTATAGAAAGTATTAGGCTAAGAAATGACTCCTGGAAGCACCTTAGACCTGTTCATCCTTCACTGTTTTATGTTTTCTTCTGCTGAAGTATTATAGAGTCTTTAATCCCTCTCTTTAGTCTTCATGATTGTTTATTTCTTTGATAGTTTGAAAATTTGGTTTCAGCATGATTTATGGTTCTCCCTGCTTGTCTGCTGCCACTTAAAGGCTATTATTGAAGTCTCCCTTTGAAGTTCCTTTGTTTATAGTAAACCAAGGAGGTATGTTCTGATCTTGCCCCTTGTCCTTGCTTGAACAGTTGGCTTAAAGGTCGTTATAATTGTGATCATAGATGTATTTAGGTGTTCCCTCTTCTATGACCATAATTATCAGTGAATATTTTATGTTTTCTAATTCATTTGAAATAAAATCTTTGAGGAAATAGGGTGTTCCCTGAATCTTAGATTTCATTTTAAAAGTTGTTTTGAAGTCATTATTTGCTTAAAGTGTGATTTTTAGAATTCATGGTTAGCCCTGTCTATCAAATAACTCTTTATTGTTCAAGTTGTGTTTTCAAATTCCCTTCGTTGAGGATTAAACTTCTCTTTCCAAGTCATTGATGTCCATCTCATTCCAAAACCAAAGGATCCTGCGGCCAATTTAGATTTGCCCTTTGATATCCCATATCCATTGATAAGTTTGTCATGACCTTATTTTGACTCCATTGCCCAATGAAGCTGACATTTCCCCTTTCTACCTATCTTTCCTAGACCTTTAGTTTCAGCTGTATCAATTCCAACCAAACAAACAAAAAAATCCTTGCACTTAAAAACTAGTCTAAAATCTATACTCAAAGCACACAAGATAAACCTTTGCAAACAAACATTTGAGAGATCCCTCTCTGAGAACAGGAGGACTAGATCCTGTAACTCTAAATATTGGTTCTGATGTTGCCTTGTCTTATGATTTCCAAAACTATCAAAACACGGGACACCAACAATGTGATTGATGAATAGTGTGTTGCATCTATATCTGGAAATATTTGTTATTGTATTCATTGATGACATCTTGATATATTCTAAGAATGAGGAATAACATTCCAAGAATTTAGCATCAATGTTGATATTTTTGAGAGAGAATTCGTTGTATGCTAAGCTTAGTAAATGCAGTTTATTTTAGAAAAAGATACATTACTTGAGGCATGTGGTCTCCAAGGAAGACATAGGAGTAGATCTAGAGAAGATAAGAGCTATCATGGAGTGGGAAGCTGCTATAAATTTGGATGAGGTAAGATCATTCATGGGGCTAGAAGATTACTATAGGAGGTTCATTACGAACTTATATCGCATTGCATATCCTATCATGTCATTACAATTAAAAGTCAAGAAGTTTGAATGCACAGAGGAATGTGCAGTTAGTTTTGAACAATTGAAGGAGTTGTTGAGAAATTCTCCAGTGTTAAAGATTGAATATCTAGAAAAAGAGTTTCTAGTGTGTATAGATGGTTGCAAGAGAGGAATTGGTGGAGTTCTGATGCAAGTGGGACATGTAGTATGCTATGAGTCACGAAAATTGAATGAACATGAGCAGAACTATTTGACACATGATCTTAAGTTAGCAACGATCATTCATGCATTGAAGATGTGGAGACACTTTCTTTTTGGCAGGATGTTTGTATTGATGAGTGATCACAATGGGTTGAGATATTTGTTTCAGTAGCCGAATATAAATGCGAGGAAAGCTAGATGGGTGGCCATGATTAGTGAGTTTGACTTCGAGGTCAGGTACATCAAGGGAAAAAAGAACATGGTTGCAGATGCTCTTAGTAGGCAGATACATGTAATTCACCTTGCAACTACGAGTTCTTATGGGAAAAATTTACAGGATCAAATTTTACAAGTAGGCCAGCATGAAGATATATATAGAGAGCTTATGCATAGGTAACAACGAAGTACAGATACAGGTAGTGGTACAAGTATAGTTGCAGGTAGTGGTACAGGTACAAGTACAGGTCTATGTCACAAGATGTTGGCTATCATCTCTCAGCGAATGGCTTGATTAGATTTAGGGACAAGATATATCTGCCAGATAGTAGTGAGCTCAAGAAGACTATTTTGTGAGAGTTTCATACGAAACCATATTCAGGTCATCCAAGAAACCATAAGACATTGACAACAGTGAATAAATTTTATTATTGGCCAAATATGAAGAAGGATGTGGTAGTGTTTGTGGCTAGATGTTTGGACTATCAACAGATAAAGGTAGAGTGTAAACATCCAGGTGGATTTCTACATCCGATTACGATTCCAGAGTGGAAATGGGAGGTCATTTCTATGGATTTAATTACAAGTTTGTCGAGGACATCTAGACAAAATGATTCCATCATGGTTGTGGTGGAAAGGTTGACTAAGGTAGCACACTTAATTCCAGTGAAGACTACATATAAAACTAGTGATGTGGCATAGGTGTTCATCAGATATGTGGTCAGATTGCATGGTGTTCCGAAGAAGGTTATGTCAGAAAAGGATGCAAAGTTCACTTCCAAGTTTTGGAAGGAGTTGTTTTTAGGTTTAGGTACAAATTTTTCCTTAATTACAACTTATCATCTGCAGAAAGATGGAAAAACAGATAGGGAAATAGGATATTGGAGGACATGTTGGGGATGCATGTGACGCATCAGTAGAGGAGATGGGAGGAGTACCTTCCATTGGTTGAGTTCACTTACAACAATGGTTACCAGGATTCATTGAGGAGGAGTCTATTTTGTGCATTGTATGGGAAATGTTGTAATACTCCCATTAGTTGGAGTGAATCGGTGAGAAAGGTATTGACTGGACTCGACATGTTAGAAGAAATGAAATAGGAAATGCAGGTAATAAAATAGAATCTAAAGGCAAGGTAGGACAAGAAGAAAATTTATGCAGATCAAAATAGATTGTTTAAGGTTTTTTAGGTTGGGTAACAGGTGTACTTTCACATCAAGCCAAAGAAGAAATTCTTGCGGATTGGATCGTGAGCCAAGATGGCACCTCGGTTTTGTGGACCTTTCAAGATTCTTGAAAGGATTGGACTAGTAGCTTAGCGACTTGCACTTCCTCTGACAATGAATGTACATGATGTGTTCCACTTGTCATTGCTTAAGAAGTATGTTAAATATTTTGATCATGTGATTGGATGGTATCTATTGCAGGTGGATCCAAAAGGAGAATTTGAGCCTGAACCATAGTGTATATTGCAGAGAAATATGCCCATGCTTCGAAAACGAGCAATCGAGCAGTTTAAAGTGCAGTGGAAGTACTTTGGGCCCGATAAAGCTACATGGGAGATGGTGGATCAGATGCGGGCTATGTATCCTTCTATATTTGTTGCTTGAGTGAATGTCGTTGGTATATGTTTTGATGCAATGTTTTGGTATATGTATATGGATGTAAGTATCGCCACGGGCTGTGTTATAAAGCTCCGATAAGAAGTATGGTGTCATGTCAGTTTGGTTGTCATGTTGGTTGCTTCTCAGTAGGTCAATCATTGTAAATAATGTAATGGGTTGTATTATAAATCTCGATGGGAAGTATGCTTTTATTTCAGCAGTCTTGTTGGTTGTAGGTGTCATTGAACACTGAGGACGGTGTTCCCCTAAGGGGGAGGGTTTTGTAACAACCCTGGTGAAAATTCCATGTAATAAAATATAATAAAGGAAAAATAATAACCACAGTTATGGGACACTTATTCCAATCTGAATGTTGGGAAAAACATCTTCGTATGGGTGTTCATTTGGTTTATTATGGCTAAGGAAACTAGCAAAGGCAATGGAAAAGGCTTTGGAAAGGAAAAATGGCATTAATTGGCATTTTATTTATGAAAATAATGGAAATTAGGAGAAAACGAAGGTGAAAGGTCACAGGTTTCATGTGAGGAGGAAAATGACAGAAAATAATGAAAAATTTAAGAAAATAGAGGCATCATTGATAAAAAGGCTTTTGAGGATCAGTTCATAGAAATTTTGTTAGTTAAGTTTTGGAGCTCTCTATATATTATCTCTCTCAAAACCTTGGACACTTAGAGTTTTCTTGGAGCACTTCAGTATTGGATCAAGGAAAGAAAAGAAGGAAAAGAGGAAAGAAAAGGTCAAGCAAGGAAGATCAAGATCGAGCAACTACAATGGGTTCAATTGCAAGTATCATTTTACATGTGTGATTTCCTTGATAGATTTGGCATGCATGGTTATGCATGTGTGTTCTTGGGTCTCTTGCTGTCATTGGCATGGTTTTTTCCAGATGTGACAGTGTTCTTTATCCTTTCCTTGCCATATACAGATAGCCATGGTGTGATGGGGTTCTCATGTTTTGGTTGATATGGATTGCTGAATGGACTCGAAGCTGAGTGGGGTGGTCTCAGGAATAATCACAAGGCCTAGGAATCCTTGGATGGGATAAACGATAAATTTGCAATGTGAACACTTCATTTGAGCCTATAAATCCTTTGAGCAGTGAATGGCAGGATACACGATAGAGATAAGTGGTGAGTACCCTTGATTGGGCCTAGGAATCCTGGGTTGGGATACACGGTAAATACCAGAGGGTCGAGACCTCGTAGGCCTAGGAATCCCTTGACCGGTAATGGTGTGATGCATGGTAAAGCTGAGTACAGACAAATTCCTCACAATCTAGGTGGAGAGATCTAGAGGCATCCATGGTTGTTTATGGCCTAGTGATCCGGTGAATATTGGAGTAAATACTGGTTCTATTGATGAGGGTGAGGTGGTTTATCCTCGAGAATCGATGGTTGATTATTTTGGTTTTGAGTCCCACATTCATGCTTCGAATATGGAACATGGGTGATTGGATGAAGAGAAATTTGGCTCAGTCAATCTATGGTCAGGTGGAACATGGTAGTCCCATACCTGGTTAGATTTTACATTCATTAATAAGAGTTCCTTTCCTTGGTATTTAATGTGCAAATGTACTAGTTCATATGTGGAATTTATGGTTTTTTTATCCTTATTATATCTGTTATTTATATGCTAATTATGCGTATGTTTTATAACAACGATGATGCATGGCTCTCATCATGATTTGATTATGAATGAATGAACAATGAACCTATGACCTAAAACATGATAATGCAACTATTGTGATAAGGCATCATTACTTCTTAGCGATTCTCAGATTAGTATGAGACCCATATGGTAAGATATGTTATTATGATTTGTAGAATGCATATTTGTGACATGTTTGATGAAATTCCTATCATGGCTGGTAGGGGTCTAGTAAAGTCTTTGTTCAAGAATTTGCATTGGTAACATTATCTCTATATCATTTTTCATTTCTATACATTCCATGAAGGTCTGGGAAGTGATTGGATCCTAGCCCTGGAATTTATCCTTAAATCTCACAGTCGTTGGCATATCACTGGTTTAAAGAGGCTACAGTTGCACTCAAGAAGGATCATGGGAGCGACTAGGGCTCTTAGTTGCATGCATGCCTTGGCAAGGGAGTGACTGGGGTTTAATTACATGAAATGTTGAGTTTTCCCAGGGTTTGGTCACTTGGAAGGGTGGGTTAGCTCCTGGAGGTTCTGTAGGATGTCTGGATGGTAATATTGATTGTTTTTCGTCGGTTCCACTTCCTTAAGGTGACCTAGGAGGTTGAATCAGATCATAGTAGCCTCTCGTCACATGTTTACCCCAACAGACTGATTGTTACAAAATAATATTTTACTCCGTTCACTTCTGTCCCTGATCTCGAAGTGCCCTAAGATGAAAATTGTGAATTATATCCACCATGAAGAATACATCAAGATATCCATTGAAGACCAACATAAATCTGCCTTGAATATTTTCTAAAGAATCTCAACTTAAAACCTAAATTTTTGTGTCAGAGCTCTTTGTTAATTTCTTGTCCGTGTTGATGGCATGTTGCGACACTTTGACCTAGCGCTGCCATTGTTCTTTTGATAGGCAAAGCGCACTGAACCTCTTCTGGCGGTGTTTCCTCAAATGAAGAAGAAGCTTAGTGCACTAGAAGCTTCCAGAACGACAAGCCAAATATGGTTTAATGTAGATATGATCGAGCTCTCTCATTTGGAGCTCTTGATCTTATCATTAGGGGATTTTCCCTTGAGAAGTGGGCCTTACTCCTTCTTTATGGATCCCTAACTCCCTATCCCTACCTATAAATTGAATCCCATCCTTCTACTATTGGTTGGTCTTACCTAATCATTGATCCTTTGCATCCCTATACTGTGATTATTCTCAAATTTCCACTTGGTAGAAGGATTTCTTAAAGAGCCTTGGTTTGGACTTGGACATCACCAAAGGGAGGTATCCAACATCAAGGCCACATTTGTATGCTTCATTTTTTGTATAATTAATAATACATCTCATGTTTCACTTTCCATATTTGTCTAGATATCTATGCAAGTAGCCTAATACTCCTTGATTTGTTAGGTAGTTTGTATTTGATGTATGTTATGTATCTTGTCATGTTTCTTGTTGTTGTCTCTTGATTTCTTACAGGTACTCGAACACCACAAGCAGTGAGGAGCAATCCTGAAGGATCGTAGAATCAAGGTCTTCACCAAAGGACTAGACGATAGCATCAGGAAGAGTTAGGTTCTTCTTCTTCTTCCTCCATTTTTAATACAAACTAGAAAATTGTTCATTATTTAGTCTCGTGCATTGCTAGACCCACTCTAGGGCTAGAGATATTACCTCTGTCCGCAGAGGGGATTGTCTTCACAACAAAATTGGCGACTCCATTGGGGAGCTATAACCTCTTTGTCTCTCCTTTTTTGTTTTGGTTTTTTGATAAATTTGCCTGATCGTTAAGATCTGAGTCTATTTAGGTCTCTATAGGTCCACACAACACTTTATTTTTGCTTTAAGGTGTCAAGTCTGGTCTGATTGTTTAAATTATTTCTATTTTTTCTTTTATTTCTCACCCACCGCATTTTCATTCCTTACAAAAGTGCTGACAACACTATTTTATATAAAAAAGTCGCGCTGATCTACCTTTTAGCACGAGTTTTCCTTTCACAGGAACGTTGATCCCAGAGATAACAAAAAATTAGGGGTTCCCTTCAGTTTCCAGTGTTTCCTTACCTCTGAGGTGTCTTTCTAGTCTGATATGATCTGGTACCACTGTGTTTACCTTGATTGCCTTGCTTGAGTGATGAATTTGTCTCTTTGACCCTGTTTGTGCTCGAGTGAAGTTTGATCACCCTCTAGGGTCTTTAGGTCAATTGTCCTTCACTTATTGCTTGTGTGTGTCATCAAGAGATTGATTGGCTCTGTCTGAGGGCTCTGCTGCAATCATTTGAAACACTATTTCATATTACTTTTGGCTTGTATTTGCAAAGTTTCTTTCACTTGCATTGAATCATTCTTGCACTTTGAAATCACCTTTGATTGAATGTCGAACATAGATCACGATTATTTGATTTTCGAGCTTGAGAGTGTATGTTTGTTTTGATTTCCCATTTCAAAAGAGGAAAAAAGTGAAAGTAATTTTCATTTAGAACTTTTGAATTGGTTTTTTCTTCCTTCGTTTTGAAAAGAAAAAGTGAGTCATTTTCATTTAAGTGCTTTTGGAATGATTTGTTTTCCATTCAAAAAAGAGAAAGTGAAAGGAATTTTCATTTAAATTATTTGTCTGTTTGGTTAGTTTTTCTTTGATTAGTTCATTAATTACATTAGTTTGCATTAGAGCATCCAAAGTAAAAGAGAAAAACAAAATATGTTTAGTGCATCTTAGTGAAGAAAGAAGTGATTACGTTTCCACTAAGATTGCATTTGGGATAGTGAAAGCGAATTCGTTTTAGTGTTGCACTTCAATAATTTTGAGCTAGCTGGGGGGCATCATTGCTTGTTTGTTGCATTCTTGTTTTCACTTTATCCCTCATTATTTTAGAGTTTATCAAAATGAAATGAATTCTTTTTTTGCATTTAGCTTCATTGTAGGGATTTAGGTGACATTGTTATTAAGCCCAAAATTGAAACATAATCAAAGATCAACTTTAAAATTTACTTAATTAACCTTAAGGAGCATTTGGAATTAACACAAACATTAATATGTATAGGCTGGAGACGTGCTCCGACATCGTTAAGCGTAGAAGTCATCGCTAACAGCCTGTGTTTCATCCTGAGGGTGATATCTTGTCCCACATACAAAAGTATATAGGAATATGCTCCTCGTATGGTAAGTATATGGGGAAGCTCTCATCGAACGATTACACATTATACAATGCTACTACGGACTGAGCTCCCATGTACCGTCGAGTATCTTTTGGGAGACCCCACTAGGATGCAAACCTGGCAAAGGTAATTGAGTCGACCCCCTTGTAGACGTGATACTTCAAACATGACATTCGGGGATATTGGTTGCAGTATGTTAAGTCCTTGGTTCACCAATGTGTATATCGGAGTTCATGGATACCTGGTAATTCTTTTTTCCTAAATTACCCTTTTTGATTTATTTTGTTTAATTCTAAAATTTACTGCCCACATAATAACATCTTACCTATGCACGAATCCTTAGTATATCTTAGGTTGAGCCTAATGGAAACAGTTCCTAAGTTTACCAATTAAGGAATCTCCTTAGATGGGAATCCAGGTCCTTTTCCTTCTTTTGGAAATATTGGTTCTCCTTATATCGAAATGTTGTCCCTTTCAAGATTTACCATTGGTTTTCTAGTTTGGTTATTTTCGACTCCCATGGTTTCGAATGTCCAAGCTCCTTCTCAACCAAGTTCGCCTTCACTTGAACAATGTCGACCTCATGTTGATCCTAAAGTTGACCCCTTGCCTTATTTTCCTGTTTCTTCACCCCATTCTTCCTCTTTGCCTGGTGAAAGTCTGAGTTCTAGTAACAAGGAAGCTAAGAAGAAGAAGAAGAAGCAAAATAAGAAAGGGGGAAACCAAGAAACTATTGATTCCAATGCAATTGATGTTGAAAAATATTCCATTTAGTCTTGCAAAGTGAACTTCCCTTGCATGTTATGTAAGGGTGACCACCTTCTTAGAGACTATCCTGGTATTCCCAAGATATTAGAAGTGTGGTCCATCATTTCAAATCGATCTTTTTCATCGACCTCTGGAGATAATGTTGGTGACAAACCCTCAACTAGTGATAAAAAGGTCCGTGGGAAAAAAGGGAAAGTCAATTTCCCCTGTAAGTTATGTGAAGGGAATCATCCCATTCACCTTTTTCCTTACATGGATGAAGCCTCGAAAGTGGTGGATAACCTTAAAACTTCTTAGTTGGCTGGTTACCAAAATATTTTCCCCGATCCTAGGCTAGTTGATCAAGTGATTGATAAGAAGTCGTCTCTAGTCAATCCAAATCTCTCTGAAAGTGAATCTTATGAGTTTGTTCCCAACCAACCATTGGCTGAGAAAGTGGTTGACCTGATTCCACCTTCAGTGGATCGTGCTTTTCCCATAGAGAGTGAACCTCATACCACTCAGGTTCTTTTTGTTTCTTCATATTCCCATGAATTGGAGGGAAATCCTCCTATTCCCACGGTACAAGAGGTCGAGCCTCCCATTCCTGTAACACAAGGGGGAAGTTCTCCTATTCTCATGACACCCCCTCCAAGTAGTCTGGTTTCCTCCTTTGGTTGGAGTCGACTGGCAGGATATCGTATTCCTTCTTACGTGCCATTTGAGATCATAGTACAAGAGTATAATGTGCCTATACCTAGCATAATAATAAATGAAGGTGAATTTGTTAGTTTTCTGTCCTCAAATACTTAGAAATATTTCGGTTATCCGTAGCTTGTGCCTGTTACCCAGAATTTATTTGTTTTTAATAGAGGAACTAGTAAACCATTAGGGATCCTTCCTAAGTTTCCTATTACTTTGGGAGGAAAAAATATCTATATAGACATGATGGTTGTCCAAGGCCCTTTGGACTTTAACTTACTCCTTGGGCATGACTATACTTATGTCACGAGAGCTCTTGTCTCTTCTCTCTTTCGTATGATGTGTTTCCCCGCCACAGGTTAATTATGTAGCAACATATTTCATGCCCATGTCTACTGATGATCCATTCAGTGATATATTGCATCATGTACTGGGGGAATTGGACCCTGATTTCCAGAGTATTGTTCAACCATATGATGAGAACTGTTTGGAAGGCATTACCTCTTATGTGCCATGAGCAAAGTTTCGGAGTAGAGTTCCTTTTCTTGTGTTAAGCTCCTTAAAAAATGAAACAATGTCTCTGGAGTAGAGTTCCTTTTCCTCTGTCAAGCTCCTTAAAAAATGAAATAAGGTGTCATGAGCATAGTTATTTTCCTATGTCAAGCTATTTAAAAATGAAACAAATCGCCTTTCGATTCGAGCCTTTGAATGGATCTCATAAATTCCCAGTCGAGTCTTTCACTTGATCTCGTAAATGAACCTTCATTCCATCTACCTGTTAGTAACCAGTAGTCTACTTAGGTGAATGAGATGAAGCTTGGGAGGCATGTAACTCAGATTGAGTAATTATTTTGACCTCAGATTGAGTAATTATACTGGGGGCATGAAAACTTATTCCAAGCATAGTCTGCCTTTGTTTCAAGCTTGTGTAAAAATGAAACTATTTCGATTTTACCTCTCATGATTTCCATTTTTGTCAACCCATTTTCTAGATGAGCCTTGGTTTTCTCATTCCATTGTCACCATCTTCTTGGCCGATATCACGCTTTCACTTGGGTGTTTTACCCTTTCACGAGGAACCGCCGCAATGAGTGGTTTTGTTAGCCAGCCTCTTGACCTTTACTTGTTTTGAGCAGTTCCATCATGACTAGAACCAGTTGCTACCCTTTATACCACTCATTCCTCCAGGAGGGGTCCTCTTTCAAATATTTTCTCATTGTTTAAATATGAAAATATTATGGAGTACTTGTCCTTTCAAGCTCGTTAAAATAAATGAACTGACCTCTACTCAGTATAAGTTTAACCATTTTTCGGGATGAGATTGAATATTTGCGAAAAAGGAATACCTTGATCGAACATGGTCAAGAGGTTCTCTCAGATATTGTTTTCTACCTTTATGGATTCGAAGGATGATTTATGAAAATGGACCTGATGGAGTTTTATTTTCTATCTCTTTTTCAAACTCCCTAAACATCAAAAAGACACCGAGTTACTCTTCCGTCAGACTTGTAAAACTTAAACAATGAAAGACTTGTGACCATGACACGACTGAGTTACTCCTTCCTAAGGCTTGTTAAACCTACTGTGATGGATTCATTCGAAGAATGAACTTATACGTTAGGCATATGCTATCCTCTTCACACTTTCTATAAAAAATAAAGACGTATTCGTTAGCAATAACAAGGGGAAAATTGAAAGTGAAAATTCCCATGTGTTTTGAGGCAATAGGTTGCTCTTGAACATGACGCTCCTCTGCATTTAGTGTCAGGTTGGGGATATCATTCATTCGTCACTTGTCTTCCTGGGTTTGAGAAATACATTTGCCTCCCATTTGATCATTATCTGCCATCACCATGACATTTGATCCCATTTTTTTTCAAATAGTGCCACACTCCGGAGTTGTGTCACCTATATATTCAAGAGAAGTCCTTTTTGTAAATGTAAAACATACTCTGATTATTTGACCCTCTCTGCAACAATTCTGAATCACTCCCATCATCTTGAGAAATCATTTGTTTCATGTCAATGATGTGGGAATCATTATGGCCCTCCTTTGACATATAACTTCCTATCGATTTCATCTCATTATCCAGGAAGATGATTTAGAAACTCCTTTTCATCTTGCATGCCTCAATGAAAAGTTATTCGCGTTTGACGATAGGCTCACATCACTGGCTTTCAATTGGTTGATTCTACAGTTGTTCGACTTCAACTCATTCATCCACACTTATAGATTGTGATGTCGTACCTTGAGGGCCATTGTAATCATTGGTGGTTTCTCTCGTGCCTATTAATGTTTACATTATTTACTGGTAATTAGGTGGTTTCTACCATGTTTGACATCAGTACGTCTATTCACATGGTTATATTCGTACATTGGGTAGATCGAGATAGAGATGAAGACCTTGGATCACATCTATTATTATCCAGGTTGCGTGGAGTTATTGAGTATTCATGATCGTACACGTGATCCTTTCTATACATATTGGTGCTACCATACAATGGATCCATTTCCACGATCTCTTTCAAACGGATGGCTGCAACCATGCTGTGGGTTCATCTGTTATTTTATGCCTATTCAAAGATATGTTATTAGGAATGTTTATGTATGAGATGTCACATTATGTATTGTGCTTGATTTGGAAGGTCTCCTTGTGGTATTCTGAGTCTTTTCCTTGGTTCATAAAGCATTTTAGCCATCACTCCATCTTCTGCCTTCATATTTTAGGGGGCATATGTTACACAGTAATTTGTCACCCTGTTCACTTCCCATCCTTAATCTTGAAGTTCCATAAGATGAAAAATGTGTAGTATATCCACCATGGAGAATACATCAAGATATCCCTTGAAGAGAAACAAAAACCCCTCTTTAATATTTTATGAAGAAGCTCAGCTTAAAACCTAAATTTATAGGTCGACGCTCTTTGTTAATTGCATGCCCATGTTGATGGCATGTTACAAAACTTTGAACTAGTGCTGCAAACATGATTTTGATAGGAAAAAACATGTTGAATCTCTTCTAGCAATGTTTCCTCAAATGGAGAAGAATCTTTGTGCACTAGAAGCTTCAAGAAAGATGAGTCAAATATGGCTCGATGTAGATATTATTGGGCTCTCTCATTTTGAGTTCTTGATATTATCATTAGGGTATTTTCCCTTGATAAGTGGGACTTAATCCTTCTTTTATGGATCCCTAAATCCCTCTCTCTACCTATAAATTGAATCCCATCCTTCCACTACTAGTTGGTCTTGCTTGATCATTGATCCTTTGCATCCCTATATTGTGATTGTGCCCGAATTGCCACTTGGGAGAAAAATTGATTGAAGAGCCTTAGTTTAGACTTCGAAATCACCAAAGGGAGGTCTCCAACATCAAGGCCACAATTTTATGCTTCCTATTTTCTATAATCAATAATACATTTGATGTTTCACTTTCCATATTTGTCTAGATATCTATGCAAGTAGTCTAATACTCCTTGATTTGTTAGGTAGTTTTTATTTGATGTATGATATGTATCTTTTCATGTTTCTTGTTGTTGTCTCTTGATTTCTTATAGGTATTCGAATGCCACAAGCAGCTAGGAGCTAGCCTAAAGGATCGTAGAATCAAGGTCTTCACCAAAGGACTAGACGATAGCATCAGGAAGAGGTAGGTTCTTCTTCTTCTTCTTCCATTTTGAATACAAAATAGGAAAAGGTTCATTTGTAAGTCTCGTGCATTGCTAGACCCATTCTAGGGCTAGAGAGATCACCTATGTCCATAGAAGGGATTGTATTCACAACACCAATTAACTTGGGTAATTGGTGGTTTCTCTCATGTCTGTTAACGGTTTACATTATTGACCGATAATCAGGTGGTTTATACCATGTTTTAAATCAATACATCTATTCACATGGTTAGATTCGTACAATGGGTAGATCGAGATAGAGATGAATACCCTAAATCACACATGTTATTACCTAGGCTTCTTGGAGTTATTGAGTATTCATGATTGTACACATGATCCTTTCTATACAGATAGATGCGACCATACCGTGGATCCATTTCCATGATCTCTTTCAGACGGATGGCTGCGACCATGTTGTGGGTTCATGTGGTATTTTATGCCTATTCAGAGATATGTTATTAGGCATGTTAGATATCAGAGATGTCACATAGTGTATTGTGCTTGATTTGGCTGGTCTCCTGGCATTCTTCTGAGTCCTTTCCTTGGTTCATAAATCATTTCACCCATCACTCCCCGTTTCGCCTTCATGCTTTAGGGGGAATCTGTTACTTAGTAATTTATCACTCGGTTCACTCCCTATACCTAATCCTAAAGTGAAATAAGATGAAAAACATGCAGTATATCCACCATATATAATACATCAAGATATCCCTTGAATACCAACACAAAACTACCTTGAATATTTTCTAAAGAAGCTCATCTTAAAATCTAAATTTCTAGGTCAGTGCTCTTTGTTAATTGCCTGCCTGTGTTGAACCTCTTTTGGCAGTGTTTCCTCAAATGGAGAAGAAGCTTCGTGCACTAGAAGCTTCTAGAATGACAAACTGGATATGGTTTGATGTAGATATGCTCGAGCTTTCTCATTTGGATCTCTTGATATTATCATTAGGGGATTTTCCCTTGAGAAGTGGGCCTTCCTCCTTCTTTTATGGATCCCTAACTCCCTCTCCCTACCTATAAATTGAATCCCATCCTTCCACTACTGGTTGGTCTTGCCTAATCATTGATCCTTTCCATCCCTATACTATGATTATGCCTGAATTTCCACTTGGGAGAAGGATTTCTTGAAGAGCCTTGATTTGGACTTGGACATCACCAAAGGGAGGTCTCCAAAATCAAGGCAACGGTTATATGCTTCCTCTTTTCTATAATTAATAATACATCTGATGTTTCACTTTTTGTATTTGTCTAGATATCTATGCAAGTAACCTAATACTCCTTGATCTTTTAGGTAGTTTGTATTTGATGTATCTTGTCACATTTCTTGTTGTTGTCTCTTGATTTCTTACAGGTATTCGAACGCCACAGACAGTGAGGAGCGATCCTGGAGGATCGTAGAATCAAGGTCTTCACCAAAGGACTGGATGATAACATCAGGAAGAGTTAGTTTATTCTTCTTCTTCTTCCATTTTGAATACAAGCTAGGAAACGGTTAATTAGTTAGTATCATGCATTGCTAGACCCAATTTCAGGCTAGAGATATCGCCTCTATCCACAGAGGGGATTGTATTCACAACACAAATTAACTTGGGTAAATGTGAGAGGAGGGTGTTACATAATCATTCCAAGGTGTTTGAGACTCCCAAAGGCCTCCCACCTATTCGTGATCATGATCATGCTATGCATTTGCTTCCAGGAAGTGTTCCTCCAAAAATCAGGCCTTACAAATATCCTTATGCGAAAAAGAGTGAAATTGAACGCATGGTTGCAAAAATGCTAGAGGCTGGTATAATTCAACCTAGTCAAAGTTATTTCTCTACTCTTGTAGTATTGGTACACAAGAAGGGTGGATCATGGCATATGTGTCTCGATTATAGTGAGCTTAACAAGATCACTATTAAAGATAAATTTCCCATTCCTGTCATTGATGAATTGTTGGATGACTTAAATGGAGAAATTTACTTCACCAAGATGGATCTTCGTTCAGGATATCATCAAATTAGAATGAAGACTGAAGACATTATGAAAACAACATCATGAACTCATGAGGGTTGTTAATGTCTATGAGTCACGAGTGATCAAATGTACTCTTTCCATGTGATTGATAAGGTCTTAGGGTCAAATAGTATTATTTTCAAATAAATCTGGCATCTCATGGTTTTCAAATGACTATTGGTTATTGTTTAGGTCAGTGCTACTCCTTCCACTTGTTCATGGTCATCATCACTCATCATGGTCATGTCATTATTTAAGTATCCTAGGTCATCAAAAGAGAGTCATGTACATAATTTGCATCACCATCATGGGAGTTAGTAACTTGGGTAATAAAGTAAAAAGGTAATATTTTCAAGAAATTATGCTACAGTACAACCACCTCATCATGTCATTTCTCAAAAGTACATGTG
Organism: Pinus albicaulis; assembly: GCA_034641835.2. Lineage (NCBI taxonomy): Eukaryota > Viridiplantae > Streptophyta > Pinopsida > Pinales > Pinaceae > Pinus > Pinus albicaulis. The sequence goes on along the minus strand of MU968411.1, from coordinate 30,260,614 downwards.
ATGTCACACCACCACCAAAGCAAAAAATCAAGTTTTTGAGCTATTAAGGAGAATAAAGATTTTCATGAGTTCATTTCATCCTTCCAGGTTTTCAAGAGCTCCTCTTTTAAACTCCAAAACTCTCCACAACCATCAGAAGTTTTAAATTCATCATCAAATTGCTCCATTCATTATCTCGTTGCATTTCTGCTGGACATACGCTGCGTTTTTGGAAATTCACTGTGTTTTTTATTTTGAAGATCAAAGCAAGAAAAAAACAGGTCATTTCTCATCCCATAAGTCTTCAATACTCCTAAACAAGTAAGTGAAGCATTCATTAACCCTCTCATGCCGGGATTTCCTTCAAAAAGTGATTAAATCCCTCTCCTAGGGTTTTATGCTACATTTTTATATTTCATGGTTTTGATTTCTTACAAGGAGAAATCCCTATGTTTTTTGCCATAACACCCTTGTAAACACTTGATAGACCTTCCCCATTCATTTCCCATACGTATTTTTGCCATCTCACCACTTTTCCTAAAAAACCCAAGCCCACACTGTGCCTCTGTTGTGTTTCTAGGTTTTCCCTGTGTTTTCCCTCTTTTGTCCCTTTTCCCTCACCCATTCTCAGAAATTCCACTTCCAATTTTTCCTTAACACCTATCCCTATCTCCCCTGATTTTTTTTGTTTTTGTTTTACAGATTTCTCCGTAACTCCTATCCCCTCCATTTCCCTCTCTAAACTAGCTTCTCTGTTTTCCTTGTTTTGCAGCCCTAAACCCCTACCCTTTCCCCTATCAAACTAGAGTTTTCAGTGAAGAAAGACCAACAACATGGCTAGTGAAAAGAAGAAATACAACAAGGGGGGACATCTGTCAATATTTGAGCCAATTCATATGCAGGAGATCAATGCATCAATTTTTGTAAAGAAGTCATTTGAACAAGTAGGCTGCATAGGGTTTTGTAAGAAAGTGCATGAGGTGGGTTATAACCGCGACTTAAAAATTTTATTTGCAATAAATTTTAAAGGATATCATGTCACAATTGCGGGGGTAAAATTCATGGTGTCAGCAAAGATTATATCTTCAGCGTCTACAATCCCTAATGAAGGAGAGATTTGGTTCAAGGGGATGGATTTAGACATTGAGAACTATAAGTATTTCTTGAAACCATAGTACAAAGACTCCCCTTCCCATAGCTTTCCTGGCAGAAAATTTTTGGACAATTACACTCCCTTGATGAGGAATATCGTGAAATACTTCACCTGTGAGGGCAGATTTAGTAGGTTATATCATTATCAAATAATATTTTTGATGCACGTCACTTCCATCAAACCAATAAACCTTCCCAATTGCTTGTTCAAAAGCCTGGTTAAGATGACTGATAAAGTGAAGAATAAAAGGAGAGACCATTAGGCAAGCTTGTTTCATCATGCTTTGATCAAAGTCATAGTCCTCCACTAGCTGGCACAAATCAACATGCCATGGGAGACCTTCTTGAAGGTAGTTTCTCTTCTTCTTGCCTCAAGTCAGCCAAAGATCCCAAGTGTTCCTTCATCATCTAGACCATAGGAGGTTTGGTCATCAAGCAAGATATCAGTGTAAAAAAAAGAAGCCAAGAACACAGATTGCAAAGAAATATAACAGAGGTAAGAGGTCAATTTTTGCTCCCTAAATAGAAGAAATGCCTACACCTACACCTAGAACTAGGTCTCATGCTAAGAAAATACATAAGGAGGCCATGAGTGATAAAGAAGTGAAGATTGAAGCCATGATGGAATCACCTAGAAACATAGATATTTCACCTTTCCAACATCATGGAGAAGTTCCTCCTAGAATAGAGATGGAAAATCTAGAAGAAGAAAATCATGGAAATAATGCAATAGAAGACATCATCGAGGAAAAAGAGGCACATATCAAGGAGTTAAAGGATTACCTTTCCAAAGGTAACTTCATAATAGCTTTCTTTTGGCAAGAGAATAGGCAACTGAAACTAAACCTACTGTTGCAAAGCAAACCACAAGATGACCATCCATCATCCAGCAAGGCATGTCTTGTTGTAGAAAAGGATAAGGGTAAGGCTATTATTGATGTAGAGTATTTGGGAGACAAATACAATTAGGTACAACCAAGAAGGCCTAAAACTATAGCAGAAGCAAGAAGAGAAAAACTTTAAAAAGAGCCATCTCCTCCTCAAGCCCACAAAGACATCAATGACATCATAACTGCTGAAGTTGAAGAAGATAAGGAATTTTGGCTTGGGGTAGTAAATGAACACCTAGAGAATCTACTAAATAAGGCAAACAAAAACAATTCCATGCAGAGGCACATGGCAAGGCACTACTACACTAGAAACACTATTTGCAAAATCAGGGTTAAGAACATGAAGAAGAAGCTCAAGCAACCAAAAGAAAACTCAAAAGTAAGAATGATAACCTTGATCTCTTGGCTAATGCATCCTTAGGTATTTTAATTAATGATATAAAGATGGAACATGGGAGAAATGTTTGCAAAATTTGGGGTTTTTGTCACACAGGAAAAATTAGTGCACAAAAACATAGCGTATGCTCGCTGCGCTTTTTCCTAGAGGCTCCAAATGGAAAATGGAAAACATGTACATGTGTCGTATGGTTAGTAAATCTTAGAAATATACTTTTGGTGTCTTTTTGGTTGACGAATTTTCAGGAAAATGTCAAAAACCACTAAAATTTCACCTTTCTGCCACTATTTTTGGTCACATGTTGCGCTTCTTGAGTAGTTGTGGAAAATTGAGTTTTAAGTGGTCTTGGAGAAGTGTTTTTGCTGATTTAAAATTTCAGTGATATAGAGGACATCCTAAGATACTTGTACCATCCTTCAACATATTCAAATATCCCTCAAAGTCATCCAAATCATCCTCCAAATATCACTGTGCTTCTGCTAAATTTCACTGCGTTTTTGAGAGATTTCGTTGCATTTATGGGTTTGAAGATTTTTTGGACACATGGAGGTCAAAGGTCAAAGTTAGTTGATATAACAAATATCACATGAGTTTTTTCATGGTTAATGAGCCAATTTATGGTCATATTTGATAAGGGATTTTATGATTTATGACTTGATACAAAAACTCAACTTATTAGCTAAAAAAGGGGAAGATGTTTCTAACTCCCCTAAAATTAGGCTATGAGTTATTAGGTGCATTAATTAGTTTCTTTGGATCAGGTTTCAACCCATAGAGGTGGAATCTTGTTTATTTTTCTATATGTACTAAAACTCATGTCATTTTGAGGGTTGGATACTTGGTAATCATAGTGTGGAGCTATTGTACACCATTTTACAGTGATATTAAAGACAATTTCAACAATAATCTTGGGATTACTATGGTATGCTTATTAACAATGTTTTTTATTATTTTTATCATCAATTTGAATGTTTATTTATCCTTACAACCATATGTATTATTTCATGTCATCATCTCATTAGTTTTTAAGATGAGATCTTCATGTTTATGTTCCATTTCTTCTAATGAATGAATTCATAGTCATATGCTCATTTTGATCCTTCATTTTTCAACCCTATACCACAATGAAAGCCCAATATTTCACTAAACATACCTACTTTGCCTCATTTTCATCCCTGCAATTGATCATTCGAAACCCTGACCTAGTTCCTAGATCTATGATCTTGATCGAGCAAACTGAAATAAAAAACCCTAATCAAATTTTACTGAGCTTATAACTAGCCTTAAATCCTTATTCTCTAGTCATCTCCATTGGCTATGAGATATATTTTGAGAGAGCCCTCTCTGATTTGGTAGGGCTAGATACCGAGTCTAAAGCTAGTGTGTGGTTACCCCTTTAGCTTCCTTTCTCAGCCTTGGGAAACTAAAGAGTGATAACAAGGGTTCTTATGAATTTTTGGTCATGCCATTTGGCCTTACTAATACAGCTTCCACATTTCAAGGTTCGATGAATTCCATTTTTAAACCCTTCCTTAGAAAATCGTGTTAGTATTTTTTGATGATACACTAATATACAACAAGTCTTGGAAGGATCATGTTCAACGTGTTGACAAGGTGCTCAAACTATTTTAGGAGAAACAATTATATGCAAAAACCTATACTTTTTTCTTAGAAGTATAGGAGGTGGAATATTTGGGTCATATTGTATCTCGTGAGGGTGTTAAGGTAGACCCTAACAAAATTAAATCCATTAAGGAATGGAAAATCCTTAGAACCATAAAGCATCTTCAAGGATTTCTCAGGTTGAAAGGGTATTATAGCAAGTTTGTTAAGAATTATGGGAGAATGGTGACACATATAACATCATTACTAAAGAAATATGCATATTCTTGGACTCCATAAGAAACTAAGGCCTTTAAACATGTTACAGAGGAAATGTGCCAAGCATCGATATTAGCTATGTTAGAATTCATGAAAACCTTTATTGTGGTATGTGATGCCTCAACAAATGGAATTGGTGTTGTTTTAATGCAAGATGGAAGGCCCATTTCTTTTGAAAGTCTTGCAACCAAAAGAAAGTATTTACACAAACCTATTTATGAGAAGGAAATGTTGGCAATACTATATGCACTAAGGAAATGACGACCTTACCCAATTGGAAGACACTTCAAGGTAAAAACATATCATGATAGTTTTAAATAATTTTTGGAACAAATATTATCTTCAGAAGGGAAGAAAAAATGGGTGACAAAGATGTTGGGTTATGACTTTGAAATCACCTACAAAAAAGGGAAGCAAAATGTTGTTGCAGATGAACTCTCAAGAAAGGATGAGGATGTGGAAGCATTGCTTTGTGCCATTTATATTATCCAACCTGAGTGGATAACCAAAGCAAGGGATGAATGGAAGAATACTAAAGAGGTTTAAACACTCATTCAAAAGTTGCAACAATATCTAAGTAATATGATACATTTAGCTGGAAAAATGATTCGTTATGGTATAAATATCGCTTATATATTTTTAAGAATTCCCAACTCAAACAAAACATTCTTTTGGAATTGCATACCTCTCCCATAAGAGGGCACTCAGAATTTTTAAAAACTTACCATAGGGTCAAGAAGAATGTTTTTTGGATGACCTTAATTCTAATATTCAGAATTTTGTGGAAGAATGTCTGGTTGCTAACAAAACAAAGTTGAGAAAATTAAGACCCTGGGTTTGTTGCAAACTTTATCCATTCCAAGTCAGTGTTTGGAAGAGGTCTCAATGGATTTTATCACATGTTTAGTCAATTCTGAAGGAAAGAGTGTGATCATTGTGGTAGTTGATAGACTTACCAAGTATGCACACTTTTGTGCATTATCTCATCCTTTTAAATCCAATACAATTTCTATTGCATTTATGGAAACAATTCATAATCTTCATGGAAAACTAAAAATTATAGTAGTGACAATAATCCCATTTTCACTGGAATTTTTTGGACGAAATTATTTTCTTTTCTTGGTACTCAATTATCTCATAAATCATCTTATTATCCTTAATCTGATGGGAAAATAGAGATATTGAGCAAATTTTTGGAAGGATATCTTCGTTGCTTTGTATATAATAATAAAATGCAATGGGTCAAGTGGTTACCTCTAATTGAATGGTGGTATAAAACTTCCTTCCATAATGCAGAAAAAATGAACACATTTATGGCACTTTATGGATATCATCCACCATCCATCACGTCATCTTTAAGAGAAAATTCTAAGTTTCAAGCAGTGGAAAATCACATCGAGCATCAACAATAATTTATCCAACTATTAAAGGATAACCTTACTCTAGTTCAGAATCAAATGAAGCAATAGGCAAATCAACATCGCAGTCAACGAAATTTTGATGTAGGTGACTGTGTATTTTTATGGCTACAACCATACAAACAAATGTCTCTCAATCAAGATAAAAATGATAATAAATTATCACCCAACTACTACAGTCCTTATAAGGTGTTGCAAAAGATTGGTACTATGGCATACAAATTGGAGCTGCCTGCATCTTCCTAAGTACACCTAGTTTTCCATGTTTCATGCTTAAAGAAGGTTATCGATGAAAATATTCTAGTTCAAACAGTGTTTCCAGAACTTGACGAAGAAGAAAAAGTCATATTTTAGCCTAAAACAGTCACGAAAATAATAACCCGACAACTATGAAACAGATCAATTTCATAGTATCTCATTAAGTGGAATAACTTACCCATTGAAGATTCCACATGGGAGGATGAAAATTTTATACAAAAGCATCCATAACTACTCAATCATTGAGGACAACACTTTTTGAAGGAGAGGGGCATGCACAAGGGCTTCATTGCGGGAGCAATACCATAGCACGTGGGTTCATATTGGGGGATATATAATGAAGAAAAAATGACATGATATATTGGGGGTTAAAGGGTTTTAAATTGGCAGGTATAAAAAATGGAGCTCAAAGTTAATGAAAAAATATAATCGGGTATAAAAAATGTTAATGAAAAAATGGATACCTACAACATATAGTGAAAGTAGGGGATTTTTAAATTGGGAAGGTGTATTGGGTTTATATTGGTAGGTGGTTAAATAATGTGATTTTTATAGGTATTTTCCAATATGTACTCAAATTAAGGGTATTTTTTAATATGTTATGATCACACGTGATATGTTAGAGGTTTATTGAGTGAAGCTCTTGTGGGGGCATTCTAGGTCCCTATAATACTAGTGTATCCCCCTTATTGTTATTGTTACTATAGCCCCCATATTGTTATTATTTTCCCCCTTAGAAGCCCACTATTGTTGTTGTTGTTCCCTTATATTGTTATTGTTATCAAGGCTCTAATTATATTGTGATCCCTCAGACTCCTATATATAAAAAGGAGGTATTGTCATTTGTATGAACAAGAAAATTTCATTTATGTAGTGTAAAGGGGGTTTCCCCCTTGAAGAGGATAATTTTTAAGTCGTCTATCTATATTTTCTTCTATGTTGTGAGCTGGTTGCATAACATGGTCTGAGTGTCACTAGTGGGGTCTTCAACAAAGGATCCAGGCTCAAAGTATCTTCTAGCTCCTTTATTTTTTCCTTCAACTTCAAATTTTCTGCTTGTCGTCGACGAACAAAATTTACAAGCACTTCACCACTAGCTTGATGCAATTTCATCAGCCTTGGCATTGCAACCATAGACATATAAACATTCATTTATGCCTGACAATAACCTTTCTAGCAGAAAGTTGTACCCTTTCAATCTTCATTTTCTTACCACACATGTCATAATTTTCATCCTGTAAAGTGACTGAATAGTCATCGAAAGTTATGCTCTTTGGAAATTTCCTCCATTATTCTCTAATTTTCTTGCAAACAAGTATTAACCTAATAAAGTAGTACAACACTATCAACTCCCATGTCCATAACTTCTTCTATTCTCCCTATTTCAGAGAGACTCTTGGATCTATATGATTCAATTGTGTGTGCTCTTTCTAGTGTTACTCTACGAAGAGGCTCTTCGACATCCCCACCACTCGATAGCCTATCAGTAACTAGTTTTTCATTTCCAGTAGCTCGTTTCCTTTTTTTGATAGCAGAGTATGTCACACCACTACTGCATGTGCAAGATTGATATTGTTGATGGTCCTCAAATTAGACATAAATTAAGGCCCATATAACCTTTCTTAGGCACATCAAGGATATATTAAATCTATCCTTCTACACTTAATAATTTTTTTTAGCTTTAATATGTTCTTAGGAAGGTTTAGAGATAATTTCATATTTGTGCCTAATATTATTTATTTTTGAAGAATATTATGAGAATATTGGGCAGATTATGAAGATTTCGAGGAGGAGATAATCTAGGGACTTGCTCCCTATTATAGGAGGATCGAGATTGGAGAATAAATGAATAAAATATCATGAAATTATCGATAGATTCCAGAACTCCAATGATTGAGAAAATATAGGAATGTGTTCCCTGTCATTTAATGCAAACTCCTAGTGTTGGGAACTATATCAACTTTTGAGGGATTTTGGAGGGGAAAGCTTCCTTTTTTCAAGGTGAATGATTCCTCATCATTTTTTATAAGTATCAATTTGAATTGGCCTCTAGAGGCATGCATTTTTTAGTCTTCTTGTCGAGAAAACTTGTTGTTTAGTAGCTCCATTTTCATTTCTTGCAAGGATGTACTTGGATTGGTTAAAATAATGAAGTTTGGTTCCATTTTTAGCTTCTAACTCTTGGTTTCTTCCATAGGACTCTGAGTCTCCTTGGGCTTGGCCATCCCAAGAGCCTCAAATCTCTCTTCCATAATTAATTAATTTATTTATTTTTCACTTCTTATTCACATACATCTCTTATTCTTGTTTTGCTTATTTCTGTATTTAGTATTGATTTGCAGAATCCAGATTATCCATAGTATCATAAAACAATTGTCGACGTTTCGAATCCCAATGGGGATCCATCTTCAGGACGAGAAATGAATGAAGAATGAAAGAAGGTCGCAAGAGGTCAAGGTATAAATAGTGAAAGCTAATGATGATGAGAGGAACCGACAACAAATTATGTTAAAAATAAATTTTATTTTATTATTGTAATTTTTTTAAAAGTTTTTATTTTAATTTAATTTAAATAATAAATATTTAAAAACTTTTTAATAAATATTTAAAATTTTTAATTAAAATTGTCTATATTATTTGAATTAATTTTAATTCTAAAATAATAACCCTAATTTAAAATTCTTATTTATTATATTAATTTCATAATTGGTTAATTTTTTTTAATTAATGTCTAAAATTAATTTTAATGTTTAAATTTTTTAATTAAACCTTGAGAGTAACTAAAATTGTTGAACTATTACCTAAAATGTTTTACCTAAAATAGTGTAATTAAGTTATTAATCTAAGGGAATGTATTAAATAACAATAATATGGTATGCTTATTTAATTCTAAATAATAATATAACTTATTTAAATATATGTTAATAAATTTTTATTAATTAAACCCTAATAAATTTTTAATTTTAAATTACTTATTGATTAAATCCTAATAATTTTGATTCTGACAGCTACCTTCACGCCGAGTCTTACCATCATCCTGCTAAAAAAAAATTGAGCAGGATGATGGTAAGACTCAGCGTGAAGGTAGCTGTCAGAATCAAAATTATCAGGATTTAATCAATAAGTAATTTAAAATTAAAAATGTATTAGGGTTTAATTAATAAAAAATTATTAACATTCATTTATTAACATATATTTAAATAAGTTATATTATTATTTAGAATTAAATAAGCATATCATATTATTGTTATTTAATATATTCCATTAGATTAATAATTTAATTACACTATTTTAGATAAAACATTTTAGGTAATAATTCAACAATTTTAGTTACTCTCAAGGTTTAATTAAAAAATTTAGACATTAATTAAAATTCTTTTAACCAATTATGAAATTAATATAATAAATAAGAATTTTAAATTAGGGTTATTATTTTAGAATTAAAATTAATTCAAATAATATAGATAATTTAAATTAAAAATTTTAAATATTTATTACAAAGTTTTTAAATATTTATTATTTAAATTAAATTAAAATAAAAAAACTTAATTTTTTTTTTTTACAATATTAAAATAAAATTTATTTTTAACATAATTTGTTGTCGGCTCCTCTCATCATCATTAGCCTTCACTATTTATACATTGACCTATTGCAACGTTCTTTCATTCTTCATTCATTTCTTGTCCTGAAGATGGATCCCCGTTGGGATTCGAAACGTCGACAATTGTTTTATGATACTATGGATAATCTAGATTCTGCAAATAACGACAACCACAGAAGTTTGAGAACCATAATTTAGTATTGATGTTTTTCTTGTTGTAGGATTAAGTTAAATACTTGACGTGAGTTCTTTTTCAGGTTATTTAAATATTCAGAAGAATTATTCATCCTTATAATTACTTTGGAAGGTCATCTTCATCATTGAGCTACTTGGATTTGGTTACTAATTCACGAATGTAGGATTTCTAGAAATGCATTGTAACGAAATAGTAGTAATTTCCTGTTATTATTTAGAATGGGTTAATGAGCTTCATTTGGGTTTATTCCACTTGTATTAGGTCATAAAAACATACAAGCTAGTAACAAATTTACCCCATTTAATTTTCACTTGATTAGGTTAGGCATATGATAGGTTAACTAGGTCACTAGTTCTTTAATTTCCAGTTTTTAGATTAGTAATTTTCTATTATTTTTTAGCACGTGTGAGCAACGGTAATTTGGAGTGATTCCACTTGGAATGGAGACCTAAGACATCCTACTTAATAAAAAAATTCATCACATCCCATTTCATTCGATTTACTTATTCATTCAGTGAGTTATCTCCAAAATAGAACTTCCTGTAGCACTCTTGTAGCATGTGTAAACTTGACCAGATTTGCTCCCAGAGCTTGGTTTTTGTCTCTTAGGCTTAAATCACGACCCCTAGGATCTAAATACATGGTTGAGGAAGAATAAGAACTACTTAGGACATGCATTTTTACAAAGTAGATTAGGCCTATTTATTTGAATTCATGCTCTTAGGATTTCAATTACAAATTGTTGTTCTTGCCTAGGATTAATTTTTTTTCAAAGAAACAATTCTGTTTATGCAATTAGTTTAGGATTTTATTTCATGAAATTCACTCCATTACATCAGATCAAAAAAATAAGGGCACATTGTATGCTGCACATATAGTACCGATACCTCTTAAGTTTGTACGAACCCCAGGTTGATAATTAAAGTTGGTAGCCTTGGGAGTTGCAACATTTTTGTTGCAATAATGAGGCTCATCACTTTTTTGCGTCGTTGTTGGGGTGGTGTCAAAGTATGCATTTTTTTCTTCCCTAGTTGATTCTTTTTTTTTCCCTGCAAAAACAAAAAAAATTGCATTAGGAATATTTCATTTCAAAAACAAAAAATTGCATTGAATTAGCATTCTTATTTAGAAAAAAAATTAAAAATACTTCTCCAACACCAACACCCCCACCCCGCCATTTGATCATGTGGTGCAGTAAGAACTACATCACCATCAACTTTTGCTGGTAGAAGAAGAAGATGTGGTAGAGAAAGTAGAAGAAATGGATGGAGATGATGACAATGAAGAAGATCCTCTTGGATTTCCCATTCAAGATATTGATATTAGTGTGCATATGAAGAATATACCTCCATCTTTCCTTCCAAAATTCCATGGTATGATGTTAGAGGATCCAAAAACCTTTCTCTTTGAATTTGAAATAATTTGTAGATCTTATGGTTACTTACTAAACACTCAAAAGTTGAGATTGTTTCCGAAAACATTGAAGGATAGAGCTCTTAAATGGTTCATGAATTTAGGTACTAATTCAATAAGATCATGGAATGATATGAAAATTATATTTCTAGAAAAATATAAATATCATGATCTTAAAGAAGAAATATTTACAATGAATAAAAAACAAGATGAGAGCCTTGAGGACCTAATAGAGATATTCATGCATAGTTTTAATAGGGAAAAACTATATCATTTAGGATTTGACACACTAAAAACCCTCTTACTTAGAACAATTAGGGATGAGTGGATTGATCTCCTTGATCTCATGAGTAGAGCAGATGTATACCAATTATCATTTGAATAAATTTATGAAACATGCAAGTGCATATCAAGAGGAAGGGAAAGAGTAAGTAAATCAACATCAATTTTGGTAAGTCAAGCTGAACTTGGAAATTTTCTTGATAACTTTAAAACAAGAATTCTTAGCAATCTAAGTGAACACGTAAAAATGTTAAGAATGAAAAATGAGAAAAAAAATATGTTGATATTTGTATGTTCCATGAAGAATCTTATGCTACTAAATATTGCCCATCATTACTAATTTTGAAGGAATTATGCCAAGAAGACAGTGGAGCAAGCCAATCACCAAAGCATATATGTTATGTAGCTCCAAGAAGACCATGGAAGCCTAGTCAACCTAGTATGATGCATGAACCTAAGTCCGAATTTCAAGGTTATGTACATTCATCTCAAAGTAATTGGAACACACCCTTTCCTTGGTAACCTTGGCCATCTCAACCCCAGAACCAATCTTGGAAACAAGGTTGGTAAGGAACTTATGGGAAAAATCCTCAATATCCTCCATACCCAACTCCATGTTATCCCTACCATCCACCTCCACCACAACCACATCCATCTCAAAGATCCACTCCCACTCAAGTACTTGTACCACCATTTTCAAACCCACACAATGAAGTATCTCAACCCACTTACAATGTTGATGTACAATACTACCAAATATCTCCTCTTGATCTAAATGGTATCCATCTTAGCTCAGGAAAAGTATTTCAAAAAAGTGATTCTCTTGATGTCATTGAAGGACAACATCTAGAAGAAGAAGATTCAAATGTAGAGACCAAAGAATCATGGGCTTCACTTGATGGAGAGAAGACATCAGAATCAGTGATTGAGAAGGTTCCCTCATGTTTACCATAAGATCTTCCACGTGTTCAAGTGAACAATAAAAAAAGAGAGGAATATTTGAATTTCATGGTAGAAAAGGACATAGAAAGAGATCCAAATGTGCAGGTGGACCAGGGGCATCACAAAAATATTGAAATATGGTTCTAGACAATCATTAAGTTGCAACAATACACTCTTCTTCAACAATATTTAATATCATCTCAGTCAAAGCAATTGGTCTCGCATATTCAGGTACATGTCAAAGCATAAATTTCAAGCCTACACATGATTATTTTTGTCATCTTGATGTGCACATGGCTCCAATGGAAGTATTCCTATAGTTGAAAGATATTTTGTTTTTTTCAAGTAGAGTAGGATAGAAAAAAAATTAAAAAATGGAAAAAGAGAAAAAATAAAAGAATAAAATCTTTGGTAAAAACCTATTTTGAGGTGCCCGATATTGACTCACTAATTAAAAAACTACATGAGGTGGTCAATGGGTTGGAAAAAGAGAAAATAAGAGAAAAAGAAAAGATCCTAGGTGAAAACCTCCTTTGAGGCGCCTAGGCAGACCTACTAGTTGAAATCCTCATTGAGGCGACTAGTAGGCCTAAGAAAAATGAAAAAAATGAAAAAATTTCTCCATGTATATCTTTGTAATGAATGCAGGTGCTATCCAACCTCTGCAAGCAACAAAAACAAGTTGGCACCAAAAGAACAAGTTGGTCAAAAATCTAGTCAAAGGTAGTCAAACTTGGACTTTCTCCTCCTTTTATCAGATGCTCCAAAAGGACCAAGGTCATGTCAATCCATCACCCTCATCCATTTCCAACATCCACCCATCATTTCCAAGATTTTCTCACTCATTTTCCTCCGTGTCTTAAACTGCTACAGGAAGTCCTGTTTTTGAGCGGAAAATTGTTATTATTATATCTTGAAAACCATGAGTCCATTTTTTGAGTTGTTTCATGGGGATATGCATATGGATGATGGAAACATGCTCAAGAAAGTTCAACAAATTCTGATGCACACTTTTTAAGAAATCGACCTCCATCACCTACAACCATTTTTAATTTTTCTCGAGATTCATGCACCCAATATAAACTATTTTTTATGGGGAGGTGCATGAGGATGATGGTAACATGCTATTTTTTTTTAGGTCAATCTAGTATATCGTTTGAGAGTTATGGATAAAATTATTCTGCTACAAGGGGGTTGTTATGAAATTCTACAGGAAGTCAATTGCTACAAGAAGTTACAGTGAGCTACAAGCAGGTAGATCAAGGACAAAAAAACAATCACCAAGGAAATTTAGGTGTAAAAAAATAAATGAGGAAAGTCTTGCCATCGTTTCCTGCCTCATTGTCATCCCTCCTCCATCTCATGCACAAGGGTTTTTTTCTAACCATACCTTTTGTCACCTATATAAATTTTTGAAAAACACATAGTTCCTTCACTCCATTTTCAAAGGCCACATCGCTTGCTCACCAACCTATAATCATCCTACCATCATCCTACCATCACCCTAATACCACCTCACACTCTCCCTCATCACTCATATAGAGCTAGAATCCTAAAACAGGAAGAGAAAGAGGTTGCTACAAGAAAAAGTAACTTCATGTAGCAAGCCTTGTGTAAGCACTAGAAGAGCCATGCAGATGGTTTTGACCAATCATGGATACCAAGAAGACTTGTGAGATGACTCTAAAGACAGTAATGGAACTACAAGGAGGATACTCCACCATCATACATACACATGAAGACTCAGCAAGGTACTTTCACACACACAACAAACAAGTCAAGTAAAAACACCTCAAAAATAAAGAAGACACAACTAAGAATCAAGCAACAATACAAACAAAGTGGTGCAACTCCAGCTACAGATCCAACACGCATCATCTTGCAACAACTCAACCAGGAGGAGAAACACAAGGACCAAAAAACAGAGAATGAAATAGTCCGACATACATGAAGAACCAAAGGGCAAGGAGGATGAATAAGTTTCTCAAAGGATGAGCAATGATTTCAGTAGGGGGGTATGATGGGTCTCTAAATTAGACATAAATTAAGGCACATCTAACCTTTCTTAAGCACCTAAAGGCTTATTAAATCTCTCCTTCTACACTTAATAATGTTTTTTAGCTTTAATATGTTCTTAGGAAGGTTTAGAGATAATTTCATATTTATGTGTCGTATTATTTATTTTTGAAGAATATTGTGAGAATATTGGGCATATTATGAATATTTGGAGGAGTAGATAATCTAGGGACTTTCTCCCTACTACATGAGCATCAAGATTTGAGAATAAATGAATAAAATATCATGAAATTATTGAGATATTCTGGAACTCCAATGATTGAAAAAATCTAGGAATGTGCTCCCTGTCATTTAATGCAAACTCCTAGTGTTGGGAACCAGATCCACTATTTGAGGGATTTTGGAGGGGAAAGCTTCCTCCTTTAAAGGAGAATGATTCCTCATCATTTTTTATAAGTACCAATTCGAATTGGCCTCTAGAGGCATGTATTTTTTAGTTTTCTTGTGGAGAAAACTTGTTGTTTAGCAAATCCATTTTCATTTCTTGTAGGGATGTACTTGGATTGGTTCAAATAATGAAGTTTGATGCCATTTTTAGCTTCTAACTCTTGGTTTCTTCCATAGGACTCTGAGTCTCCTTAGGCTTGGCCATCTAAGGAGCCTTAAAGCCCTCTTGCACAATTTCTTTATGTTCTTTTCATTTCTTATTCACACACATATATTATTCTTGTTTTGTCTATTTATGTATTTAGTATTGATGCTTTTATTGTTATAGGATTGAGTTTAATGCTTGAAGTGAGTTCTTTTGCAAGTTATTTATAGATTCACAAGCATTATTCATCCTTAGAATATAGCTCCATATCCTCACCACTCCAATATAGAAATAGAAATGTTGGAAAACAACTCTTTTGAAGAGGTCCTTTAGGTTATAATGAGAAAAAAACAACCAGTGACTGGTAATAGGAATGTGGACTTGGAAACTCCACAAAAATATGATCTAGTCAGAAAGGTTATAAAAGAGCCCTTGGTCATATATTCACCTTTACCTCAATCAAAAAATATCAAAACTGATAAAGCTAAAGTTTAATCAAACAACTTAGTGTTGACAATACCATATTTCTCAGCAGCAAGAGTAACAATATTTGTAACCAGACTAATTTTAGGAAAGTAAGTATTAGACAAAATTGTGCCAACCAATGAAGAGGATGAATTTTCAATAAAATAACCCTAAACAAGATAGACTTTAAACGTGTTAAAGGAGATATTTATTCCCAAATAGTTCATGAAGATCCAAATCCTTCAAGTTACTCTTCATTGAATTATGAAAAGGGAGGGATGCAGATGACAATTTTATAGCCAATGGTGGATAAGCTAGCCAAAAAACTTATTGTCAAATATTAGGATACTGCAAATATTTCAGTTGGCATTGAGAATTTACCACCATAAGACAAAATTGATTGACATAAACATTCAAGGGATATAGTTCTCATATATTTAATTTAGACTTCTATCACTATTATAAAAATGGAAGCAAAAATTTCCAAATTGGAATACTAGTACATACAAAATAAATAAATAAAAAGCATAAACAAAGCAAGGTCAATAACTATTCATGACATATAGCAAAAGATAATTATTTTAGGGACAACAATTGAGGATAGGTTAAATATTTCTCTCATGTTGAAAGAAAAGGGTAACGATATTGCTTGAGAGGAAAATTGAAGATGCTTACAATTAAGTGTAGTCAAAGCAAAGAACTAGTAGAACTTGAGAAGGAAAAATATCAGTTGAAATCTAAAATTAAGTTTTTAGTAGAGAAAAACAATAAG
The DNA here is from genome assembly GCA_034641835.2 of Pinus albicaulis. Classification (NCBI taxonomy): domain Eukaryota; kingdom Viridiplantae; phylum Streptophyta; class Pinopsida; order Pinales; family Pinaceae; genus Pinus; species Pinus albicaulis. The sequence goes on along the minus strand of MU968411.1, from coordinate 30,244,360 downwards.
AATGAAAAACTTATAAAGATGTTAGAGGAGGGAAAAACAAAAATTGTAATATAAATGCTACGAAAATAAACAATTTCTCCTTAAGTTGAAAAAATTCTCTTGGTTACAATCAAGAGTGGGTAATTCAAATGAGAAATAATTGTCTTCGGCTTAGAAAAAATTCAATCTATGACTGGAAGTAGAAACACTGCTAGAGAAAACAAATGAAATCATAGACCAAAATCATGTTGATATGGTTGAAAATGATAAATAAATAGTTGAATCAATTGAGAAACTAGTGGCTTATAAAGAATTAAGTGTCAATTAGAAATTAGGAGTCAAGCGATATTGAATTGGAGCTCAGAACTCCATTTGAGAGAAAATTAAAGTGATCATGAGTAATATTAAAGGCCACTTTTAAGCCTTAGGAAAAAACCTGAGTTTAACTATTAAGAAAGTCTAGGACCAACCAAGTAATAAGGTAGATTTTGTTATCACTCCCCCCTGCTTCCCAAGGCTGAGAATGGAGCTGAAGGAAGGTAAACACAAACGAACCCTTAGGTGAGGTAGCTAGCCCTACCAAGACCAGATAGGGCTCTCTCATTGTCACTTAACATCCAAAAGGATGACTGGATATAATTTTTTAAGCTATCTATGATGCTCAATAGATTAGGTTTTTTGTTTGTTTGGAGTTTTGCCGTATAGGAATGACATTAGGAAACTAGGTCTAAGGTTTTGATCAGAATTCAAAGGTTTAGTAAGGGTGAGGACAGGTAGGTAAGCTAAGAAGCATGCTTAATTTTCATTGTGTATAGAGTGAACTGAGAGGGAGTCATAATGAGCAATAAATTGAATTCATTCATCAGAAGAGTAGAGACAATTTCATGTAAATCTTATGAAAAACAGAGCATGGAAATCATGTTTTCTATCAATAAATTGATAAGACTTAGCATAAATAAGCATATAGATGAAATATGAGTAACATAACATTCAACATGATAAGTTTACAGAGAAAAATAAATTCTCAAATGCATGCCACTAGAGTCTCAACACTATGTCTGCAACACTGTCTTTGATTTCATTAGCAAAAGCTTGTAAGATAGCTTCATTGCAAATAACAACTATCCAACCTGTAAAATGAATTGAGGTAGACTACTTATAGAAAATAGAGTTCATGACACCTCATAGGGTTGAAATCCTATCCAAAAAGCATCATAATTACATCAAATGAGTCACTTCCTAGAATCTAGGGAAGTTAGAAACTTATCCCTAAAATTTAGCTACAGACTAGGATTTGGTGTCTCCTCCATTAAATTACATGTTTCCTCATAATAGAGGCAAGAAAAAAACTCAAACACATTTGATTACACCTCATGGGACAACATCAAATTTCTGGAGTTTTCTGGGCATGACAGTTGTCTCAGAGGAATCCTATGCAGAAACGTCACGCCTATAGCAAAAATGTCGCGCCTGTCTGGAAGAAGCGTCACGCTAGTTCAAGGGTGATTTTGACCCACTTAGGAGCATCCAAATGAAAACCTGAAATTTGTGCTAAGTATCCCTATGAATCTAGTTTCCAATTCACCTTTAATTTTTGGAAAACACCCACAGGAAGGCCTTCAAAAGTGGTTTTTCCCAACCTCACTCTAGAAGTGCCGCACATGGTCCAAAACATTGGCAGAAGCATAGAAATGAGGTAGTTTTTTGCATTTTTCTACACAACTTGAGCTTGTCATGGAAAAACAAGTCCAGATATGGCATGTACTAGTCAAAATGCACCCATCCATATAAGAAAATATTTATTTGGAAGCTCTGAGAGAAAGTGTTGTGCTTGTGCGACGCTTCTGAGGAGACAAAATTTCTAGATTTGTGCAAAAATCACCAAAAATAAAAAAAGTGCTAAAAATTGACCAAAATTTGTTCTATAGCATCTGTGGAGGATAGGCTAAACAACCATGGATGCCTTAGCAAGGAGGTCTAAGTTTTCTTTCTCCTTGAGCTTCATTTGATCTTGTTTAAGTTTTTTCTTCACTTGTTTGAGCCTGATTTGGGAAATTTTGTTCCTAGTGCAATAGTGATTGGCCATATGTCTATAAAGTTTATTGTTCTTTTTAGCCTTCTTCAGAATCTTCTCAAGGTTTCCATTGACCTTGTCAAGCCAATACTCTCTATCTTGATTGATTTCATCAAGAATTAGCTCATCAAAATTCTGTCAGCCTGATTTAGGAGCTGTTGATCCTCTTTCTTTCTGAAGCACCTCCTTGAGGCCTATTGTCCTTGGTCTTCTTATTTTTGTTCCAACTTCTACATCCTCCATCTGGTCATCATTTGCTATTTCTTTGCCCTTTCCTTTATTTGTATCAACATGTGCCTTAGGTTTGTCTTGGAGGAGTATTTTCAACTTTAGCTGAAAAATTCTCTTGTTGTAGGAATGCGATCTGAGAATTTGCAATTGAGAAAAACTCCCTTAACTTTGCTATTTATTCATCCTTCTCCTTTATGATCTCCTCAACTGACTTATCCTTCTCCTGTTTTTCCATGTCAAATTACAAGGGTGCTTGTTCATCATGATGTTGCAATGGTGCCTCACCAACATGGCTAGGTGGTTGATCCATTGTTTGTCTTTTCTCAAGTGTAGCTTCAGTTGCCAATACACCTCTAATGGTCTTGGGAGAAAAAACCATTCTCTTTACTTTCCCATAGGTTTGAGTGATCTCAACCCTAGGTCTGTTTGAAATTTGAGCCTGTGTGCTAGAAGAGCCAATCTCCTTTGGCTGTACTGATGATGTGGTATGAAAAATGGGTGGACTAGTCGCAGGAGCTGATGCCACTTTCTCCATGAAAAACTCCCAGGTCATGTTGTTTGCTAAGAGTTGGTGCATAGCAATAATCTTAACCAAACCATTGTGAAATAGGCTGGGATGTGTATTTCTACCTTTGCTTTTTACTTTTTCTGGCATCTTGACCAAACTCTTGAATAGGTAGCTGACAAATTGAGAGATTTGGTAGCTGTGAAATGCATTAGTAACCTGACATGGTATTGGTATAGTCTTGAAAATATTCCCTTACATGTATATGCCGGTAAGGGAAAACATGTTCAGGTTCATCTTTTCAATGAGGTTTTAGGAACATTGGGTAGTTTTCAAGGTCCAATTCCATGCCCTTGAACCAGACTTCTCCTTCATTTGGAAACCCTGTTGCTGAAGTGATAGCCTCTGCTAATAAAGTGAATTCAATGCCTGCAATGGTGGCTTTGTCTCTACTGAAGTTTGTGGCAAAAATGGTAGTCAATGGGGCATGACATCCTACCTCCACGATCTTCCTACAAAATCTCAGACATAAAGTGTTTTCAAAGAATCTCTTGGCATATGGAGAGGAATTAAGTTCTTGCAATGTAGATAGCTCAAATATAAAGTGGTGGCCTCCTTTGTGAGCTTTCTTTTCAGTCTTCATAGTATTTGTGAATAGAATGGATCCCTCCTAGATAGAATGAGTGGATAGGGATGATGAATTTGGGAAAATAGGGGATATGGATACGGTCGGTTTAAGGATAGTGATGAGGTATAAGGAGGTTGAGGAAAATTCCCCTAAAAATTGAGGGAGTAGGGTAATATTTTAGCTTGAGGATATAGGTGGAACTACTTGAAATGGGTATGGGGAGGTGGGCCAAATTGTGAAAACACAAGAATTTTCCAATTTTCTTGTGGAAGTGTAGTAGGGTTTTAGGGTTTTGATGGAAAAAAGGGTAAAGGGGATTGTGAGTGATAAGGAGTGTTGGGGTAGGATTTATGGATGATAAGTGAAGGTTTTTAGATGGTGGGTTGAAGGTTTCTTAATGTTAAAACATCAATCAAGAAAGGAAACCCTAGAACATAGGAGAGCCAAACCCTAATGATAAAAAACTTTCATATACTCATGAATTAACTTGAAGAAGGCAATTAAGGTAGCCACTTATTGATTTTGGAGGCCACAGAGGGTTTGCACATTGGTTTTGAGGCTCAAAAAGCCGATTTAAAGAGTAAAACTAAAAAATGTAGCAATCTTTGCAGAAGCGTAACGTTGACATAGAAGTGTAGCACCAATACTCAGAAGCATTGCGCTGACCCAAGAACGTCGCACATCTCCTTCAGAAACGTCGCATAGCCTCCAAAAGCGTAATATATTGGATTTTATTGTGAAATTTCCAATTTTATTCCACCTTTGGCAATGGTAGGGTATTGTGAAGGTGAGAGATGCACTTTATCGAGCAAAAGGATACAAAATGAGTGAACGTGATCACTTTTTCCCTTTTTATAACATCTATCAAAACACCTTTTTTTGTCATTTAGTGAAAGCAGGACCTTTTTGAGGAACACTTTTCTTTTTGAATAATTTGACAATGAAACAAGCTTTTGAAAGAAGACAATTTGCCTCTTTTAATTCATCCTACCTAAGCTAACTCCCTTTTAAAGATGACTTTTATGATGGAATTGAATGACCCTTCTTTTTTCCTTTTTTATGACAGATTTTGGAATTTTATGGTGGCGAAGTGAAAGACACCTAAACACTGACCTAGGTGAAAACATGGCGACTTGACCTGAGACTCTAGATGAAAATGAGTACATGACTCATGAAATGACAATGACCATGAATAAACTGGAGGGAGTAGCCTTTAAAAAACCTAGAATATCTAGCGATCAAAATTTTATTTGAAAACTGACTTGAAATGTAAAATTTTGACCTAGAACCACTACTAGACAAATTTGAAAGAGTACATATTGATCACTGAATATTGGACACTGACATATGTGTCATATAAAGTGATTAAATTTGTGGATACTCAAATCAATCGGAATTTAAAGCTCATAGAGCTATCAAACATATTTACATTTATTATGGAAGTTATGACAATCGAGGCTAAGAACAAACCAATCTTAGCTACTTATGAAAAATGCAAATAAATTAGGCAATTCGCCAAAGATTTTAGAAAAAAGTTCATAAAAGAATTCGAATTTGGAATGCCTCCTCCACAGGATAACCAAGGGTGGGTGTATCCCAATGAGAATTATTCATAGATTCTATAAAAATGGAAGAACAACCATGGGAAATTTGAAGATGTTCAGGGCCAGAACCATGGGCATTTGATCATGAAAAGTTGATCATTGATTTCTTAATATTGGTTATTGTTAATGAAATTTGAAAATCTCTTTCACCAATTAATTATAATTTACACACCGAATTTTAAATTTTAGTTAGAAGAATGTTGGAATACAATATTCTAGATGAAAATAAGTGGCATATCATTATTAAGTATTAGAACAAAGGACCATTGTTGAATTCTCCTTAGAGTTCAACAATTGCTTTCTTTATGATAGTCACTATTTTAACCACTAAGTCAACCATTTCAGCATACAATTATCCCCATTAGTGCCCAATCGACAATTAAGAACACAAAATCAAAATAAAAAGAAAAATGTACAAAGTTACAATTAGAAAATTATTATAATTAATTAAAAGCATTTTCAAAACATCAAAGCGTAAAAGGGAAGGTGGAAAAAATACTACGTATCATTGTTGGGGAAAGACTAGACTATGTTTCACTTTGATCGATCATATATATATAAGGGCTCAATTGAGAACATTATTTCATTGACTAATATAGGATTCATCACTTTTTTTAATTAGCTTTGTAATTTGTTTTTCTTGTTTTTGAAACATTCAACATTGGAGTCAAAAATATTTTTGAAGACTTGTTCTTTTCGAAACATAAGCCCATAATTATTAAAACATTGGATACATCAAAATTTAATTTTCACTTGATGAATTATCAAACATTGTTTATGGGAGTAGATTTCATGTTTACTTATTTGAAATATCAAGGCAATACTATTTGATACTTGTAAGTGACAATATAAGTAATTTTATTGAAACTTGTGAATATGTTTCCAATGCTACTTTAACTCTTTCCATTTCTTTTTTTTCATCTCTTTATACATTTGACTTGTATAATTTCATATGGGAGATTCCATTATAATTTCTTCAATCCTGCATTAATTTTCATGTTGCTTAACATAAGGGTATGGTGCCATCCACCAATTAGCATTCCATTTTTCTTATAAATGTCTATGGTGTTCTGTTATAAATTATTATAAACCCCATATTTAAGTGATATGATTTAAAGCTACTAAATTCTTTATAAATTGGAGAAACCATTTAAATTTAAAATTGTTCTTGCATAAGGGATACCCCCCTTGGCTACTGGAAAATTAAAGAGAATCCTAAAGCGGGGAGGATATTGTCCTTCAACATAGGGCGTCTTGGCATTGTTCTTACCCATAAAAAAAACTTGAGGAACAATAAATGGTATGTCATGCATGATTAAGAGGGGAATAATCAAATAAATTACTATTAGTACAAGGTTTTCAATGAAAGAAGAAGAATTTTTTTTAGGAAGGAAGTATTCATCTCAAAGACTTCTAAAATTACAATATCACCTTCACTATGAGGTAAACATGGTAAGAATACATTCTTAAATCTTTTGTATATTATTTTCATGGTTATTTATGATAAAATTATGAGATCTATATTCATATTTATTGGCACATACTACTATTATTTAATAACCAAAGAGGTTCCTCCACGAAAGAAGAAGAGCAACATGTTGTGGAATTTTATGATGGGACAAAGGTGCAAGATGAGAATACGCTCAAGGTGAGTAGCATCGTAACAATGCAAATATTATTCGAATTTCTCCCAAATCACTTGTAATAAAACCTTTGAGGGTTTCACTACTTTTACATCCAAGCCATAATAAATACATAAATTTGAAATAAATTTGAAAAATGGAAGTGGATAGATTATAAACCATATATCCACAAAAAATGTAAATGAAGATGCTCCAAACTTGAGGAACAATATATGGTATGTCATGCATGATTAATATGGGAATAATCAAATAATGTACTATTAGTAGGAGGGCATCAATGAAAGATGAAGATAAGCTTTCTAGGAAGGAAGTAATCATCTCAAAGACTTCTAAAATTACAATATCACCTTCACTATGAGGTAAACATGGTAAGAAGTTATTGTTAAATTTGTGTATATGATTTTCATGGTTCTTTATGATAATATTGTGTGATCCACATTCATATTTATTAGCACGTAAAATTATGCTTTAATAACCAAAGAGGTTCCTCCATGAAAAAAGAAGAGGAGCATGTTGTGGAATTTGATGATGCGAAAATGGTGTGAGATGAGAAGACGCTCAAGGTGAGTTACACCATAAAAATGCAAATTTTATTCAATTTTCTCTCAAACGACTTGTAATAATTTATAAACCTTTGAGTATTTCACTACTTTTACATCCAAGCCATAAGAAATACATAAATTTGAAAGAAATACTCTTGAAAAATGGAAATGGATAGATCATAAACCACATATCCACAAAAAATGTAATTTCAGATGATCGAAACTTTTGATTGAATCCAAATGTCCATCCTTAAGAAATAATTAACTTCATATCTCCCCAATATGATAATTAAACAAAAATAAATCAAAACATGTCTTTCACATTCAACATATATTTATAGGGAAGGATAATTTTACTATACGTATTTAACCATGATCAGATACATTAAATCTACTATCCATTGAAGGAGGATATGTTCCTACCTACTCAATTATAGATAAACATTAACTAAAATTTGCACATTAGAGTACAAAGAAACGCCTACGACACATTGTTTGGGGGGGCCGCTTAGACTGACTTGCGCATTAGGGAAATTTATTGACATACGTCACATGGAGGAGATCTTCCTCGTACAAGCTGACGAATATGTATAGTTTTATAACATAGAACCCCATAGGAAAAACGCCTTCAGTGTAATTATACATTGTGTTATCAATGACAAGATATCTAGTAATTCAAAAATCACTCCTAAAAAATGTAGAATTTCCAATTCATTTGTCATTTATGAAGTATAACAAACAATATAAATTTCAAAATAAGGTTCAAATTTTCAACAACCCAACAGTTCCTAATTCCCAAGTCACAGGTGTTCAATGGCCGACATTCTGCCTTCAATATTAAATGAGGATGTGTGCGAATTGTGATCAATTTAGAATTCAACACCCACTACTTTTCTTTGGCATTTAAAGGCTAAAATCATGTTAATTTTCATTAGATCTCTTATACTAATTACTGTGATGTACCCTTCCAAAAAATTAAATACACCACATAGCTCATGCCTACATAATCCTACCACCGTATATGTTATTTACCATTTAAGTGTCGGTTAATGAAAGCTTTAACACCTTCTCTTCTTGAATTCCCAGTTGCATTAATGTGTTTTGAGCACTATTGGTCCTAAATGATCTCACAATTCACTGGCTATTTATTGTCTATACTTAATGGGTTTGGATCCATTCTACCATAACAAGTATATTTTCTTTGTTTCATGCATAAATCCATTAATGATTATGGTTGGAGTAACTTAAAAATATGACAAACACAATTTTTTGTTGAACTTCTCCATATTGATCAACCCTATTTTCTCAATTCAATATAGCCCATACCAAATTCTTTCTCTTATTTCTTGATGTTTCTAATAACACTAACACTTATCTAAAGTTAATTTTCCCAATCAACTAGTTTGATAATTCCCTCAAAGATATTTTTCCTTTCCCTTATCTAAAACCAAAGATCAATGAGACAAATTCTATGTAGTCTTGAATACTTGGAGCAACATTTTTTTATGTTTGTTTGGGGTTCTTAAGAAAGATATGGAGAAGGAAATAAATATTTTGTTATCATCACATTCATGCATTAGGGATTATACTTTTACATCCATTCTCATAGCCATTTTCCATTGTTTGAGAGATATTGTGAACAATCGACATCCTTAATATGAATAATATACTTAACTGTATTAAGCAACAATTTCCTTTAAATCTAATTTACATGGATCACAAAAAACTACAAAATATATACATATTACCCTTAATAATCAACCATGGATGAAATGATGAAAATTTGCTGTAGAAATTTGCTGAATAATGATTAATTATTCACCGAGACTATCCTGATCACATACAATTCGAATTTATATGCAACACATAATCTCTTCCACTCAGATCATCACACATGCGGAAATAAAATCAAGCGATAACACATCAAATCATCATACACATTAACACAGTATGTATGGGGAAAACTTATAGCTGAAAACCCCGCAGCTATTGTGTATATTATAATGGAGAAATCATGTAACAAAATCAGTACAATACTCCTCACAAGTACTCAGTACTATCTCATGAAGTTACACACAAACTAGCTTGGTTTTGAACAAGTCACGGGTTCAAAACACATCCACTAATTGCCTACCTCTATTGCGCAATCATGGCCTGTCTAAATAGAGATCCAAGGTTCGAATCTCCTTGGCTTGATAGCGCAATCATCATGGGCAATTGCCTCCAAGTGTGGTGCAAATCTCATGCGCAACTGATGTCACAACTGATAGCTGTACTCACCCTTTCATCTACCTCTTTCACTGGTCTCCACTGAACTGTCCATGCACTGTAGTGAACTGATGTGTTCTTGAGTTGAATAATGAGTTACTAATTAATGAATTAAATAATATTTAATTCACTACACTCATTACTAGTTGATTAGCTAGTTAAACTAATCTCAACTAGTTCAACTAAGTTAAACCGAACACAACTCCACTATCTGTCTCATCAACTCCACCAAACTTCTGCCACTGAAGTCCTAACTGAAGTCAACCATGCATGAGCTCACCAAACCCTTAGGAATAGCGTAATTCCTCTGTCGGATGCATGAGCCACTTCCAAGGCTCGAACTGAAGTGCTCCAAGAGAGTAAACTGAAGTTTATAGTCCAAATATTATTAAGGGTAAATAATATTTGACTTCCCTATTTCAAGGAGAGGCAGTCTAAAAATAGACTTCGACCTATAGGTCCAAAAAATAGAGTCCCATCTATTTTTACCAACATGACCAATACTCCAAGAATAACATACTACAATCCTTGGACCATGCTCCATATGTCTAAAAATAGACATAGTCTAAAAATAGACTTTGCGCCAAAATTTGCCTGCGGGCCCACTTAGTGAAGGCGACTTCATTTCACTAAGCTCCATCATCTTGCTGCATTTCCAACACTCCCTCTCAGCAAGATATGGATTATCTGCAACCCCTATCCTGCCTCTGTGGAATTCGAACTTGCTCCTGGTGAGCGCCTTCGTCAGGATGTCGGCATCCTGATCCTCCGTGGGAACATATGAAAGAATCATGATTCTCCGCTGAACACAATCTCTGATATGATGGTACCTGATGTCGATGTGTTTGGATCTATCATGAAATACTGGATTAGCCGAGAGTTTAATGCAACTCTGGTTATCACAATAAATCACAGTAGGCTCCAAGTGCGACCCGAACAATCCCACGAGGATCTTCCTCATCCAAATAGCCTCGCATGCAGCCAAGCTTGCTGCCATGTACTCGGCCTCTGCTGAACTGAGTGCCACGGATCTCTGCTTCCTGCTGTACCAGGAACCTGCTGTCGACCCAATGCTGAAAACTCCTCCAGAAGTGCTCTTCCGGTCTGTTGGGCTCCCTGCCCAATCTGCATCAGTGAAACCAGAAAGCTTCACTCCATCCTCCTGTCCGTACCATAGACCATATCCCGATGTGCCTCTGATATAGCGCAATACATGCTTGCCCGCCTTCCAAAAGAGCTTGGTAGGCTTAACCATAGCTTGCGAAAGATGGTTAACTGCATAGCATATATCGGGTCATGTATTGACCAGATACATAAGCGACCCCACCAACTGTCGATAGACAGTGGCATCCACTACCTCCGCTGAAGTAGCATCCTCCTTCCTCCAACCACCAGGAAGAGGAGTGTCAACAGGCTTACAGCCTTGCATGTTGAACCTTTCCAGAATCTCCCGAGCATACTTGCCCTGAGAAACAAATAGTCCTCCGCTGCGCTGCCAAATCTCCAATCCCAGGAAATAATGAAGGATGCCCAGGTCCTTCATCTCAAACTCTCGTGCAAGATCCTCCTTGCATGAAAGTATCAACCGCTCATCGCCAGTCAAAATCAGATCATCTACATACAGTACGATGATCAACAGCTTCCCCTCCACCACAATCTGGTACAGGTTAGGATCCGCCTCACTCTTGGAGAATCCAAGCCCGGTGAAGTAGCTGTCTATTTGAGTGTACCAAGCACGAGGTGCTTGCTTCAGCCCGTACAATGCTCTCTTAAGTCGGCACACATGTGACTCACTGCTGAAGATCTCGAAACCTTTAGGCTACTCTATGTACACCTCCTCCTCAATAACTCCATTGAGGAACGCAGTCTTCACATCCATCTGATAGATGTGCCACCCCATCTACGCTGAGAGAGCAAGGATCGTCTGTATGGAAGAGTACCTTGCGACAGGTGCAAAAGTCTCCTCATAATCGATCCCCTCGATCTGTGAGAAGCCACGGGCGACAAATCTCGCCTTGTACTTCTCCACACTCCCGTCAGCCGCTTGCTTCACTTTGTAGATCCATCGCGAACCCACCACTGATTTCCCCACCGGTCTTGGGACAATCTCCCATGCACTGTTTCTGACGATCGAATCATATTCTTCGATCATGGCATCTACCCATGCGGGTTCCTACACAACTTCCTCAAAAGAGGATGGCTCCTTCACGACACATTGACTCACAAGAGCCATGTATCCAATGTACCGATCCGGTGACTACCTCTGTCTGCGCTGTGCTGTAGGTGGTCCTACAACCTTCTCTGCATCTCGAGCCAGTCGCTCAACTTCTGTAGTGCGCATGCGCCCTCTGATGGTTGGCGCTGCATGGGTGGTTTCTTCCACCTCCTGAACTTCCTCTTGTGGCTCATCCACATCCGAAAGCTCCTCCTTAGGAACTAACAGCTCCTCATCTGCATGCAAGTGTAGCTCCCTCTCAAGTGAACACAACATGGCTTTCTCCTCCTGAAATTTTATATCCCGTCGCACAACAGTCTTTCAACTGTTTGACAAATACACCCGATAGTTGTGAGGTGTATCAGTGTACCCCACAAATATTCCAACCTCAGCGATTGGATCCAGCTTCCTTCTTGCATCCTTCGTCACATGCATGTAGATAGGAGAACCAAAAATCCGCAAATGGGAAATATCAGGCCTCTTGCCAGAATAAGCCTCCTCCAGTGTACTCATGCCAAGAACCTTGTGAGGACAACGGTTCTGCACATACATTGTTGTATTGCATGCCTCAGCCCACAAGTGAAGGGGTAGGCCCTGATCATGCAACATCGCCCATGCAGCACCCACGATCGTTCTGTTCTTCCGCTCAGCCACCCCGTGTTGAAAATGCAACAAGATGATGGAGCTTAGTGAAATGAAGTCGCCTTCACTAAGTGGGCCCGCAGGCAAATTCTGGTGCAAAATCTATTTTTAGACTATGTCTATTTTTAGACATATGGAGCATGGGATGGGACTGAGAAGATGAGATTCTTGGAGCATTGGTCATGTTGCAGAAAATAGATGGGACTCATTTTGGACCTATAGGTCGAAGTCTATTTTTAGACCGCCTCCCTTGAATAGGGAAGTCAAATATTATTTACCCTTAATAATATTTAGACTATAAACTTCAGTTTACTCTCTTGGAGCACTTCAGTCCGAGCCTTGGAAGTGGCTCATGCATCTGACAGAGGAATTACGCTATTCCCAAGGGTTTGATGGCATCATGCATGGTTGACTTCAGTTAGGACTTCAGTGGCAGAAGTTTGGTGGAGTTAATGAGACACCTAGTGGAGTTGTGTTCTGTTTATTTTAGTTGAACTAGTTGAGATTAGTTTAACTAGCTAATCAATTAGTTATGAGTGGATTGAATTAAATATGATTTAATTCATTAATTAGTAACTCATTATTCAACTCAAGAACACATCATTTCACTACAGTGCATGATCAGTTCAGTGGAGACCAGTGAAAGAGGTAGATGAAAGGGTGGAGTTAGCTATCAGTGGCGACATCAGTTGTGCATGAGATTTGCACCACACTTGGAGAAATTGCCCATGATGATTGCGCTGTCAAGCCAAGGAGATTTGAACCTTGGATCTCTATATAGACAGGCCATGATTGCGCAATAGAGGCAAGGCAATTGGTGGTGAGTTTTGAACCAGTGACTTGTTCAAAACCAAGCTAAGTTGTGTGTAACTTTATGAGAAAGTACTGAGTACTTGTGAGGAGTATTGTACTGAGTTTGTTACATGATTTCTCCATTATAATATACACAATAGTTGCGGGGTTTTCAGCTATAAGCTTTCCCCATACATACTGTGTTAATGTGTATGATGAATTGATGTGTTATCGCTTGATTTTATTTCCGCTTGTTTGATGATCTGAGTGGAAGAGATTATGTGTTGCATATAAATTCGAATTGTATGTGATCAGGATAGTCTCGGTGGATAATTAATCATTATTCAGAAAATTTCTACACCCCATTATGCTTTGGGTTATAAGGTGCGATGAGTTCTCTCCGAATCCCTTCTGTGCTGCAGAACTCCTTGAATTCAGCCAAGATGAATTGACCACCGTTATCACTCCTTAGAGCAATCACCTTCTTCCCCGACTCCTTCTCGACCAGTGCCTTAAACTCACAGAACTTCGCGAATGTATCACTCTTCTTCTGCATGAAGAAGATCCAGCACTTTCGAGAGAAATCATCAACAAATATCACGTAGTACTTGTGCTTTGCTGTCGAAGCAACTGAGAAAGGACCACACACGTCTGTGTGAACTCTCTCAAGGATCATCGTGGCATGACTATCCTTCTCGTGAAAGGTGGCTTTCACATACTTCCCCAAGGTACACCCCTTGCACTGATCTGACTGTGCAAGAGTGCCCTTAGGAAGCCCAGTAGAAATCTGCTGCAAGATCTTCAAAGCTCCATGGTGAAGGTGGCCCAATCTCCTGTGCCACAGTTCGCCCTCATCATCCTGGCTCACCACTTCTCCCGCCTTGCATGTCATTGCTGCGCAGCCATCTACTTACAACTGATAAAGGTTCTTGGTTCGAACCCCTATCTTTCGGGTCTCTCCAGTAGTCTTACTGTGCAGGAAGGCTTTTCCTTCGCTAAAGACCACATCATACCCCTTATCCTCCAACATCGCCACAGAGATCAAGTTCTTCTTCAATCCAGGTACATGCATGACATCCCTCAATACAAAGGGTTTACCAGACTCCCTCTGAAAGGATATGGTACCGATACCAGTCGCACTGTATCTACCATCATCGCCCATCTCGATGTGCACACCCAAATCTTTGTCCTCCAGATCTGAGAACAACTCCCGATCTCCCGTCATATGAAATGACGCACCGCTGTCCAAGAACCACACCAATCCCATCACACTTGAAACCAAGCATGCGATCAGTGAAAAGTCAAGCTCGAACTATGAAGCCAAAGCCTCTCCATCTGCAGATCTTCCCGCTTGCTTGTTTTTCTTCTTCTTTGGACAATTGGTAGCATAATGTCCGTGATCATGTCAGTGAAAACACTTCACTTTCTCCATATCCTGCTTCTTGCCCTTTGCACCGGAATGAGAATTTTTATTACCCTTCCCCTTCTTTGCTTTGGCAACCAAAGCGCAATTTTCTTCATTAGCTCCCTTTGATGAAGATCCATCCCGAGTAGTCCTCCTTATCTCCTCCTGCATGAGATCCGCCCAAAGGCGCTCCCATCCCGGCAGCTTCTCCCGACCATTGACACTATCTTGATATGAGTGCCAAGCCTTCGGAAGACCAAGGAGAGCCAGGTCGACCATGTCCTCGTCTTCGACAGTCACCCCCACACTTCCCGGCTCATCTCTGCATTGAGTGAACTTCGTGAGGTATTTGGCGATACTGTCGCCTTTCTCCATCTTGATGTTCCTGAGCTTATCTTTGAGCACCAGCTTCCTTTGGTCGCTCTTACTCTAGAATAGATCCATCAAAGCTTTCCACATTAAATATGGAGAAGCCTTTCCATGCAGGCTGGATACAATATGATCCTTGACGCCCTCCAACAGGATCCTTCGACATTTCGCCATCTTCTTTTGCCATGCTTCAACTTCAGCAGGATCAGTGGGCCTTTGGACATCCGTATCCACGAACTCCTTCAGTCCATTATCTTCTAATACTTCCTCCATGCGATCCTTCCATGCAACATAATTCGAACTGCCTTCAAGAGCATATTCGAGTCGCAAACCGTTGAAAGACATTTTCAACTCCGGCACCAAGAAAACAAAACTGCTACAAAATTCGAATTCCAACTCAAAGCTCAATCACCCTTGATCTGTGAGAAAAAATTATTTCTAGCACAGAGATCGACTGCAGGGGCATTTACTGGATATATCACCTTTCAAAGGAAAGGATGGATCCAGAGGCTACCTGGCCCGCATGCAAACTCTATCTACCGAAATAAGTTTGTAATCACTGTGATGATCAATCTCTGCTTCAATAGCTCTGATACCATGTAGAAATTTGCTGAATAATGATTAATTATCCACCGAGACTATCCTAATCACATATCAATTCGAATTCATATGCAACACATAATCTCTTCCACTCAGATCATCACACATGCGGAAATAAAACAAGCAATAGCACATCAATTCATCATACACATTAACACAGTATGTATGGGGAAAGCTTATAGCTGAAAACCCCGCAGCTATTGTGTATATTATAATGGAGAAAACATGTAACAAACTCAGTACAATACTCCTCACAAGTACTCAGTACTATCTCATGAAGTTACACACAAACTGGCTTGGTTTTGAACAAGTCTCGGGTTCAAAACACATCCACTAATTGCCTGCCTCTATTGCGCAATCATGGCCTGTCTAAATAGAGATCCAAGGTTTGAATCTCCTTGGCTTGACAGCGCAATCATCATGGGCAATTTCCTCCAAGTGTGGTGCAAATCTCATGCACAACTGATGTCATAACTGATAGTTGTACTCACCCTTTCATCTACCTCTTTCACTGGTCTCCACTGAACTGTCCATGCACTGTAGTGAACTGATGTGTTCTTGAGTTGAATAATGAGTTACTAATTAATGAATTAAATAATATTTAATTCACTCCACTCATTACTAGTTGATTAGCTAGCTAAATTAATCTCAACTAGTTCAACTAAGTTAAACCGAACACAACTCCACCATCTCTCTCATTAACTCCACCAAACTTCTGCCACTGAATTCCTAACTGAAGTCAACCATGCATGAGCTCACCAAACCCTTAGGAATAGCGTAATTCCTCTGTCAGATGCATGAGCCACTTCCAAGGCTCGAACTGAAGTGCTCCAAGAGAATAAACTAAAGTTTAGAGTCCAAATATTATTAAGGGTAAATAATATTTGACTTCCCTATTTTTAGGATAGGCAGTCTAAATATAGACTTCGACCTATAGGTAAAAAAATAGAGGTCCATCTATTTTTACCAACATGACCAATACTCCAAGAATAACATACTGCAACCCCTGGACCATGCTCCATATGTCTAAAAATAGACATAGTCTAAAAATAGACTTTGCGCTAGAATTTGCCTGCGGGCCCACTTAGTGAAGGCGACCTCATTTCACTAAGCTCCATCATCTTGCTGCATTTTCAACATTTGCATGTTACTAGAGGGCCATAAAATTGAGAGGGTCTCTTTAAGCTCTTATATTGTTTTTATAGAAATATTTCCCTTTAGCAAATGCCATGAGATATATTATAATTCTTCCTTCCTAATGAGATCTACAATTAACATATTAAATGTGCTAATTGGGAAGTTAAATGACAGTAAATCCCATGCTCAACGTACTTTGCGATATGCTTAATATATAAATCCAGGATTTAATCCTTAACCATAATGTGGGTGTCCACAAAAAGGACCAATATTTCAAAAGATGTAAATTTTGACGTTTGATACTACAAAATTTCCTTGAAAGAAGTGACTTGAGAATTTTTTTATTTATGTTGCATGGTAAGAGGACTTTAAAAAATGTGTTTTTTGTTAGTTTTTATTGAAATTTAAATTTTCTATATAATGGTTTTTTTTTTTAATTGTAAAACAATGTATCTTTTTTAGAACATTCTTTTATTAATATTTATTGACTTGTGGATGACACTATCTAGGTTGGTTATGGGTCTATCTACAGTAAGAGTCTATAGGTCGTAGATTGAAATTAAACATTTCATGTTCCCTCTACAGTAGGGTTTCCCAGTCAAAGGCGTCCTTCCTATTTGGAATCTAGTTGTCAGTTCAAGCGAGTATAAAGATGGAGGAGCGAGTGGATTTTGGGTATTCCCCAAAGGACTTTGTTATGTTTTGGGTGGATGATTTTTCCCTGCAAGTTTCCGTTAAGGCTCATAATATAGTTTTAACCCCTTCCAAGGTTTCTTTTGGTTCGATACAACTGGGGCTTCGGTTACGGTTGGAACCCCCTTTACTCTCATGCCAAATGTGCAAATCAACAGGCTCGAGGGGAGGTTATGAGATTTGAGCCTCCAGGAGTTGATGGAGTTGTCAAAATTATTTACCTCACTATATATACATAAGTATTTGGTTTTTCTCCATAATTTTTACACACATGGTATTATTTGAGCCAAGTATTTTCAATTGAATAGCAGCAGACAAAATGGATTCTAAAAGTGGGTGAAGAATTAACCCTAGTAGAGGGTTTTCAGGAGTTGACACCATTTTTTGGGTTTTGATGTAGTGGTAGGCTAGAGCCAAACATTCTCTCCTTAGTTTGTTCTGAATCAGGTTTTCCTTGGACCATCTCTAGAGGTTTCAATGACATTGAGTTTGTTCCAGTGGGTGGAGAACTATATCGACCCGTTTTCGTGGAAGAGTAGGAAATATCCTTCGACCCTAATGGTGTTTCTACATAGCTTGATGTGAAATCCAAAAACGGGAAGAAAAGAAAGAAGGGTCACTGTACGAATACTAGAAACAATAATAGGAAATTTTTACTCAGGGAAGATGTACAATTGGGGAAATTTATGTCTACAATGAAGAGGGTGGTGGTTGGGTGTGCTAGAGGCTAGAAGTTCTATGTCGAGTTCCTAACTAACTTGGTCAAGAAATAATGGGACATCAAATTTGGGACGACCTCGGAGGTAAGTATTCTTTCTCGAGGATGGTTCATGGTTAGCTTTGATTTAGTCGACGTGGTTTCCTAGGTTCTAGTGAAGAATTGGAGTATAGACTCCTCTCCTATTTTTCTCAAACGATGGAGCCCTCTCTTTGATGCTATTAAAAAAAGACTCAATTGTGCCCTAGTTTGGGTCATAATGCCAAAACTCCCCATAAATTATGGTCACTAGATGTGTTCATATCTATTGGAACATATTGGGAGTATTTTTGGAAGCTAATTAGCCCGAAATTAGGGGAATTTTGAGGTCTAAAATGGACCTCCTAAGGAAAATGTACAATCAAAATTCACTTTATGAGAACCGATCACATTTCATGGGATGACATCATTCCTAATGGTTGAGGTGGCATTTCTTGAATTAAAGGTAATTACTTGTCACATTCTCAATGGTGGATAAAAACTCATGGTTAACCATGGTAGTTCTTTAAGTACTTTTAAAGTCAAAGTAAAGTACTCATAATAAATTTCATTTCACACTTTTTGAATAAAAATATATTATTGTCATTTTGTATTTCTTGAAAGAAACAATGCATATCCCTATACATTTATTATATTATTTTTATATAATATATTAATTACATGTTATTATACAATTTAAATAATATAAGTTTTAATTAATAACATATAAAATAATTAAGAATTTATAGATTTATATTTATATTTTATTTTAAGTTATTTAAGTACAAAGGATAAATGCATTAGTTGTTCAATAATAATGATTTTTTCTTGAAAAAATCATTCTTATTTATAATCACATCAATACAATTTTTTTATTAATTTTATTTTGGTACAACTTTTGAATTGAATTTAACTATAGTTACATGGATTTTGGTGCAAAAAGTGAATTGAAAAATCATAAATATTATTTTATTGGTTTAGCTATTATTTTATTATTTCCTTAGGAGGCCCATTTTAGACCTCAGAATTCCGCTAATGGCCAATATTTTGGTTAATCTGGACCTAAGGGAGGGTGTATTTGTTGATATGGAACTATGTTACAGAGGCTAGACACATTGTAAAACACTATATTATGAAGGAATCCCCTTCTTATGGATGTTATTCCATCATCATGGCCATGTTCTCAGGGATTTCCCTCTTCCATATAGGGGTAAAAACGTTTTTGGGACTCCACTAGCCAAGGGTTTACAAGAGAAATATCAAGGAGAAAAGGTAGTTATTGTTTAGAAGCCATGTACTTGGGTACCACAATATGAGCAATAGAAGGTAGTATATAGATACATGAACATGGTTTATCCAAAAGTCTCTCTAATTTCTGAAGGAAATCATGGTCCCTTAGAGGTGGATCTTGCTTCTACCTCGACAGATTCCTATCCGAGTATCTCTTCTCCCCCACCCTTCTATTAATTATCCCATTAATTGTTCCTGCAATATGGCTATGGGTTATATTCCTTCCAATACCTGTCATGCTTCTTATTTTTCATCATCTCTGGCCTCCTCTTCTCTTTCTCCTATTTCATGTCCCCTTCCCCTTATTATTCTTGCTTGCCCCTCCCCTATAATCTCTTTGTCTTCAAAAATGTCAGAATCATATGATACCCATGCGCATTATAACCTTTGACCATGTTCATCGAAGGGTTTTACCTCTCATGGAGTTGGGTGTCTAAGTCTTGTATCTCCTAATTAGATTGAGGGACACCAAAGGGCTAGGAAATCTCTTATAACCAAATCTAAATGAAATCCTATCAAGATATTGTGGTTGGTAGGAAAAGATACATAGAATGGGTGTTAGAGTAGCACAAGCCCCTGTGAAGGTTCCCTCATGATAATGATATCTTTCAACTACAGGGGTTTGGCTAGTCTGTCCAAAAAATTAGCCTTTCATAGATTAATTCAAGTGGGGTACATGGATATTCCAAGAAACCTTGGGTGATGGAGACATAATTTCTCAGGCCCTCATTCCACTCCTCCAAGATTGGCTCTTTTTTGCTTCATATGCAAGGGGATTTGATGGAGGTTTAGTTGTTGGTATAAATAATAAATTCACCATTTCATCATTTCTTGGGGTGTTGATTCAGTATTAGATGTGGATATATTCTTGCCTGAGTTGGGAATAGAGTTTTGAGTTTCCAATATATTAGGTTCTTTCTAGGATAGGATCTCGTTCTCGGATCAACTAATTGGAAAATATTTTATGCAAATAGATAATTTGGTGGTTTGGGGGGATATAAAATTCACTTCAAGGGTTATTGAAGTTTGGGGTTCCCATTCCCATATGGTTCCCGTAAGAGATTACTTTTCCCAGCTCCCGGTTGCACATAAATTGGTTGATGAGGATGTGGTTAAGTATAAACCCTCTTGGAGAAATAAAAATACTGGGAAAGTAACGATTGCTAAATGCCTAGATCGCTTCCTTATGGTAAAACCTATGATGGAAAAGATCCCTTTATTTTGACAATGGTGTTGGCATTATCATGTAATATGTTTTCCTTGATGGCAACCTACTCTATGAGTTGCATTTTGATAGAAATCTATTTGTTAAAGATGTAAAAATGATGTATCTACAGGTCAGTTCAAACGTGACAGATAAAGGAATTCCAGTAAGTGCCAAAGAAATGAAAAAGTTAATATTTCACAATGTATATGCAGTTTTGATGAAGGCAACTCGCGTTCATATGCAGGTTTGATAAAGGAAACTCGTGTATACATCCGAAATTAGTGTATACGCAGTTTTGGTGAAGAGAAGTTGTGTATACACATGGGTACGAAGAAGCCAAGTCGCGTATGTACTTACGCACTCAATTTATGATACCAGGGGTCCTTACCATGATTTTAGCCCATAGTATTGAGAGATGTGTTATCTATTAGATTCCGTTCAAGAATACCATCGAAAATTGTATGGTTTTGGCTCATGGTATTGGTAAAGGCTCAAACTATATAAGGAGGTGAAGATCATAGTGCAAAGTGGTGTGCATGTGTATGGGTTTTTAATTGAATACTTCTCTCTGAAGTATGTCTGCATGGAATGGGTTACTGCTTATTGGAAGATCTGAAATAATGATGCACCTATGAATACAATGATCGATCAGTGTCTTTAGACCTGAAATGACTATGTATAAGTTGCTTGATCTATTGGTGAGATGTTGAGATATGTGACCTGGCGCATGATTGCTGAAGTATGAAGGGTAAAATATGGGTAAGTCTGTTGATCTAAAAATTTCTGCAGTCTTGAATATTTATAGATCTATACGTTGGTTCGTCACAGTAAAAGTACGTGCGCACGGGTTTGTTTAAGAAAAAACGTGTATGGAAGTCAGGTTTTTTGAAGCTTGATGAAGAAGTTATGTGTTTGTTACTGCTATATTTCTGTTGTCTGTCAATGAAGTCTTCATGTAGATCTGGGTTGTTTGAATACTGTATATGTTGCTATATGATCAATGAGTGATTAAATATGATTGATGATGCTGACTGAATAAGGGTTCTGTAATCTGAAAAGATGTATGACTGAAAGTCTCAGATCTGTTTCTGAGTTTGATCAAATTATGGAAATTCAGTATTCACAAATCTATACGCAGGTTGGTGTGCAGGAAAGTGCGTATACGTGCAGGTTACAATAAAGTGAATTAGCATATGCATTTAATGTGATAAATGATCAAGGTTGAAATTGATTCTACTTGTTGATTCAGAAGTTTGGGTTTATTTCCGTGTTCTGGTTACAGTGAACTCACTGTTCCGTTTAAAGTTCAGGTTATGGCTATTGGTGTTGATCTATATATTAAGTTGTATTGAAGCTTTTGGATCCAGTGTGAAAATTTATGAAACGTGGTGTACAGTGGGTCTGAGGGTTGAAGCCTTTAGTATGGAAGTAGAAGCTCCCTGTCAGTAGAAGCTGGTGTTTTGTTCAGGGGGTTGTAGCTCCCTTCCAGTAGTGGCTGGTAAACGAGATCGGGGGTTGGAGCTCCCTTCCAGTAGCAACTAGAAAACGAGAGAAGGTTGTAGCCTTCTGCAGGTAGATGCCTGCATACTGATATGAGTCTGCATCATTACAACATTGTAAGCAATTTTATATAGAATAAATATTGAAGACAAAGACAACAACAATGGTGGTTTTCTCTCGATTTGGGTTTCCACCTTAAATCTTGGTGTTCATGTGTGATGATTTATTATGTTTACTGCTTAAATATCTAATGCATAACTAATGATCTGGGCTAAAGAATGTTTCTGAATATTTATCTGAACAATAAAGTTATTTGGGTATATGCAAGTTTCTATTAGGATATCCGCGTACATACGCTAGTTGGGATAATCAAAGTCGCGTATAGAAATTAGTAAGAGAAAAGTAAAAGATTGTGATTATTGTAAATACTAATTCACCCCCTCCCTCTCAGTATTTTTCCCAAAAAATGGATCAAATCAAGAGGTGAATCTGATCAGTTTCCTATCCTACTAGAATCGAAAGGGGGTCCTTGGAAATCTGCTAGCCCTTTAAAATTTAACTCAATGTGGTTAAAATAAGATACCTTTCAAAAAAATTTCTCAAAGAACTAGACCAAAAATAACCCTAATCTAAGCTTATCTATTGTAGAATAGTTTGTTGAAAATCTCAATAGGGTCAAAATATCTACTATCTAGTGGTCTCCACAAAATAAATTGAAGGATGAAGAGACTCTTAAAGTAGTTGAGGAAGAGCTAGTGAGATTAGAGTTCCGCAAGGGGGGTGGTTATGAATTTGAAGATTCCAACCAAAGATTTCTCTAGCTCGAACCAACCAAAAGGAAACTTATGGAAGAAAAGGAAGAGCTATGGAGACAAAAAAAATAAAATATTTGGATAAAAAGTGTAGATGCAAATTGTTGGCTTGAGGGGTCTTGACCCAGGTTCGGTGTGCAAGGTTTTCCATCAACCCCTATACTATTGGCCCTTTCGGCAGTGACCTGCTTTCACAGGTCAAAGTATCACTCGAAGTAGTATGGGTGTGTGATGGAACCAGGTTTCCACACCCTGAGAAAGGATGGGTAAAGAAAGCAGAGCTGCACTAGGCCCTGTAATCCCCGATTACCTTGTCTGCGTAGGGTTAATTAAGTCTCTATTTGCATCCACGTACACTAGATCTATAGTTATATGCTTGTTATAATATCAACATAGCAGTACATAAACAGAACATAATAGATCTAGATCCAAGAACACAGTACACAGATCTTTCGTAACTTAAAGACATAAAATGAACGGTACAACAATTATCAGTAATTCACATAACGATACTCACAAATTCAGTTCTCTAACAATCCTTCGCATTCATTCATTCATCAATTCTTCCTTACAATTCCCTTCCCAACCTGCGCACACAACAATAGGGTCCGCACACAGTTGGACTTGGATCTCCGCGCACACAGCCAACAGGAGTTCATTCCCCAAAACCCAAAAAGATAGCTTAAATCAAAATTCGCATCAATAGCTCATCATTTCTTATCCTTTACAATACAAAATACATCTCTATTTATAACAATCTAGCCTTGATTTTCCTATGGTCTGCAACCCATGGTTTTCAGACCCCTAGTTTACCCTTTGACCCATTACAATGCATTTGGGGCTTTGACCCACCCCAAAACCCCTCCGCTAGGCTAAATATAATAAAAAATATTCAAAATGGACCAGTTTCGTAGCTTGTTAGGAGACCCTGTTCCAACAAAAATACTATTTTTTTCCAAAACTTTTCCAAGGGAAGGAAAACTAGAAATAATATTTGGTCTCTAAATTATCCAAATGGGGGTACAACTACAATGTTCGAAGAGTTGTCTTCCCTAGGAAAAATTCATTTCAACAATTTGTTTATTACACCCGTGGATCTGTCTATTGTTGAAGTGATCTCTCTGGCCCAGGTTTTCCCTTGCTTTGTTGAGGAAGATGAAAACCATATGCTAATGAACTCTATAAGGGATGGTGAACTTCAGGGGGTTATTCGTTGTCTTCAAAAAGATAAAATCCATGGGCCTGGTGATTGGACTACGGAATTATTGTTAGTTTGTAATATTCCCTTTTTTGGTGTCACCTATGACAAGGCTAGGATGGACTTCCGCAGTTAGGAGCAGACAGGTCACAGGTACAGGTTGGTGTCATCAGCGGGCCTAGTATATTTTTGGAGGATTTTTGAGGAGTTTCTATGTGGTCGGGTGGCATTCGATTGATGTATTCCATCATCCGAACAACTTGCCTTTCGTTTTGATGCATTCTGACAACTTTCGGAAAATTGAGTTATTTTTGGGCTTAACTCAGTTAATTATGCTCGAGGTGACATTCCGGTAGGAATACATGATAGAACACCTTAGTGTAATAACTCATTGGAACCGGGGCAAGGATACCTACATGATGGGATAGTTGGACAAGATTTTCAGTGGCTGGAGGAGACGTGGTAGCTGATTTACTCTTTTCTGCATTAAAAAAGAATATTTTAATAAGAGGGAAAAGTGCTCCATGAATAAAATAATAATAAATTAAGGCTCTAGAAGGCTCCAAGAGATATATAAAAGAAAGGGAGGAGGCCATTGAGGGATATCTTTGGATTATATCATTTTCTTATGTGAGAGGTTTGAGACATGGTTCTCTACTTCATTGGTAGCCCCAGGACGGAAACCCTCGGGTGATTGGTGAGTGTTGGATGGAAACCCAACTCTCTTTGAGGAGAATTCATTTAGAAGTTTCACGGAGCTTCAGAGATATTGGAGTGAGGATCATTCAAATCTTCAATGAGTGCTTCAGTGGTTTCAATGGTAGTTGTTGCTGGAGGGAGAGTGTAGCAGTTTAGTTTTGGATTCCAACACAGTGCAACTTTTCATATTGATGGCCAGTTCTCCATCTCAGCTCTTTTTGGGTCAAATTTATTTGTAACCCCAATTATTATCTATAATAAAAATGTTGAGATTCTTCCTATTTTATGTGTTGATATATTGCAGTGCTTATGTGTTTTATTTTACATGGAAATCTTCTGTTTATTAATTCGGTAATTTTATGATAAACTGTTGGATTAGCAATATTTAGGAAAAGTTTTTGAAATATCCCATTTGACAATATTACAGTGGTATCAAAGCCTCGATCTTGGCTCAAACTGCATGTTTTCCATTTTCGGTTGCAATTATTTTCGTAAGAAGGGCCTATGCAGTCATTGGAGGAGGCTCATTTGTGGGAGCTGCATTGGTGGGATTTTAGAGTTGGGGTGTTGGGAAATTGATAGGAGAGCCATATGAGGAGGTTGGCTAGGATTTTGGAGAGCAATGATTTATAGTAGTAGCTGCAGTGCCAGAAAACGAAATTGGAAGAGGGCTAAACTACAAAGGATCAGATTTTGAAGGTTGGAATTAGAAGAAACCCTTTTTGGGTTTTTCTGGGTTTTAGGAAAGGATCACCTTCCCAAATTCCTAGAATTTTCTGAGCAGTTTTCAGTGGGTAAATCAGATGCCGAAGTCAGGAAGCATTGTGGTCTTGGAGCAGCAGTGCTGTTTCTGGAGGAGATTGCTATTAGAGCGGTTGGATTTGCTTGCACTCATCACCTAGTGCATGTAGCTTGCCTTGTGCAAGTTTAGCTAAACCACCATTACTTCCATATATGTCGTTGAAACAATGAAGCTTTTAAAACAACTCCTAAATCAACATAACAGTGCCTCAGTGGGTTGTGATCTAAACCAAAGACCAAAAATATTAAACAATGCAGAAGTTAATTCCTTGAAACAAAACAACAGACCCTTCTCCAAGGAGGTACATAATTTTCTCCAACAAAGGCATCTGAGGAATTTACAAAAGGAGAGAGAAGTGGGAAATTGGATTTATGCACTCGGGATGGACTTAAAGAGAGGAAGATCAAAAAATGTCTTTCCCATGTTGGAGAAACTAGAATCCTGCCTTTCAAAGGTAGAGTAATCTAATTGGAGTTTAAATTGGGCTTTGGAGCCATCTATGCTTGCATTGGTACATGCTAGATTCTTGGAACATACAAGTGAGAGAGTCAAGATGATAACTGCCTCTTGTTTCAGTGATATTTTTAGGATAATAGCACCCTTCCCTCCCTACAATGATGACATTATGAAAATAATTTTCAGACTAATAGTAGGAACCTTTCGGGATTTGGACAACTGTGCAGGCTCTACATTTGGGAGGAAGCTTAAGGTTTTAGAAGTCATGGCCATGACTTAGACTAATGAGATCATGTTTGACTTTTAGTGTGAAGGCTTGATTCTATAGATGTTCCAATGCTTCTTTAGCATTAGGAGATATCATTCTGACATAGTCATGGCACACATGCAGTCCATCCTGTTTTCATGTATGGGAGTCCGTGAGGCCATTTGCTGGGAGTTGTAGACTAGGTTGCTGAGCATTTGGAGGAAAGAGCAGTTGGTCTCACCTGCTGCTATTGAACTAGCCCAAGGGCTGGTTGAGCAGAAAATTGAGCTTTTCAGGAGATAGTTGACCAGGGAGGAGCTGTTTCAGTTTGGTGGATCATGCAATAGAAATGAAATGAGGAGGAAGGGAATTTGATTCAGTTGCAAAGAACCTGTAGAAATTTGAATAACTAAGATATTATTCACCGATATTCTCCTGATCACACACTATTTTAGCTTCATGCATAATACAAAATCTCTTCTACCATTGATCATCACATGCGGAAATAAAATCAATTACATGCATACATTAAAACCACAAACAATCACACATATGAACACAATATTTAATGGGAAAGCTTAAAGCTGAAAACCCCAACTATTTGTATATTATATGTCATGGAGATCATGTAACAATAATAGTACAAAATCTCCTCACAAGCTCTCATGCACACCCTCAATTGCTACACACTATCAAGCTAGATCTAGCAAAACACATGCTCCAATATTTTGCCACTTGATAGCCAGCCTCTATTGCATAATTAATGCTATGGGATGTCTTCATTAAATAGATAAACCACCTGGCTTGAACTGCGCAATCCTCATGGGCTACTCCACCTATCTGTGTGTTGCAAATAGAAACAGTATAGTCACAACTGATAGTTAACCTGCTCTTTCACCTATTTTTGCACTGGTCTCCACTGAAACTGTCCATGCATTGAAGTTAACTGATGTATTCTTTAGTTGATTAATGAGTTTATAATTAGTGAATTAATTAATAATTAATTCACACCACTCTCACTAATTGTATCAATTAGTTAAACTGAATACAAATAGCTCAACTATGTTTAGATTAGTTAAACTGAATACAACTCCACTAACTTTCTCAATCAACTCCACCAAACTCTGTCACATGAGTTCTAACTGAAGTATCCATGCAATAGCTCCACTTAACCCTCAGGAATAGCGTAATTCCTTCTGTCAACTCTTGTGCCACATCTGTGCACTTAACTGAAGTGCTCCAAGAGAATAAGATAATGTTTATAGTCCAAATATTATTAAGAGCTAATAATATTCGACATATCTATTTTTAGACTGGCAATCTAAAAATTAGACTGGCAATCTAAAAATAGATTCCGCTCAATATGTCTAAAAATAGAAGTCCATCTATTTTTTCCGACTTGACCAACCATCCACAAATAGCATCCTGCAACTCATAGAACATGATCCATAATCTAAAAATAGACTTTGTGCCAAAAATAGCCTGTGGGCCCACTTAGTGAAGGCGACTTCATTTCACTAAGCTCATCATCTTGTTGCATTCTCAACACTCCCTCTCAACAGGATATGGATTATCTGCAACCCCTATCCTGCCTCTGTGGTATTCGAATTTTCTCCTGGTGAGCGCCTTCGTCAAGATATCAGCATCCTGATCCTCCATAGGAATGTATGAAAGTAACATGACCTTCCGCTGCACACAATCTCTGATATGATGATACCGGATGTCAATGTGTTTAGATCTATCATGAAATACTGGATTAACCGAGAGTTTGATGCAACTCTGATTATCACAATAAATCACAGTAGGCTCTAAGTGTGAACCGAAAAACCCGACCAGGATCTTCCTCATCCATATAGCCTCGCATGCAGCCAAACTCGCTACCATATACTCGGCCTCTGCTGAACTGAGTGCCACGGATCTCTGCTTCCTGCTGTACCAAGAAACTGCTGTCGACCCGATACTGAAAATCCCTCCAGATGTGCTCTTTCTGTCCATTGGGCTCCCTGCCCAATCTGCATCCATGAAGCCACATAGCCTCACCTCATCCGA
Source organism: Pinus albicaulis (assembly GCA_034641835.2). Taxonomy (NCBI): domain Eukaryota; kingdom Viridiplantae; phylum Streptophyta; class Pinopsida; order Pinales; family Pinaceae; genus Pinus; species Pinus albicaulis. The sequence continues at coordinate 30,216,037 of MU968411.1, read as the reverse complement.
CTGTCTGTACCATAATCCATATCCCGATGTGCCTCTGAGATATCTCAATACATGCTTCCCCGCCTTCCAAAAGAGCTTCGTAGGCTTAACCATAGCTTGTGAAAGCTAGTTAACTGCATAGCATATGTTGGGTCGTGTATTGACCAGATACATAAGCGACCCCACCAACTGTCGATAAACAGTGGCATCCACTACCTCTACCGAAGTAGCATCCTCCTTCCTCCATCCACCAGGAAGAGGAGTATCAACAAGCTTGCAGCCATGCATGTTGAACTTCTCCAGTATCTCCCGGGCATACTTACCCTGAGAAACAAACAGTCCACCACTGCGCTGCCAAATTTCCAATCCCAGGAAATAATGAAGGAGGCCCAAGTCCTTCATCTCAAACTCCTTTGCAAGATCCTCCTTGCATGAGAGTATCAACAGCTCATCACCTGTCAAAATCAAATCATCTACATAAAGTACAATGATCAACAACTTACCCTCCACCACAATCTGGTATAGGTTAGGATTCGCCTCACTCTTGGAGAATCCAAGTCCGGTGAAATAACTGTCTATCCGTGTGTACCAAGCACGAGGTGCTTGTTTCAACCCATACAGTGCTCTCTTGAGCTTGCACACATGCGACTCGCTGCTGAAGATCTAAAAACATTCAGGCTACTCTATGTACACCTCCTCCTCAATGACTTCGTTGAGGAACGCAGTCCTCACATCCATCTGATGAATGTGCCACCCCATATGCGTTGAGAGAGCAAGAATCGTCCGTTTGGAAGAATACCTTGCGACAGGTGCAAACGTCTCCTCATAATCGATCCCCTCAATCTGTGAAAGGCCTTGGGCAACAAATCTTGCCTTATACTTCTCCACACTCCCATCAGCTGCTTGCTTCACTTGGTAGATCCATCTCGAACCCACCACTGATTTCCCCTCTGGTCTCGGGACAATCTCCCATGCACTGTTTCTGACAATCGAATCATACTCTTCCACCATGGCATCTACCCATGCGGGGTCCTCCACAACTTCCTTGAAAGAGGATGGCTCTGTCACGATACATTTGCTCACAAGAGCCATGTATCCAGTGTACTGATCAGGTGATTGTCTTTGTCTGCGTTGTGATGTAGGTTCTCCTACAACCTTCTCTGCATCTTGAGCCAGTCGCTCAGCTTATGTAGTGCGCTTCCGCCCTCTGATGGTTGGTTCTACTTGAGTGGTCTCTTCCACTCCATGAACCTCATATTGTGGCTGATCCACATCCTGAGACTCATCCTTAGGAACTAATAGCTCCTCATATGCATGCAAGTGTGGCTCCCTCTCAAGCGAACAATTCATGGCTTTCTCCTCCTGAAATTTGATATCCCGTCGCACAACAGTCTTGCGACTGTCTGGAAAATACACACGATAGTTGTGGGGCGTATCAGTGTACCCCACAAATATCCCAACCTCTGTGGTTAGCTCCAGCTTCTTCCTGGCATCCTTTGTCACATGAATGTAAACAGGTGAACCAAAAATCCTCAAATGGGAAATATCAGGCCTCTTACCAGAAAACGCCTCCTTGGGTGTACTCATGCCAAGTATCTTGTGAGGACAACGGTTCTGCACATATACTGCAGTATTGCATGCCTCCGCCCAAAAGTGAATGGGTAGGCCTGATCATGCAAAATCGCCCGTGCAACACCCATGATTGTTCTGTTCTTCTGCTCAGCAATCCCATTCTGTTGTGGGTTATGAGGTGCTATGAGCTCTCTTCGAATTCCTTCTGCGCTGCAAAAGTCCTTGAATTCACCAGAGATGAATTCACCACCATTGTCACTCCTTAGAGCCTTCACCTGCTTCCCCGATTCTTTCTCAACCAGTGCCTTGAACTCATAGAACTTTGAGTATGTCTCGCTCTTCTTCTGCATGAAGAAGATCCAGCACTTACGAGAAAAATCATCAAAAAATATCACATAATACCTGTGCTTTGCTGTCGAAGCTGCTGAGAAAGGTCCACACACATCTGTGTGAATTCTCTCAAGGATTGTCGTGGCATGACTATCCTTCTCATGAAAGGTGGCTTTCACAAATTTTCCCAAGGTACACCCCTTGCACTGATCTGACTGCGCAAGAGTACCTTTAGGATGCCCAGTATAAATCTGTTGTAGTATCTTCAAAGCTCCATGGTGAAGGTGGCCCAATCTCCAGTGCCACAACTTGCCATCATCCTCGCTCACCACTCCTTCTGCCTTGCCTGCCATTGCTGCACATCCATCTACCTGCAATTGATAAAGGTTCTTAACTCGAACCCCTATCCTCCGGGTCTCACCAGTTGCCTTATTGCGCAGGAAAGCCTTTCCCTCGCTAAAGACAACATCATATCCCTTGTCTTCTAACATTGCCACAAAGATAATAGTCTTCTTCAATCCTGGAACATGCATCACTTCCTTCAATTTGAAGGGTTTAACAGACTCCCTCTCAAAGGAAATGGTACTGATACTGGTCGCATTGTATCTACCATCATCGCCCATCTCGATATGCACTCCAAGATATTTCTTATCCAGACCAGTAAACAAATCTTGATCTCCTGTCATGTGAAAAGACACACCACTGTCCAGAAACCACACTGAACCCATCACACTTGAGACCAAGCATGCGATTAGCGAAAAATCCAGCTCAAACTGCGAGGCTAAGGCCTCTCTAGCTGCAGTTCCATCAGCCTGCTTATTTTTCTTCTTCTGCGGACAATTTGTGGCATAATGTCCGTGTTGGTGACAATGAAAGCACTTCACCTTGGACATGTCCTGCTTCTTGCCTTTCACACCGGATTGAGAAGCTTTCTTTCTCTTCCCCTTCTTTGCTTTGGCAGTCAAAGCGCAATTCTCTTCATCATATTTCTTTGATGAAGATCTGTCCCTGGTACTCCACCTTATCTCCTCTTGCACAAGATTCGACCAAAGTCGCTCCCATCCTGGCAATTTCTCCTGACCATTAATAAAGTCCTGATAGGAATGCCAACTCTTCGGAAGCCCAAGGAGAGCCAAGCTCACCAAGTCCTCATCATCAACAGTAACCCCCACACTTCCCATCTTATCCCTACATTGGATGAACTTCGTGAGGTACTTGGGCATATTGTCGCCTTTCTCCATCTTTATGTTCCTGAGTTTGTCCTTGAGCGCCAAATTCCTTTGGTTGCTCTTGCTTTGGAATAAATCTGTCAAGCCCTTCCACATCAAGAATGGAGAAGCCTTACCATGAAGGCTAGACACTATGTGATCCTTCACACCTTCCAAGAGAATCCTTCGACACTTTGCTGTCTTCTTTTGCCATGCGTCAAGTACGACAACATCACTAGAAGTAGGCTTTGGAATTTCAGCATCTATGAACTCCTTCAACCCATTGTCATCCAGCACCACCTCCATCCTATCCTTCCATGCAATATAATTCGAGCTGCCCTCAAGGGCATACTCCAATCGCAATCCGTTGAAAGACATCTCAACTTCGACACTAAGAAAACACTGCTGCAAATTCGAATTCCACCAGCACAAAACTCAACCGCTTCAATGTTTTGCAATTGCTCCAATGATCAATATCGCTCTGATGCCATGTAGAAATTTGAATAATGGATGAGTTATCCACCGAGATTCTCCTGATCACACACTATTTTAGCTTCATGCATAATACAGAATCTCTTCTACCATTGATCATCACATGCGGAAATAAAATCAATTGCATGCATACATTAAAGCCACAAACAATCACACATATGAACACAGTATTTAATGGGAAAGCTTAAAGCTGAAAACCCCAACTATCTGTATATTATATGTCATGGAGATCATGTAACAATCATAGTACAAAAGCTCCTCACAAGCTCTCATACACACCCTCAATTGCTACACACTATCAAGCTAGATCTAGCAAAACACATGCTCCAATCTTTTGCCACTTGATAGCCAGCCTCTATTGCGTAATTAATGCTATGGGATGGCTTCATTAAATAGATAAACCACCTAGCTTGAACTGCGCAATCCTCATGGGCTACTCCACCTATATGTGTGTTGCAAATAGCAACAGTATAGTCACAACTGATAGTTAACCTGCTCTTTCACCTATTTCTGCACTGGTCTCCACTGAAACTGTCCATGCACTGAAGTTAACTGATGCATTCTTTAGTTGATTAATGAGTTTATAATTAGTGAATTAATTAATAATTAATTCACACCACTCTCACTAATTGTATCAATCGGTTAAACTAGATACAAATAGCTCAACTATGTTTAGATTAGTTAAACTGAATACAACTCCACTAACTTCCTCAATCAACTCCACCAAACTCTGTCACATGAGTTCTAACTGAAGTATCCATGCAATAGCTCCACTTAACCCTTAGGAATAGCGTAATTACTTCTGTCAGCTCCCGTGCCACATTTGTGCACTTAACTGAAGTGCTCCAAGAGAATAAGATAATGTTTAGAGTCCAAATATTATTAAGAGCTAATAATATTCGACATATCTATTTTTAGACTGGCAATCTAAAAATAGATTCTGCTCAATATGTCTAAAAATAGAAGTCCATCTATTTTTTCCGACTTGACCAACCATCCACAAATAACATCCTGCAACTCATAGAACATAATCCATATGTCTAAAAATAGACATAGTCTAAAAATAGACTTTGCGCCAAAAATAGCCTGCGGGCCCACTTAGTGAAGGCGACTCCTTTCCACTAAGCTCATAATCTTGTTGCAATCTCAACAGAACCATGGGGGCTTGATCACTCCTGTTTGAGATATGTAGATGAGGTGGCAGAGGTAGAGCAGGTAGAAATTCCTTCTGTATGTCAGGATGAAGAGTCTTCTCGAGTCGAGTCCATGGGATCAGATGATGATGATTATAGGGAGCGAGAGTAGTCATGCAGAGATGATGATAGTAGACCGGAGCTGTGTTCCAGTGTGCAGGGTGAGCAGTCAGGGGACTCTACGGGCGATACTCTGGGTGATGAGTCACTCGTGACGATTAATCCAGAGCAGCATATGATGGAGCCTGAGTTAGCAGAGGAGCATACTATGCACATCAGGCTTGATATTCCTTTGGGGGAGAGCCAGATGGGCGCCCACATTGAGTCTATGATGGATATGCGGCTAACATTGGGGTCAGACATTGAGGTGGAGCAGTCAGATGCACAGACATCGAGTACGGTGATAACAGTTGCATATCCATATCCTCTGGAGGTGTTGGAGGTTGATGGGATGGTTCTGCAGGGGGCTAGTAGAGAGCGGGAGCATGGCATTCCTGATCAGGAGTGGGAGGAGCTATTGGAGATGGTGGAGCATCCATCTATGGGCCGACACATTGATGAGGTGTAGATAGGTGCATATGTAGCCAGCATAGCTGTGGTACCCTCAGGGAGTAGCACTCTCTAGGAGTACATAGATGGGGCTTGCAGCATATCTTGCCACATTTTCCAATTATAGAGAGAGGGGCTTTCTTTTGCAGGTAGATCTCGTCGGCAAACAGAATGAGGCAACATGAGTTGAGTATGGACTAGAGACCTCACACCAGAGTTGTCCTGTATGCAGGCGTCACTACATTTGATTCTTCTTCTAGGATAGATTGGCAGGAGATCATGAGCTAGTATCCTATTGATGGTATGATCTTATTAGTCAGGAGCATAACATAGCTGGGACCTGTAGACATGGCATATACTACAGTTTCCTGTTGGAAGTGGGACACATGTCGACAATTCTTCATTATTCCATCCCAACTTCAGGAAAACAGGGTTAGCATTGGATTGAGTCAGGGGTTGGATTGTAGAGAGGTGATGAGTTGGTACGCAGTTGGTGGGGAAGCTTGTACAGTCAGAGCTACAACACAGCAGGAGCCATGGAGCATTGATGCATGTTGGCGGTCTTCGCTTCATGGGGTAGAAACTATAGCCAGAGGTAGTGTGCAGTCCGAACCAGAGGACTTGGGGGATGATTGGCCATGGTGGAATTGGGATCCGGGAGGATTTTTTGATGACAGGTACTATGAGAGATCAGTTTGGGATCCCGACATTGAGGGGTCTATGACGGGTGGCTTGACATATGTGCATAGTAGTACCCAGGGGCTTGTATGGAATCTGGGCATTGGGTCTTAATTGCATCGGGCCAATAGGGTGGCCCACATATTTGGATTGCTTGAGGGCAAGTAATATTGGGGCGGAAGGTCTGTAATATTCCATTTTTTGGTGTCAACTATGATAGGAATAGGATGGACTTACAGAGTTAGGAGTAGATAGGTCACAGGTACAGGTTGGTGTCATCAGCGGGCCCAAGGGCTTTTTGGAGGATTTTTGAGGAGTTTCTATGTGGTCAGGTGGCATTTTCTTGATGTATTCCATTATCCGAACAACTTGCCTTTCGTTCTGATGCATTCTGACAACTTTTGGAAAATTGAGTTATTTTTGGGCTTAACTCAGTTAATTACGCTCAAGGTGGGATTCCGGGAGGAATACATGATAGAACACCTTAGTGTAATAACTCATTGGAACTAGGGAAAGGATACCTACATGATGGGACAATTGGACAAGAGTTTTAGTGATCGGAGGAGACATGGTAGCCGATTTACTCTTTTCTGCATTAAAAAGGAATATTTTAATAAGAGGGAAAAGTGCTCCATGAATAAAATAATAATAAAATAAGGCTCTAGAAGGCTCCAAGAGATCTATAAAAGAAAGGGATCAGGCCATTGAGGGATATATTTGGATTATATTATTTTCTTATGTAAGAGGTTTGAAACGTGGTTCTCTACTTCATTGGTAGCCCCAGGACGGAAACCCTCGGGTGATTGGTGAGTGTTGGATGGAAACCCAACTCTCTTTGAGGAGACTTCATTTAGAAGTTTCATGGAGCTTCATAGATATTGGAGTGAGGATCATTCAGATCTTCAATGAGTGCTTCAGTGGATTCAGTGGTAGCTGTTGTCGGAGGGAGAGTGCAGCAGTTCAGTTTTGGAGTCCAACACAATGCAACAGTTCATATTGATGGCCAGTTCTCCATCTCAGCTCTTTTTGGGTTAGATGTATTTGTAACCCCAGTTATTATCTATAATAAAAATGTTGAGATTCTTCCTATTTGATGTGTTGATATATTGCAGTGCTTATGTGTTTTATTTTACATGGTAATGTTCTGTTTATTAATTCGGTAATTTTATGGTAAAATGTTGGATTAGCAATATTTAGGAAAAGTTTCTGAAATATCCCATTTGGGGATATTACATAGTCTTTTATGACATCTTGGGTGTTGACCTGCTAAGGGTGGTGGAGGATTCTCTCCAGAATAGTAGAACCCAAGCTTCCTTCAACTCAACCTTCATTTCCCTCATACCTAAGTCTAATGAACCTCGTATTTTAATGGTTTCAAGCCCATTTCCCTTTGTCGTTTCATTTATAACGTGATCTCCAAAATTACTGCTAATCAAATCAAGCCTATCTTATCCAAAAATGTAACCCTGGAGCAATTTTATTTTCTGGAAGGGTGCCAAATTCACGAAGATATCATGGTTTCCCAAGAAGGTATCCATAGCCTAAAATCCATAAATTTGAAAGGGTTAGTGATCAAAATTGATCTATCAAAATCTTATGACAAATTCAATTGGATTTTCATCTGCTTGATTCTTACACAACGAGGATTTAAAGTTCCTTTTATCAATTGGATCATGATCTATATCACTTTTGTCTCTTTTCCATGCCGCCTACACCTTTATTTCATGCCCATCGTGGATTGCAACAAGGCTACCATTGATCTCCATTACTTTTCCTTTTAGTCAGAGAAGGCCTTATAAGACTCCTCATTACGACTAAAATAAGGGGAGATCTTAAGGGAGTAATGGTGGTTGACAACTTTTTTATTACTCATCTACTTTTCACTGATGACATCCTATTGTTTAGTGATATTTCTAGAAGTGACTATTTTTCCATTAAATAAGCCTTGACTATGTTTTAGAAAGAGTCCATTGGGATGCAAGTCAATGCTATGAAATATTCCTTAGCCTATTTGTCTTTGTCCCTTGGGGAGGTCAGAAGTGTTCAAGCCCTATTTCATTTCAATATCATTACTCTTGAAGAAGGTCTGAAGTACCCAAGTTTCCTCCTCAAACCCAATGAATACTGGAAGGTTGAATGGCTTTGGCTTCTATCCAAAATTATTAAGGTTATGGATTTTCATATGGTTATCTAGAGCTATAAAATTGGTCCTTATTAAGTCAGTTCTGGAAGCCATCCCGGTGTGTTATATGTATTTATCATGGATCCCAAACAGAATTTTATATCAAATTCACAAAATATGTTGGAGATTTTTATCGGCTGAGACCAAAGAGGATTATATCTTTCCTTTGGTGCACTAGGATAAAATTGTTGTGCCCAAAGCCTAGGGGGTTTATGGCATAAAAAATATCCCTTTATTTGTGAAAGCTTTGGTCGCCAAGGTGTATTAAAAAAAAAAAAACTTTAACTTCAACAGTTTATAAGAAGTATATTTTCCCAGCCTCAATGGAAGAATGTATTAGATATCTAGAAAAAGAACAAACCAAATGTCTCGATTATATGGAAATTTATTCTCTCTTCTTTTGACATTATTAAGGATTCCCTTAGATGGAAATTTGGCAATGGTGAAAAATGCAGGATTAGTGTTGATACATAGATTGGTTTCCCAGAAAACTTTCGCCTACATCATGACCTAGTTTCTCTTGTTAATGATAATGGGAAAATCACCCTCAACTAGATCATTGATAATGTTTGGACATCCATTTTGGCACAAGGCTGGGCAAATGCTCATAAACTCAACATCCTAGATGCTTATGTTGTTCAATGGCAGGAATACAATATGGCTTTGAATAGGTCACATGCTAGGATCAATGACAAGGATGACACACTGTGTTAGGTACACTCCCCTTTTGGAGAATACACTCCTAAAATTGGTTACTTGTTCATAAAAAATTATCCAAGACTCGAGGATCTTGTATTGTGGTGGAGGAATATTTGGAAGCTACATTATCCTACAAATGCATGTGTTTTTCTATGGTGATATTTGCAAAACAAAATTTTCCACTTGTGAGAATTTGGAAAAGAGAAGGAAGGAAGGGCCCAATTGATGTGTTATGTGCAATAATGTTGAGGAATTAGTTAGACCCATATTTCTATTATTTCCCTTCATTTAACATGTATAGGTTGTTTGCATGAACAATATTAACGGTGGATTAGATTGGTAGGGGGTATCCTTCAACGAGGTTTGGAAAATTTGGTGGGACCGATAAAATGCCAAACATCTCAATAACTCCCCCCCTCTCATATGTTGGGGAGTTTGGCTTTCCAGGAACACGTCTATATTTCGGGATCATCCCTCCTCCCATGACAAGGTGTCCACATAGGTTCTTGTTATTTATTCCATCATTCCATCATCAAACTATGTACATAATCCTAGAATTATATATGTTGAAGTTGTCGATCACACCTATCCATGGAATTTCTTTAATGGAGCCTCCCTTGAAAATGGTGTTTGCAGGTGAGGGTTTGTTCTTTGTCTACATGAGCATCATTCTTTCCAGTTACAGATGGGCCTGTGCATGGGATCTAATAATTATATTGAACTTTTAACTTTAAAATGGTTGTTATGTTTCAATATTGAAAAAGAATTCTTCTCTCTTCAAATCTTTGAAGATTCTATGTCAAATGTTTTCAATTAGTTCAACCAGACTCAGAGATGTCACCATTATACCTTTCTGCCCATTCTTAGGAGATTTTCTATTGAAACAATCTTTTGATCAAATCTCTTGTTTCCATATTTACATGAAATAGAAGACAACAATTAATACCCTATCTAAGGCAGGTACTCATCAAGATCATGGCATTTGTAAAATCATCAAACAAATAGGTGATACAACACAAGAATTCTCTAACCAGCTATATATAGATGGCATCCACAATGCACATAATTAAAAAACAGAGCCTCTTCTGATATATATATATATATATATATATATATATATATATATATATATATATATATATGTTAATAGATGTTAATTTGATGAACATTGCAACTTAATACTATGGTATGTATGTATTTGATATTGAGACCATAAGCATTATGCCATGAACAACTTTTTGTAAATTAAGGGCTTTTCACGAGTTTGTTTTTTTCCTAGACTTCATAGTCCATGAATCAATACACTGAATACATTAACATGCATGAGCAAAATGTAAATTTTCATTGGTTAATAAGAAATGATGATTTTTTTTTTAGAAAAAAAATGTATCTTTTATTTGCCATTAATATTTATGAAGTGTGTACTAGTTTATTATTGTCAATAAAGTAAAATTATTTTTCCAAGTTTTCATTATAAAAGGATTAAACAAATATATACCTTTCAAAGTAAAATTAGACAATTTTTTAAATGCGATTACTAAATTTAAGAATGTAAATGGATTATATAAACATATACTTTTCAAATAAAAAATCAACAACTTTTTAAATGTGATTAATAACTTTTGATATCTAAAAGAAAGTCAATAACATATTATAATTAACTAAAGTACAACTGCTTTTCATGTTTTTTTCATAAAATGATTAGATGAATATATACCTTTCAAATTAAGAATAGGAAACAATATATAGAAAATCAAAATTGTCATCATTAACTTTTTAAGTTATGGAGTTAAAGAAATTCATGTTTTATTATTTACAAGATGTGTGTTTCTTATAATTAAACTAGCATAAAACTATCTTAATCCCAACTGTTGTGAGAATGCATTGATTTATGTGCCAAGATGCATTCTACAACCTAGTATGAGGGATATGTGTAAATGTTAGACATAATGTAAGAAATATGATATGCCAACATTTTTTAATTTTAGTCCAACAACATAACAAAATTTGACTCAATTAAAAAATAAACATATATAGTGGACCAAAGCTAAATTACCCTAATAACATAACAAAATTAGAGTTAATTAAAAAATAAAAATATATAATCGGCCAAAGCTAAATTATTTTTTGATTGAAAATATAATCAACCAAAGATAAATTATTTTTTGATAGAAAGTAAAAAAGGAGAAAATATGCTATATAAGTGGATCCCAATGGTCCAGAAAGTATTGTTAAATAAGTAGATTGTGGCCAAGAACTGTTTTAAAATAATATAAATTAGGTGTTTTGTAAACATATGTATTTGTGTTTTTTATTATCGATTTATTTATATAACTCGAGGGAGTAGATTAGAGCACACTCAGTAGTAGGGCTATGAAGGGTCTCACAAAGAGCGAAGAAAAATATTTTTTTATATGTTGGACAAAAAAGAATATTTTAATGGTGGAAGCATAAATCTCGTAAAGGCTCCTAGATGATTTGTTATATATGATATAGGGCGAGGTTTCCCATTAGGGTTCGTGGAAAAATGAGGATTTCCTGCAAAGATTGGAAATATCTATTGTCTTCCTGTGATGTTGTCCAAGTACTTGATCCAAGTTGGTTGTTGTGTTTCACGCCTGCTTTTCTAATTTGAATCCATCTTCTGTAGAGTCATGGAGCATTATGTACTTATTGGACCCCTTGTTAATTGAAATTTGTATAGAGAGCCAAAACTAAAAATCATACAAAATCTTACAACAACATAAGGAAATGAAGTTATATATGGTTGATAATATCTTCAAATTTTGGAAAGCTAGAATATTGAATGATTTGCATATAGCTTTCAGTTTTCAAAATATATTCATAAATCTAGGAAGTAGACTGGAGAATAATATAGATTATATTTTCTATCCTATGGAATTCTCATTGTACTCTTATTACTCATCTCCAACCATTCTTAACACAATCATCTATCTCATTGCACTCCCCTTAATTTTTTGTATGTTGTTGATGGGCCTCCCAAATAGGTACAATTAAAGGCTCACATGACCATACTTTGGCACATTTTAACCTCTTTTTTTTGCATTTGATAATATATTTTCAAGCTATAATGTGTTCTTAGGAAGGTTAGGACATATTTGCTATATTTTGTGGCTTAATTCATTAAATGTGCAGGAAAATTAGATTTATTGTGCAAAACATGTTGGATACCAGTAGGACAACTTATAGGAGGCTTGTTCCTTGCTTTAGACCCATCAACAACTCAACTAGCTCATGAGCAGTTACTACCCCTTAGTGGTTGCAAGTACATCAAGAGACCAAATCCAAATTTTTAGGAGTTTTGGAGGAAATAAACCCTCCCTTCAAGGAGACTACCCCTCACTCACTTTTTGTATAAATAGGAGAGCCTAGTAGCTCAGTAGGAATTTGAATTCTAGGGGCAAGATAGTGATTGTCAGAGAAGGATACTCCTTCCATTGTTATGTTACATATTTGAAATTTTTTTGAGGTTAATGAAAAGCACAATTTTTTTTTTTATCCTGAGTTTTCTTTAAGGGACCTAAGTCTCCTTGGGTTAGGGCCTAACCCAAGTGCTCAACCCCATTCCTTTGTACACTTTTTTATGTATTTATTTTGCATGCACTTAGTCTAACTATGATTTTTTTCAAAACTAGTCTATGAGAAAAGCAACATATCTACATGTTGATAAGTAATATTTCTATAGAAGCTTGGTTTCTTTTACCTTGTGTTGAGAACCATCATTTTGTTCCAAATTCAACTCATCCTTTCACTGTCAAATTGTTTTCTGTAGTTTGTGGTTTGATAGTCATTTAATCACCTTTTTTTCATCATTTGAACATGTACTTTGTGTGCAAATAGAATATTTTGGTTCATATATTAGAATAGAATAATTTTATATGCATGAGCATCACGTCATTCAACACCCATCCTTCTATTACTCCTAATTTTTTCAAATTTCCTACGTTTTGGAAATTACCTCACCGAGCTACATGAGATTTCTATTTTTCTCCTCCTTTGCACAAGTTAGTCTACTGAGTAGATCTGGGTTTGGTAAGGTCTCTCGCACCCTTCCAAAGCTTCCCACCACTTTCCTCCACTTTTAAACCTCTCCCATATCCATAATATTTCTCTTGGATTCTTTCCTATAACAAAACAGGTAATCTTGTAGCAATAAACAAATTTCTTCAGAACGTGTCCAAAATTGCATTCAAAGCTTTCCTTTAATTTATCATCACTCCATAATTCCCTTTAATACTTTAAGATGAAATTTAGAGGACCAAATACCCTCAAGATAATTTAGTTTCATCGTTGTAGCTTCAATCCTACAACTAAGGCATATTATTTATGTTGAGCCCCAAAGATGTCCTTTCCCTTCACCAAATTTCACTTCATTTCCTTTGTCCCTTATCAATTATAGGCTTAAATGGTCAATAGGATTGATTAAAGTCGCTTTAGGAATGTATACAATGACTGAATTGCTATATTTTCATGGTTTTGTTGTTGTAGTAATTTTTGACTAGACTCAGCTACAGAATGCAGCCATTCTGTAGCCAGTCGCCTATTCTGTAGCTATCTTCATGTTCTCACAGGTTACAGGTGTCACTTCAAGGAAAAACACATATGGTTGAATTCTAGAACACTCCCACATCATTTATTTCTCTCTACGAAGTCTGAGCAAGAAGTTACAGGTGGTTATGCATGTGGAAGAGATCAAAGCCAAGAAGCAGATTCCTACCAGGACAGGGACTCTACATATGTCTCCAACAAAGTACGAGGCTTCCATAAGAGTTCTAATTTGATTTTGATTGAAAAATACACTTGTTCCTGTTTCTTCTCAAGGGTAGTTATGTATTTCTTTTATAAGAATGACTTGGAAGACCAAGAGACAGCTAGCTAGATTGATGTTTTGTTGCTAGATCTCAAAGACCGTAATACTTTGTTTTTGAAATACTTTTCCTTTAATGAAAGAAGTACCGCTTTATTGCAAGATATGAGGTAATCTTGAGGATATTTGTATGCTAATCCGGTGGTAGAGGGCCCCTACTGCCCGAGAAGCTCTGTGCACATTGTTTAGATAAGTAACTTTAGCCTTGTTGCATTCCTAGCTTAAGCAATTTTCTGAACTTTGTGTTTTATACTCACTTGCATTGGATGCTACAGTCAGTCTTATTCTTACGAATTGTTCCAAAATATCACTAACATTGAATGAGATATAACTGTAGTATTTTAGGAGTTAGTTGCATTTTTTCTGAACTTTACGTTTTTGTGCTCAATTACATCAATTGTTACAGCTAGTCTTGTTCTTACGAATTATTCCAAAATATCACTAACACTGAGTGAGACTTAGCTATGGTGTTTTAGAGCTTAGTTGCGTTTTTGAACTTTATGTTTTTATGCTCATTTACAGCACATGTTACAGACAGTCTTGTTCTATGAATTGTTCCAAAATACCACTAACATCGAATGAGACAGAGCTGTAGTATTTCAGTGATTAGTTGCATTTTAGTTTAGTTGTAAAACTCCGGAGGTTAATGGCACTCTAGTTCAATTCTGTTCACTGTATTTCAAGTTTGAATGATTGCATTCTAGTTCAGTTTTATCCATTGTATTTTTAGTTTTATTAGTCAGTTGTATTCTAGTTGTTAAGTTAGAATTGATGGCCTATGATTATTTACAAACCACTCTTGTTCTTAATTTATACTAATACATTATCATCATAGGAACAAGAATTGGTAATGTCATTTTGAAGTCTTGACTGTTCTGCAACTTCTCATAGTTTCACAAACTTCCTCTTTTCCAAAGCTATTCCAAAAGATTTCTAATTCTTGAATGAGGTTTAACAGTGATATTTTGAGTTGTAGAATGGATTAGTTTCGGTGTCATAGGTTAATTTAGAGTAGAATTCTTCAATAGGTTGCATACTATCTTTTTCCAAATGTGCTCCAACAAATTTCTAGCCATGGATGAGATTTTCTCTTTGATATTGTAGATTGTTGTTTACTTAGAAGAACCTCATTGCATTAAACTTATCCTTTTCTCAAGTTGTTCCAACATATTTCTAATGAATGAATTGGACTGAGTTCATGTTATGAGTTATTGATTTCATGTTATGAGTTATTGAGTTCATGCTATGAGTTATTTTTCTTGTTAAAGTATTGCATTTTATATTCTCAAGTGCCATACATAGTTTAGAATAGGTTTTTCTCTATTTTAGTGTGACCAACAACTTCTCTTTATCAACACTTAGTTCTTTTCCTCTTAGAATAAAAACACAAAACCAAAAACATTGGAAAAACACTAAACACAATGTAGTGAGAAATAGATACCTAGGCACATATAGTGCACTTCACTTCAACAGTTTACTAGCCCTGGTTGACAATTTATGACATCAATTTAGGAACACTAATTTGAGCAGACATTTTGGCGCCGTTGCTGGGGAAGTGTAACTAGGTAGCCTTGTTTCTTACCTCCCAAAAACAATGACATGCGTAGAGAAAGAGACTCAAGGGGTAGATTCATAAGAAGCAGAAGCTTGATTCCTAGAACACCACTTGTTTCACCAAGACCAAGAGCCAGCACACCTCCAACTCAAACCCACATTCCATCCTTTACTGATCCTAGACTTCCAGAGAACTTAAGATCAGATATTCCATTAGAAAGACCTTCCACTTTACCCACTAAACCTGTCTTAGAATAAGATTCAGGAACCCCTACTAGGGACATAAACTTTTCAACTTCCACAGAAGAATCAAATATGGCAGAAGAAGGGGAAGGAAGAGTTTTTAATGGAGAACACACACTATTTGGAGGGGGTAGAGGTAGAGGTAGATGAGAAGGAGGTAGAGGTGCAGAAGGAGAAGGAGGCAGAGGAAGAGGTAGAAGAGAAATGGGAAGCTCTTTTGGGTTTCCTATAGTAGATGAAGAAACCAATGCAACTATGAAAAACATTTCACCCTCTGTCCTTCCAAACTTTTATGGACTAAAAACTGAAGACCCTGAAACCTTCCTATTTGAATTTGAATTCCTATGTAGAACCTATGACTACTTACAAGATGCTCAAAAACTTAAACTATTCCCTTCAACATTTAAAGGAGCAGCATTAAAGTGGTTTATGAGTTTGATCAACAGTTCTATTAGGACATGGGAAGACATGAAACAAACATTTCTAGAGAGGTATTTGGATTACTGTATGCCAGTCAAACATAAGGAGGAAGTGTTTAAAATGTTACAAAAAGAGGATGAAAATTTGGAAGATTTGTTGGAGAGGTTTAACTATAACATCAAGAGGGAAAACATGGAAAACTTAGATCAAGATACTTTGAAAGCTCTCTTATTGAAGACAATTAGGGATGAATGGTTAGATATCCTTAACATGATGGGAAAAGGGGATATATCTCAGCTCACATTACCTAAAATATCTGAATTATGTATCAACCTTTCAAGAGGAAAATCTAAAACTGTAAAAGGACCAAGAGACCCTGCTCTTGCAAGGGCAAGTAAATCTGCTTTTGGGACAGTAAGTAGGGCAGAAATAGGACATATGCTTGATGAATTCAAATCTGATATTTTGGGGAGTCTTAGTGAACAAATAGACACCCTTAAGTTACAAAACAAGCAGAAAACTAAATCTGATGCCTTAGCAATGTTTTGTCCCAAATTTAGAAAGAAGCATGCCTTGAGAGAGTGCCCTTTGGATGCAAAAGTAGTAGAGACCTGTGTAATTTGTTCAAAAAAACATGAGACCAAGAGTTATCCTTCACTTCCTGGTCTTATTAAAGTTGTCTTTCAAGAAGAAACCTCTACAAATTCCACAGAATCTCTCAATTTTGTCTCTAGAAGGCCATGGAAAGGACCTCAAACACAAGGATTCCATGATCAGATGTATAATCAACCCCTACCAAATTGGAATTCTTGGCAGCAACCTTGGCCCCAATTCCAAAATCAATCTCAAACTTGGGCGCAAGGAGCACAAAACCCCTATGGAAGATAGTCTAAGTACTATCAATATCCATCATATCCACATTTCCCTCCTCAACAGAATTTTCAACAAAATCCTCAATAAAATCCTCAAAATCCACCACTTCCATTACCATTTCCTCAGAAAAAAATCAGTTGCCTGCCCAACCCATACCAAACCCCAACAATAAAAATCCTCAGAATACATACATGATAGAAGGCCAACAGTTTCCAAATTATTTGATTACTCCTTTAGACCTTAGTGATGTTCAACTTAGGTCTGGAAGAATACTTGAAAAGAAGAAACCTTATGTAATCATACAAGAGAAAAACAACTATGAGGAAGATTCTCTACTGGTGAATAAAAGTCTTGAAGAGAACACACGTTTCCAAGACCTAAACATTGAAAAATCAAAACAAAAAGAACCAATAATTTCAACTTCTATATTAGAACAACCATCAACATCCACTTCTACACCTCCATTTCCAGAAAGATTACAAATTTATAGAGGTGTAGAAAAACAAATTATGGTGCCTAATTATGATTTCCTAGATGAGCTGAGAAAAATTTGTATTAAGATCCCATTATTACAAGTTATCAAGGAAATTCCAATCTTAGCAAAGACAATAAAGGAGTTGAGCATGAAGAAAACAGGAAAAAGAATAAGCGAGACAAAGAGAATTCAACTGGCAGGAAAAATAGCAGATATCATGATGGGTAATATTGCTATTCCAAAGTATCTAGACCCAAGAAATCCAATTGTCAAAATACACATCAATGGAACTGAGATCCAAAACACACTTATTGATTTAGGAGCAGCAATCAATATCATGAGTAGACAAATCATGGATAAACTGAAACTTCCTAATATTCTTTTTACACCCACATTATTACAATTAGCAGATAGATCTGTGATCAAACCTGATGGGGTAATAGAAGACATTCCATTGTAACTAGATTCTTGGGAGTATCCTGTGGATTTTATGATCCTAACTCCTAAGAATAATCTAGGAGGGCATCCTATTATATTAGGAAGACCTTGGTTAGCTACAACTGATGCTTTCATTAGTTGTAGATCCGATGATATGTACATCTTTGACGATAGTTCAACCAATAAATTTACCTTGCATCCTCCAGCAAAGACAATTATAGAATTAGATGATACTCAATGGATTGAGGATGAAGAAGACATACAACCTCTCTTCACAATTTCAGAAATTAATGAAGACAGTCAGATTCTGAATACCTTAGAAAATTTTGAATCCTCTTCGGAATACAAACATGAACAATTTCAAGAAGAATCCAACACTGAGTTTTTATCATCAAGACAAATGTCTCTTTATTCCATGGATAAATTTGACAACTCTACAATTGAAATATTTCTAGGTAAAACTTTAAACATAAACAAGAACCTAGAGAAATCTCAACAAGAAAACCTAGTCAAAATATTATAGAGACATTCTTCTGCATATGCATGGGAGTACACTGATATGAAAGGGATAAGCCCTAAGACTTGCACTCATCACATCTGCATAGAGGAAAATTGTAAACCAATTAGACAACCTCAGAGACGGATGAATCCAAATCTTAGGGAGATTGTTAAAGAAGAATTGCAGAAATTGTTAAATGTCAACTTTATCTATCCCATTTCAGATAGTCAGTGGGTTTCTCCTTTGGTAATTGTGCCAAAGAAAAATGGTAAATGGAGGGTATGTATTGACTACTGGGAATTAAACAAAGCTACTCTTAAAGATCATTTTCCTCTACCTTTCATAGATCAGGTGTTAGATACATTAGCTGGCAAAAAGTACTTCTCATTTTTAGATGGGTTTAGTGGTTATAACCAAATCCAAGTAGCACTTGAAGATCAAGACAAAACCACATTTACCTGTCCTTGGGGTACCTATGCTTACCGAGTATTGCCATTTGGATTATGCAATGCACCTGCAACATTTCAAAGGGCGGTACTAGGAATTTTTTCAGATCTAATACATGATTGTGTAGAGGTATATATGGATGATTTCACAGTTTATGGAAACACATTTGAAGAAGCTTTAGTAAACTTGGAAAAAGTTTTAAAGAGATGTAAAGAAGAAAATCTTTCACTAAGTCATGAGAAGTGTTTTATGATGTTTACTGAAGGAATTGTTTTAGGACATCACATTTTAGGGGATGGGATTAGAGTTGATGAGTCAAAAGTTGAAGTCATCTCTAACTTATCTATTCCAAGCTGTCAAAAAGATGTTAGGAGTTTTCTCGGATTTACAGGATATTATCGAAGGTTTATAGAAAAATTCACCAAGATAACATCTCCACTTTTCAAATTACTTACCAAGGATTGTGAATTCAAGTGGAATCCTGATTGCCAGTTAGCCTTTGAGACCCTAAAAACAAAAATCTCTGAAGCACCTATTTTAAGGGGACCTAACTGGAAGTTACCTTTTCATATTTCAACAGATGCCTCAGATACAACTCTAGGAGTAGTATTGGGACAAAAAGACTTGATTCCTTATGCCATCTATTATACAAGTAAAAATTTGACTCCTTCAGAGTTAAATTATACTGTAACTGAAAAAGAGTTTTTAGATGTTGTTCATGCCATAAAAAAATTCAGACACTATATAACAGGTTATGAAACTTTTGTTCACACAGATCACTCTGCAATTAGATATCTAATGAACAAATCAATTACTAATGGCAGAGTCATAAGATGGTTATTGCTTTTACAATAATTCAACATTACCATTCTAGATAGGTCTGGAAAACAAAACACAGTAGCTGATTTCCTATCTAGACTCCAAAACATCAAAGATAACACTCCATTTGAAGATCAATTCCCTGATGAATATCTTTTTGCAATTTCTACTCAGACTCCTTGGTTTGATGACATTGCTAATTATTTAGTTTCAGGGAAATTTCCTTCAATAATGAATTCAAGAGACAAAAGAAAGATCATTTATGACAGTGAAAAATATTCATGGGTTGCTAAAGAGTTATACAAAACAGGTCCAGATTTTATCATTAGAAGATGTGTTCTGGAAGATGAGATGCCTAAGATCCTCAAGGCATGTCATGATGAACCTTGTGGCGGACACTTTTCTAATAAGAGGACAGCTTATAAGGTCCTTCATTTAGGATACTATTGGCCATCCCTTTTTAAAGATGCTAAAGATTATGTCAAAAGGTATGACAGTTGCCAAAGGGTAGGAAAACCTTCTCCTTCAGGTGAGATGCCATTATAGCCTCAGGTACATATTGAACCTTTTGAAAAATGGGCTTTATATTTTGTAGGACATATTAGTCCTCCATCAAGACAAAAGAAATATATATTAGTTTGCACTGATTATGTTACCAAATGGGTAGAAGCCAAGGCATTACTTTCTGCTACTGAAGCATCTGTAGTTAATTTTCTTTTTGAGGATATTTTTACTTGTATTGGTGTCCCAAGGGAAATTGCTACAGATCAAGAAGATCAATTCACATCAAGGCTAGTGGAACAAATGATGGAGAGGTACAAAATTAGACACAAAAAATCTACTCCCTATCATCCACAAGCAAATGGTCAAGTGGAATCTACCAATAAAGTCATTGAAGGAATCCTAACAAAGATTGTTCATTTACATAGAAGAGATTGGGCAGACAGGCTTCCTGAAGCCTTGTGGGCCTATAGAACTACATGGAGAAGCACAACAGGTCATACTCCCTATGAACTTGTTTATGAAAAACAAGTTTTGTTTCCCATAGAGTTTTAGATTCAAAATTTTAAAATGGCAGTTTAGCTAGGACTTGATCTAACAGAGGCACAAAAGCACAGATTGGAGCAGATTAATGAATTGGATGAGATCAGACAGGATGCAGTTCAGAAAACAAGTATAGTCCAACAGCAAAGGACTATATGGCATGATAAGTACATCAAGGAAAAGAAGTTCAAAGAAGGTGACTGGGCTCTCTTGTTTGATTCAAAGTTCAAATATTTTCAAGGTAAATTCCAAACACATTGGCTTGGGCCATATGAAATTATGAGAATTTTTGACAATGGAGCAATAAAAATCAGGACAATAGATGAAGAGAAGGTCAATTTTCTTGTAAATGGTCATAGATTGAAGTTTTATCATAAGCCACTTTGAAGAGAAGAATTTGTTAAGAGATTCCAGAAAAACAGTAATGTGAAGTTAATGAAGAAGAATTTTTCTTCTTCATCAATTTAGTTGAATTTTCTGAATTCAAATGAAAAAAAAATAAGAAAAAAGAAAGAAAGAAAGAAAGTATAAACATGAAAACTAATCACTGATTAGCATGTTTATACAGAAAAGATAAAGTGAAAATCAGAATCCTTCTGACACTTTAGCTTTTCAAATTTGTTCTTTTTCTGCAATTAGCTATCACAAAATCATAAGTATCACTCCATCATGTCTCCATTCATTCATATTTCATTCACTCCATTCATTAATATTTCATTCACTCCATTCATCCATATTTCATACACTCCATTTCATGGTCCATTTCATTTCCATCTCAGAGTTCTAAATTTGATCTCTTTCTGCAGATTGAGTATTACAAATCACGAGTTGCAGACCACTTTTTATGGTTCATTCCACTTCACAATTGTGATTCATTTCATTACATTACATTTCACTTCACTCCTGAGCCATTCCACCATATTTCATGATCCATTTCATACAACATTCCATTCCATGTTACAAAGTTCCTACAGGTACATTCTGCAGCCAGTCAGACATTCTGCAGCCAGCTAGACATTCTACAGCCAAATATCCTAAAGGAAATTATCCAGCAACACTTGTTCAGCATCAAATTGACCCTGCACACCTATGTCAACAAGAAAAATCAAAGGAATTATAAAGACTGAAGAATCAATGATTTTCAAAGGAGGACAAAGCATATCAAAACTACAAAAATTAAAGGAAAGGCAAAGGTAAAGATTGTAAAATTATTATGATGACAGAACATGAAAGTTATAGTATAGTTTAGTCATGTATGATTCAAAAAGTTGTTTTAATTATTCGTGTTGATCATGCCCATTAAAACCTATCATAAAGACTTTGGAAAAAATCCCATCCACTCCGCCATATCAAATCATCATTTAAAACTTAACGGTTAAGTACTGAAGTGACCTAATCAGTCACATCACTAGGCCGAAGTATTCAGTGATGATTTTGAATTTCTCACGAAATATTTCTGTGGTATTTTCTCCCATGATGGCTCTCAAACTCATTAATTCGTGTAAATCACCCTCACTACATTTCACTCATTTCTATAACCTCTTCATATCATCCTTCTATAGCTAATTCCTACTGCATAAACAGAGAAATCACCTTTGGGGTAAAAAAAACTCTTCAATAGCCATTCTCACCGTGGATAGAAGAGCAGTAAATTGAAGGTTGAGAAGAGAAGCCATGGGTCTCATAGTAAAGTCCGAACCAGTCGGAACCAAATACTTGGAGGGTTACCCACAAATTATAGAAATGCTACAACAAGCTGGGTGGTTACAATTTTTGGAAAAATTCAATGGTTTTCATAAAGAGGTAACTAAAACATTTGCACGGTCCTTCAATGGAGCAGAAGTCGAAATAGGAGATGTTAAATTCACTATTACAGAAGCTTTCATTGCAGAAGCAACGAAATTACCCAGGCAAAGAGAACGATGGTTCAAAAATAGGGAATTTCATAATGAGGCATGGAGGCAAATGCTTAAAACACCAGGTATGGATGTTTCCATTTTTAAGAAGGGCATTCCTAGCTCAGCACTAAAGAATAAATGGCGGAATATGTTGCTCATTTTGCAAAAGTTTATAACATGTGAGGGAAGGTTTGGTACCTTATATATTTATCATATTCGGCTAATGATGCATTTCTTAGATGAAGAAATCAATTTACCCTTTTTTCTACTTCATATTCTGAAGAGAATGGCCTCTAATGTTCAAAATAGGGTTCAATTCCTGGAAACCACTTTGTACCACCACGGCCTAGTTAAAATCTTGATTGAACTTCATTTGAGAAAGGTGGGAGACAATTGGGATGAGTTTCTAGTGAGGAATCACTTTGAAGAACCCAAGGAATCTCCATCTGAAGGCAAACTTACAAGAAGAAGCAGGAGAAGGAAAATTTCCAAAGCTGTTGAAACTAAAACTGGTAAGTCCAAACAAGAGGAAAGTGAGGAGATAGTTTCTGAGAAATTAACTGAAATTAAGAAACAACTTAAAAAGGAGAAGATGATAAGAAGGTATGCCAAGGAGAGAGGTGAAGGACCATCTCAACCAAGACGAAGCCACATGCTTAGAGGTATATTGAAGAAAACAAGGGTTAGACAAACGAGAATTATAAACATTGAGGATGAAGAGACACCAACTGCTAGATCACCTGAGTAGCAGTACGAGGAGGACCTTGATGAAGGAGCTCCGGAGATAGACCCAGCACAACAACAAATTTATAATTATGTTGAGACATTAGAGAAGAGAGCCTCAGAAAGTAGAGACAGAACTCCTAGCCCACCAGAATCTGCAATTGATATGCTAAGAAGAGATAAATATGAGTTAGAAGTAATCAATAGGCATATCAAGAATGAGAATAACATTTTAAGGGAGCAGGTTAAGCTGAAAAGTGATATGAATACAACTCTCTCTCTACAAATGGAAAAATTGTACAGGGCTAGTGAGAAATTGAAGAAGAAAAACAAAAAGTTGAGCAGGGCATTTATAAATTTGAGATTCAAGTTGGTCATAAAGAAGCCTAGGAGGCCATTGATTATCAGGCAAAGCAGAAGAAGGAGCCTAGATGTCCTAGCAGAAGTCTCAGAATATATGAGTTGATTGCATGAGGACATGCAAAAACTTTGCAGTGGGGGTATGTTGAGCCCCAAAGATGTCCTTTCCCTTCACCAAATTTCACTTCATTTCCTTTGTCCCTTATCAATTACAGGCTTAAATGGTCAATAGGATTGATTAAAGTCACTTTAGGAATGTATACAATGACTGACTTGCTATATTTTCATGGTTTTGTTGTTGTAGTAATTTTTGACTAGACTTAGCTACAAAATGCAGCGATTCTGTAGCCAGTTGCCTATTCCACAGCTATCTTCATGTTCTCATAGGTTACAGGTGTCACTTCAATGAAAAACACATATGGTTGAATTCCACAACACTCCCACATCATTTATTGCTCTCTACGAAGTCTGAGAAAGAAGTTACAGGTGGTTACGCACGTGGAAGAGATCAAAGCCAAGAAGCAGATTCCTACCAGGACAGGGACTCTATAAATGTCTCTAACAAAGTACAAGGCTTCCATTAGAGTTCTAATTTGATTTTGATTGAAAAAGACACTTGTTCCTGTTGCTTCTCAAGGGTAGTTATGTATTTCTTTTATAAGAATGACTTGGAAAACCGAGAGACAACTAGCTAGATTGATGTTTTGTTGCTAGATCTGAAAAGACCGTAATACTCTGTTTTTGAAATAATTTTCCTTTAATGAAATAAGTACCACTTTATTGCAAGATCTGAGGCAATATTGAGGATATTTGTATGCTAATCCGGTGGTAGAGGGCCCCTACTGCCCGAGAAGCTCTGTGCACATTGTTTAGATAAGTAACTTTAGCCTTGTTGCATTCCTAGCTTAAGCAATTTTCTGAAATTTGTGTTTTATACTCACTTGCATTGGATGCTACAGCCAGTCTTATTCTTACGAATTGTTTCAAAATATCACTAACATTGAATGAGATATAACTGTAGTATTCTAGGAATTAGTTGCATTTTTCTGAACTTTACGTTTTTGTGCTCAATTACATCAATTGTTACATCTAGTCTTGTTCTTACGAATTATTCCAAAATATCACTAACACTGAATGAGACTTAGTTGTGGTGTTTTAGAGCTTAGTTGCGTTTTTTGAACTTTATGTTTTTATGCTCATTTACATCACATGTTACAGCCAGTCTTGTTCTATGAATTGTTCCAAAATACCACTAACACCGAATGAGACAGAGTTGTAGTATTTCAGTGATTAGTTGCATTTTAATTTAGTTGTAAAACCCCGGAGGTTAATGGCACTCTAGTTCAATTCTGTTCACTATATTTCAAGTTTGAATGATTGCATTATAGTTCAGTTTTATCCATTGTATTTTTAGTTTTATTAGTCAGTTGTATTATAGTTGTTAAGTTAGACTTGATGGCCTTCATTATTTACAAAACCACTCCTGTTCTTAATTTCTACTAATACATCATC
Source organism: Pinus albicaulis (assembly GCA_034641835.2). NCBI lineage: Eukaryota > Viridiplantae > Streptophyta > Pinopsida > Pinales > Pinaceae > Pinus > Pinus albicaulis. The sequence continues at coordinate 30,190,962 of MU968411.1, read as the reverse complement.
ATCATAGGAACAAGAATTGGTAATGTCATTTTGAAGTCTTGAATGTTCTGCAACTTCTCATAAATTCACAAACTGCCTCTTTTCCAAAGCTATTCCAAAAGATTTCTAATTCTTGAATGAGGTTTAACAGTGATATTTTGAGTTGTGGAATGGATTAATTTCGGTGTCATAGGTTAATTTAGAGTAGAATTCTTCACTAGGTTGCAGACTATCTTTTTCCAAATGTGTTCCAACAATTTTCTAGCCATGGACGAGAATTTCTCTGTGATATTGTAGATTGTTGTTTACTTAGAAGAACCTCATTACATTAAACTTATCCTTTTCTCAAATTATTCCAACATATTTCTGATGAATGAATTGGACTGAGTTCATGTTATGAGTTATTGAGTTAATGCTATGAGATATTTTTCCTGTTAAAGTATTGCATTTTCTGTTCTCAAGTGCCATATATAGTTTAGAATAGGTTTTGCTTTGTTTTAGTGTGACCAACAACTTCTCTTTACCAACACTTAGTTCTTTTCCTCTTGGAATAAAAACCTAAAATCAAAAACATTGGAAAAACACTAAACACAACGTAGTGAGAAACATATACCTAGGCACATATAGTGCACTTCACTTCAACAGTTTACTAGCCCTGGTTGACAATTTATGACATCAATTTAGGAACACTAAGTTGAGTAGACAATTTATGTTATGTGTTAGATAGAATGGAAGTGATTTACCTTTAGCACTCTTAAGCATTTGATTTTATTTTTGAAAGTAGAATAAAATTTACTATGTCTGCAATAAAATACGTTTGTTTCATGAAAAATATATTAGAGCTGATTTTTGGCATGTTACTTTCATGCGAATAGATTAGGATTACCTTTTTGTCATTTACTTTCTGCAAGATAGATTATTATATTTTTCAAGAATTTACTTTCATGCAAAAAAAAAGGGTTTCTTCCATGCAGTGGAACAAGTTATGTTTCAGTCATCTCTTTTCTTGCAAAGATAAGCTAAGTAGCTTTCCTTTTACTGGATTTTCCAAAGTGTTGTTTGTGCATCTCGATTCAATTCATTCCTTCATATAAGCTTAAGTAGAACCTCGCTTGTTGTGCATATAACACTGACACCTCTTAAGTTTGTATGAACACCAGATTAATAATTAAAGTTGGTAGCCTTGGGAGTTGCAGCATTCTTGTTGTAATACCGAGCTCATCACTTTCTGGTGTCGTTTTCGGGAAGGTGTCAAAGTAGGTACTATTTTGTACTTTAAGCCATTTTTTTGCGATTCCATTCCATGAAAACAACCAAAAAAATTTCATTAGTATTTATGTTTATAAAATACACAAAAGACAAAAAAAATCCATTCATTTAATTCCTCGTAGAGCTAGGGTTAACTCAGGGAATTTTTTTCCTAAAACCTCCACGTTTACAAGCAATCAACCTTCACTTTTTTGTGATTGTGGACCTCCTAATTTGACCACAGAGGATTTGGAGAACATTTTGGATGAGCAACCAAATATTTTTTAGGAGCCTATAGGGGAATAATAACCTTCATCACCCACTAAAGAGATGGCTAGAAAAGACTGTATGCAGTATTTCCTATCATAGAGATAAATAGGGAAGCTAAAATGAAGAACATCAACCTCACTGCTCTTACACACTTCCATGGAATGAATCTCGAGGACCCTGACACCTTCATGTTTGAATTTTTATTAGTTTTTAAGACATATGATTACACCTTCGATAAGAAGAAACTTAAATTGTTTCCTTACACCCTCAAGGATGCAACCTTGCGCTGGTTCATGAGTTTGTAAAGAGGAAAAATTAATACATGGGCTTAGATGAAACATGAATTCAACACAAAGTAAAAATATTATTGTAGGGAAATGGACACAAAATAATAAATCTTCAAGATGACTCAAGGGCCAGATGAATCCCTAGAGTACTTTGAACAAAGATTTCCAGTTGAGCTATACGAGAGTTAATTTCACCCTTGATCTAGAATAAAGGAAGCTAGCATTATTCTAAGGGGTCTCAAAAGAGTTGATGGACACCCTCAACATGCTATAGAATGGAGATATATTCCATCTCAGTTATGAGGATATCAAGACAGTGTTCAAAAAACACTCTAGGGCTATAAGGAAAGGAGGTAAATCCAACCAGGATTTGGTAAGTTCTTCACCTTCTACCTCAACCATCAAGAATGAAAAAGGAAGTATGTTAGATTATTTTAAGAGTGAAATTTTAGATACTTTTATCTTGAATATGGAAACAACGTAGATTAAGAATAAAAAAGAGGAGGCATAAAGGGAATTAGCCATATTTTTCCATATATGCACCAAGATGCACCCTTGAAATGAGTGCCCATTGAATGTTATAGAGATATGATCTATGTGTGAGGAAAATCATTCAAATGAAAAGTGAGCATCTCTTCCAAGTCTGAAAGTAATGTATCAAGGAGTAGAAGGAGGCATGGAGCAAATTTTCTTCGTCAAACAAAGGAGGCCATAAGGCCCTAGACCATATCAACTAGGTATGCAAGGTATACATTATCATCATTCCTTCAATACAAGTCATAATACACATTTCTTGTCTTCCTATCCTCCAAGAAACTCACCATGGTCCATGCCTTCTCCTTGGCCCTACCCTCCTCAACCCGTCTTTCCTCCTTTCCAACCATATCAGCACCAACCTCCTCAATGTGCTAATCCATTGCAATGATGGAGGCTTCAGGTAGCCTAACCACTTGTCTTAATGCCTCATGCTCCTTAACCATATCTACCCCAAAACAATCCACCTGAGCAACCCCAAATGCCTACTCAACCAAATTTGAACCCAAACAATAAGCAGGTCTAATAAGTCTACAGTGGAGAAACATATTATCCTACATATGTTGTATAAATCTAAGAAATAAACCTCAGGTTTGGGGAGTTACTTCCTAATTCTCACCCACCTTCTCTATCAGAAGATCTTGAAGAAGAGAAGGAAGAAGGTACTCATCAAGACAACACACCTCCCTATCCTAAAAGGTTGATCCATCCTTGTTAGGTCCCTATATTACTAGTATAGTCCCTTATTGTTGTTAGTGTAACCCCCTTATTGTTATTATTGTACCCTTGTAACCCCCATTTTGTTATTATTGTGCCCTTAAATTATTATTGTTAGGTCTTCTAGGATTACATTGTGGCCCACTAGGATTACATTATGGCCCCATGGACTCCTATATATAGAAATGAGGTTTTGTAAATTGTATCATCCAAGAATTATTCATTTATGTAATGTATTGGAGGTTTCCCCCTCGAAGTGGCTCATTTCTAAGGCGTTGATATCTCTTTTCTTCTATTTTTGGAGCTGGGTACACAACATTTGGTATCAGAGCTTTTGGATTCTAGGGTTTCGCTGCTCCAAACAGGTCATCGTGGAATTTTCGCTATAAATTTTTTCTATGAAGTTTTAGAAGCTGAAATTTTTAGGGTGCGAAGTCGAAATCCTAAGGAATATTGTCTAAAAATTTTGGAGCTTGGTTCGCAATATTTTTGGAGATATGATCTGTGGAATTTAGGTCTTTTTTCAGGCTCTTGAACAGGTCATCGTGGAATTTGCGCTATAAATTTTTTTCTACGAAGGTTCAGAATCTGAAATTCTTATGGTACGAATTTGAAATCCTGAAGAAATTCGTCAAAAAATTTCAGATCTTGGTTCGCAATATTTTTGGAGATATGATCTGTGGAAGGTAGTGCTTTTTCAAGCTCCTGAATTTCATCTCAAAGAGGTGATCGTGGGAAAAGTTCAATAAATCTCTCTCTGGGCATCGGATTGGAGTGCTGTAAAAAGTGGTCACAATCACACAGACTTTAGTTTCTTGGATATCAATTTCAGAGATGAAGGATGAAACAGTGACATGTGGCAAGTCGTACAAGTTCACTCTACTGAACCAGTCCATAATTAGGTCATTGTGGGAGATTGGACACAACTTTGTCTTGGAGAATCCAAATTAGGTCAGACCTATGGCATTCGAAAGATAATTCAGAGGGCTACGTTGGTACCGAAAATAAAATATTGAAGTGCTGCAATCACAAATATAATCCAATTTCAATATCGAGATCCTAAAAAGCAAGAAAAATGTGTGTATTTTTTTTTCCGAATTGCATAAGTCTTGTTTGAAGAATCAATTTGAATTGATTCCAAGGGCATATTGTAGAATAGATATCAATATTGGGTTCTAAGATATGCCCCATAAAAATAATTCAACACCCATTAAGCCTTCAAAAGGCTCTACTATGACTCATGAAGATGAATAATTGCAACATGATCTATCAAAATTACAAGAGCAAGCGCAACAAATTTCACTCTCGCAAAGAGCAACAAAAAATGAAATGGAAGTTTTGAAGAATGGCGTGGAAGCTAAGATGGATGGCATGCAAGCTAAGATGGATGGCGTGGAAGCTAAGATGGATGGCATGGAAGCTGGCATGGAAGCTAAGATGGATGGCGTGGAAGCTAACATGGAAAACATGAAGAATGATCTAAAAACAGACATCGAAGGTTTGACAAAGTTGATACAAGAAATGTTTCCTAATGGTGAAAAGATAGTAGAAGAACCTCATGATGAGAACAAAATCAATGTTAATCATGATTTCATAAACTCTAATGTTGGCGGGAAGAACCACCATATTCCAAAAATGGATATGAGGAAGTTTGATGGAAAGGATCCTGTAACATGGATACTACAGATAGAGCAATATTTTGATCTCCATAACGTGAAAAACACACAAAAGGTACGCATTGCAACTTTACATTTAGAACAAAATACATTTGTATGGTATCGATGGCTTTTCTCCCGTAAAAAATTGTCACTTGGTTAATTTTTACGGAAGAAATGATAACACATTATGAGGATACAAAGAGCAACACCTTCTTTAGCCAATTGATAAATCTCAAACAAAAGGGTTTAGTGGGGCAGCACATTGAGGAATTCCAAAAATTGAATATAAGGGTAACTGATATTCCAGAGGAACACGGGATCGATCTCTTCATAGGCACTTTAAAGGATAATATCCAACATGAAGTTCGCGTTTTGGAACCAGATTCATTGGAGAAGGCATTCAGGTTGGCAAGAAAATTTGAATGTAAAATAATGGCGACAAGGAAGCCTACCACTCAATTCTATAATGAAGGAAGTGTTGCTACGCCTAGATTTCCACAACCTACAAGGTTGACACCACAACAATTGGAAGAAAAAAGAGCAAAAGGGCTTTGCTACAGTTGTGATAGCAAATACAGTAAAGGTCATAAGTGTGCTGAGAAGAAATTATTTTACATAGATTGTGAAGAGGAAGAAGAAAATGAACAAGAAGAGGATATACACCAGGAACCAACCCTAGAAGAGGAAGAAATGAATCCGACCATATCGTGTAATGCACTGGCAGGAATTACCACTCCTCAAACTCTCAAGATACAAGGACAAATCAAGAAGAAAAAGGTAATAGTGTTGATTGATTCAGGTAGCACCCATAATTTATTCATTTTAAGGTAGCCAAGGAATTAAATTGTTTCCTATACCCGGCACGAGAATATCAAGTGATGGTTGCAAATGGAGGAACTATAAATTTCTCTAGAAAATTCCATAATATCAAGCTAACCATGGGAATATGTATTGACTAGTTCAATGATTTCCATTCCTATGGGAGGTGTTGATGTTGTACTAGGAGTACAATGGTTACAATCTTTGGGGACAGTAGCTTTTAATTTTCAAGAACTTTTCTTGAAATTTTTTTCAGAAGGAAAGGAAGTCGAATTATGGGGTATTGAAGGGAAGCCAGGAAGGATAATAAGCTCTAATGTCATGACAAAGCTTCTAAAGAAAGAACAACGAGGCGTAATTGCACAATTATGCTCACTAGAAGTTCCGACATCAAAATCATCTATTTCTGCAGATCTTCAACAAGTCTTGGACAATCATTCCAAGGTGTTTGAAACTCCCAAAGGACTCCCACCTATTCATGATCATGATCATGCTATTCATTTGATTCCGGGAAGTGTTCCTCCAAACATCAGGCCTTATAGATATCCTTACTTCCAAAAGAGCGAAATTGAACGTATGATTGCAGAAATGTTAGAGGCGGGTATAGTTCAACCTAGTCAAAGTTCTTTCTCTGCTCCTGTAGTATTGGTACACAAGAAGGATGGATCATGGCGAATGTGTCCGGATTATAGGGAGCTCAATAAGCTCACCATTAAAGACAAATTTCCCATTCCTGTGATTGATGAATTATTGGATGAATTAAATGGAGCAATTTATTTTACCAAGTTGGATCTTCGTTCAGGATATCATCAAATTAGAATGAAGACTGAAGATATTCCAAAAACAACATTTCGAAATCATGAGGGTCATTATGAATTTTTGGTCATGCCTTTTGTCCTTACCAATGCACCTTCTACATTTCAAGGGTTGATGAATTCCATGTTCAAACCCTTCCTTAGAAAATTTTTGCTAGTATTTTTTGATGATATACTAATCTACAGCAGGTCTTGGAAGGATCATGTTCAACATGTTGACAGGGTGCTCAAACTATTGGAGGAGAAACAATTATATGCAAAAAAATCAAAATGTTTCTTTGAAGTACAAGAGGTTGAATATATAGGTCATATTGTATCTCACAATGGTGTTAAAGTATACCCTAACAAAATTAAATCCATTAAGGAAAGGAAAGTCCCCACGACCATAAAGTAGTTGCAAGGATTTCTCAGGTTAACAGGGTATTATCGCAATTTTGTTAAGAATTATGGGAGAATAGCAGCACCTCTAAGAACATTATTGAAGAAAGATGCATTTTCATGGACTCCTGAAGCAACTAAGGCCTTTGAACATCTTAAAGATGCAATGTGCCTAGCACCGGTCTTAGCTACGCCAGACTTCACAAAAACCTTTATTGTGGAATGTGATACCTCAGGAAATGGAATTGGTGCAGTTTTAATGCAGGAAGGAAGACCCATTGCTTTTGAAAGTCGTCCAATCAAAGGAAAGTATTTACAAAAACCTATTTATGAGAAGGAAATGTTAGCAATACTGCATGCACTAAAGAAATGGCGAACTTACCTAATAGGAAGACACTTCAAGGTAAAAACTGATCATGATAGTCTTAAACACTTTTTGGAACAAAGACTATCTTCAGAAGAGCAGCAAAAATGGGTCACAAAGATGTTGGGTTATGACTTTGAAATAATCTACAAAAAGGGAAAGCTTAATGTTGTTGCGGATGCACTCTCAAGAAAGAATGAAGAGGTGGAAGCATTGCTTTGTGCCATTTCTATTATCCAACCAGATTGGATAACTGAAGCAAGAGATGAATGGAAGAAGGACAAAGATGTATGGATACTCATTCAAAAGTTGCAGCAAGATCCTAGTACATCTGCTACATTTAGTTGGAAAAATGATTCCTTATGGTACAAAGATCGCTTATATCTTTGTAAGAATTCCCAACTAAAACAAAATATTCTTCTGGAATTGCACACTTCTCCTTTAGGAGGACACTCGGAATTTTTAAAAACTTACCACAGGGTGAAGAAAGAATTTTTTTGGGATGGCCTTAAATCTGATATTCAAAAGTTTGTGGCGGAATGTTTGGTTTGCCAGCAGAATAAAGTGGAAACAATTAAGACCCCAGGACTTCTAAAACCTTTATCCATTCCAAGTCAACGTTGGGAGGAGATTTCAATGGATTTTATCACAGGTTTACCTAAGTCCGAAGGAAAGAGTGTCATCATGGTGGTAGATGATAGACTTACCAAGTATGCACACTTTTGTGCATTATCTCATCCATTTAAAGCAAGTACAGTTGCTACTGCATTTATGGATAGAATTCAAAAGCTACATGGAAGCCCAAGGGTTATTGTGAGCGACAGAGATCCCATTTTTACTGGAAATTTTTGGACGGAGTTATTTTCTTGTTTGGGTACTCAATTAGCTCATAGCTCATCTTATCATCCTCAATCTGATGGTCAAACTGAGATAGTAAATAAATGTTTTGAAGGATATCTTCGTTGTTTTGTATCTGATAAACAAACGCAATGGGTCAAGTGGTTACCTCTTGCTGAATGGTGGTATAACACTTCCTTCCATACTGCAGCAAAAATGACCCCATTTATGGCACTTTATGGATATCATCCACCATCCATCACATCATCTTTAAGGAAAATTCGAAGGTTCAAGCAGTGGAAGATCACATCGAGCATCAGCAAGAAGTTCTCCAACTCTTAAAGGATAACCTGAATTTGGCACAAAATCGAATGAAACAACGGGCAGATCAACATCGCAGCGAGAGAAGTTTTGATGTAGGAGATTGGGTATTTTTACGGCTACAACCATATAAACAAATGTCCCTCAAGCAAGCTAAGAAGGATAATAAATTATCGCCAAAGTACTATGGTCCTTACAAGGTGTTGCAAAGATTGGTACTATGGCATACAAATTGGAGCTTCCTGCTTCTTCGAGAGTACATCCAGTTTTCCATGTTTCATGCTTAAAGAAGGTTATAGGTGAAAATCTTCCAGTTCAAACAATATTGCCAGAACTTGATGAGGAAGGAAAAATCATATTGGAACTTGAAGCGGTCACGGAAACAAGAACTCGACAGCTACGGAATCGATCAATTTCAGAGTATCTCATCAAGTGGAAGAACTTACCCACTGAAGATTCTACATGGGAGGATGAGAATTTTATACAAAAGCACCCAGAGCTACTCAAGCATTGAGGACAACACTTTTTTGAAGGAGAGGGGCATGTTAGGTCCCTATATTGCTAGTATAGTCCCTTATTGTTGTTAGTGTAACCCCCTTATTGTTATTATTGTACCCTTGTAACCCCCATATTGTTATTATTGTGCCCTTAAATTATTATTGTTGGGTCGGCTAGGATTACATTGGTGGCCCACTAGGATTACATTATGGCCCCATGGACTCCTATATATAGAAAGGAGGTTTTGTAAATTGTATCATCCAAGAATTATTCATTTATGTAATGTATTGGAGGTTGCCCCCTCGAAGTGGCTCATTTCTAAGGCGTTGATATCTCTTTTCTTCTATTTTTGGAGCTGGTTACACAACAATCCCAAGCCACACACCCCATAAAAGGTTGAAATTATGGAGAAATGAAAAAATAGTGTGTCAAAATCCCTCTCCTATAGGCCATCAAATATGTCCCCACATATAATAAAATCATCTTTGAGGAATGTTTTAATAGGCCAGGAAGGAAGAGGAAGGATGCTCCCACTATCAATATCATTAGGAAATAAACTAATCTAATTCCTTGGAAGGTCATTTCCCCAAATTATTTGGATCCTAGTAGCCCAATATGTATAAGTTAGACAACCAATATGTATATCATGAATTCAATCCGATCATGTGATATGATAAAGCAAGATATTGAGTTCTTCTACAAATTAATTGCGGAAAATAAACACGATCGCCAATCACAACAAGTAAAAGAAAGAAGCAAATCAATACGCAACACAGATAATTTTCCTAGGGAAAGCTTGTTGATCAAAACCCCTCTATCTTCTATTGTATATTCACTAATGAATCATGAAACAATTACAATGTAATCTTCTCACAAGAGTCTCCTGCACTCTCACAACTGTTTCACACTGATCCTAGACAAAATAGACAAACAATTAGCCAATTTCCTGCCTCTGCTCAGCCTTCCTTGCTCATGCAATCCCCAAGAAATTAATCCCTATTAAATAGGACAATTAGCCTTCCTTGACTGCACAATACATCATGGGAAATCCTATGGTTATATAACATGCATCTGGGCAGTTTTCTAAAAATACAACTGATAATTAACATCCCTTTAACCTCTGTCTCAACTGGGTCTAAATTAGAACTGACATGCATGCAGCTATTAATATTAAATCACCATTCACTTGACAGATCATTGCGTGTGAATCAAATTTGACTTGTTTCACTTGACCTCTCACTAGTGCAACAATCAGTTACAACTAGTTAGACTGAATTTAACTCAACTAGATTGAGTTAACTAATTCATGCATTAAACTAATGCACTAACTGCAAATTGTACTCTAATACAACTAGAATCACTCTCCATGCCTAAAAAACCACCCTCAACTCAAAATCCATGAGCTAACTGAGTCTATCACACTCAGTTAACTATTACAAGTGTTTATGAGATAAGATTACAATTTATTGTCCAATTTAATTAAGGGAAAATTAAATTAGACACATTTCCAATTTATTAAATAAATTGGCTTTAACACTAATGTATTGCTAGGACCCATCACTATGTGACCTATGATCCCACACTAGTGAGTGTGTTGCATTTTCATGTTGTTTGTGGATGCCAATTTCACTGTTTCTAGTTGCAAATTTCAACACAATAGTGGACGTACATATCAACAATATTGTAGTCCTTGATGCCCTCATTAATATAGGGGCTACAATTAATTTCATGATTAGGGAGACCATGCTTAAGCTTAACCTCCAAGGAACCCTAAGGAAAACCACAACAATGCTACAACTTATAGACGTGTCCATAGTATCACATGCGGGTTTCATTGAGGATGTCATGGTTTCCATTGATTCCTGGGATTACCCCACCGATTTACCTGTACTCCATCCTAAGACCAGGTTCAATGGGTATCCTCTCATCCTAGGAAGACCTTGGTTAGCTATTGTTGATTCCTATATTAATTGTAGAGTTGGGAACATGAAAATCAAGAATGAGAAGCTCACAAAACAACTTGTACTATACCCCCTACTCAAACCCTTGTCAGGCATGATTATGCCATGTGGGTAGAAGAGGAAGAAGAGGAATAATTTTATCAATCATCAACCTACCCCATCTATACATTAGAAGCCACTATTGGAAGCATTAAGCTAGATGAAGATAATCTAATTGAAAATTTTCTACAAAACAAGTATCATGTTTCCATGAAAATTGATGGACTAAAAGAGGAACCTTTAGGAGAGCCTCAAGACAGACCATGGGAATAAAATAACTACTGGTTCAAATAAATACCATGTCAAAAATGTTGAAATCATCCCCTCTAAAACTATGGAAATCATTCCTTTCCTTTTAGTAGAACAAGATGAACAATTGCTCACTATCTCAAGGAAGCACCTTGATGGCCTTGGTTTGGATTACAAAGGAATGAAAGGGGTCCACCCCTTAGTCTGTACACATCATATATACATTAAATAAGGCCACAAACCTATTCTCCAACCTCATAGGAGGATTAACCCTACACTCCAGGACATTGTAGAAAAGGAATTACGAAAATTGTTAGATGTAGGATTCATTTACCTTATTTCAGACAATGAATGGGTATCATGTTTAGTTATTTTACCAAAAAATAATGGGAAATGGAGGGTTTGCATTGATTATAGGTAGCTTAATAAGGCTAAAAATAGATACCACTTTCATTTTCCTTTTATTGACCAAGTTTTGAATGCTCTTGTAGGAAAAAAATTATTTTCATTTCTGGATGGTTTCAGTGGGTACAATCATATTCAAATAAGTCCTCAAGACTAGCATAAGAATACCTTCACATTCCCATGGGGGGAATTTTCCTATAGGGTTCTTCCATTTAGCTAGTGTAATGCCTCTTCCACTTTCGAAGGGGTATTATTGAGTATTTTTTTTGATCTTGTACATGACTTGTTTGAAATTTACACTACAAGGAAAATACCCTCTAGTGGATGTTTTTTAAGAAGCCCTTATAAAAATAGCCCAGATATTCGTTTGTAGTGAAGGTCACTATAAGAGTTTGGCAGGTGGGGGTTTTTGCGGATGTTTTTTATGTGGTGCGTTTCTAATCATAACACACACCAATGCGTTTTATGAAAAGCGCACTGGTGCGTACTATCAATTGACACACCGAGACACCTGCTCTCCATACAAATCGGCCTGGTGTGTCTCAATACTCTAGCGCACCGGTGCTCTATGTACAAATTGGCCTGATGCATCTCTGTAATCCAATGCACCATAACGATGTGCGTTGCACCATTGATAAAACCGCCCGATGTGTCTCATAATCGAGCACACCAAAAAAGGGTTAATTTAAAAAAAATTACTGGCCGTAAAAAACTTCATTTTTACTTGTTCAGTGCTTCAGATCTCTCAATCACCAGTGTGAGTTTGTCTTCTCTGAGGCACCCTCCCATCGGTGCTCCAATTTCCCGCATTACTGTCGTCCATTTCTCACTGTGTGGAGTTCGAATTTCCGAAAATAATGGGAATTTTTTTTTTTAGCATTCCTCAGCAAAGATGCCTCCTCGAGGCGCAAATGTGCAAGTAATCTACTTATTTCTCAACAACTTAACCTTTTAGCAGATTAATTTGTCAAATTCACTTAAATTTACCGTTAAATAAAAATAAAAATTGTGGGGTGCATTCGAGCAGTTCGGCTCGCACCGTTCACGGTGCTGCCTATAAATTTACATGCCGCACCACGAATGGTGTTAACGGAAACTGCACTGGGTTTCGGTGCGGTACCGATAAAATGCACACCGCTGTAACACTAAAACAATGCAGTGCGTTTCGGTTGCTAGCCGCACCAAGCATATAATTTTTTAAAAAATAACACAGTGGTGCGGTTGTTTACAGGACCGCACCATTGATTATGTACTACTGTCGGGTGGTGCGTTACCAAACTAACCACCCCGAGGTGGATAGTTTGGTCAACGCACCGCCCGACAACAGTACGTAATTAACGGTGCGGTTGTTTACAGGACCATACTCTAATTATTTACTACTGTCGAGTGGTGCATTGACCAAAATAACCACCCCGGGGCAGACAATTTGGTCAATGCACTGCACGAAAAAATTTCCTGTATGTGTGACGCGCGAACTTGTTTCATGCGCACCGTGCGCGGTGCGTGATAAAGAAGTATGCATCGGTAGCGGTGCATTACTGTTTTTTTTGGTGCACCGAGTTTTTTTTCTTTTCAATAAAAAGTACACACACACACAAATATATATATATATATATATATATATATATATATATATATATATATATACATTTCTCATTTAATAATAAAAAAATGTATTTAATATGTGAATCATTCAACGACGCCAATGGAGAGAGCAAAGGGAACAACAAGAGCATATGGAGAACCGTTATAACGTGATTAAGGTGTCGGAGGCACAGGAGAGGGAGAGACGTTTCTACCCTCGCCCTATTACGACACCCACCCAATTTATCTTAAGGGAGGTAGCCCTCCTCAAGTTCTACTAGGAGGATACATCCCTAAAGGGGCACAGTGGGTTATTGGAACAATTGATCTATAGGTGGGATGCCCACCGACAGGCTTTCGGGGTCGATCCTGGCAAGTGGTACGATCCCACTGACGAGGACATCTATTTTATTACTAGCCTATCTAGGAGAGGGCAGGATTTTCCCCAGTTTCTAGATGTCCCCATCGGTTATGCAACAGGGAGTCAATTGGCGTACTCATAGAGATACATTAGGGACGATATAATTTCTCCTGCATATTTTCAAGTGTCCGGTGGTCAGTTACGCATTTCTTCATTTGGTCCAGAGGAGGTGAGGTGCCTCTCACTACTACTGTCGACCATTGCACACTATACTAGTGATGGGTAGCACATTAGTTTCCCGCTTTTATTACATGTTGATTCTTTATTCTAGTCGCCACGACTTGTGAGATGGTCTGCCATTTTTTTGCGGCAGTTTTGTATAGAATTAGATAGATTTCATTCTTAGGCACATGGGAGGTTGACCTTCCCTTTTTCTTTAGAGTTATCTTGTTTATTTTTGAGATGTTTCTGGAGACGAGGCCTACTTTTGTTTGGCAACCTTGTAGGCCGATGTTGCATGTATGGATGCAGATGTGGGGCCAGATGATGCGCAAGAGGGGCCTCTCTGACTATTTGACCAAGATATATAGTGATGCACTAGAGTTGCTAGCCAGTGCTGATGATCACTCGTTCGTGATGGTGTCGTGTTCGTATGCAGTTTTGGATTGTCGAGGGTGTACCAACATTCTCTTCACACAGGATGAGCCACCAGATGCTAGAGGCAATATTAGTGTTTTCTTTAAATTAATATAGTTTCATTTTATTGTATTAATTAATTAATTAGAATAAAATTTATTTTAACACGTTCTTTAACTTGTTTTATTAAATTGTTTAAAGAAATTGTCTAATTATTGTTGTGTAATATATATTTTGTAGATATTGGCACATTCGTTGGGGACATGATTCCACCCCCACCGGATGATCTGAGTGTAGATCATGACAAGGAGATTGTAGATCAGGGTGACAGACCTAATCCTCAGGTGCAGCTACCCACGAAGATGCGGCGTAGGGCGGACATCCGATTCAGGATGGAGTTGGGTGACCAACTATGTCGAATCCTGATTGATGAGGGATTCTGCCCTACTACGATCAAAGAGATGCAGGTTGATCATAGGCTCACAAGGATCTGGGGAGACATGAACCGAGATATGATGACCCTTATGCATCATATCGTTGGAGCTTCTAGAATACTAGTGGCTAGGATGGATAGGCGTCATGGAGATGTGCGACAGAGCATCTCATCTGATGATCAACGTGATCATCATTCTAGTACTCCACCTCCTCCTCCTTCACCTCGCATCGGAGATGAGAAACCATCATGGAGTCATGATCAATAGGCATCTTCTGATTAGTCTGTACCATCTCAGCATGAACCTAGTTCTGAGCAGAAACATCCATCGACTGAGCAGGCACCTGATCCTAAGTAGGTAGATCCATCTGAGCAGGCACCATCCACTGAGTAGGCTGCACCATTGACGACTCATCATCAGGCACCTTCTGATCAGAGTGCACCATTTGAGCAGCAGGCACACCATCCATCTGAGCATGAGACTGCACAATTGACTAAGCAGGCCTCAACTAGTACTAGTTATAGTATTGATGTAGTACCACCAAATATTTGACATTTATATGCAGTTTTATTACAGTTGTATATTTTTGACATTATATAGTTATATATATATGGTGCATGTATTTTATGTTCATGTTGATGTACTTAATTTACATGTTGGTGTTCATCATGATGTGTATATTGTTAGGTCGTGTTAGATATGTTCATTTAATGTGCTTTCAGAGAGATGTGTATGTGCAAATAACAATTATTTTGCATGAGATGATGTTATACAATGTTTGTGTTTTGTTAGATGATCATGATAATGATGATTAGATGATGTTAGCGAATTTGAATGTGTATTTTAGAATATGATGTTTGTACGATGGTTATCATGATCGTGATGTTTATTTTTAATATTAAATCATGATGTTTATTAAATATTACATATTGGTAATTGTAAAATTGTGTAATTGTAATTGTAAGTGTATGTATCGTGATTGTAATTGTAATTGTATGTAAAATTGTAAAATTGTAGTTGTAATTGTAATTGCAATTGTATGTAAAATATTTGTAAAATTGTAATTGTTATGAAATTGTAAAATTGTAATTGTAATTGTATGTATTATCATGATTCAATTTTATTAAAATTGTAAAATTTGTAAATTTGTAAAATTGTGATTGTAATTGTAATTGTATGTAAAATTGTAATTGTTTGTAATTTTAATTGAATGTAAAATATTTGTAAAATTCTAATTGTATTGTGAAATGATTGTAATTGTAATTGTATGTAAAATTGTAAAATTGTAATTGTAATTGTATTGTGAAATTGTAAAATTGTAATTGTAATTGTATGTATTGTCATCATTCAATTTTATTAAAAATGTAAAATTTGTAAAATTGTAAATTAATTGTCAATTTTGAATTATTACTACCATAAATAAAAAGTATATCGTACATACTGTTAAATTACCATAATTGTATATTTTTATGAATATAAATCATTGTAAAACAATAAATCTAGAATAATATGAATTTGTGTAACATAATAAAGTTTAGCAAATAAAGCAAATAAATTCATGTTTAGAATTATCATTATTTTATTATGATCTTACATACCAAAAATAGCAGTATACATTGATACATTTTTTAAAATTTTGAAGATATCATTCACACACATTTAACGCAATCAAGTAGTTGTATTATTTTAGGAATTGACATAAAAAAAAAGAACTTGATACAGTGCATTGTTTTCGAGATCAACATGATTGTAAATTATCAAGTGAAATGATTTTAATATTAACGCAATGCAAACCAATTAATTCAAAATAGATATGATAATGCTTCGAAAAAAAGAGTCTTAGTTATAAGGTTAAGTCCTATTCTTTATAAAAGCCCATCTTAATTAGTATAAATGATGAAATGACACATGTACCATATCACGCTCTGTTCTCATAATCACCCTCATTATCTTCTAGCTCGCTTGGCATGATAACACTATTGTTCTCAAAAATATGTTTTGATATAGGGTGATGTCTCAATTCGAACCACCAATCCCTATCCAACACATCTGGGTAAAAAACCACCTGGTTGCAGTGTTTGGGGAAACCATAAGGCTCCTTAGCTTCATCCCACATCTTTCTAGAGTTGATACATATCAGCCTACTATTGCGATCTTCCTTTACATTATTCCGATCAAAGGTGTCCTGCCACTTGCACCTAAAAATAACACATTGGGAAGAAGAGAAGTCCAATTCAATGATCTCTTGTATCTTTCTGACATAAAATAATGTCCCTCGTACTAGGTTTTGATCACGCTAGCTAGCTTGAATAGATTGATCAAACTCGACTTCCACTCCACAGTCTTGTGTCATGTGTCCATCATCGGCATTTTTTGCATGAAAATGGTGTCCATATGCCCACATAAATGGGAACAAATGCACCTATAAAAAATTTAAAAAATCATAGTGTCATGTGTCTAATAACCCAACTGTTAAAATATGAAATATATGTGTTACATTTCAAATGTGAATTATAATTATGTTTAAAATGTACATAAATAGATTATTACCGAGTTGTTCACCCAATCCCTACGTTTAGCACGTCCTCTTCAACAAGCGGGTAAAGACCGGTTGCACCGTATTTCTCTCTTAGTTGGTCTGCAACCCAACTTTTGGGGCACATAATTGGCATATTTTCTTTTAAATGATTGGGATAAGGCACACTTCTACCATTAAACCATTTGAATTCTTTCATGTCACTATCCCATTTCATCGTCTTTTATCCATACAATGCGACCCACGGTTGTGTCACTTCGGAATTGTAAAGAACGAATTTATTGATTGCTTTAATTTCAGCATTCGCTGATGAAATCAAACTAACATAATAGTACACATGAGATAAAAATATACATTATATCGAAGTTCAACGTGAATGTTTACTTTGTGTAAATTTGAAAAAGTATAATTCGCTTACTCTTTATCAAGCACCTTTTTTCATTCGTTTGGAGAAGCTCCCCTTCTCTTTTGTCTTCATCCCTTTCATTGTCCCAAATCACCACACCTGGTCTATTGTTGATCTGCTTGATGTACTCAATGACATAATATAAAGACTCATACGATATGTACCCCTCTGTCATATACCCCTCGGGTTTTTCCCTTTGTCAAACAAAACCTTTCAATTTCTTCATATACCTCTCTAAGAAGAACATCCAATGACAAGAAACCACCCCAACTAATTCAACCTCATCTACTGGGTGGATTAGAAGATGAACCTGCAAGTCCATGAAACTCGCCGGCAGTTCCTTCTCAAACATACAAACAATCTCAACTATCTCTTGACGCCACCGGTGTTACACGTTATTTTGTCACCATGACATTTTACTGTCTATATAGGTCTATCAATACCTATATTGTGCTCCCTTAGAAGTCAAAATCCATAATGTTCCTAAACCAAGTCTTGGAATTGGAGAAAATATCTTTAAAACCCTTAAAAATTCTACCTTCACACTTTTTCTAGCCTTTTCCTGCGGGTTCACTGATACTTGGTCTATAAACTGTGGCAGCTTCCACACGTTCTGCTACTAAAACCTGCGGACCCCCGTAAAAATTTAAATATAGGAACAAGTAAGTTCTAGAAGCATAGATGGTCGAATATTCTCCCAACTGGAAGCTTCTAGAGGCGCGATCAGTTCAAGATTTATCCCTCCACTCATGGAGTTCTATCCCTCCACTCATGGAGCTTATCCCTTGGTATATAGAGCTCAAATCCCTTCATGAGAGTAATCCACCCCCCTCTTCATGGAACTGAAACTACCTTCATTTCCCTATAAATTGAGCTCAAGTTTCAATCTCAAGGGTAGCTTGTAGATTATAGACATGTTAGTTGCTGAAGAAATTCCCAAGAGTGCATACTCTCTACACTAGTTGTTGTTGCCATGAGAATGATCACACCCTTATGTCCATAACTCCATGCTAGTATTCAGAGAGGAAGGCTAGAAGGAACGATTGTTTAGGACCTCAGGAGAAATCTATATGACATCAAGGTGTCGGGTTGTAAGATTACTCTTTTTATACAAGATAATACATATGGATCTCTTTTTCTCATTGAGTTATTCCTATGATTATTGAATGGCATCAATACTTAGACTCCTTGATCACTAAGTTGGATTATCTTTTCTTGATTATTATATGTTGCAGGCGCTTTGATTCTTTTGTCTTGCCTTTGATTGTAGGTTCTACTTACTGAAGAATCCTCTTTGGAGCGACTGGACAAAAGAATGCATCGAACGTTGGATTTCAAGGTAGGGGCATGTCCTCTCTCTTTTATTATAATAATTCTGAATTTCAATTAATCTAGAGAAAGAGGTTTCCAAATGGATTTTTGTTTCTAGCTATTAGTTGAATACTAGGGAGATCGCTCTTGTCCACAAGAGGGATTAATCCGCATAACAAAATGACGACTCCGCTGGGGACTAGAGCTTAGTTTTCTTTATTTATTTTTAGTTTGAATTTTAATTTTTATGATTTTGAATTCTCTAAGTCAAGTTGGGAAGATAAATTTTAAGAATCCCTAAAAAAAGAAAAGTTGATTATTTATTTTTTCAAAGTTTTTTCTTGCCTCTGCAGTTTTCAACAGAGAACAGTGCGGTAACCTCCGTAGGTTTTAATTCAAAACAGTGCGGTACCGCTCTGTTCTCCATTATAAACTGCGGACCCCTGGAAATTTTTTGAAAAAAATTAAAATTCTCTTTTTTAGAGCTAGATAACCTGATTCTTCAAGTTTTCCCTGATCCATTTACAGTCTCATCAATCTTCGTTAAGTTAATAGGGTGTTTTGAGTTTATTTTTTGAGAAATTCTTAATTTGATTTCCTTTGGTCATTACTTCGAGGTTTGTCTTAGTCTCTTAACAATTTTTCATTTTTTTGCCTTTGTTTTTGCAAAAAAAATTCCCCCCTCATTTGCTGGGGGGGGGGGGGGGGATAAATTGTGTCTAAGTGTTAATCGCCTTTGAGTGTTTTTACTTTTGACCTTTGGAATTCTTACCCAATTTTCTTTACTTACACTTGATTGGTTCTTTATATTACATTGTAATCATCTTGTGTTTGATAATTCTCTCGCATAGATTACATTTGCATAGTTAGAATTCTCATTTTTAGAATATGAACGAAAATTGTGCATAGATTACATTTGCATACTTTTCAAGTGGATTGTGCATTGATTACAACTGCATAGTTTAAATTCTAGAAAAATCAATCGTAGATTTAGATCATTTTCTTTGATTTGAATTTACATGTTTTTATGCTTGTTTTAAAAACATAAAAATAAAAACTAGAATTGATTAGCATTAGTTTTTCTTGCTGAAATTAGTGCATTAGAGAATTTTTTATATTTTCTCTTATTTATCAATTTTTGCATTGTTGGAAGTGAATGGAAACTCTTCCCTTACTTTAGTTAGGATTCATCGAATTGAAAATATTACATTATCATATTTGATTGCATTCAGTTTTGGGTTAGGTCATAACACCCTTGGTTTCATATCCATTTACCCTTTGAGTAATAACAACCAAAATAACACAACGCTTAATAAAATTCATCTAGAAATTTTTACATTTTCTAGGGCTCTTTCCACCAATCTAGCTTAGGCTAGTGCTTTGGAATAGGTTGTAGTTAACGTTCCAAAGCAACTAAACAAACAATAGCATCTTGCGATAGGAAAAATTCCAATTGTTACAATTGTGCTCTGGGAAGCTCTTATTAAAAGAGTCAAGCACGAGATCATGTCCGACCCAGTGAGGTAATCATACCTATCTCATTATAAAAGATAGAAGATGTGCACATAATACAAATGGTAAAACTTGGATTAACCATTGTCAAGGAGCTTGGGGTCACTTGTTAGCAAACCTCAGATTTACCATGTTGAGGAGATTTCAAGGGGATTGAACTTGATACTCTGCCCTAGCGTGTATATCGGATCATAGACTGTTCCCCCAGGTGAATTTGTCTCCGTTGGTGACCTTAGTGACCATAATATTCAGAATTTTTCCCTAGGTGACAGTGGAGGGAAGGTCCCACTGTACCTGGAGCAGATGTTGACTAGACTCACTTGGACTTTCCAGAGGGTACTCTTCACTTCGAGATGGTATAGTAAAGTTACTTGCACCAGGCTGTTTCATTAAGCAGGTTTTCAGGGTAGCTGTTTCAACCGCTATTTTTTCACATCGATCTCTGTGGCATTGAATTTCATCACCAACTAGTGATTTCGCTGTGAAAAAAACTATTTGTGAGTGGTTTGACTCCTATATTTGATAGCGCGTGTTCATTCATTTGTTTTTACTTTTTAGAGACCTTATGTGTGGATTGTGAATTTGAATTGTCAATATTTTTGAATTGTTAAGAAAATTCATTGAAGTTGAATCTAATGGCAACAGTTCCAGAATTTACCAATCACGGAACCCCTCTTAACGAGAATCCTATTACTTTTCCTTACTTTGGAAATGTTGCTCCTCCTTATATGCCTACACTGTCATTACTTGGATTTACAATAGGTTTACCCATATAGTTATTTTCAACTTCGTTGGCCTCGAATACTCAAATTGTTCCACCTCAACCGGATGCATCACCTCAACAGAGTTCACCATCTCAATATCACCAACCTCATGTTGAAAATTTACCTTCTTCGCCCAACATGTCTTCCTCACTTTCTTCTTCTTCACTTGGTAAAATCCTTGACGCTAGTAACCAGGTGGCTAAGAAGAAGAATAAAGGGAAGAAGAAGAAGAAGCAAGATAAGAAGGAAGTCAACCAACCAACCATGGTTGTAAGAGTTAGTAATGTTGAGGAAACATCCAAACTGCATCGTAAACCCAAATAGCTTGCAATCTTTGTAAGGTTGACCACTTCCTTATCAATTGTACTAGTATTCCTAAGGTCTTGGAAGTATGGTCAGAAAATTCTCATCAACTTGCTGTTGATCCATCAACCAGTGATCGTCAGGTTCCTGGTAAAAAGGGTAAATTTAGGCTTCTTTTAGGTTATGCAAAGGGAGTCATAAAACTCACATTTTCCCTCACATGGATGAAGCCTCAAAATTGTTGGAAAACCTTACTGTTCCATAGCAAAAACTTCCAACTGGTTACAGTAAAATTTCTCCCAACCTACCATCAACTAATGAAGTGATTGATCTAATTCCAAGTACAGTCAATCCCACTCTTCCATTGAAGAGTGAAACTCATATGACTAAGGTTGATGATCCGTTAATTGATCAAGTGGTTGACTTGATTTCACATTTGTTCGATCCCACTCTCCCTATAGAGAGTGAGATTCATACTGCTTAGGTTCTTCTTGTTGCATCAAATTCTTCTACGCCAGGGGACATTTCACCTATTCCTACGGAACCCCCTCCAAGTACTGAGGTATTTTCCTTTGATTGGAATAGACTAACAGAACCTCGTCTTCCTTCTTCCATCCCTTTCCAAATCATTGTGAAGGCTTCTGGTAAGAATGTGCATCGCAAAAATGTAGATGAAGGTGCTTCTATTAGTATTTTATCCTCAATTTCTTGGCAAGCTTTGGGATCCCCTCAACTTGTGCCTGTTACACAGAATATGTCAGCTTTTAACAGAACCATTAGTGAACCTTTAGGGATCCTTCCTAAGTTTCCTATTACCTTAGAAGGTAAAATTGTCTGTATTGATCTTATGATAGTCTGAGGCCCCTTGGATTTCAGTTTAATCCTTGGGCGAGACTATGTCTATGATTTCAGTTTAATCCTTGGGCGAGACTATGTCTATGTAATGAAAGCTGTCGTATCGACACTTTTTCGCGTGATGTCTTTCCCTCACAATGGAAATTTTGTGACTGTTGAACAACTTTCATTCGTTAGTCTTGATTTGACTACCAATAATCCGACACCCCTGAATTTTCCTTATACGGAAGTGCTATCTACCCCACTACAGGTTAATTATGTGGCAACCAGTCCCATGTTTTCAGTTACCAATGCAAGCGAGCCTCTCACTGTTTTCTCGACTTCCTTTGACTTAGATTTGGTAATTGAAATGGAAAACCCTATGGGATTATTTGAACAAGATGTTCTTATCCCTATTGAGTCTTTTGACATGTGTCCCTTCCAAAGAACTATTCTTCCATCTGATGAAGACCTATTGGAAGCCATGATCGAGGTGTGTCCCTTGACATGTATTTCTTCCAGTTGGAAGACATGATCAAGGATTCATGAGGATAGTTCCTTTTATTGTGTCAAACTCGTTAAAAAAATGAAACAAGCCCTTATGAGGATAATTCCTTTTACTATGTCAACCTCATTAAAAAATGAAATAGGCCCTTACGAGGATAGTTCTTTTATTGTGTCAAACTTGTTAAAAAATGAAACATGCCCTTATGAGGATGGTTCTTTTCCTGTGTCAAAACCGTTTAAAAAATGAAACAACTTCTCATGAGGAGAGTTCCTGTTACTGTGTCAACCTCGTTAAAAAATGAATCAGTTATTCTTGAGGATAGTTCCATTCACTGTGTCAACCTCGTTAAAAAATGAATCAGGCAATGAGAATAGTTCATTTTCTTGTGTCAAGCTCGTTAAAAAATGAAACAAAGTTCTATGAGAATAGTTATTTTCGTATGCCAAGCTCATTAAAATATGAAACAAATCCTCTCCTAATTAAGTCGAGTCTTTCATCTGATCTCATAAATGAACCTTCATTGCATCCAACTATTAGTAACCAGTAGTCTACTTAATCCTCTCCTAATTAAGTCAAGTCTTTCATCTGATCTCATAAATGAACCTTCATTCCATCCAACTACTAGTAACCAGTAGTCTACTTAGTTGAATTAAATGAAGCTTGGGGGGCATGTGCTCTAGCAAGTTACGCTTGGGGGGCATTGAAACCTTTCTCAAGCACAATTTTCTCTCTGTTTCAAGCTTGTGTAAAAATGAAACAAACCCACTTTCAAGCATGATTTTTCCTTCGTTTCAAGCTTGTGTAAAAATGAAACAAACCATTCTCAAGCACAATTTCCTTTGTTTCAAGCTTGTGTAAAAATGAAACCACTCTCAAGCATAGTTTTCTTTGTTTCAAGCTTGTGTAAAAATGAAATCACTTTCAAGCATGATTTTTCCTTTGTTTCAAGCTTGTATAAAAATGAAACCTATCTCGAGTCAATTTCGGTTATTATTTTCTAGACTTGTTAAACTCATGAAAATCCCGAGATTATTTTTCTATTTTTCATTCTCGTAAAACATATGAAAATGCCGAGTTATTTCTGTCTTTTCCTGCTTGTAAATTAAAATTAAAGTCAGCCATATGAGTACACTTTTTATCACTTTTTCGAACTCGTTAAAACTTACGAAAAAATGAAACCATGGAGTTCTATTTTAAGCCCTTTTTAGACTCTCGAAACATGAAAAAAAACACTGAGTACTTGACTATTCGAACTCGTTAAAGTAAATGAATAGTCGTCCTTTCAATATAAGTTTACCCCTTTTCCGGAATAAACTGGACTAATTACGAAAGGTATACATTGAATAATCATGGTCAATAAAGTTCTCTCCTGCATTATTTTATCCTTTTTCGGGCTTGAGAGACTAAATTTACGAAAAATAACAACCATGGAGTTTACTTATGTTTTTCTTTTGACTCCCTAAAACTGAAAAATGATATGTTTCTCCTATACTGGACTTGTTAAAATTTAACAGTATAGGAACTGTCGATTACAAAAAGCACTGAACCACTCCTTCTTAGGGTTCAATTTTAATACTAAGATGGACTCATCCGAAGGATGAGCTTATATAAATGGGAAAATGTTATCCTCCTCAAGCTTGTAAAAAATAAAGAGGTACTTTCTAGTAATGGTGGGGGAAAAAGGAGAAAAAGAATCAAGTTGTAATCCTTGTTTATAAAGCAGTATGCCACTCTTGAACACGACACTTTGTCATACTTGTACCTGGGTTTGGAAATATTTTGTCTAACAGTTAATCAAACCACATTGAAAGTCTTCAGTAGGTTTCTAGGTATTAGCTTTAGGTAAAATGATGCCAAGCCATCTACAGAGATAGTTCAAATAAACCATTCATTGGAAACATTTGTCTCCATTCGCGTTTAACATCCTGAGTCAGTACTTGCAAATAATTTTCAAAACTTGATCTAATGGTTTCGTGTCGCGGGCTTTCCTACGACGGGTCACTTTCTATCGACATCAGCTCATCATCTAGAAATTTGATCCAGAATCCCATCATTACCTTGGGATCTACATGTCGTAATGGTAGGTTTCTCGCATTCGACGACAAGTTACATCATTGACCTTCGATCGAATGATTCTATGAGTGTTCGACTACAAATCATTCATTCACACTTTATAGATTATACTGGAGTACTTTGAGAGAAATTATCATTATTGGTGGTTTCTCTCACACTTGTTAACGGTTCACATCATTGACCGGTAATCAAGTGGTTTCTACCATGTTCGACTTCGACACAATCAATCGTATGGATAGAATCGTACTAGTTTGAGAAGCGGAAATCAAGACCCTAGATCTAGTTTCCACCATCCAAGCTGTGAGGAGTTTTATTATTCATGATACAATAGACTACTCATGACAGATGACTGCACCCATACTGTATCTACTTTTGATGTAATATTGAAACCATATCTGTACCAGAACATTTAGTTAGTTTTGATCTGAGTATGGGAATGCCTACCTCAGCGAGGATATATATGCTTGCATTGAATGTTTTTACAGGTTCTCGATCAGTGTCCACAATCCAATCCTTGGGATGATAAAACACTTCACTCTTCAGAACAACCTCAGACTTCGCACTGTAGGGGGCAATCTGTTACACGTTGTTTTGTCACCATGACATTTGTCTGTCTATATAGGTCTATCACTACCTATATTGTGCTCCCTTAGAAGTAAAAAAGCCTAATGTTCCTAAACCAAGTCTTGGAATTGGAGAAAATATCTTCAAAACCCTTAAAAGTCTACCTCCACACTTTTTATAGCCTTTTCCTGCGGGTTCTTGGATACTTGGTCTATAAAATGTGGCAGCTTCCGCATGTTCTGCTACTAAAACCTGCGGACCCCTGTAAAAATTTAAATAAAAGAAAAAGTAAGTTCTAGAATCATAGTTGGTCGAATATTCTCCGAACTAGAAGCTTCTAGAGGCACGATCAATTCGAGCTTTATCCCCCCACTCATGGAGCTTATCCCTTGGTCTATGGATCTCAAATCCCTTCATGAGAGGAATCCATCCCCCTCTTCATGGAACTGAAACTACCTCCATTTCCCTATAAATTGAGCTCAAGTTTCAGTCTCAAGGGTAGCTTGTAGATTATAGACATGTTAGCTTGTACATGTTATTTGCTGAAGAAATTCCCAAGAGTGCATACTCTCTACACTAGTAGTTGTTGGAATGATAATTATCACACCCTTATGTCCATAACTCCATGCTAGTATTCAAAGAGGAAGGCTTGTCCAACTGAAGGAGGAATGATTGTTCAGGACCCCGGGTGAAATCTATACGACATCAAGGTGTAAGGTTGTAAGATTACTCTTTTTATACAAGATAATACATATGGATCTCGTGTTCTGATTGAGTTGTTCTTATGATTATTTAATGGCATAAATAGTTAGACTCCTTGATCACTAAGTTGGATTATCTTTTCTTGATTATTATATGTTGCAGGTGCTTTGATTATTTTGTCTTGTCTTTGATTGCAGGTTCTACTCACTGAAGAAGTCCCTTTGGAGCGATTGGATAAAATACTACATCGAACGTTGGATTTCAAGGTAGGGCATGTTCCCTCTCTTTTATTATGATAATTCTAAATTGTAATTAATCTAGAGAAAGAGGTTTCCAAATGGATGTTTGTTTTTAGATATTCATTGAATACTAGGGAGATCGCTCTTGTCCGCAAGAGGGATTAATCCACATAACAACCAGGGAAACCTAGCCACATGAATCTCCTTTGACATGATCAAATGTACAAATGCAGATAATTTAGATATGGCATGTCCTAGGTCTTGGGGGAAGTCATGTTTCACACACCCACACACAAACAAAGGATAATGGCACTGCAAAGTTATAAACACATGCAATAATATACAAAATTAGGAATGTTTTATGATCCCTGCATGTGATAAAATTTATTAATATAAAAAATAAGAAAATCATGCTTTTGAAATTATACGTACTCTTAGAACATTCAAATGGTCATGTGATTGAAACCCCGACAAATGGTCTTCACAGTGAAGCAACGTCGTAGTGAAGACCCATATGAAGGTGACACCCTCACACCCATTATAAATTCCTTTGCCAAATAAATATCATATTTTTTTTAAATCCATGGGCCATCACCTTTTTTGAAATACCAATTAGAGGGACTAGCCTCTGATCCTGTACTTTCTAATCGTCTTGGCCATTGTTCTTTTAAGTTTTTGAAGTAATAAGATATTTCGTAATAGCCAATGTGTCACTTTGTTTTGATGATACGTGCCTCCATAAAGAAGATGGAACATTTTTAAATATATGCATGGGATCTAATAAGTGGGTAATCTTAAGATGCTCCCAATATGGGAGGTTATAAAAGATAGATTTCCTTTTCACCCCGATGGGCAATTTCTCAACATAGGTGTCGAAGAATTATCGATTATCGAACATAGGCTCCCCATTTGAATCGAACATTTCTATGAACTCCTTCTCCTTCTCTCCCTCATATGCTCTAATCCATTCAGTTGGTGTTATTATTGCGGGCCTTTGGGTTCTCTCTCGTTTACCATTTAAAGCAAATGTTTCTCTTCTGTAAGGGTGCTCTTCTGGGAGGTCAATGCCCCGGAGCAGCCATACACTGGCTTTCGTAGGTCGTTGGACCATCTAGCTTTCATAGAAGGTCCACAACATTTACATCAATAATACCCTTTTATTACAAGACCTGTGAAATTATTGTATACAATATGCATGTCATATTAAAGAATATCATGAAGATTAGAACAATTACAATGAATTTAATAGTTAACATGCGAAATAATATTGTTACGTATATAAACAAATCAATAAACATGTATTTTACCAGAGAAAAATCCTAAGACTGGATAATCATGTGTTGTGTAAGAACATATGCCATACAATGCAAAGCTCCTCTCTACTGTGATTGGTCTTGATACAACATATACATTTATCCCATCCCATAATTCCTTCAATTCATCTACCAATGGTTGTAAGTAGACATCCATATTCTTCACTTGTCTTCTACCAGGGACTATGAGAGCCAACACAAGATGTTCATTCTTCACAGACAACCATGGGGGGATATTGTTATTGATCACTACCACGTGCAAAAAAAAATAGTTGGTGTTCTGGAGGGAATATGGGTTGACGCCATCCATGGCATGCTAAGTCTTAGACTTTGTACTTCATCCTTGAATTTTTCGGGCCATGTATCGTTTATATGCTTCATGGATTCACATAACTCCCAACTCACTTTTGCGTGAGGTATGACATCCCTGAAACATAGTTAATTCTTTGCAACAAAAGAGCCCTTGAATCCTTGGGATTATAGGCATGTGCCTCAATATCTTAAAAGGAGGACCACGTGATTTACCCTTCTTTTTTTATTTATCATACATGTCATGCCCACATTTTAGACATATCTCTTCATTTTCATATTATCCTCTATATAGAATACAATCATTTAGACATGCATGATATGATATGTACTCAACACCCAACATTTTCAACAATTTCTTTGCCTCTTCGCAGCTACCAGGAAAGATATTATCACTTGGAAGAACCTTATATTTGAATAACTTGTAGTTGTTCATTGAAAATATTAAATGTACATTACTGCCAATAATTATTAACGTTCATAAAATTGACTATTTTTAATGTTGATTGCGCAACGATATTTCTCAAAATATAAGGGACTTGATGGTCAATTACCTCGAAATTTTTGAGAAACATGCATTCGATAGACCAAACTTTGCTTTCAATTTGTACAGTAACATCATTGTCCCAAACTGGGTAGACTTTGACTCACCTCCAGGTCCAAAGAGAGGGGCGGTGGAAGCAAATTTAAGGCTTTCGAAAAAGGTATCAGGATATGAGCATCATCCCCTAGCTGATAATCGTTCTAGAATGCATCTAACAACATTTTCTCCATGGTATTCGTATCCCTTAAGTAATCATCCATACCAACCTATATTTGATTGTCTCCATTACAAACTTGTGAATAAATACTATTGATGTAGTCATTCCTAATTATTGAATCTGGACGTAGTGGGAATTGAATAGGTGGTTGATTCAACCATTCTTGGTATCGTTCCTCTTCGAGTTTTTATCTTAATTCAACCTTCTCTCGATTTGACATTGTCGTGGAGTGCAACCAAAGATGGTAGGTAGGCCGGTCATCATCACTAGAATCCTAATCATTTCAAAAATATATTTGAACATGATTAGTACAAAATCGATGATATCAATTAGTAAGCATGCCAATGCATGATTAATTGCTTTGACGTTGAAATAATTACATTATACCAAAAAATTATTAATACCATCATTGTCCCAGGATTGTGGCTATAATATGGCATGTTACAATTAGCAGGGTGAAGTGGTTGTCCATTTTCATCTACCAACCGCGCCTTGTGGTATGCTGCTTCTGATAAGAGCTTTTGACGTTTTGGAACTGTTTGAATATTTTGTGCATATGAACTCAATTCTGAATCTGCGTGAACTTGAAAATTTGTATACATTAATTTGATTCAGATGATTGACATGGATAAAATAAATAAATTCAATTAGATAATGAAAATATAAATAAAATCTGAATTAATTATGTCTTGTGATGGATAGGGAGAACTCCGCGATGGACTTTGAGAAATATTATGGAACGAGCTAGATTTTGAAGAATTGTCCATTTGATATAATTATGATATTTTCTCCTTACATTTGAGCAAAATATATAATAAATTTTGGTGTACATACAAAAAAGTAATTTCGGTGCCATAAAAAATGACTTATTGTTATCGGTTCTAATGTATTGTTAACCGCACCAGTGTGGTTTTATTAATGGACGCACTGGTGCTATTAGTTAAAAAATGCACTGAATATCGGGAAAAAAAGCACGACTTTGTTTTTCTAAAGTGAACAAAGCGGTAAATTGAAAAATGGGCGGCAAATGATTTTCGTAAATCTAATTTCATAAAAAAGTTCTTTAAATAGTAAAATCTATTCATTATTTCATTATTTTTGCAAAAAAATTCAGGGAGGGATTTGCACGAGAGACATACCTGGAGCAAGAGAGCACGAGAGCATGATGGAGCAGTAAAATAATTCCAAACAATAGCAATATTCAGAGAATCAGAATTTGAAACATCTAGTGATTCACACAAAAACCCTGTAGTATAGTAAAATTGTTAAATTTTACTGTAATAATTGTTAAATTTTACTGTAATAATTGTTTTTTTACAGTTTTTGTTACATTTAATACATGCAAGCATTTTACTAATAAAAATAATTTAGAGTCTCTATTATTATTTACATTTAATTAAAATTAAGAAAAAAACAAAAAATACATTCTTACGTTTTTTTTTTCACAGAGAAAAAGTTCGTAACCTTTCAAATTATTGATCAGCTACATGTTACATATGCTGTAGTGTAAAACTACTGTTCAGTCCAAAAAACCATAAAAAAAAACAGTCTGCCATACAGTCCTGTTACGTTAAACCCTTTCTTCTTCTTGTTTATGTGACTTCACAATTAGGGCTTTTCATTTTAGATTTATAAGTTTTTTATTACTATATATATAGGCGTATGACATCTAACCTGTGGGACCACTTGCAGAATCAGATCCCAATCTATGTCGACCCTTGCACGATTTTTTAAAAAACAACTTTTTTTTTAATCGGTGCACACTGTTTAAAATAGTGCACCGATGTGCGATTGTAGTATAGTGCATAGGGTACATATTGACAGAAAACATTGTTTGATAAAAACATTTTTTTATTAATTTATCTTTATGTTAATCGGTGCTCTCGTATTAATATAACGCACTGGGTCTCCTTGTTGACAAAGAGAAACGTACAATGTTTCTACTATATTGGCGGTGCGTTTATAAGAACCTACCGCACCGTGTTCGATGCGTAAATTGTGAAAGACGCACCGTTTTCTTGATTTTTTTTTTTTTTTTTACCTACAAAGTATGTGATTTATTTATAAAATATATTAATGAATGGTACAGGTTTCATATTGATAAAGAAATAGCTGACAAGAGTTCAAGTAACAAAAAATAATGATAGCACATCTAGAAAAGAAAAAAAGGCAAGTTCTTTGTAAATTCTTTACAAAATTTATTATTTTTGAACTATATGTAAGTCTAAATAATATGTATTGTTTAGTGTGTATCACACAAAGCCACAAAATGACGAAGTTTTATAAGATTATTTCTGATCTAAGACAAGAAGAGCATAAAAGCTTGATAGAAAAATTAAAGAAGGATGAATCAAGTGGATGAAAAAATACTATCTATCCAATATGAGTTTATTTTTTGAAATTTCATCAATAATATACTTAAAAATATTAGATAACATGTTTCAAACAATCTATTAATTCAGATATGTTTATTGTTCTACAGGGACCAACAATGAAGAAAATGAATGTTGTTCTAAGAAGAAAAAAAAATAGAACATGCAAATGAAAATGAATTGCTCCTTAGCTCATCTGAAGTGGTGTTGTAGGTTAACGAAATGAGCAAAAACTTTTTACAAAACTTTGAGGGATCTAGTGGAACGAATGTATAGACGTTCTTTCCACTTACAATACAAAAATAAATCTAATGATTCCAAGAACCAAATTTTATTTAAACTACATGATGAGTTTCCAAAGAATTGGTCAATGAGACATGTTATAATTTTAATAGCAAAAACGTACAAAAAAAAAGGATTGAAAAAGTAATCTTCATTTAAATTTTTTTCTAGAATTATATGTATATATTACTACAAAGAAATCATTTATAAATATCACATTTGTTATATTTATTTTTCATGTATCAATATAAAAATTAAATAGTTTATTGTCATGTTACATTTCAGGAAGATTATGAAAATATCAAAGGATGAATGAGATGATATCAGAAATATACTAAGTAGGAATGTCCAAAAAGGTGTACAAGGAGATGGTCAAAGAAATGGACATAAGTGCATCGAACAAGGAGCTATCTAAACAACAACGTGCTTCAAATGTAATATGTAATCATTGAATTTTTTGATTAGGTACAATAAATAAATAATTTAGCATTAAATATTGATTTTCAAGTATTTTCTTGTAGAAAAGAAAAGAAAATGGAACTCATTCAACACATAAAACAGGACGACAAGGAAGAAAAATGTTGATATATATGTTTGTGAGTAGTTGTTACTTCCTTATAACAACTTAACTAGATCTCATTTTTGTATATTTTAAGTTGTTTTACAACAATCATCATTGAATGTCTTCAGACAGGTGCTAACATACAAGAAGAACCACCAAAAGAATTGATTAACATGGGGTTAAATATGGGTTGTCAGTATATGTTAGCATATCATAAATTAATTGTGGAATTTGCAAGCATCTATCTTGTTTTACTTATCTCCATCTATAATTAATAGAACATTTTTTATTTTTTTTTAATCTATGATTTGTTATGGGGTATAAAACTTGCACGAAACAAACTATGGAACTGCGTCAACAAATGAATTGTTGAAAGATGGCATGAAATTTGGTTTTGAAAGAATGTGTATAGTTCACGAGACAATTCTTGCTATGGTACATTTCTTTTCAATTTACATTGATGTATATTATTTAATATTTCATTTTTCATTATTCTCACCAATGTATATACACTCATTACATTTTATTTTTATGTTTGTAGATAGAACTTGAAGAAGAAGAAAACAATCAACATAATGAAAAAAACATTCCTCCAAATAACCCAAGTCATGGAAGTAGCTCGAGTAGTGACAACAGTTCCAACGAAGAATGCTGATTAATATGTTTGGATATCAAAGCAAGGCATTGTATTTTTTGAAATAGTTGTCTGTGAAACCATAAATTTTGTTTAATGTAATGGACATAGTGCCTCAATTGAAAGACAAAGGGATACCAATAACTATCCCATTTTGTATGACAAAGAGTGTCTTATTCACACACACACAAATATATATATATATATATATATATATATATATATATATATATATATATATATATACGTTTTAATTTTTTCTATTGCGTTCTCCATTGTCACTGTGAAATATTACACCACTGATTAAATATATGGATGATTAAATATTATAATGAAGAGATGTGAAATACGATGATATGATATAAAAAAGTCATCCAATCATCACATTCAAATGCACTAATAAAAATTTAATTGATATGAATACTGTTATAAGATATGTGTCGAATTTTGATGAATAAAGAATTTTAAAAAATCACAATAATTGCACTGTCATAGGTCGATGTTTCTAAAAAAATAGAAAATGAACACCGGTGTGTGCTAGTTACTGCGCACCGGTGTGTTTCTATGACCTATGGACACCGCACCAAATACCAATACCAATTAAAATTCTCGGTGCGCTTTATCAACAACTACCACCTGGGCAGGCAGATAAGCGTTGCATGCACCGATATGGTTTGCCTTTAACGCACGGGTGCATTTTAACACCTAAATGGCTCGGTGATTTTTTAACACCTAAAATACTCGCTGCATTTTTGCACCTTAACGGTGCCGATGCATGCACCTTCTATCGACCCAGTGCGTCTTTGTGGGTGACACGCACCAAGACGTTGCTATAATGCCCCGGGGGTTCCGAAATTTGATTTCCATCCCGTTGCTTGGTATATTATAGTATAGGTGCGTACATGGTAAAACGTACATGTGCTTTCACACATGATGTGTGCACCGATGAGAAAAAAATCTGTAAAAACCTCTGGCCACCCAGTTTTTTTTAGTTGTGTTGAAGTTCCGTTAAAACCTTCGTTACCAAAAACGGATGTTGTAGCAAATGTTTTTTTGACAATTTTGGCCAATTTTATAACACTAAAAACCTCGTTTACAACCTCCGCTAGAGGGTATTTTCCTTGTAGTGTTATATGGATGACTTCGCACCTTATGGAGATGATTTCTAGGAAGCCCTCTCAAAATTGTGTAAAGTTTTGAAAATGTGCATTGAAATGAATCTCTCTTTAAGTCCAGAAAAGTGCCAATTTTTTATGAATGCAAGAATTATTCCATGTCACTTCCTCTCTAAGAAAGGGATTCAAGTTGACCCTAATAATATTTTCATTATAATAAGGGTCCTTGTTCCACATAAAAGAAATGATGTTAGGAGCTTCCTATGACTAGTTGAATACTCTAGGATATTTATCAAAGATTTTAGTAAAATTTCCTCACCTTTGTTTAGTTTGTTAACAAAATGTTCAGATTTTTCTTGGATGGACCATTGTTAAGAAGCATTTTAAGAGCTAAAGGAGAAGTTTAAAACTACACAAGTTCTCAGGAGCCCAAATTGGGCCTTGCCTTTCCATATTCACACATATGCATCAAAAAAAGTAGTAGGGGTAACCTTGAGACAGTTGGAAGGTAAGTTACCTTATGCAATCTATTTCATTTTGAAGAATTCTTCCAAGGTTGAACTCAATTATAAAGTCACTAAAAAGACTTCTTGTATTTTGTACATTCCTTGAATAAATTCAGACATTACATTACAGGGTATCAAGTTTTTTGTGCACATTGATCATGCAATCATTGAGTAATTGATGAATAAACCTGATGTCAATGCTAGAATTATTAAATGGTTATTAATATTACAACAATTTGATCTAACCATTGTTGACAAGCTAGGGAAATAAAATGTCATTACATTTTTTTTTTAAGACTAACCTTGTCTAGAGAAAATGAATAAATGATATATGATCAACTCCCAGATAAACATCTCTTTTCCATATCATTATTTTCACATTGGTTTGTTGTTATAGAAAATTTCTTGTTTGTTGGACAATTTCCACCTAATTTGTCTTCTAAAGAAAAGAGAAAAAATGTCACAAAGAGTGCCCCTTACACTTGGATTTGGGAGAACCTTTTCAGATTGGGCCCATACTAGATTTTGAAGAGATGTGTAAGGGAAGATGAAGTATTCGACATCCTCTCAACATGCCATGATGGACCATGTGGGGGGCCTTTTGCTAGCAAGAGGATAGCCTTCAAGATTCTTCAAGTATGTTACTATTAGCCCACCCTAAATCAAGATGCCATAAGGTACAATACTTAGTGTGATGAGTTACAATGGATGGGAAAGCCCACACAAAGGGATGAGATTCCACTACAACCTCAAGTGACTCTTGGGCCATTTGAGAAGTGGGGCATGGACTCTCATTGGGCCTATTGTCCCCCCATCTGGACGAAAGAGGTATATCATTGTTTGTGAAGATTATCTAACCAAGTGGGTTAAAGTAAAGGTAGTCAAAGAAACAATAGAGAAAATAGTGGAAAAAAATCTTAAGGGAGAACATATTTTACAAATTTGGTTTCCCAATAGAACTAGCCACTGACGAAGGAAATCAATTTACTTCCAACATGATCAAGGGAATAATGAGGTTGTATCACATCAAGCATAAAATTCCACCCCATATCACCATCAATCAAATGGGAAAGTGGAAGTGACCAATAGAGCACTATAATGCATCTTTACTAAGGTTGTTAGTAGCAGCAAGAAGGATTGGGTAGTCAGGGCACTTGTGGAGGCACCTTGGGCATATAATACTACACAGAAGAAAACTACTAGATTCACCCCCTTTGAGCTGGTTTATAGTAATAAAGCCTTGATTTCCATTGAATTTGAATATAACACCTTGAAAATGGCATCACAAATTTATTTATACATCACAAGAGCTCAGGAAGAAAGGTTGTAGTAGATGAATGCCCTTTATGAACTAAGGTTAAATGTTCTTATGCATACTAAAGTGCTTCAAATCCAAATAAAATTTTGGCATGAAAATCACATCAGGGAAATAACCTTCTAGGAGGGTGATTGGGCAATCTTATATGATTCCAGATTCAATTACTTTAAAGAGAAACTCATAACCATATGGTTGGGTCCTTACCTGGTGGAGAAATTTCATGAAAATGGCTCTATTCTTGTCTGAAAAATTGATGAAGAAAATATACCACTTTTGGTCAATGGTTATAGTTTGAAATTTTACAAGAAACCCTTGTCAAAGGCTAAATTGACCAATTTAATAAGAAAAGAGTTGAATGTGATTGAGATCCTCAAAAATCCCAATCCATTCAAACCTTGATAAAAAAAAAGAGAGAAAAAAAGAAGAAAAAAATCTAAGTGAAACCTCTATGAGACACCTAAGGTAGGCTCTTAGGCTGAAAACCTCCATGAGGCAGCCAAAGAGCCTAAGAGAGAGAGAGAGACAGAGAGTGTGTGTAAGAAGATCCCCAGATGAAAACCTCCCTTGAGGCACCTGGGGCGGGCCTAGTAGGCTAAAACCTCTTTTGAGGCAGTCTGTAGGTCTCATGATAAAATTAAAAATAAAGGTAAAATAAGGAGAAAAAAAAAAACAAGAGAATAAAGGAGTGAAAGAACCTTTTCTTTATCTATTCTAACATTATTGCAAGTGCAACAAGGTCCCAACAATAGTCAAAGAAGTTCAGCATAGTCAAATAAAGTCAGCTTCAAAGTCTTTTCATTCACCTTCAAGACTTTTAATCAACCCTTTGTGTCAAGTTTAATCATTTCTTAACCATTCCCAAACCTCCACTATCATTACCTAGTCCCTCTCACTCATTTCTACCAGTATCCTAAAATGCTACAAGAAAGTCCATGTATTGCTATAGGAAGTTGTTAAACATAGAAAAAAGGTGCAGATTATAATTTTTTCACTTGAGAACAAGAGAGGGCGCCTATGAGAGTCCTATAACTCATCCACTCCATCAGAGTTTGCTTTTTTTGCCTATGTCCCACTCACCATCCATCAAAAACTAAATCTTTCACCTCTTCTCCACCCATTTCCATGAAAGGGAGACTCTCTATCCACCACTAGTAGTTTCACCATGAATTATCAAGATTTTTGGAGACAAAATTGAAGAAAATTATGATATTGAGGGGTCTATTTGGTTGTTACATGAATACATGCAATCTTGTAGCAGCGTGAAAAAACCCTACAGGGTCAAACTTGAAGCATCATTTTGAGAATTTTGAAGACCACATAGCATCAGGAGACTCCAACAATAGGCCTAAGCAGCTACAAGATTTCCTGTAGTGATCCGGATCTTGGGGAAGGCCCCCAAGATCTGCAAAGTTGAAATAGATCTGACAAGATCTGCAAAATTAGAATGCCCGAAAAAAGAGAGAACACAAAGAAAATAAAACCACAAAGAAACTTTTTTTATTAAAACAGAGAATAACTGTAGAAGCTACATTGTGGCGAACAATTTGTCTTTTTACAAATTAAGGTTTGTTATTTATAGCCTTTTTTGAGTTACAATACCATGTGTAGATATCATAGGCCAATACCATGGGTAGATACCACTTACAATACCATGGGTAAATCCCATGTGTGGATGAATACCATAGGTGGATACATACCATGGGTCACTTACAATACCATGGGTGAATAAATATCATGGGTGGATGAATACCATGGGTCGATGCCATTTACAATACCATGGGTAAATTCCATGGGTGGATGGATAACATGGGTAGATGAATACCATGGGTTGATGCCATTTTCTATTCAAATAATTCCTCCCTCCTTAAGAAGCAATGGTTCCCATTGCGTGAAGTTCCCTCTTGAGAAGCCTTTGTTGAATATGAAGAGCCACTAAAGTGAAGGGTTTTGTGTAGTTAACCCATAACCCTGATGAACGAAGATCCGAGGATAGAGATACCCTGTAATGCTTGTGACCAACTGTGATATTGACAGTGTGCGGCCTAGCAAATGGACTTCGATGAAGTGTGGGTTTGTGGATGAGCCAAAACTATGAAAAACGAAGATCTAAGGATAGAGATACCCTGTAATGCTTGTGACCAACTGTGTGACTGACAGTGTGCGGCCTAGCAAATGGAATTCGATGAAAATGATTTTGTGCGGTTGACCCATAACCATGATGTTGATTGTTGATGAAGTAGCAGGTGCCTACATAGCTTGGGGTGGGAGGGCAT
This sequence comes from Pinus albicaulis, assembly GCA_034641835.2. Classification (NCBI taxonomy): domain Eukaryota; kingdom Viridiplantae; phylum Streptophyta; class Pinopsida; order Pinales; family Pinaceae; genus Pinus; species Pinus albicaulis. The sequence continues at coordinate 30,153,371 of MU968411.1, read as the reverse complement.
GTCTCCAAATAACCCAAGACAAATGCTGCTATGCTGAAACTGATGAATGAGAAGTAGATGCCTACTAAAGCGGGGTGGGAGGGCACGTCTCTAAAGGGACCCTGCTTTGAATGCTGCTCCAGATTTAAAATGAGCATAACTCGGTCAATATAACTCGGAATATTTATTATAACCTATTTTTAGAAATGGAATTATCATTCTGCATCTTCTCATATATTTGAAACTACTATCTAGTGACTCTAGACTCTCATATTCGAGCTGGAATTGTCTCGCCGTCACAAAATTTCTGAAAAAATAGTTGATTTTAAATCAACGATAACTCCCACATATGGACTCCAATTCGACCGATTGTTTTTTTGTAATTGGGTGATTTTTCAAGAGGAGCTTAGATATATATCCATTCTTTTGAAATTTTACACTAAAATTTGAGAAAAATGATAGGAGAGCCGTCGTCCATGAATTGTCGTCAGAAAAATTGCTTCAACATTGCTGATTTTGAATCAGCGATATCTCCCTCATCCGAACTCTAATTTGGCCGATTTTTTTTTTGAATTTGAGTATTTTTTCTCAAGGAATCCAGATCGGGTCTTTGTTTTTGAAATATTTTCACCAAAATTTTCATATATGATCTGAAAACTCACCGCCCAAAAAAATTCATGGATTTTGCTGAAGATTGCTGCAAAACATTGAAACTGAAATATGTTTCAAACCCTAATTCCCATGGAGACGTAACCTGAATCTGATACCACTTATCTGGATCTTTGGGGAAGGCCCCCAAGATCTGCAAAATTAGAATGCCAGAAAAAAGAGAGAACACAAAGAAAATAAAACCACAAAGAATTTTTTTTTATTAAAACAGAGAATAACTGTAGAAGCTACATTGTGGCGAAAAATCTGTCTTTTTACAAACTGAGGCTTGTTATTTATAGCCTTTTTTGAGTTACAATACCATGTGTAGATACCATAGGCCAATACCATGGGTAGATACCACTTACAATACCATGGGTAAATCCCATGTGTGGAGGAATACCATGGGTGGATACATACCATGGGTCACTTACAATACCATGGGCGAATAAATATCATGGGTGGATGAATACCATGGGTCGATTCCATTTACAATACCATGGGTAAATTCCATGGGTGGATGGATAACATGGGTAGATGAATACCATGGGTTGATGCCATTTTCCATTCAGATCATGTAGGATGCTACAGGACCCTTTATCATCAAGAAACAATAAAGTCATATCAGTTGTATCACTTTTACTCTGATAACCTGGATTGAGAAAATTACATCAACAAAGAACACTACAAAAGAATCCAAATACAAAGAAAGGATTGTTGAAGCTTACAAATTGCATTACCAGCCACCTCAGTACCATCATAAGGAATTCCAAAAACCACGTCAATGCTCCAATAGCCTCATGCAAGCTCCAACCAATCAAATTACCAGCTTACACTTGGATTGGGGGAAAATTTTTAAGATTGGGGCCAAATCAGATTTTGAGGAGATGTGTAAGGGAAGATGAAGTCTTTGATATCATCGTAGCATGCAATGATAGACCTTGTGGGTACCATTTTTCTTCTAAAATGAAAGCCTTCAAGGTTATTCAAGTAGGTTACTGTTGGCCTACCCTTCATTAATATGCCAAAAGGTACACTGCTCAGTGTGATGAGTGTCATAGGATGGGGAATCCAACACAAAGGGATGAGATGCCACTACAACCTCAAGTGACTCTTGAGTCATTTGAGAAGTGGGCCATGGATTTCATTGGGCCTATTGACCCCCCATATGGACAGAAGAAGTATATCATTGTATGCACAAATTATCTGGACAAGTGAGATGAAGTAAAGGCAATCAAAGAAACAATAGAGCAAACAATGGCATAATTATTAAGGGAGAACACCTTTTACAAATTTTGTTTCCCAAGAGAAATAGTCACTGACCAAGGAACTCAATTCACTTCCAACATGATAGAAGGAATACTGAGGTAGCATAACATCAGGCATAGGAAGTCCACCCCATATCACCCTCAAGAAAATGGCAAAGTGGAAGTGACCAATATAGCATTAGAAGGCATATTGACTAAGGTTTTTAGCATCAACAAGAAGGATTTGGTAGCTAGGCTTGTGGAGGGAACTTGGGCCTACAATACTACATGGAAGAACATCATTAGATTCAGCCCCTTCAATTTGGATTATGGTAAGAAAGATTTATTTTCTACTGAATTTGAATATAACACCTTGAGAATGATAACAACACTTTATCTATACATCACAGTATCTCAGGAAGATAGGTTGCAACAATTGAATGCCCTTGATGAATTGAAGTTGTAGGCTCTTATGCATACTAAAGTAGTTCAATTACAAATATTTTGGCATGACAAGCACATCAGGGAAAGAACCTTCCAAGAGGGTGATTGGGCCCTCTTATATGATTCAAAATTCAAGGACTTCAAAAGGAAACTCATGACCAGATGGTTGGGTCCTTACCTAGTGGAGAAATTCCATGATAATGGCTTTGTTCAGATCTAAACAAATGATGAGGAAAAGATACCACTTCTAGTCAATAGTTATAGGTTGAAGTTTTACAAGAAACCACTGTCAAAGGTTGAATTTAATAGTTAAATAAGAAGATAGTTGAATGTGATTGAGTGTCTCAAAGCTCCCAATCCATTCATCCCCTGATAAAAAAAGATAGAAAAAAAAACCAGGTGAAAACCTCTATGAGGCACCTGAGGTAGGTTCTTAGGCTGAAAAACTCCATGAGGCAACCAAAGAGCTTGAAAAAAAAAAGAGAGAGAGAATAAAATTATCTCAAGATGAAACCTCCCTGGAGGCACTTGGGGCAAGCCTAGTAGGCTAAAAACTTCCTTTGAGGCAGCCTATATGTATCATGATAAAAATAAAAAGGAAAAAGGAAAAAATGAAAAAAGTAAAAATAAAACAAGAGAAAATAGGAGTGAAAGAATATTCTCTTTATCTATTCTAACACTATTGTAGGTGCAACAAGTCCCAAAAGTATGGAAAATAAGGTCAACACAGTCAAAGAAATTCAACATCAAATTGTCTATGCTATTCATCTTCAATCGTCCCTCTACGTCCATTTCACTCATTTCTTAACCTTTCTAAGGATTCCCCTATAATTACCTAGTCCCTTTCACTCGTTTCTTCCAATATCCTAAAATTTTATAGGAAATTCCTTGTATTTTTACGGGAAGTTGTTAAACATAGAAAAAAGGTGCAAATTAGAAGTTTTTCACTCGAGAAAAATAGACAAGGGATATGAGATTTCTATCATCCATCCACTCCATCAGAATTTATTTTTTTCACCTTTTTCCCACTCACCATCCACAAAAACTCGATCCTTCACCTTCTCTCCACCCATTTCCATCAAAGGGAGATTCTATAGCCAACACTAGTAGTTTCACCTTGAATTATCAAGATTCTTGAAGACCTCACTCGAATAAAATTTTTATCATAGGGGATCTACATGGCTACTATAGGAAGACACATAATCTTGTATCAACCTACATAAACCCTATAGGATCAAACTTGAAGCATCAATCCAATAATTTTTAAGACCATAGAGCATCAAGAGACTCCAAAAATAGGTCTGAGCAGCTACAGGATTTCCTGTGCATTGGTACAAGACCATTGATCATTAAGAAACAATAGCATCAGATCAGTTGTAGCCCTTGTACTCCAATAACTTGCATCGATAAAATTGCATCAGTAATGAAAACTACAAAAAAACCCAAAGCCAAATAAAGGATTATTGAAGTTTACAAATTGCATTACCAACCACCTGAATACCATTAGAAGTAATTCCAACATCCACATCAACGCTCCAACTAGTCAAATTACCAGCTACATCACCACCTGCAAGAGCACAACTAGGTAAGGTTCAAGTATGAAATTCCGTAAACCTTTCTCATGAACACATATTAGCTTAAAAAGTATTATCAATGCATAAAAGAACAGGTTTTCTGGGCCATTTTTTGTTTAGTAGTCTCGACCACTTTTGGCAGTGAACTTTAGTCATATCCTACATCAACCACACATGTGGGGGAAAAGGAACGAGAAAGGTGATTACTCTAAGAAGTGGGACAAAGTGCCTACTCATCACAAATTTTTGTGTGAAGGTGGTATGTGGGGGCCATCTCACACAATGTGTTGAGCCCATCCACTCAACCACCAACCACAAAGGTCGAATCCCCAAGCCTCATTTTGCATAAAAAGGAAACATTTTAAAGCCAAGAGAGGCCCGCCACTACCATTAGAGGACGATATATACCTGAAATATCTATTTCACAAACTGCTACAGGAGAGCTACATGACCAATACATTGCTGCTACAAGAAAGCTACAGGTTGCTACAAGAAAGCTCTAGGAAGCTACAAGAATCCTCATTTTGAACATTATTTCCATTCAAACTCTAGAAATCAAGGAGAAGCATCAGAGAATGGACAAGTACAAATTCTCTTTGTCACCTTTTTATGAGAGGACTTGCAAAACCCTTCAAATTTTCAGAAGCATATCATGTAGTTGTCTCTGTTTTAATTTCAGGCATGAAGAAAAGTGAAGTGTTGAGTATTTTTTAGATGAGAATGATAAGATGAGGGAATGAAATTGTCTTGAGCTGCATTATGAATTTTTCCCTCTCCTTATCATTATAAAAATATTGTCCATTTTATTTATACCTCAACAACCCGAATCACACATAATTTTTTAGAACCTTATAACAGCGAAGGAAAATTGCTTGTCCCTCTCTAGTAAATTTTGTATTGATACTATGGGGGGAGGATTCAATAGTAGGGAACCCATGGATCCCTCCAAGATTCTTCAGCACCCTAATGTTAGGGAATTTTTTTCCAATCACCAATAGTTATCACTACAAGAAAAAAGGACATTGGTGAGGGTCATGCTTGTGACGGACCTTTAAGGTCCGTCACCAATGTCACATATGGTGACGGTCCTTAAAAAAGCGTCGCTGTAAGTGTATATAGTGATGGTCCTTTAAGGTTCGTCACCAAAACCATTTTCAATGACACTTTTAGTGAGGGTCGTTAAAGGCCCATCACTAATTCTCTCTTTGGTGACACTTCTAGTGACGAACTTTTAATGACCCTCACCAATGCTCTTTTTGTTACTTTTGGTGACGGTCAAAAAATGTTCGTCATCATTTATCATTCCAATGAGTTTTTGATGACGCTATATGCGTGTTAATATATTTTTTGTCAAAAGATAACGATTTAAGACCATTATTGTGGTGTATTTTTTTTATAATATGCCCAACGCCATAATGGTTAGAGTCAGTCAATTTGTTAAGAATTAATTAGTGAGTATCATTTCCCTCAAGCAATGGCTAGTCAACTAGAGTTTTCCTATGAGTCAATGTATGATTCATATCTATTAAGTTTATTATCTAGAAAATTCCCTTTAGATAAAGTTCCACTAGTGTGTGTAGGAAATATATTATTTAATATTTAATCAAACTATGTCAATTCTATTAATGAGAAATACCTAACACTCCTCATTAATTTGGGCACACCTTAAATTAATGCTTTGGCACACAGTAACATTTCTTAGCACCTCGCATGTCTTGGAACGTTTTTGTACCTAGAACATATTGTCATGACACTAACACCCAAGCACATGGTGGCATGTGCTAGCAGAACTTAGAACTCTCATAGCATGTGTTGGCATGCATGTAGTTCCTAGCATGCCCTGTAACACCTTGGTTGCAATATATGTTGACATACATTAACACTTGGCACACAATGCCACTTGGAATGTATTGGGACCTATTATTAGTGTGCCTAGCATGCCCCTTTTGAAAAAGATAAAGTCTTGACTTATTAACCCTCTTATGTGTTAATTTCCTTGCATTTTAGCTTGGTTCGTCCTTTTGTTGCTTTGACACTTCTTGGCACATATTAACATACCCTGGCACCCTACACATCCTTAACACCTAGCATGTATTGGCATATCTTGGCACTATTTGGCATATATAATTAGCACACCCTAGAACTCTCTAGCACACTTTGGAACTTATTGACATGCCTTGTCAATGCTTAGCATACCTTGTCACTCCCTCCTTGGTATGAAAACTAGCACTCATTAACACTAGTCCTTGGCACACGTTCCTCATATTCATTAACTTCCATGAATTTTGACCTAGTGGTCCCTTAATGTTTTGTCCTAGTACTCGTTAACACTCCTCAACATGCATTAGCACTCTCTAGCACACCTTAACATTTTTCAACATGCCCTTCCACTTCATAGCATGCATAACACTCCTTACACATATTGGCGCTTGGAAAGTCTTAGCATGTATGGAATACGTTGAAATGCCTTGGTATGATTTGGCATGGTTTAATATTAAATTTATTTGAGATCAATTGTTGGAAAGTATATGAGAAGCAACAAAGGAAGACCTGGCACTTGGAATGCACTAAGAATTTTCACTTGGCACTTATTGGCACCTTGTGTTGGTGTGCCTAGCATGCCCCTCTAGGAAAAGGTAAATTGATGACTCATTAACCCTCTTATGTGTTCATTTCCTTGTAGTTTAACTTGTTTCTCCCTTTTGTCGCCTTGATAGTCCCTGGCACGGATTGCCACACCCTTGCACGTCTTGGCATGCCTTATCACTTGGCATATCTTAGCATGTTTGACATGCCTTCACACTATCTGGCACATCTTAGCATTCCCTAGCACACCTTGGCACTCATGTCCTCACAACTAGCCTTTACATTTTTTCACAACTTGGGAACCCAATCAAGTCCTTGGCCATTGCAGTTCATGTGACAACATTGGCTTGCTTCAACCGCAACAACTTGACCAATTGCACCTACTACAAGTAGATTATGCCTTGTTCACCTAAGAACCGCCTATAACTCATCTTATGCCACTCATGTCCAAGTTCAACTTGTCACACTTAACTAGTTACCAATATAAGGATCACATGATCTAGCCATGGCCATAAAACAACTAAGAAAGATAGCTTACATAGGCAATATTTCAAATGTATGTTCAGTTCATATAAACGGTAGAACATTGACTAAGAGTTTGCAAGAACCACAAGATGCACAAGGCACACAAGATATAAGCTGACACAAGCCGAGTGCCCCAAAACTTATACACAACAATGTACAATATGCAATTATCTAGAATATTTTAAAACATGATCATGTAGCCAAAGTGTGCCACTTCTCATAAAAAAAAATAGCTAAAGGTGAAACAATGTTGTGCCTAGCACAAAGTGATCTCCCTTTGTCTAAAACTACTTCGTAGACAACCGTAGGCTTGCCTCCTGTAAATCCTATTCTAAACTTCTCTTAAGACACTTCGTCATTAGAACACTTGAATTCGGTGACACTCCTTGGCACACACTCTTATTCGTTCCTCTCCATGCATTTTGACCCAGTTATCCCTTGATATGCCCCGACACTCTAGTTCAGCATGCATTGACATTGTCCAACATGTGTTAACATGCCTTTTATTTCTTTTGCATGCCTTGAACCTCCCTAGCTATCATGCCCTCACAACTACCCTTACTTAATTTGCAACTTGGGAACCCAACCAAGCCCTTGCTTGACTACAAAAGCTTGACCAAGTTACAATTATTACAACTAGACTATGTTGTTGAATTGTGTAGCTTGGGAGGTACTCCACAAGCCTAGTGAGATGGGTTTGTGTGAGTTTGGTCACAAAAGGCTTTGTGGACAAAGAAGCCAAACAAAGGGATTTTGGACCCAAGATGGGGTTTAAAATCTAAAAGAAAATTAAAAATGAAAATTAATATTTCCTAAGGTCTAAGTGGATAAAACCGTAAGTTCTAGAGGGTTCCTAAGAGGTCTAGGGAAAAATATTTAAGGAGTCCTCAGGATGAAGGAAATAACATCAAGTGAGAAGGAGCTCATTTGATCAAGGGGGCGAAGAGAGATGTAGTCCTAAAGAGGCCATGATCATTAACATGTCTAGCATTCATTAAGATGCCTTGGTATGCTTTGGCGTGGTTTAATGTTAAAGTTATTTGAGATAAATTATTGGAAAGTAGAAGAGAAGTAACCGAGGATGATTTGGAACTTAGAATGCACTAACACTTGGCACTTGACACTTATTTCCACCTAGTGTTGGTGTGCATAACATGACCCTCCTAGAAAATGTAAATTGATGACTTATTAACCCTACGATGTGTTCATTTCCTTATATTTTAACTTGTTTCTCCTTTTTGTTGCCTTGATAGTCCCTGGCATGTATTGTCACACCCTTGCACATCTTGGCATGCCTTAGCACTTGACACATCTTAGCATATTTGACATGCCTTTAAACTATCTAGCACATGTTAGCATTCCCTAGCATGCCTTGGCACTCATGCCCTCACAACTAGCCTTATATTTTTTCATGACTTGGGAACCTAATCAAGTCCTTAGCTATTGCAGTTCATGTGACATTGGTATGCTTCATCCGTAACAACTTGATCAATTGCACCTACTACAAGTAGATTGTGTCACTTGTTCACTTAAGAACTACCCATACCTCATCTTAGGCCACTCATGTCTAAGCTAAACTTTTCACACTTAAGAACTTACCAAGACAAGGATCATATCTAGCCATGGCCATAAAAAAACTAAGCAACATAGCCTACATAGGAAATATTTCACATGTTTGTCCAGTTCATACAAACAATAGAGCATTAACTGAGAGTTTGCAAGAACCACAAGATAGACAAGACACACAAGATATAAGTTGTCACAAGTGAAGTGCCCCAAAACTTATACACAACAATGTACAATATGAAATTGTCTAAAATAGGTTAAAACATCATATAAAAATAATAGATAAAGGAAAAATAGTGTTGTGCCCAACACAAACTCTCCCTTTGTTTAAAACTGCTTTGTCGAGCCCCTTATCACAATCGTAGGCTTGCCTCTTGCAAATCCTATTATTAACTTCTTCTAACACACTTCATCCTTGACATACTTGAATTCATTGACACTCCCTAGCACACACTCTTATTTGTTCATTTCCATGCATTTTGACCTAGTTCTCCCTTATGATGCCTCGACACTCCTTAACACTCCTCAACATGCATTGGAATTGTCCAACATGTGTTAGCACGACTTTTCATTCCTTGGCATGCCCTAACCCTTCCTAGTTATCATGCCCTCACAACTACCCTTAATTTTCAACTTGAGAACCCAACCAAGTCCTCGCTTGACTATAGGAGCTTGAAAAAGTTACGATTACTGCAACTAGACTATGTTGTTGAAGTGTGTATCTTGGGACGCACTCCACAAGCCTAGTGAGATGGGTTTGTGTGATTTTGGCCACAAAAGGATTTGTGGGAAAATAAACCAAGAGAAGGGGCTTTGGACCCGAGATGGGGTTTAAAATATAAAAGAAAATTAAAAAGAAAAAATAATATTTCCTAAGGTCTAAGTAGATAAAGTTCGTAAGTTCTAGAGCATTCTTAAGAGGCCTAGCTAGGAAAATATATTTAAGGAGGCCTTAGTATGAAGACAAGAACATCAAGTGAGAAGGATCTCATTTGATCAAGGAGGCCAAGAGAGAAGTAGTCCTAAAGTAGGTCGAGTTAGAGGGCTTAGTAATCGTTGCTAAAGGGAGGCCATGATCATCCACCAAGAGTAATATCATCATGTGAGAGTTCACAAGAATGTCACATACCTTAATGGGTTCGAGATAGAAATTAGGGTGGCATATTGTTGTTTCTATTATGGAAAATCAAGCTCAAGGGAGGTGACTCATGAGAATTTGGGCATGTGATTTTAGTGGTGTTTCTATATTAAGGCCGCATAAAATTTTGAAATAGTAGAGAGGGTTGAGACCCTACCTTGTGGTGGTTACTAGGTTGCAATGTCTGTGATAAATACCAACATAAATGGAGGAGGGTCTGCACTAGAATTTAGGGCTAGAACAGAAGTAGTCACAGGTGTAATATTGACTGAGGTAACTGTAGTTTGAGGGTCGTAGAGATATAAAGTTCGGGTTAAGATTCAGTCAAAGAAATGACCAAAATCTATGGATCCATATGAGATAGGCTGAGTCTCTTATGCAGGAAAGAGTTCTAATTTTTTTTATGGGTGGATATGGTTTGTTCTAAAGCAATTAGAATAGAAGTATAATTCCCTATTTAGGGAGGTTTCCTGGCATGTTCAATCCACAAGGTATGCCATTAAGACTGCGACAAATATGCATAGAAGAAGAGAGGTTGTGACCCTTAGAGAGAGGTTTATCTCTGCAATATATACCACGAATTTGGAAGATGGTTTGCACAGTATGTACAGAGATAGCAAATCCAAAGGAAGGTGGAACCTGAGTAGAATATGGAGCAAAAGAAATGTGCCATATGAGGAATGGATTGACATGAAGAGGAGTTGATTTTTTTGGACTGTCCATAGAGTTTTGGACAAAGATCTGAAGCAGCCCATAAACATTTAATCAATGGACTGTTAGTGGATGATTTGTGACCCTAGTTCAGTCATCTACAAATTTTTAGAAGGATGATAAGATGAGTAGTTCAAATTTTTTCATAGATTGGACAACAAAGAAATTAGTACACTAGAATAATGATTTTGAGAGGACTCAAATCACTATTAGGTGGCATATTTGAAGAGCCCTAGATGAGGGCAGTGTTGTGGGCACTAGATCAGTAAAATAATTTACTGTGGTTGGGAAAATTTATGGCAGTCCAAGTACAGTTGGAGGGTTGTTAGGTGTGTTAATCAAGGTTGTCATTGATGTCAATATCACATTGTTCGTGATGGAAAAATATTTTGATGTGTGATGTTGCCTAAATTTCCATTGATCACAATACCCTAATGATGATTCCTTGAACTAACCATGAAGATGCCCTAGATCCCGGATGATGTCCTTACCCTTAATAAGGAATTCTAAAGATGCCATGTTCATCATGTGCCTATGATTGATGCTCATAGTGATCTAGCCTTTAAGTGCCAATTATGTATCTAATATACAAGCCTTGATGACTTTTGGAGGACTATACATGAATGACCTTACATTGATGAAATATAAATTTCATGATGGACTCTCTCGATGGAAATTAATGGATGTTGCATTATGACATGGTTGGTAACATGATTGATGCTACACTATCACACATAAGGACATACATAATTATGGCATGGAAAATGATGGGAGATATGACATGAATGACCTAACCATACTTGATGACATATAATGACATTGTTGGATACATGACAATGGAGAAGACATTAGTGACCTCTTGCTATCCTAATAACCTTATGTACTAAAAAGTCCAAATAGTCATAAAGAAAATTATTTTTTGACATCTTGAAGACATAATTTCAAAATGGCTCCTTCGCCATCTTAAAGAGGACTCCTTCCTCTTTCCATCGAGCCCTCATATGCCCCAAAACTCCCCGTGGTTAGAAAGATATTGATTTTTGAAGTTGTGCAATAAGTTTTTTTTTTTAAGCCGACCTGTCCTAGCTCCCAATGTCGGCCGACCTTAGTGAAGTGTCTCCTCACGCAAAACCAATATATATACATGTCATATCTTCTCATTTTAGTCATCCAATTTGGTGAAAATAACATAAATTCAGAGATAAAAACTACAGAACAACAAGGAGGCTGAGATGACATAAAAGAAGATTGTTTGGGCAATATTTTGTTATGGTTTTTGGGTCTTGAACACAAGTTTCTAGACACTAATTTAGTCAAGAATTCATCTAAGATAATTGCAGATCCAAATTAGAACAACGAAAGAGAAAAGGAGTTTCTGGTGGATGTCTGAAGAATTTAACTCAAACTTTCTATGGTTTGGACCATATTAAAATATGTGGATAGGTATCATCTATGGAAGCTTGGACCTCCAGTAAACTTGGCACTTGTTAAAATTTGTTTGTGGGTGTGTAGGAATTGAAAAAAATAACCTGTGACAAGTCTCTTCAGGAAGGACAACCACTAGTGACAAAGAGCAATCTAATTTTTGGAAGTAACTCGGACCCGTAGATTATCTCTTAGACCAACATTTGACTTTAGTCTCGGTCCTGTAGCAACTAGTGGAGGAATAACAATTACAGTCACATGTGGTTACAAAATTGTTGGGGAAGCTCATTAAAATCTCGATTCTGTGTCAGTCTTGGACATACATAAAAATTTGGAAACCTCGAGGACAATTGCCTAAGATACCTTAGACCTGTAGCTTACCTTTGTTGTGGACAGTCTTGTGACTTAACCAATTGGATTGGATTTGTGGGCATTTCCAAAGGACAATGACAGAATTTTAGACAACTTGTGTTGAGCTGACTTTGTGACACTTTGGAGCATCTTTAGAAATATTGTTGAAGCAACATTAACATCACATCTCAAAGAATATTTTGACATTGAGAGCAGTATATTGGGCATAGTTTGGTGCAGACTTCTTGGTAGAATTGATATGCATCTTGAAGAAGATTTGGAGTTGTCTTGATATATTATTGAAGACATCTTGAAGCACCTATTGAAGAACTTGTGAAGAAATAACTTGTTGGAAAAGTAAAGTGAAGACTCCCTTGAGAAATTCTTGAAGAAGTTTAGACTAGGTGAAGAACTTGGGCTACCAATTGAATACATCTTGAAGGTACCCCTGGAGATCATGATACATCGATGATGTCATCGTGAAGTAACCTTGGAGATCTTTGTTTTGGTACGATGGAGAGCAGTGGTGACGCCTTCTAAAAAGAAAAGGTTGTCATTGACGATGTGATGTGGAGACTAAGTATGATTGGGCTCGTTGAAGAAGACATTGGGAGCCGTGAAGAATAACCAAACACATCTTGACAAAATGAAGCTAAGGGTAGGAGACTAAGAGGTTGGAGCCTTATAGAGACAAGGTTGGTGCCTTGGAAGATAGGGTTGGAGGTCCTCAAGAGACCAAGTTGGAGCGTGTACTAGAGATAGGGTTGGAGCCCTAAAGGTTGGAGCCTGTACTAGAGATAGGGTTGGAGCCTCAAAGTGACAAGGTTAGTGCTTTGGGAAGATAGGGTTGGAGCCCTAGAGGTCGGAGCCCAGTGAAGACCAAGTTGGTGCTTGGCATAGTACAGGTTGGTGCCTAGAAGGATTGAAGATTGGTGTCTTAATCTAGGGTTGGAGCTCTATACTATTGTATTTGATTTATTGTAAAGAGGAGATTAATAAAAATATTTATTCTTATTGTTCATTTTGTGTTCTAATTATAAGAGATCTAAACTGGTAAAAGTAACAATTGAAAAGAAATATTGATTCACCCCCCTCTCTGTATTTCCAACAATTGGAATCAGAGGCAGTACCTTCATTCAAATCCTAACAACTTGAAGGTTGATCATTAGAACACAAATGGCAAAGCCAAGGAATAAAGGCTCCAAAGCATGTGAAAATGTCCCTTCCTTAGTTAAGAATTCAGATGTAAACCAGGTCAACAAAGCTCCATTGTTCAATGGAAATTTTGATGTATGGGAGGCAAGAATGAGGAATTTCTTGAAGACACAATGAATTGAATTTTGGAAATCACTGATTACTGATGACATGATGGATGAAAAATCCAAGGAGTACAATACAAGAGCAATGAAGGCAATTTTCAATGGGTTGCCAAATTTTGTGAAGGCCAATTTTGAAAAAATTTCGTCAGCAAAAGTCATATGGGACAAACTTCATGATCTTCACTCAAAGAAGCGTTGACAATGATCTCTATTCAAGAATAAGATGGAAAATAAGAAATAAATCCATAATCCATCAAGGAAGCTAAAGATAAGAGAGATGCCAACAAGGCTAAATAATACCTAGAAGATGAAAAGAACAAAGAAGACTTTGAAGAAGATCTCCCGAATAAACTTATGGCTTCCATGGAAGAGATTAACAAGTTGAAAAAGGGAAATGAGGAACTTAAGAAGAAAGCGCAAGTTGGTGACCAAAACAAGACAGGGAAGGAAGTTGACCTTGTCAAGATTCAAGCTCAAGAAAAAGATGAAGAGCTCGCCAAACTCAAGGAGGAATTTCCTCAAAACAAAAGAAAGCATCATGAAGAAGTCATATCCATGACAAATCAATTGGATAAGGCAAAGAAAAGGGAAGAAACTCTCAAGCCACCTTGAACAAATTTGAAGCAGAGGTTGGTCAATACAAGGAAGAGGTATCCTTTCTTAGATGTCAACTAGAAGAAGCAAGGAAACAAGCGCAAGGAACCGAGAAGGTGATGGAAACTTTGGCATTCATAGAAGGACAAGTTGATGAAGCAGAAAAGGAGAGAAACACAATGATATGCCAACTAGAAGAAAAGGATGAAGAAATCTTCAAACTAAAATCAGTTATCAATCTTCTCAAGGCTGAAACATGTGAAGCTACAAGAATAAAAGAAGAAATGGAGAGCAGTCTAGCAAAGGAGAATGAAGAAATATTCATAATGAAATCAAATAACATCTCCCTTAAAATCGAAGCACACGAAGCAACAAGGATGACGGAAGAAATGAAGAAGCAACTACTCGTGAAAGATGAAGATTGTGAACTTTCTAGCATGTGTTAACACTTTCTGGGATTCGTTGCACACCTTGGAACTCCCTAGTTGTCATGCCCTCATAGATAGCCTTACGTTTTTTGCGACTTGGGAACCCAGCCAAGTCATTGAAAAAATAGTGTTGTGTCTAGCCCAAAGTATCCCTTTGTCTGAAACTGCTTTGTCTATCCCCTTATCACAATCATAGGCTTGCCTCCTGCAAGTCCTATTATGAAATTCTCCTAACACACTTCGTCCATGGGACACCTGGAATTCACTGACACTCCCTAGTAGACACTCTTATTCGTTCATTTCCACGCACTTTGAAATAGTTCTCCCTTGTAATGCCCTGACTCTCCCCAACACTCCTTGGTATGCATTGACACTATTTGGCATGTGTTAGCACACCTTTTTTTTCCACTTTCTTTACATACCCTCCCTTCAAGGGCATCCTCATAGGAAAAAATCATTGTTGAAATATTACAACAACACCTATTGGAAAATAACCATCTTATCCCCTATAGCCCTTAATACCTTCTCAATGCATAATTGAAATGGTAGACCGATAACTAGACCTAAATATAGATCTCAATGTTCAAGGCAAAACCCAAATAGAAAGAATCACACCATGGTTTAAGCATTGGTAAAATCAATGACCCCCTTTCAAGATTATGACCTTGTTTTCACCATTCTCAAATTTTAGATTTGAAACCCACATTAAGAAGGGGATTTGCACCTTAGCCTTTGCAACCTGTGCCTAACATCAATATATCCAATGGACCAGCTTGGATATTGGATATGTTGGGTGTTGGATTTCTAAAGTACCCAATCAATGCTTTTGAGGCCAACTCCCTAGCTCCAACTAAAATTTAGTCATATTGAAGAGACAACTTGAAAAATCTTGCTAATAGGAGACATTTTTCCTTCCTTTTGATTGATTTACAACAAACCTTAATGGCTCTCCTTTCTTATTTTCCTTTTCCATTCTCCAACAAAAATCATTAATCTTATATCATAAAAACTTTATATAGGTAAGCATTGCAATCATTTTCCTCAACTCATGGGGTACCTTTACACCTCAACCCATGCAAGTGGACCTAAGTCCATGGTACAACCCATCACACTCTAAGATGGTTTTAATTGTCTCCTTAAAGGTAGGGCATACTACACCTTACAATGCCAAATGGCTAAGCCATCTTAAACTTGTGTGAGTTTTCCCTCAATGGAACACATTCTATCTAGTGATCATAAAAAATAATGCAACAACACCGATAACGCACACCAAAAGTCCAAGATACCCGTAGATGTGGCCTGCTTTTAGACTACACCACCATAAAATGCACCTTCAACTTTGGATGTCCCAAAACACTAATATCCTAACCCAATACGGCCTATTTTTTAGATTTGTGTAATTCACTCCTTATCAAATCCTTGCACCTCACTAACACTCCATGACAAATCTAATCCAATGGTCACCTTCCAAGTTCGAACACATATTTTTGCAACACGAAAAAACCACTTGTATATGTTGCAACAACCTTGCCAACTTCTTTAGTGGGTCACACATATATTTCACATTTCTTCTTCATCTTGCAGAGTGGTAGTGCTAAGGTGAGGGTATCAACTTTGATCAAGGAATGTTCACTTAACACCATTAACAATTTCCTTCATGCAACTCTTGAAATATCTTAAGTTTGCTTCATAACTTCTCACGGTGCTTAACTTGCTTGTTTTTACCTATAAGTGAGACTACAACCCCCCAACCTCTCTAACAATTCCACCTCTTCAACCCTTGTTAGTGTCTTCTTAGACATGCACACATGCCTCAAACAAAACTTAACACTAGCATCCAAAATGTGCATGCTCGTTTCATCCTTTAATGCCTCGCTGAAACCACATTATCACATTGCTTGAAATGAAATGTTCACAACTTAAGGCAAAACACCTACTTTGCTTATGACAACCTAAACTATGCAAGTGACTTCGAGATGACTTCAGTTTCTCAAGATAAAAACACATGGTCTTACAACCCCATTCACACAACAATTTGAATATATTTAACCTAGAAAATGGTACATATGCTAGTCCTTTCAAATTTGTCACGCAACTTTCAAGAAACTAATACTTTGTGTTTTAACTATCAAATCCACTTACTATATACTCTTTTTTGTGTACACCCACCTAATATACAAGAAAAAATAATTTTTTTCAATGTAACCAAGTTAAAAACGCATATTTCCTCTATACACTTAAATGTTTTCAACACAACCAAGTTAAAAACACTCTTACATTCAAATTCCAAAAATACAACAGTAAACTTTAACAACAAAAACATTACATAAAATTAATAATCTTAAAATTAAATTATTATTATTATAATAAATAATCCTACCCTTTCCATCACAACCAAAATCATACACTAATTTGTTAGTTCCTCAAATACAACAAAGATAAGTAAGTGAAAATACAAAATAAATTAAATCATTATTATTATAATAAATACTCCCACCCTTTCCACCACAACCAAAATCATGTGAGTTCCTCAAATACAAAAAAAGATCTTACTATGTAAGTGAAAATAAAAAATATTGTAATTATTGTTTTTCAAGAAGCGAAATTCCCTCCGAACCCCATTTTTTGTATCTGCTGGCTTTTCATAAGGAGGGCGCCAAAATGGGATTGAAGAGAGTTGCGACTTATGGTTTTACCAGCAGCAGACCTGATATCGAACCCCACCACCGGTTTTTCAATGACGCCAAGGTATGTTCCATGTTCAAAATCCTCTGTATTTTTGCATCCAACTCTTGTATGTTTAGAAATTAATCTTTGTGCTTGATATTGTTACTATTCGCAGGGATGGCATTGGCATCTGATGAGTCCGAAGACCATTTATCAAAATAAAGGAGCAGTAGCAGAATACTCGAATGTGAGGCTTATATGCTCAAGAGGCCAACATTGCGACCACCAGGGCGTTGCGAGAATCTCCGCACCTCGCTCAGCCTCAAGGGAATAGAAAATATGCTGAAGAGCCCGGACAACGATGTCACCATCAGTGAGTTCTTGTTCCATTTATTTATTCTTTATTTTTAGATTGTTGGAAACCCTTAATTCTTGAAAATAAGTAGAAAATGTATGATTCACAAGTAGAAATTACTTTAAAAAAATTATAGATATTCTGCAATGAGTGAAACAAACAAATACTGTGTGATCTGTTCACTCTTTCTCAAAAACAGTGAAGCCCAACGAGCTAGATGCTCTACATAGGCCGATGCCTGCCTATGAAAGCTATCGAAAATTGGTGAATGCATTCAGGTGTCACCAATTGCATGCTCTACAGGGATCTACTTGGCGTAGAGGTACTTGTGGTGGGCCTTTCACTGGCCAAGAGCCACCTGCTTACCTAGTTGGATACTCACTGCTTAACCGATTGCCAAAGCTCCATAAGAGATGCATTTCCCAGTTCTAGTGCTAACACCCAAAGAAACAAAATGAAATTGAAAGCAAAGGACATTAAGCCTTAGCCCTTACAAGCAACCTGTTACCCCTCAAAATGCATTTGCATTTTCAGCATATTCTTTCGAGTAGTTCATCTAATCTTAGATCAAGGAAGCAAAAAGGAGATTGGTGTAACAATTAGGAGGACAAAATCAGCAATTAGAAGCATGCATTCTCCAAAATGTTTCTAAATATAGTAATATATATACATGCAAATTATTTTTTTAATCCATTCTAAAAGGATGTTGTTCCGAGATCCTAGGTTGGACTAAGACAATGTGCATGAGCATATCTATCTTGTCAGTGATGTTAGCACAGAGTAAGAAAATACTATTTGTGTTTGTGGACCCTAGATAAGGTTTTTGGATATAGAAGCAATCATGTAGCACAAATCAACAGATTTTTTGGATACCCATTACAACATGGGTGCACAGATCAAAATGATGGTTGAAGCCTGGGAATATACATTTGCTAATTGGCGTTTGTATATCCTTCCATTGCATCATATTCATAATTATTTAATGCTTTACTTACACCTCTGTAGGTTGGTACTGTAATTGACTTCATGCCAAAATATAGCAATAGAGGTGTGAATGATACCCTATTGCTGGAAACAAGTCTGAAAATGCAATATCTGTGTGATGGATCCAGCCTTTTGAAAGGTGGCTGCATCATCTGCACATCAGTGGCATCTAATGATATGTGGCTAATATGCTCATCCTTATCCTATTAGAGAGCAATGAGGAAGCATCAATAGGCATTAGCTCTAGAAGCATTATGGTATGACTGAGTTTGTAATGACATTGTCAAATATTTTCCATGGAATCTGCATAGGAGGCACAATGGGTAAACCCTCATTCCTGTAGGCACATGTGGTAGAAAGCTAGCCCTTATCAGATCCATATCTCTTGTTTCTGTAGTGCCAGCTATTGCATACTTGTTTCTGTTGAGAATTTGGAGGGCTGGAGATTAATTCAAATTCTCTTCTTGATAACTACTTATGAGCTTACTTGAGTTATTTATGTCTTCTCTTCTTTAGCTTATTTAATCTTTCATCCAGTCAATTATCAAAATACACGAGACACACAAATTAGGCTCCTAGAACCAGGGAAAAATATCTCCCTCTTTGAGAGGAAAACCCACGAGAAATTATTTTTATAGATCTTCAAATGACAAGTACCATGACCCAGACTTAGACCCTTGACCTATGGATGCTTCCAAGACCTGGTTACTTATTCTTTGTCGATCTTCCATGCTGATCTTTATTTCTTGCACCAGTCTGTATTGTCCTTTCTTTTATTAACTGCAGAGATTTACCTTCCTCTCTTTTCTTATCCTGCAGTGACCCTTAATTTTCACATCCACTTAAGACCTTCATACTGCAGACCTGATTCTGTCATAGATAGTAGGTGCATATTAGTGAGATTGCCCGAATATCTTATTCCAGACTTGACAACAACATACATACATTCATCCGCATCATGTTAATCCACACACATCATGGTGATCTGTTGAACTTAACACTGTTCCATTTCAGAGAAAATGACCCTTATATACTGCACTTTTAAACAGAGGAATCCGCAAACTTCAGCTTCAGAAATCCATTTTTATAACTTCAAGAAATCCACATTTTATATCTCCTTAAATCTGCATATATATCACTCCTGAAGTTATCCGCAATTTGCTTCAGGTTAGCTGCACTTCTGCTTCAGTCAATGGTGGCATTTCTGTTCTAGAGACTGCAACTCTTTATTATATTTCTGGTTATCAAGTATATATGCCTCCTTTTCAAACTTAATTCTCCATTAGATGTTGTCAAAGGTTCGCATTCTAGCTCACATATATCCGCACTGTATTACTAAGAAAATCTGCACTTAGTCACATATGTAGTCTGCATTGTATCTTTGAAAAGGCCGCATTTCTATTTCTGAGATTCACCAAAAATCTTACTCAAATAAACCGCAGAGGTGTGTATATATATATATAGTGCACTTGTCAAGTCTTTTAGGCCGACCATACAGTCAGCTAGAAGGCCGACTTCTCAGCTGATAATTAGGTCGACGTGTAGCTGCATATAAGCTGACTTTTATCATCCATCTCCAGCGTTGAGTTGAGTCAGTTTCAAACCATCCTTTTGCGAATTCTTTTGCAAGGCCTTGGAGCATCTCTTTTGACTAGATCCTTCATATATAAATGATACTTAATTACATTTTTATCTAGAAGACAAAGCCTTAGATAAACATCAAGAAGAAGTCTATTTAACTTATAATAAAATCTTGCTCATGAAACCCATGAAGCAATTACAAAATACATTTTATTACCTTTGTCTTATTCTTTACATAAAATACATAATTACATAGTCAATATGAAGACTGACCTAGTTACACTTTTCAACACTCCCTCTTAACTAGGGAGGTATTCATACAGGTACATGGTCACTTTCAAACTGAAGAATCTCATAAGAAGAATCGGATTGGCAATCACATATATATAGCATCATATCAACCAACATTTTCCTAGTGTAAGGCCTTGACTAACAACCCCATCTCTCAACGAGACAATGGGCTACAATGTTGGCGAGACACATGACTTATAGACACCAAATTCATTGTCTCTCCTAGGTACATACCCCACCTAGGTGTTCCTAGAGTATCACCTTCTTGGATTATTCTTCTCTTGGGTAGCCAGCCCTCAAAGAATATCGGTCCTTGACTACTCTTATATTGAATTCCCGACCTCATTCTCAAAGAGTATTGAATGCCAGATGATTACCCAATCCTCTATTCTGTCTTCCAGGTGAAGACCAAAATGATGTGTCTATCCATTCTCTTCACATGGCATTCACTAAGACTTACGGCGATTAGTCCTGGTATAGTGCATGACACATGTAATAGAGAATTACATACGTCACTCCCTCTTAACATAGAAAGGACATACTTCAAGTTTCTTCCAAGCAAGAAACTTACCACCAGGCTCCCTATCAACTAGGGTCCTTGTAATATTCCCAATTAGCTTTGCTAATTGGAATATTTCATTTTTGTCTAATTTTGCTGCTTTAGATAGAAATAATAAATAAAGTGAGAAATAAGAGGGGTCACCTCACTTTAGTCACCTCACTTTATAAATAAAGTGTTCTTTCCCTAGTTGATTGACGTTGTAACTTAGAGAGGGGGCCTTGGGGGTCCACATGAGTATGATGGGGAGGCATCAGGCTAACCCAAGATTAACTGCGCAGGCCAAGGTGAGTGAAGGACGCAGTTAGAGTTTTGGAGGGAGTTTAGCATTATAAAAAGGTGGGGTTCTCACCTCATTTGGTTATGCATGATTTGATATTGATATTGAGAGCTAGACTTCTGTCTGCTTCAGCACGCCGGTTGTTTAGTCGGTCTGCAGCACTGTTTAGTGCAACCGAGTGTCTCCGGTCGGAGATCTCACCCTTAGCCTCTGGGGACTTCGAGTGCCTGCCCTGGTAAGGTTATTTCTGGTTTCACCCTTAGCTTCGGGGGACTTCGAGTGCCCGCCCTAGTAAGGTTATTTTCTGAGTAACATCCTTCAGTTTCAGTGGGAATTGGTAGCAGTTTCAGGTGGAGATTTGGAGAGGAAGAAGCCCTCTTGTGGCTGCGCAGATCTAGCAGGCAGAACGCTGTTTCAGGGGGAAGAAGGACGCAGTTCAGATCTGAGAAGGAGGACGCTGTTCCAGGGGAAGAAAGGACGCAGATCAGACTTAGAGAGAGGACGCTGTTCCAGGAGGAAGAAGGATGCAGATCTGAAGGTACATTAGTAGATCCAGCCTTGGTGATTGCAGATCTGAGGAGATATTTGCAGATCTAGTTCTGTAGGGTGCAGATCTGGAAAGATAGCATTAGATCCAGCCTGGGAGATTGCAGATCTGAGGAGATATTGGCAGATCCAGCCTAGATCTGAAGAGATAACATCAGATCCAGCCTTGGAGGTTGCAGATCTGAGGAGATATTGTCAGATCCAGTATAGATCTGAAGAGATAACAGTAGATCTGATCTAGGAGGACGCAGATCTGGAGGGATAGGACGCAGATCTGGATTGGAGGCTTCAGATCCAGTAGATCTGAGCATATAGGACGCAGATCCATCAGAGAGGACGCTGATCTGACGAGCAGGGTCATGTGAGTGGGGCTTGACAGCGTTTTCCAGCATTCCTAGTCTTGAGGAGCTGATCATTTCATCTGGAGGTTTTGTGGCCAGCATTTCATCTGTCTTCTGCGCTGTCACTAGCAGAGACAGCGTTTTTATTGGTGAGGGTTTGGAGGATTGAGATCAGCCATCTTCTAGTCTTCAGTTCAGAGTTCCATTGCATTCCAGCAGCAGCTCTTCATAGCAGATCTTCAGCCAGCTAGGACGCTGTCCTTATTTGCAGCCATTATTTGTTCTGAGAGGGTCTCCACTTGCCTAGGGCAAGGATAGGTGCACTCATCCTGATTATCTTGTACTCCTCTGTATGTATTCTCAGATTAATAAAATGGCTTAGTTTTCTGGCATTCTATGTGTACTTGTTCCATGATCTGGTTCTAGCATTGTATTTTCTATATCTGTCTGGCATATTTCTGTGTATTACTGGTTATTTCCCTTTGGGGATATTACAGTGGTATCAGAGCATAGATCTGGCTCAGCCTGTGGTGCTAGCAATCTATGACGCCCGGGGATAACCCCTACATCTATCGGAAGGAATGCAGAGAAGCTGAGAGAGGGTGGAAGTTTCCTTTCGGGGGAAGTGATTCTGATCAGGAGCCACTTGAAAAATATTCAGAGACAGAGCAGCCTGTGAGGGACACAGAGCAGCAGGATCCGATGGCGGACACAGCTGAGAAGCTGGATGCAATCATCCATCACATGCAGGATATGTCACAGAGGCTTGTAGCCGTAGAGGTAGCACAAAGAGAACCCCCTAGGGTTTTCCAGGTCGGAGAAGGATCGGGTATGTCTCACCATATACCAGTGCGTGATGCTATCCCCATTGTGACGACTCAGGCACCCGCGCGATCCACTATGCCCACATTCTCGCCAGAGGACACAGGGATAGGAGTACGGGGAAGTGAGCCGAGGGACAATCCAGCCCCCACGCGACCCACCATGCCTACCTTCCTGGTAGAGGATGAGGGGTCGACAGCACCAAGAGAGGTGAGTCCGACTCAATATGCAGCCGTTTTTGCAGAGTGGCAGGGCTTAGGATAGGCATTCATGGATACTCTCCCCTATGAGCGTTATCTCCAGTACCGATGTGGCATCAAACCCCCTGAGCATGAGCAGCACCAACACAAGGGGCGTGGATCCCACCGTGATGGCCACCGTGCGGCTAGTAAATTCCATTTGCCTATGTTTGATGGTTCATCAAAGACTACGGCAAAGTCCTGGGTGGAGAAGTTGGACATCTATTTTCAGCTTAACCAGATGTCGGAGATGGAGGCCATTAAGATGGCTACATTGCATTTAGAGGGTGAGGCCCAGGACTGGTGGTTTCATGGGATGGCAACACTGGGACATTCCACAGTGACGACATATGCTGAGTTCACCAGGAGAGTGGTGGAGCGTTTTGACAGGAGGGATCCGGAGCAGCATTTTGTTGAGCTGACCAAGCTCAGACAGACTGGGAGTGCAGAGGCATACATCTCAGACTTCTTGAGGGTTTCAGTGATGGTGCCTGATTTATCGACAGCTCGGATGGTCTATATGTTCGTGGAGGGGCTGTCAGAGCCACTTCGCGGCCTTGTCCGGTCGAACAAACCGGCTACACTACAGGATGCTATCAGTAGGGCTCGTGACTTACAGGATGTCTTGCCCAGGACTCGGCCACCTTATCCCCAGAGACAGGCTTTCCAGCCTAAGGGTAAGGACACGAGGATTCCGCCTCCCAAGGCGAATCCGGGACGAGGGCAGATTGAGGATGAGGCCAGGAGAGAGCTGAGGAGGAAGCGATTGTGCTTCACTTGCCAGGAGCCATGGGCGCCGGGACACAAATGTGCGTCAGGGAAGGCACATTTCATAGAAGTCTTCTCCGAGAGTAGCGGAGAAGAGGATGAGGAGGGTGATGAGGAGACAGGTGGATGTTATGCAGCACAGAGTACCTTACCGCCTCCACCACCCGATGCAGATGGGACATCATTCGCACCTACTGGGGGAGCTCTAGCAGCATTGCGAGGAGTTCCCAAGTATTTGACATTGCGCGTACGGGGGACAGTGCGCGGACAGCAGGTTTCAGTCTTAGTCGACAGTGGGGCCACCCACAACTTCATTGATGCCCAGATGGTTGCACGGAGAGGCATACCGACGGAGGGCTTTGATGGGTTTTCTGTTTTGGTACCAGGAGATCAGACCATGGCATGTGCTCGATATGTACCCGAGTTATCAGTGATGATGGGCACCTATACATTGACCGATCACTTCTTTGTGGTGGACATTCCGGACACCAATGTGATATTGGGGGTTCAGTGGCTTATTACTCTGGGGAAGGTCACGACGGATTGGAAGGCCTTAGAGATGGAGTGGGATGATCCCAAGACGGGGAAGCATGAGAAGATACGAGGGCAGAACACCTATCCACCCCAGACAGTAACAGCACACAGCATGGAGGCGACTTTCCGCAAGGGAGACATAGAGTGGGCAGTAGAGCTGCGGGCTTCAGAGGCAGTAGATACAGGACGGACTGTGCATCCTGATCTGCAGTCCATTCTCGACAGATATGCAGTAGTTTTTGGGGACATCCCGCCGGGACAGCCACCGGATCAGGGGTTTGAGCACACGATCGAGCTGGAGCAGGGGATACAGGCGGTGATTACCACACCGTATAGGCATCCCAAGGCCTATCGGGATGAGATAGAGCGGGCCATTCAGGAGTTGCTGGCTCTTGGGCACATCCGACCCAGCACCAGTCCTTTTGCTTCTTCAGTAGTGCTGGTGAAGAAGAAGGACGGCACATTACGCATGTGCATTGATTACAGGGCTCTGAACAAAAAGACCCTGAAGAACAGGTACCCCATTCCCAGGATCGACGAGCTAATGGATGAGTTGAGAGGAGCACGGTTCTTCTCAAAGATTGATTTGAGATCCGGGTACCATCAGATACGCATGAGGGAACAGGACATTCCCAAGACTGCTTTCAGGTGTCATTATGGGCACTTTGAGTTTCTGGTCATGCCATTTGGGTTGACCAATGCACCTGCTACTTTCCAGTCTTGTATGAACCACATCTTCAGGGATCATCTGAGGAAGTTCGTGCTGGTTTTCTTTGATGACATCCTTATATACAGCAGGACTTGGGAGGAGCATCTCCAGCACATTGAGACGGTCTTGCGCATTTTGGAGGAGCAGCAGTTCTTTGCCAAGCTCTCCAAGTGTGAGTTTGGGTTGACGGAGATGCTGTATCTGGGACACATTATAGGAGTGGACGGGGTGAGAGTCCACGAGGAGAAGATCAGGGCTATCAAGGACTGGCCAGAGCCACGGAATGTAACAGAACTTCGAGGGTTTATTGGTATCTGCACCTACTACAGGAAGTTCGTCAAGGGCTTCTCTCAGCTCGCTGCACCCCTCACGGAGCTGACGAGGAAGGGGGCATTCAGTTGGTCGGATACAGCACAACGAGCTTTTGACAAGCTCAAAGAGGTGATGAGCAGTTGTCCCGTGTTAGCATTTCCAGATTTTACGCAGCCCTTTGTCCTAGAGTGCGATGCATCGGGAGAGGGGATTGGAGCAGTTTTGATGCAGGAGGGTCATCCGATTGCATTCGAGAGCCGGAAGCTCCTTCCACACGAGAGGCTATATCCCATATATGACAAGGAGATGCTGGCCATCATGCATGCATTGGCCAAATTTCGACAGTACCTGGTAGGTGGCAGATTCAGGGTGAGGACAGGTCATAACAGCCTGAGGTACTTTCTGGAGCAGAAGCAGTTGCAGGAGAGGCAGCAGAAGTGGATCAGCAAGATCCAGGCTTACGACTTTGACATAGAGTATGTCAAGGGGAAGAATAACGTGGTAGCTGATGCCCTTTCCCGTAGACCGGCCACGTTATCTCTCATGAGCCTGGACGCTGACTGGAAGGCTCGACTACTGGTTGAGTACTCCAAAGATAGATTTGCATGCGAGGTTCTAGATGGGCAGGTAGCGGATAGCAGATACAGGGTGGCCGATGAGGTCATCTACTACAGGGACAGGATCTTCTTGACTGAGGGATCTCAGCTCAAGGAGAAGATACTCCATGCATCACATGATTCACCATTGGCGGGCCATCAGGGGTTCACCAAGACATACAGGGCCATCCGGGAGAGATTTGCATGGAAGGGCCTCAAGGAGGACGTACTCCAACATGTCAGGGAGTGCGAGGTTTGCCAGCGGAACAAGGGAGAGATGAGTCATCCTGCAGGGTTGTTGCAGCCTCTTCCCATTCCGGAGGGGAAGTGGGAGAGTATTTCGATGGACTTCATCACTGGGTTGCCCACAATGCAGGGCAAGGACTGCATCTTCGTAGTGGTTGACAGGCTGACGAAGTATGCTCATTTTTTCGCCATTTTTGCACACCACACAGCGGCACAGGTGGCCGAGTTGTTTTTCAGGGAGGTTTTCAGGTTGCATGGTCTACCCAAGACCATTGTCAGTGACAGGGACAGCCGTTTTATGGGTGGATTCTGGCAGGAGCTCTTTCGACTAGTGGGGACAGAACTGACACCGAGCACTAGTTATCATCCACAGACGGACGGGCAGACGGAGATAGTTAACAAGTGGCTGGAGGGCTACTTGCGTAACTACGTCAGTGGGCAACAGAGAGCATGGCTGAAATGGCTACATTTGGGCGAGTACTGCTACAACACAACCCACCATATGTCCATCGGTATGACACCTTTCTATGCTTTGTATGGATATCATTCCCTATCTTTTGTAGATATGATGTTTGGTGTTAGCAGGGCTCCGCGAGCCAAGTTATGGATCCAAGAGAGCCAAGACATCCTCCGGGCTCTCAAGGACAACATAGCCACAGCACAGAATCAACAGAAGTTGTACGCTGATAAGGGTCGGATGGAGAGGCACTTTGAGGTAGGGGACCTGGTCTACCTGCGGCTACAACCATACCGACAGTCTTCGCTCAAGAAGAAGGGGGCGGAGAAACTAAAGCCTCGTTTTTATGGACCATACAGGGTGATACGCAGGATCGGGCAGGTTGCGTATGAGTTGGAGCTGCCCCTGCTACAAATGCATTCATAAACACCGCGACGGTGCCCGAAAAGGCACCGTCAAAGACAGGGAGGGTCACCGAGAGCTACCCCCACAGATGACGAGGGGTATTTGGTGTTACGTGCCCAGAGGCTACTATTGACACCAGGGAGGACAACAAGTGAGCAAGAAGACCGAAGAATTCTCGCAGACAAAAGAATTTGCTTGGGATGAGGATGCCACTTGGGAGGATGAGAGGATCTTACAGCATCCATCACTTCAGTTGCTTGAGGACAAGCAACGTTTTGCCGGGGGAGACTGTAATATTCCCAATTAGCTTTGCTAATTGGAATATTTCATTTTTGTTTAATTTTGCTGCTTTAGATAGAAATAATAAATAAAGTGAGAAATAAGAGGGGTCACCTCACTTTAGTCACCTCACTTTATAAATAAAGTGTTCTTTTCCTAGTTGATTGACGTTATAACTTAGAGAGGGGGCCTTGGGGGTCCACATGAGTATGATGGGGAGGCATCAGGCTGACCCAAGGTGAACTGTGCAGGTCAAAGGAGAGTAAGGACGCAGTTAAGTTTTGGAGGGAGTTTGGCATTATAAAAGGAGGGGTTCTCACCTCATTTGGTTATGCATGATTTTATATTGATATTGAGAGCTAGACTTCTGTCTGCTTCAGCACGCCGGTTGTTTAGTCGGTCTGCAGCACTGCTTAGTGCAACCGAGTGTCTCCGGTCGGAGATCTCACCCTTAGCCTCGGGGGACTTCGAGTGCCTGCCCTGGTAAGGTTATTTCTGGTTTCACCCTTAGCTTCGGGGGACTTCGAGTGCCTGCCCTAGTAAGGTTATTTTCTGAGTTTCATCCTTCAGTTTCAGTGGGAATTGGTAGCAGTTTCAGGTGGAGATTTGGAGAGGAAGAAGCCCTCTTGTGGCTGCGCAGATCTAGAAGGCAGAACGCTGTTTCAGGGGGAGGAAGGACGCAGTTCAGATCTGAGAAGGAGGACGCTGTTCCAGGGGAAGAAAGGACGCAGATCAGACTTAGAGAGAGGACGCTGTTCCAGGAGGAAGAAGGACGCAGATCTGAAGGCACATTAGTAGATCCAGCCTTGGAGATTGCAGATCTGAGGAGATATTTGCAGATCTAGTTCTGTAGGGTGCAGATCTAGAAAGATAGCATTAGATCCAGCCTGGGAGATTGCAGATCTGAGGAGATATTGGCAGATCCAGCCTAGATCTGAAGATATAACATTAGATCCAGCCTTGGAGGTTGCAGATCTGAGGAGATATTGGCAGATCCAGCATAGATCTGAAGAGATAGCAGTAGATCTGAGCTAGGAGGACACAGATCTGGTGGGGTAGGACGCAAATCTGGATTGGAGGCTTCAGATCCAGTAGATCTAAGCACATAGGACGCTGATATGATGAGCATGATCTTGTGAGTGGGCCTTGACAGAGTTTTCCAGCATTTCTAGTCTTGAGAGGCTGATCTATTCATCTGGAGGTTTTGTGACTAGTACTCCATCTGTTTCTGTGCCGTCACTAGCAGAGACAGCGTTTTTATTGGTGAGGGTTTGGAGGATTGAGATCAGCCATCTTCCAGTCTTCAGTTGCAGCTCCATTGCATTCCAGCAGCAGATCTTCTTCAGCCAGCTAGGACGCGCTCCTTATTTGTAGCCATTATCAGATCTGAGAGGGTCTCCACTTGCCTAGGGCAAGGATAGGTGCACTCATTCTGGTTATCTTGTACTCCTCTCTATGTACTTTCAGATTAATAAAATGGCTCAGTTTTCTGGCATTCTATGTGTACTTGTTCCATGATCTGGTTCCAGCATTGTATTTTCTATATCTGTCTGGCATATTTCTGTGTATTACTGGTTATTTCCCGTTGGGGATATTACAGTCCTGCAGCAGCAATCCAACTACTCATGAAGAATTCCTCCCCTCGATGTCATGGATTTCGATATTGAGGAATCTTCAACTTTTGGCTTCATAGGGCATAGATCATCCATAACTTTTAGTCACGAGTCATGCCCACTATCAGAAAGTGATTCATCAGTCTTTATCATCTGGTCCATCGTTATTTCATGCTGCTTTCCTTTGAATCATCTCCAAGGATCATACATCCTTTCTCATGATTAGCAGCCCTACAGAAATTCATCCAGATAAACATAGACATATGAACTTTTAAAACCAAAGTTACCTCAGTGATGACCTTTCACCATGACATGTTCCTGTCAGCATCAACATCCTTTATTCAGATTGACACATCTCCTAATGATATGTTTTGTCAAGGGTCTTCTTCTTTACCAGACTTCTGTTAGAGTCTACATATCTTCCCAGGAGATCTCCTAGTCACATCTTCTTGGCTTCCGGATGATAACTGCCTTTAGACATGGTTGCATTTCATGATCTCTTCCTTTCTACACATTCTTCATTCCCAAGAACTTACAAATTTTCCAGTTCCTCGTTCATGTACAACCACCTCATATTCCATGAGGATATATATATGTTGATTTCATTTGTCAGTGCATCGAGAGATACTCCTTCGTAGATCATACTTCTAAATACAGAAGTCCATTAGCTGCAACCATATGACATGAATTCACAGTATCCAGTGTCAGCATATAAATATGTACATACCTCATACTTTTTTTTTCTTGAGTCATCCTGTAGCAGGTTTTCTATAATGAAGAGATTCATTCCCTTTACTTGCTCCATCAATATGTCATCTGAATTTTGTTTCCATGATGGCCCTTGATCTTGATGACTACCTTCCATTAGTAATGTTATTAGAGAGGATTTCCCGGAGCTGTTTCACCAGGAGATCCTACCATGCTTCGATCATGATGCTACACTGCTTCCTATCTTACAACCAACATAAATCACTTAAAGGAGAAGATGATCTCAATCATAGTGGATATCCCTTGCTTCTTCTTTCTTAGATTACTTTGCATCGGGTTCTTCCCTCATTTCAGAGACATGGGATTCTTCCCTATTTCTCTTGTCCTTTTCAGATTAAGGACAATTTCTATTATAATGCCCAAGTTTATCACATCCAAAGCATCGTGCTTTGTCCATATTTCTTCTTCTACTCTGAGGACCAAACTTACTGAATCTTCCTTTCTTCCCGGACATGGCTGCAAAGGCTTGATTCCCTTCACTTGATTCTGTATCAGCTTTGGCTTTCAGTCTTATTTCCTCTATTTTACATAGAGACCCTAAATTGTGGAATGGTGCGGCTTATTTCTTCCAGAATAAGCCTGAAGTGAAGTTTCCCTATTCTTCTAGTAGAGCATTCAGCACCAATGTAGTCATCTCAGTGTCAGACATTACTTCTCCCAGTTCCTGTAGTTGATCTCAAAGAGATTGCTTCTCCTGCAGTACTCACATAGAATAGCTCCACCAATTTCTCATATATTCCTTTTGATGATTCTAGATTTGGTACATTAGAGATGAGAGATTATTTTATGGATTCTGTAAAAATCCTTTGGGCTCTTATATCTCCTTTCATGTATTTAGCATGACTTCATTGTCCTTGTCTTCTATGTAGGAAAGTTTGAAACCCTAACCAGTTTGTTGCTTTCTTTGCAAAGAAGACATTTTTATAGATTCATATGAAGTCATAAAGATACTTACTTGAGTAGATGCTTTTCTTCTTCTATCAGCTTTCTTGTTGAAGATGATGGCAGGAACTCCCTCTTAAACTGATTTCAAAGTAGGTGATCTTGGATCCTCCTTGCTGTGTGGATTATTTGAAAGTCTTCTTGAGATGGTTTGAGGATTTCCTTGATTTGACTTTTCACCCAAACTTTGATTTTTTCTTCCTCGAGTGTCTCTTTGTCAAGCCATCCTTGTGTTCAACACCTTAGCTCTGAAACCATGTTGAGAATTTGGAGGGCTAGATATTAATTCAAAATATCTTCTTGATAATTACTTGTGAGCTTACTTAAGTTATTTATGTCTTCTCTTCTTTAGCTTATTTAATATTTCATCAAGTCAATTATCAAAATACACGAGACACACAAATTAAGCTCCTAGAGCTAGGGAAAAACCTCTCCCTCTTGGTGAGGAAAACCCATGAGAAATTCTTCTTATAGATCTTCAAATGACAAGTACCATGACCCAGACTTAGACCCTTGACCTATGGATGCTTCCAATACCTTGTTACTTCTTCTTTTTCGATCTTCCATGCTGATCTTTCTTTCTTGCACCAGTATGTACTGTCCTTTCTTTTATTAACTGTGAGAGGGAAGGTAAATCATCCTTCCTCCCTTTTCTTATCCAGCAGCGACCCTTAATTTTCACATCCACTTCAGACCTTCATACTGCAGACCTGATTCTTTCATAGACAGTAGGCGCATATTAGTGAGATTTCCCGAATCTCTTATTCCAGACTTGATAGCAACATACATACATTCATCCGCATCATGGTAATCCACATACATCATGGTGATCTGCTGAACTTAACACTGTTCCATTTCAGAGAAAACGACACTTATATACTGCACTTTTAAACAGAGGAATCCACAAACTTCAGTTTCAGAAATCTGCTTTTATAACTTCATTAAATCCACATTTTATATCTCCTTAAATCTGCATATATATCACTCCTGAAGTTATCCGCAATTTGCTTCAGGTTATCTGCACTTCTGCTTCAGTCAATGGTGGCATTTCTGTTCTAGAGACCGCAACTCTTTATTATATTTCTAGTCATCAAGTATATACGCCTCCTTTTCAAACTTAAATCTCCATTAGATGCTGTCAAAAGTTCGCATTCCAGCTCAGATATATCTGCACTATATTACTAAGAAAATCCGCACTTAGTCACATATTTAGTCCACACTGTATCTCTGAAAAGCCCACATTTCTATTTCTGAGATTCACCAAAAATCTTACTCAAATAAACCGCAGATGTGTGTATATATATAGTGCACTTGTCAAGTCTTTTAGGCCAACCATACAGTCAGCTAGAAGGCTGACTTCTCAGCTGATTTTTAGGCCGACGTGTAGCTGCATATAAGCTGACTTTTATCATCCATCTCCAGCATTGAGTTGAGTTAGTTTCAAGCCATTCTTTTACAAATTCTTTTGCAAGGTCTTGGAGCATCTCTTTGACTAGATCCTTCATATATAAATGACACTTAATTACATTTTTATCTAGAAGACAAAGCCCTAGATAGACATCAAGAATAAGTCTATTTAACTTATAATAAAATCTTTCTCATGAAACCCATGGAGCAAGTACAAAATACATTTTATTACCTTTGTCTTCTTTACATAAAATACATAATTACATAGTCAATATGAAGACCGACCTTCTTACACTTTTTAACAATTTCCACTAGGGAGGACTCTAGTCGTTGTGGCTGTTTGGCAGCATAGAAAGCATGAATAGTAACTGTATTACTTTGGGACACTCAACTCTTTATAGGATATATTTTGTAGCAGAGAAACAATGCATTTGCTATGAAGATTAGACCTGTAGCACGATTGGGAGACATATAACAACAGAAATTTACGGAGACAACATTAAAATTCAGAATGTAGGAGACTATAGGGATATGATGATGTGGCTACAATTTGCAGATCAATTTGTGGGAAGATCCTATAGATTGTCTTGATCATCAAAACAATAGCTGAAAGGTATGCTTTTAGATCTATAAAACTAAGTTCTTTTTCCATCTTGGAGAATGCCTTGCCTGGAATAAGGTTTGTTTAAAATAAAAAAAATCAAGAAAACATTCCAGATTGAGAGATCTAAGGACCCCTTAACTCATCCATCACACAAACCCTAGGATGAACTCTCTTACTATGCAAGTTATTTCAGGCAATATGACACAATCAATGACAGATTTTAAGGTGGAAAAAGAGTGCGTTATTAAGGTAGGTTTTCTAAAATCTTTGTGGGGTTTATAGAGTTTGGAAGATAAGCTCATACTTTGAGGAAACTCCCCACCAAAAAATGGAGTTGTCTAACAACCCTTGATCTTTTTTGCACATATCTACACGAGTTGTGTATCTCTCTCCTGACCTTCCTTACCAACTAGCTGTAGATGATGTCCACTTAACTTGTGGTTGTAGACAAGCCATGGACTCCCTACCAAAAAATGCAGTTGTCTTAACAACTCTTGATCTACCTTGCACATATCTACATGAGTATCTTTTAGCAGTACTCCCACTTTGAGTTGTGTATCTATTACAAGTTTGATGGAGTTTGTTAGCCTTATTTCAAGTGCTCCACTATGAAGACAAGTAGTGTGTGAAGCCCTTTGGCATGGTCAACATGTGCATATTTTAGGAGTTCTAAGGAGATGAGAACCCCCTCTTTTGTGGTTTATCCTTACAAAAATCATGCCCAACTTCTGTGAATTATTATAGCATTCCTAATCTACTGAATTCAGATTCTCCATGTACAGGGGCATCACTAGAGATAACTAACAAAAGCAATGGTTTGAGTAGAAGTTCTTTTTCCATTGGAGATGTGGCAATCTCGCAGGTATATCTTTGTGTGCAAATGCCCAGTTTGCTCCAGAATTTATATTGTTGGTTTCCTTTGCTCTCAGATTATATTATCCTTCAGTGTTCAGTTATTCTTATTTGGTACAAATGAGCTGGACTAGGGTAAGGGTTGAAGTTGCTCTAGTGGCTTTCAAAAGCATTTTCACTTGATTCTTATCCAAAGACACGAGTCACACCATGTTTCAATTCAAGTGTTTTTGCTCCTTAACAATCCAGTCATACTCTCTAGAGAAGTATTGGTTCTATGATCCTTTTCCAAAGTGCTCCCAAGTATCATTTCATCTAACATGAAAACTGATGAATACCCTTAAAGAGAAGTAGGTGCTCCATACTAAAGGTCTTGATACTTCTTTATGTTCCATACTCATGAATATAACAAAGGGAATATCTTGACAACTAGCTTCATTTCCAGGATGTCCTCTGCTGCCAAGAAAAGTGCCTAGAATGGACCCTTTCACGTCCAGGATGTCCTCTACTACTAAGAAAAGTGCCCAGAATGGACCCTTTTCTAATGTAGCAAACCTCTATGCTAACTGTCACACACTTCTGAGGGAAGAGTTTCTCCTAAGAAGGTGTCTCCATTGTTCTTCATGGTACCCAAAACAAAGATCTCCAAGGTTACTTCATGATGACCAATGCGTCATGGTCTTCAACATTATCTCCACAACCTTCAAGGTGTCTTCAATTGGCATCCCAAGTTCTACACCTGCTCTAAGCCTCTTCAAAGGCTTCTTCAAGAACTCTCCAAGAAAGTGTTCACAAGGTGCTTCAAGAGTGTCTTCACATGGTGCTCCAAATACTTCAATATTTGGTCAACAATCTGCTCTAATATGCCCACTGTCAAGATCTTCTTCACTTGTACACCCTTTCAAGTTCACTGTTCATTAATGCTCATTCATTATTCTTCATAGGACTAAAATCCAAGCATGTGGTCCCTGTTTTGATGTCCGAGCCTAAAGTGGACTTGAGCCTTCAAACCTTGATGTAAAGCTAGGTCAACGATATACAGTTGTATCACAAGTATATCTAACAGGTGAATTATCTCAATTCTTCCATCAATTTACCGAGTCTGAGATTGTTGTTTATGCTAGGACATGAAGAGCCTTCACTATCACACTTAGCACAGTCACAGTAGTAAGTTCGAGCTTGTTAAGATTCCAAGAGATCTGAGTTGTGTTGTTTCTAAGGTGTATATCTCTATTTCTAGCCTTTACAATGCTACAAAAGACTGTCCCTTTTCAAGTCCAAGGTCTTACAAATATGATATAACACACTGCCCACCAGTCTTGAGCTTATCCTTCACAAGTGACTAACATAGGTCTGAGCTCTTGTAAGAAGCAGCTACAGGACTATGGTCTGAGCCTCCAAGCTGCAATTTCTGGTATTTTAACACACAGGTCAAGGTATCAAGACAGCTAATCAGAGCTTATTGTTCACAAGTTATCACAAGTCCGAGCCAAAGACACGAGCTAATCTGACACTTCACTGCCTTCAACACCAAGTTCGAGCTAGTTCACATAGTCTTGTGCCTTTTTAACAATTATCCTAGGCTTATTACAGTTTGAAAGAAGTTATGTTGCTGCCTGCGGAGGTGTCCTACAACAGCCTGCTTCAATTGACAAATAATCCTGTCCTTAACCCAAACCAAAATATTCTTATCCTCGTTGTGTTGTCCCTTGACCGAAATTTGGTGAGATAAATGACAGACGGTGCTTGCATTTATATGAATTCGACACTGGAATGAAGGGACACGTCCTTTGGAATTGAGGCCGACATGAGAGGCCTTAGCACAGGTTGGCTCAAGGACCAGATAAATACCCTTAACTTGTAAAATCTATATCTCCCAAACTATTTGGAGTTTCGGGCCAAGTAAGAGCTCATTGGAAAGAGGAAAAATACTCTTTAATATGGTCTAGGTCCCATTGAGAAAAGATGCCTCTAAGGTGGCAAAACTTATTTTTCTTTGTGACTGTCCTTAAATTTTATGCATAAAATTTTTTGGACAGCATGAGGAATGTTTTGGATAGTATGGCTTCTCCATTGTTTGGCTTCTTCATCATCATAGGATCATGTAGGATATCCATGCCATCCAATAATAGTGCAGTGATATGTCACCGACCATAGTGCAGCATTTATTAATTTTCCATTAGGGGATTTCCAAGTCCTTCATGTCATGTCTCCAATCATTGTCCATGTCATTAAGACCTTCATCAAGTGCCATCACCTATGACGTTATCAAGTGTGGTCATTCATGTATAGTCCTTCAATATCAAGGGTAAGGACATCATCTGATTTCTAGGCTTCTTCATCAAGAGTAATAACGTCATCATCATTTCTAGTTCATGGTTAGTTCAAGCATCTAGGACAAGACTACTTCTTAGTGGCTTGACATCATAATGGCATCATTAATAGCTTGTCATATTCATTAATGACATCCTTATCAAACAAGAGGGACTTGTCACCATGAGCAAGGACATCATCATATTATGCATCACAAGAATATTTTCCATCCCATTAATGCCATATTGACATCAATGACAACCTTGTTTAACATCTATAGCAAACTATTACATAATCGGTCTACAGTGTGGACAAGTGGCATAGGAAAGGTATCTCTCTCCTGACCTTCCTTACTAGCTAGCTGTAGATGATGTCCACTTAACCTGTGCTTGTAGACAAGCCATGGACTCCCTACCAAAAAATGGAGTTGTCTCAACAACCCTTGATCTACCTTGCACGTATCTACACGAGTATCTTTTAGCAGTACTCCCACTTTGAGTTGTGTATCTATTACAAGTTTGATGGAGTTTTTTAGCCTTATTTAGAGTGCTCCACTATGAAGAAAATTAGTGTGTGGAGCCCTTCGGCATGGTTAACATGTGCATTTTTTAGGATTTCTAAGGAGATGAGAACCCATGGCAGCAAATCACACATTGGCACATTCTCCAATGCCAAAGAGAACCCCAGATTGAGGGACATCCTTCTTTTTAGGACAACGGTTTTATAACTTAATACTAATATACCTACTCTGTGGTTCTACTTGTAGTTCTCAAGACTTTAGAAGCCTGGTATCTATGGTTTATCCTTACAAAAATCATGCCCAACTTCTCTGAATTATTATAGCTTTCCTAATCTACTGAATTTAGGTTCTCCATGTACAGGGGCATCACTAGAGATAATTACCAAAATAAATGATTTGAGTAGAAGTTCCGTTGCCATTAGAGATGTGGCAGCCTGGCAGGTATATCTTTGTGTGCAAATGCCCAGATTTCTCCAGAATTTATATTGTTGGTTTCCTTTGCTCTCATATTATATTATCCTTCAGTGTTCAGTTATTCGTATTTGGTACAAATGAGTTGGACTAGTGTAAGGTTGAAGTTGCTCCAGTGAACTTCAAAATCATATGCAGTTTATCTTAGCCAAAGATACGAATCACACCATGTTGCAATTCAAGTGTTTTTTCTCCTTAACGGTCCAGTCATGCTCTCAGAGCAGTATTGGTTCTATGATACTTTGCTCCCAATTATCATTTCTTCTAACATTAAAACTAATGGATACCCTTAAAGAGAAGTAGGTGGTCCATACTCAAGGTCTTGATACTTCTTTATGTTCCATACTCATGAACATAACAAAGTGAATATCTTTACAAATAGCTTCATTTCCATAATGTCCTCTGTTTCCAAGAAAAGTGCCCAGAATGGACCCTTTCACATCCAGGATGTCCTCTACTACTAAGAAAAGTGCCCAGAATGGACCCTTTCACATCCAGGATGTCCTCTACTACTAAGAAAAGTGCCCAGAATGGACCCTTTTATAATGTAACAAACCACTATGCTAACTGTCACACACTTCATAGGGAAGAGTTGCTCAAGCAAAATTAGCAATATCCACAAAGAGTGGATCCCCATGAAATACGTGCAAGAAATTAAAATATTGTCTATAACAGACTATTACAAAATGGGTCTAGAGTGAGGAAAAGTGGCATTGGCAAGGTATCTCTCCCCTGACATTCCATACCAGCTAGTTGTAGATGATGTCCACTTAACCTGTGGTTGTATAAAAGCCATGGATGTAGCTATTGTAGTCTAGGGCTGTAAAGATGC
Organism: Pinus albicaulis; assembly: GCA_034641835.2. Taxonomy (NCBI): domain Eukaryota; kingdom Viridiplantae; phylum Streptophyta; class Pinopsida; order Pinales; family Pinaceae; genus Pinus; species Pinus albicaulis. The sequence continues at coordinate 30,115,543 of MU968411.1, read as the reverse complement.
AAAAATTTTGTTGCCAAGACCAAGGTATCCACTTTATGAAGCATTGCTGGCATACAATGTCATTGAAGCTAGGCAATATAATTTTAATTACAGAAAGGTATTGGGAAGTTAATTTAGAACACCTTGAAACAGTAGCTAAGATGAACACAGTAGTAATCGTTCTTGTCAATCCCAATAATCCTTGGGGTGTTTTTTTCAATCTTGAGCATTTATCCAAGGTTGCAGAGATGGAAAACAAGTTAGGCTTGTCAATAATATATGAGGGAGTATATGCACTTAAACTCCGCCTAGTGGCTGGTACCTATCTGGTAACTTAAAACAAGATGAAAACATGATTCAAGTCGGCCTCAAACTCTGATTTTTCTTTCAACATTAATTGCCCATAATACAGATAGGAAACTGGGATGATGATGGGAGTATTCCAGGAAGCTCAGATTTAAGTTCCGTTCCTGATTTTTTGCCTAACTTTTACCCTTCATGTCTGGATTTATATGGACGCTGGGATTATTTTGTTACACTGATGCTTTTATGACAAGTTATACAGTTTTAACTTGTTTAAATTAATAATGGCCCATGTTAGCTGTGGCTGAAAAAAAGGTCATTGAAGGATTCAAGCTGGTGAGGACCTACATAGTAGCGGTTTTGAACCACAACACATTGAATGTAATCTGAACCTCATTACTAATTTATTGATTGGGCTATCCATAATTTGTCTTCAAAAGCATTGATAGCCTGAGAGAGGCTATTTCTGAAAGGAACTCCTTTGGAAATGAAAGGTTAAGACCTTGAATGCATTTATTTGGCAAGGTGCAATGCTTAATACTGCTTGCAACGTTTTGGCCCACATAAAGTGGGATTGTTTCATCAAATAAAACATTCTTTCTGTTCTCCCAAATTGTGTAAGTAGTGGTCTTGTGGGACAGTTCTTTTAGGCTCCTGGCTTGATTGAACCTTCTCAACCTTTCTTTCAAATTATAACACATTTGGGAACATAAAAATCTCTAAAATATAGATTTTCTTGGAATGCTTTCATTTTTAGGTCTTCTATATTAGAAGCTTAAAACCATCTGTTCCATAGCATTTGGGTCCAACTGCATCCCCAAAAGACTATATCAACTAGATGGAGTGCTCCTCAAGAAAGGCTTGGTAAAGCCTCAAACTTTTTCAAAGTAGAAAGATTTGTCATGGACTCTTTCTCCAATGTGCTACAGTGCAACTACCTCAATAAATAAATACATAATCTTTGAGGTAGTTACAATTCCTCAAGACTTGTCCAAGGAAAGAGTTAACAACAATGAATTAATTAATCTTCCACCAGCCTCACATGAGTAAATCCCAAGCAACCAACTCCATGGTTGAATTTGCAAAATGAAGTAGTCAAATCCCAAAATAGTAAGCGGGCAACCTCAAACAAAACAAATCCAGGGAGAAAAGGGTGAAATATGGGTTTGACAATGCCAAAACTCCATGGAATAAATAAGTATTCACCTTCAAGAATAGTAAGAAGTGACTCCACAAATTTACCCTACAAGGATATGTTCCAAATTTAGTAAGATGACTAAGTAATGTGCCACCTTCCCTTTGCAAGTGTGAAATTTTTTTCCAGGGTCATTAGACCAAAAATGTAGTGTTTTTTTTCTGAGTGTGTGCTTGCATTTATTGCACATATCAGCTGAAACTAAATGGTAGAGGTAACTCAAATGTGTTTCAAATAAATTGCATTCAAAAGTTTTGCATCAGACTTACTAGTTTGGGACTGTGGGAATCAAATTTATGCAAAAACATTGAAACTGCGGTGAGCTGCCAGCTAGCAAAAATTTCTACATGTCTACCTAAATATTATAAGAACCCACTCTGAATTGGCCCATGGAAATGCGAAGAGCATACACCCAATGACAAGTAGCACCAACATCCTCTGCAGTGCCAATCAACTCCACAATGGTATCATACGATCAACTCTAGATAACAATGAATCTACAAATGTAGCTCCAAAACTAAGGCCAGCATTTGATATAAGTTTTTTCTTGAGCAGGATGCTCAAGAACAATGGAGAGAAAAAGAATGAACTTCAATTTTGAAGTGAAGTCCTATTTTGTCCTTTAGTCTATTTTATTGCTTAGTGTTGTTTCTCTTATTAGCACTGTTATGAAAGCACATATAGTCAAAGGAGTTATTTGTTCAAAATGCATAGCTTGCTTCTTAAGTAGTATAAGGGGTCATAAAGTTATGTTGAAAGGCCATGATTAGGAAGTCATGTTTATAAAGTCATCATTGTAGCGAGTTGGGACAATTTTCCCAACCTTCATCTCACCAAGGCCTTGATTAGTACAAGAGACCTCCCTTTTTGTCAAACTGAGTTAGCATTACGAGTGGAGGCATCTTTGCTGGAATTTTGCTTCAACCTCCGTTCTATTAATCACCTATACATCTAAATATAATATTCTGCTTCATAAAATGATTTCATCCTTTGTCAAACTGCGTTAGCATTACGAGTAGAGGCATCATTGCTGGCCATTTGCTTCTACCTCCGTTTTATTAATTACTTACACAACTAAATGTAAAATTGTGCTTGATAAATATGGTTTCACCCTTTGTACTCTCTTCTCTTGAATTTTGTTTTATGTGTTTTCCTTTTCATTTGAATCAAGTTCACATTGTTGAGGCATTTCATTGTCATCACTCTAAACTAATAGCCACAGAGAAAATCATTCTCAACACCCTCTCAAAGGAATTCTTGCAAGGTGATACTTGTGTCATTCAAGACTCTAACAATTTCTAGTTGGTGATCTACTGACTAAGATACCCATCCATCAAAACAAACCGTCCTTATGAATGTATTCATGCATAACAACTTATAATTAACAAGCAACGGATTCTCATAACACATAATGATGTTATAAACATTAACTTGTACAACATTAACATTAACTTTTAAACAACGCATCCACATGGAAGGAAATGAAATCCACATTCCAAAGAGAGAACATAAAAACCACAATCAATCAAGCTACCTTGTTCCCATAATTGCCATGAACTGCTAGAATTTGTCTCAGTGTCCTCTACCTAGCTTATGCTGTGGGGTAAAAATTAAAAGTGAGAAAACCCAATGGAGAAGATCTTCAATTAAGAACTGCAGAAGTTCACTTTTAACAGAAAGAAAAATTCAGCTAAAGTATACCTTACTACCTTTATATTGTTGCATCAACTTTTAGCCCATGATCAAATGTGACTTTGTCTAATTAGACAAACCAAATTACTAATGAGATTTTTTTCCTAAGTGTACAAATTAAGTGATCAAAGTTGGTTTGGTCTTGAATCTAAAAAATTAGTTAGTTGTCTTGGAGAGTAAAATGGAGAATGTGGGCATTTAATGTATAGTCCGGTATAATGGGCAGGCGAGGGTTTTAAACAGAGTTTGAGTCCCATATAAAGGGTTGCACTAAGATTGGAGGTATTGAGTGTTAGTGGTTACCAATTGGATACAAAGCAACAGTCAACTTCAAGATATTGATATTGGGCCTGTAGATGATCATTTGAAGGAGATATTCCAGTTGTTCAAAGTCATTTATTTTATTCTTTTTTTTGGAGAATTGAATCAAGAAGTAGATCAGCTGTCAAAAGAGGCTCAATTTTTTCCAACAGGTCTTTATCTCCTTCGATGAAATGAAGGACAATGTTTCTTCATTGTCTGTTTCAGCACTCTACAACTACTTATCTTGCTTGTTTTGTGCTTATATAGTTTGGGACCACTACAGGCCCAGTAGCTTGAGTTGTAGCATTGTTTTTGGACTTTGGAGGCCATTAAAAGCCTCATTGCAGCATTTTTTTGGACACTAGAAACCATTTAGAGCCTTATTGGTTATGTATTTTGTCGATGATATCATTGATATGTATTTCACTTGGTGCCATTTTGATATATGCACCCTTACATGGTATATAGATGAGAATACTTTCTATATTTTGTCTCTAATGGTTTGGAATCATGGTTTATAATCTTAAATTTTTTTTGTCATTAAAAATTAATTATTTTATGTATTTTTTCCAATTCTAATTTATTAAACCCGGTTCTATCGTAGTTTGATCTAGTTTTGGTTGGAAACATGGTTAGATAGGCAGTCAGTTCTGATTTTTAAAACTATGCTCATAGTAGATAAGATATAGAAAGATAAAGTACTACTTGGTATTTACCTCTCCCAAAATGTAACGGAACCATTGAAGGAGGAGCAAAGCAAGCTTTAAATCAAATCTTCAACGAAGAAAAGTAAACAAACATGCTTGATGTTTCCAGTCCTTAACAGAGATTTCTGAAGAAAATTTGCATTCTCTAAGATGAGTCCATACACCAATTCTTTTCTAAGGAACACCTCTTGGTGAAGTCCAAATGATTCTTCCCCATATTCGTAGATGACATCTCTAGTAAACCTGTTGGTGTAGACTAGTGCAACTCACCTTGGTGGATTTGAACTAGACACCTACTAGCACTAAACTACTATAATGGCCAACAACTTTGGCAATAACTGGTTGAGCTAACCTCTTAGATTGATTTTGTGCACCATTTGTAGAACAGATAAGAATTTTCACTCTTAGTGCAGAAAGTGTCCTAAAAACAAAATAATTTCTTGGGCTGATATCTTCTCAATAAGTCAAATTTTCTTACAGTATTTTTATTTGGGAAAACATGTGCTTCTTTTGTCAGCAATCTTGCATATTATGTATTATTTCATACCATTTTGCTTGAATGTGGAATTGTGTATCCTGTAATTGTCAATGTAAAGGAACAATATGAACATGTTGGGTGTTTGACTTTTGTTTTGCAGCTTGAGAAGAACATTCGGCTCATTGCACTAGCAACAAGTTGGACTAAACATGTAGATGATTGGTACCTTCAATTTTCTACTAGTCATAAAGGCACAAGTTTTGTTATCTCAACTGCAAAACGAAGAGGTAATGGAAAGCAACCTCAGAAAAACAATGCTCCATAGTGATGGCTACTCCAAAGGATGCTAGAGCTTTGAAGATTGTTTATTGGTGTAAAGGTGGAAGGTTCTCCACCCAAGTACTTTAGTTACTGTGTGCAATAACAAAGCAAGCCGGATGACGAGGTGTGTGATTTTTTGTACATTGATTAATACATTCTAATTGACATTAATAATATTATCTCATCTTATTTCACTCTAATGTTACCACAATTTGTTTCATTCCAGAAGGATTAAGGAGAATACCTGGAATTTTTATGTATAAGGTTGTGATATCCCTAGAAGAAGTAGACACTATACTTGGAGGGAAGCTGCTGAAAGTTTTAGGACTGTGTCACTGCTTTCACTTCAGGTTTGTCTGTATTTCTTTTGTATTTAGTTGCTCTAAAGAATTTGACATATACATGCAAATGCTTAAGGAATTTAAGATCTGAAATTATTTCATTTATAACTTGTTGAACACATTTATAGGTTAGGTATCTTGATGCTTATATCAAATGGAAAGATATTGTATACCCATAAGATCATTGTCCTCATTTTAAGGCTGTGGAAAAAGAGGGTGTTTATTTTAGGAATGCTACTTTTTGTGGGAAAATATATGAAGGTGGTGAGGCTAAGCATTTATTGGACATTTGAAACCTGTAAGACATTCCTATCTCTGTTGTCAAACATGGTAGAAAATTTGAAGAGACTGAAGGTAGCGTATTCCATGTTTCCTTCGATCTGTTCATATATCTTTGTTCCCTTTCATTATAATGTGATGGCTGTGTGATGTGCTGAAGTTTTCTGTTAATTTTTTATTAATAAATAATGTTTGGCTTGAAGCAGGTTCATGTTAGAAACATTTCTGGTTTGAAGCAAGTTTATGTTAGCAATGGGTATGTGAAGAAGGAAGTGACCAGGTGCAATCCTGTGTTATTGAATACAAAAACAATATAGATGTTGGCCTACTTGTTAGTCTCAGTATGTCCTAAAAAGAGTCTGATTCCCATCAGTCACGGGGATTATTCCTCCTTCAAGTGCTTCAGGAAGTTAATCAATGTAGAGGACACCATCATAGAATCCATAAGTAGCTGCAAGTATAACTGTTCTTCTCCTCATGGTTTACTCTAAACTAGCAGGTATTTCTCACCTTTGTATTTTAATCATTCATCTGTTGCATCTTGTGCATTGGGATTCTTCATTGGTAGTCACATGGACACATTGTATGAACCCATCACAACTACACTAATTATAAATGCTAATGAAAGCAGAGTATGGAGTCTGACTCACTACTATTGTGCACCATAATCCCATGACTATTATTACCAAAAATACCAATTCTAACTACTAAAAAAGATAGAGGATGGCCTATTAGCTTATGTAGCAGAACACCACTTAATTCTTGTTTTACCTTTTCAAATATTTTATGACAAAAATTTGATTGAGAGTATCTATTCAGCCAAATTTTCCCAACTCTAGCACCCCCGCAAGTGAGACATCCCATAGTCCCCTAGGGGATGATTAAGAGTATATATTCAACCAAATTTTCCCTAGACTATCACTTACCCAAGTGAGACAGTGCACCAGGGACAATTAAGAGTATCTATTGAGCCAAATTTACCTTAAGACTCGCACCTACCTAGGTGAGAAATCCCACTAAGGATCGATTAAGTAAGAGTATCTATTCAACCAAATTTTCCGAGGGACTTTCACCTGACCAGGTGAGATAGTCCATTAGGAGCAATTAAGAATATCTACTCAATTAAATTTTCCAAATAGTTGCACCTAACCAGGTGAGCTAGCCCACTAGGGGCAGTCAAGAACATCTACTCAGCTAAATTTTCCCAAGACTTGCACGTACCCATGGGACTCTGGCTAAGGAACAAAAACACCCTTGTTTCACCACCCATCCAAGCATAGATTGACTTGATTTTGTATCTCAGTATTCAATTGATGCATTTTAACTAAATATTCCTCTTCTATTTTTCCTATAGTTAGTGAAATTTTTGGTATAAGATTTGGAAGTCGGATGATAATCTGATAAAATTAACTAGAACCTTCCCATGGGACATCCTACTAGGGCGATTAAGACTATCTATTCATAAAAATTTTCCCAAGACTTGCAGCTACCCAATTGAGAAGGCCCACTAGGGACGAACCTACTAAGGCAATTGAGAATATCTATTTAGAAAAATTTGTCCAGGACTTGCAACTACCCAGGTGAAATAGCTCATTGGAGACAAACATGTTTAGGGGAATTTGAACCTTGGTTGGGGAATAACAACACCCCTGTTTTACCAACCAACCAAACCCCATTCAACTTGTCTTTGACTCTGTGTGTGTATGTGTTTTTCTTTTCAACTCTTTTCTCTCTTTCTTCTTCTTGTGTGTGCTGTTGGAAAAGTTGACACAAGTTCAAACCCACTGGAACCATCCATGCAAATTTTGTACTATCCCCATAGCCAAGAACATATTGTACTAGAGTTAGAGAACTAGGATATATATCTTTTCCATGTCTATCTTTTACGTTCACATATGGTCATCAATTCAATTTGTTGTTGGTTATCACATTCACTACTACGATATAAAGTCAAATGTTGAAAGAGTTTGGCTATGGAAACTAGATCATTTATCACCTAAGCAGCTCAACTTGTTTTTTTTTTGGTTTCCTAGACTATTTGCATCTTCTCTACCTATGGAAGAGAAGCTCTACATTAAATAGAGAAGTATTCTTTTGGTCCTATAATATGCTAGAGCTTTAAAGATAATAATATATTTACACAAGGGACATTCAAAGATAGGGAGTGTAGCAATTGTGCCCCAAAAGTCATAGAAAAAACTTCCTCTTTTTGAATTTGTCTTTGACATGTACATTAATTTGCAGTTGGCTAACACTACCTATTCCATATTGGTGTAGGATACAAATATTCATAGCACAAATATACATTTATCCGTCTTGGTTTATTCATTGGAGCATATGCATATTTTACACAGAACAATTAAACTTAGTTCATATAGATTACAATCTCAAACTTGTTCTATGACTTCTTATAGAATGGAGTAAATGTATTCTACTTGTATGTTTGGTACTTCCCAACACTTCACTTACACCTCCACCTGATTTTCATAACTTCTATAACCATTAGGTAGGTACTTGCTTGTTCGATGTTATTTTGCTTGTTTAGTAAAATATTTGCCAAGACTTTACAAAGTTTTATAATTTAGAATTTATAAAGTTTCAAGGTTTATTTTTTTTAGGTCTAGTTCTTTAAAGGGTGCTAGCTCAATGGAAGAGCACCTGCTTTACAAGCAGGAGGTTGGTGGTTCGATTCCATCGTGCCTTGATATTCATATGGAATGTTGATGAATACTCTTTTGACCATCACTAATGAGCTTATGGTGACATTTTTTGACCCTCACCAATGAGTTTATGGTGACATTTTTTGACCCTCACCAAGATATGAAATGGTGAGGGTCAATGGCCACCACCATATATATGCATTAATAGCGACGGCCATGAAAGGTCCATCACCATAAATCATTGTTGTTTAAATGAAATGGTGACGGTCACTATTCGTCATTATAATCATTATTCGTGACGGACCTTGAATGTCACCATAACACCTATTCTTTTGGTGATGCCACCTTTGGTGACGTTCAAATTTTTGGTGACGGAGGCTAAGGTCCGTCACCATTGCTCATATAAAATCGTGACAGTCACTATCTGTTATGAACCTAATTCATAACTTAAGTATTAAATATAGTCATTAATATAATAAATAGGAATAAATGTAATTACTAACTAATCAGTTAGGATTATGTTAAATAGTCATTAGGTTAATGAAAAGGCATGTCTAAAAGACATGCCCCTTCAAGAAAAGGTACCTGCATGGGTATAAAAGCGGGACCTCATTGTAATCATTCAATCATGTTATATCTTATCAATAAAATATTTATTATTATAAATATCCTCTTGTGTATTTTTATAATTAAAGCCTTTTGCTATTAAATCTACATATCTGCAAGTCTTCTGCTACAGTATTCAAAATTACGAATTCCGCTGCTACAGTGGTATCAGAGCCATCTTGAAGCCAAGTTAAGGACAAGTTGAAGCAATGGCACATAACATTGTTGTACAAGCCTACGAATGTAGTTTACAAGCTCGAGCACATTATTTACCATACAATGTGCCATTACGTCAAGATCCCAAAAGAATGGAAATAATTAGAAAACTTCTAGAAAAGCTTGAGCACTTAGAGAAGTTATGTGCAAAATATTCTGCAGTAGTCCATAATAAAAAAGATGAAAAATGCAGTAATAATGATAAAGCAGTTAGTTTTTCTAAAGGAAAATCAAGTAAAACATCCATGGAAAAGTCAATTAAATATATTCCCTCACCAATGCGTAATAAGAGTAAAGAAGATGGGAAGTGTTGGAAGTGTGGAGAAAAATATTTCCTGTGCTAAAGTTATCTTGGAATCCGCGCAACAATAAAAAAACACAAAAAGATGAAGAGAATGTTGATGCAAATAAAAATAATTTGCAAGATAAAATGGAACTAGAACAATTGCAAAACCATAATCAAGATATCACATCTCCCAAAAATGTGGTGAGTTCTGATAGTGAATGCCAATTGCAATTGGCTAACATTTCACTCGCCACCAACAAATGTCAATCGAAATGGAGTTAGATGCTTCTCCAAACACGAGGCATCGAATAGAAAACGAGTATACTAAACAGAATATACAGAAGGTGCCAATTCTAGTTGATGTTGAACCATCCGCAGATACTCTAAATCACAAAGGTGATCCGTTGCCTATTAATACTGAGGCAGTTGATTGTAATTCTGGACCCAAGAGTTGTGAGTTGTCACTTTTTTCTGAAGAAAATTATTGTGTACAAAAGCATAGATCTTTATCACCAGGAGCTAAGGTAAAGCTATTTCCTTCAACTGGTGAAGTAATTCAAGATAAACAGGTGGATAGTTTATCTATTGTTGATAAACCAGAGAGTAGTGCTATTGATAATGTTAAGCGTATGTCCGAGAGCATTCACTTAGAAAGTGCAACTGCATCTAATGCCATAGATGCAAACCCTGCATCTACTTCACCTGTCAAGCTTCCGGTGCCTGAAAGGCTGGACATAGAGCAAGATAACTGTGGTGATGCTTTTTAGTAGCAACCAGCAAAGCTGCCGTCAGCAAGAAAGTCAATATCTCCAATTTCACGAAAAAGACTTCTGCAAGCCGTGGATTTTAGAAGTGCATTTACAAAATCTCGCCCTCCAGAAATTTCATCTCAGTCGAGTGAATTGGATGCAATGGATGCAAGAGTTGAATCACTCGATTCTTATTTAAAGTCTAACCAAGAAAAGAAACCTCTCCCCCCTAATGTTGTCCGTAATAGTATGGGTTCGTGGTTAAAAAAATCATAGAAGTCATTGCCTTAGCTGTTATGCCAGAAAATATCCCACACGAGGATAACATCAACACTATCTATTCATCGTTGATCAACAATCTACTCCGAAGGGATTAGGTGTTAGAGTGTCACAACTAGTTTGCCGTTTCGCGCATTTCCGAGAAGGTCACATACGCCGTAACATTTACTTCGGGCCGATACAACAGCAACAGAGATACACGCTTGGTGAGATTACGTGGGCTGATGGAACCCACAGCTGGCCCGACGCCATTTGTGGTTCACAGTGGAGACCATCCCGGCTCCGGAAAGGAACTTCGAGTACAAAAGGATGGTGTTGGATTTCTCGCTGGGAATGAGCGTTGGAAGAATCTGTGGCAGGGATTACATCTGGTCCATCTTTATTTTTGCCAGTTTATCTTTCGGTCGAGCTCGGGACCTTCTTTGGGACGCCTACACAGCTGCTTCGAGTGCTGGTCAACTGACGTGAGGAATACCAGCGTTGATTCGAACAGGGTCCGATATATGACAAGAACTGAATTAATAAGATCTATTACCCCTCTGAATCGAACGACGTGTCTATTGCTGGGTTTCGGAAATTGTGAATCGATTAAGATGGTGACATTCGTTGGGACTCGTTATTCATCTGGTGTTGGCTATGTGTGGTGGTATGATCGAACAGAAATTTAAAAAGCAGAGTCCGCATTGGTTTCATTCCTCTGGCGATCACTGGTTGCTTGCGCCCAATTCGCCAATGAAAATAAAAATCGTTTACAATGAAACGCAATCTGTAAAATATCTCGGTTTATGTTTTTCTTGGTGTCGAAATCCGGGAAAATTCAAACATCTGAATGTTCTCATGGGGACCAAGCTACCAAGTGGGATTTCTGGTACACAGTTTGTGTTTCCAGTGATGAAATTTTACCCTGTACAGACGGGATCGTATGGTCATCCTTCATCTACATTTTATCCGCATCCGAGAAATACAGTTCCGCCCCAAAGATCTAATTCTGTACATCAAACACTCAATGACATGCACAACTGTTCAGTTCGGTCAGTGCCAGTTGTTGATATCGTTTCATCATGTGCCTCTGTTCCGCCGCTACAATGGTATCCCTAGCATCGGTATCGGAACGTTACATCTGTGGTGTCAAACTCTGTCGAATTAAATTATAGCGGTGCGGTCAAACGTCACGAGAAAAGAAATTGCCGGTTAGCATGGGTAATGAACAACGTTAAGTTTTAATTTTAAAAATTATATATATATATAATTTATAACAATTATATAATTTATATATATATTAAAAAATATATATATACATATGTATATGGTAAAAAAAAAATTATTAATATATATATAGAGAGAGAGAGAGAGAGAAAAAATTCAAATGAAAGGAAAAAATTCATTATCGTAAAAAATGAAGGAATTATAAGGATGAGTTATACGCTCAAGAAATCCTGAAGGCAATTAAAGTAGAGAAAATTGTCGAAAGTTAAGCTTTGAGGACAAAGCTTTTCGAAGAAGGAGGCAATGTTATGAACCTAATTCATAACTTAAGTATTAAATATAGTCATTAATAGAATAAATAGAAATAAATGTAATTACTAACTAATCAGTTAGGATTATGTTAAATAGTCATTAGGTTAATGAAAAGGCATGTCTAAAAGACATGCCTGTTCATGAAAAGGTACCTGCATGGGTATAAAAGCGGGACCTCATTGTAATCATTCAATCATGTTATATCTTATCAATAAATTATTATTATTATAAATACCCCGTGTATTTTTATAATTAACGCTGTTTCTGTTATCAAAGCCTACAAGCATACAAGTCTTCCGCTACAATATTCAAATATATGAATTCCGCTGCTACACTATCCGTCATTATAAATCATTATTGGTGACGAACCTTGAATGTCACCACATCACCTATACTTTTGGTGATGCCACCTTTGGTGACGTTCAATTTTTGGTGACGGAGGCTCTTTTGACCGTCACCAATGAGCTTATGGTGACATTTTTTGACCCTCACCAATGTACTTTTTTCTTGTAGTGTATGGTTTTTGAAAGATTCATGGGCTTCGATGATGAGATAATTTGATTTGAACCTATAGCCACAAGGCGGACATGATGCCATCACCATAGTAAGGGGCCTCATTATTCATTTAAATGAGGAAGTCATCAACATAGTTAGAACACTTCCCCTGGGGTGAGGTGGAGAAAAGAAGAAAGGACGAAGGCCATCATAATAAATAAAAACTTCTTCCTTCAAGATGAACGGCCCATTTAGGACAAGAATGGGATAAGAAGGTTACCCTATCCTTGGGACGAGGTAGCCTACCATGTCTTAAAATTATAACTCATGTGAAGTAAGACTTATTATTTTTTATGCATACCAGTTCAGGATGCTCTATCAACTCATATTTCAAATGAACTTTCTTATCCAGGAAAGGTTGTGCATCCCTCATTTCCTTCTTTAGTCCCCCTTTACTATTGGGATTGCAAGATAATAGGGACCAAGCAAAAGAACACAAAGAACAGGATGGGATTGAAAATAATGTAATATTCAAACCAAAATAAGGCATCCCTTCTGAGATAACTTGGGATGTCAGAGAGGCCACTGGGGCCATGTTGAGAAATCTAAGGCAGCTAAATAGGTGATTTCTCTTACTTTGATAAATTCTTGTGATGTATTTTTACTTTACTTTATTAAATTCTTATTTCCTTTATTATTATTAGTGTTATGTATCATCAAACAACTACCAAATCATAAAGAATAGTGAGACAATAGGACACAAGTTGTAGGGGATCAACCAGGGCCAAAACCTCTCCAACTGAGAGGAAAACACATCAGAATTATTCTCTTATTATAGAACTTAAATTGATGAATTCCAAGACTTGTGACCTTTTACCAAGACCCTCCAAGACCAAGTCAACTTCTAGCAACAAAATTTAGCCTTCCAACAACTTCTCCAACAACTTCAACCCCATCAACAATTTCTGCAACTTTCGCCTTGATGCAGCTTCAACAACTTCGAACTAGCAGCTTCATAGTTTCTACTTTGATGCAGCTTCAAAAAATTCGACCTAGAAGCTTCACATCTTCAACCTTGTAGCTTCACAACTTCGACCTTGCAGCTTCAGAATTTTGTCTAGCCCACAAATTGTAGAAACCCTAACGAAAGAGAGAGAGAGAGAGAGAGGCCCAAAACTTTGATATTGATGTTCTTCTTCTTCCATTACCTGCTTCTATCTTGAGTAGATCGAAGTTTCTTGAGTGAGTGTGCAAATGAGGTCGAGTTCCTTCTTATTCATAGGCACGTGAGGGGTATGAATTTCTCTCTTTAGGATGACTTGTCCCTTCATGTAGGTTGAATTGATATTTGTACCAAGCTGAGTTCTTGGAGGGTATTTTGACTCTATTTTGACTCAAATAAATTTTCTTTAAAATATGTAACATGCCCAAATGGGTCTTCAATACATGACAATGACTCAATTGAATTTATGAAAAACATAAAAGCACTCAATGGGTGCTTGACCTAAAAATAAATTCTCTTGAGCATGAAACCAATATCTCAAGAATAACAATAATAAATTTATTTTTCTCTTTTCATTAAATACATAAAATCATGAATACATATGTCATTATGAAGACTGAACCTAGTTACATATTTCAAGAGGCCATGAATGAAGTTCAACTAGGTGGCTAAGTTGCTCAAGGATGAGAAACACTTTCAGTAGGGGCTATGATGGGCCTCCTAAATAGGTACAATTCAAGGTCGATCTGACCATCCTTTGGCACATTTTAGCCTCTCTTTTTTCATTTTATAATATCTTTTTCAAGCTATAATGTGTTCTTACAAAGGTTAGGAGATATACTCTATTTATTGTGGCCTAATGCATTAAATGTGCATGACATTGAAGATTTATTGTGCATAACACATTGGAGACTAGTTGGAGAAGATCTAGGAGGATTTTTCCTTGCTTCATACCCATCAACAACTCGGTTGGCTCGTGAGAAATTACCACCCCTTAGTGGCTGCGAGTACACCAAGAGACCAAATCCACCTATTTAGAAGTTTTGGATGGAAGTAGCCCTCCCTTCAAGGAGAGTTCCCCTCACTCACTTTTTGTATAAATAAGATACCCTAGTAGCTCCGTAGGGATTTTAATTCTAGAGGAAAGTTAGTGACTATTAGAGAACAATACTTCTGCTTATTATTTCCATATTTATGTTACATGTTTGAAAAGTTTTTGAGTTTAATGAAAAGCAAATTTTTTTATCCAACCTGAGCTTGCTTCAAGGGAATTGAATCTCCTTGGGTCAGGGCCCAACCTAAGTGCTCAAGTCCCTACCTTTTTCCATTTATTTATGTATTTCTTTTTCATGCACTTAGTCTAGTTGTGATTTTCTACAAAACTAGTTTATAAGAAAAGCATTGTGTTTGCAGGTTAATAGCCAACATTTATTTGGAAGCTTGTTTTTTTAGCATGTGTTTAAAAGCACCAAAAATAAAATTTTTTATGTAACAAGTATATTTTGTTCCAAATTCATCTCATCCTTTCACTGTCATTTTGTTTTTTGCAATTAGTGGTTTGATAATCATTTAATCACCTTGTTTTCATCAGTTAAACATGTACTTTGTGTGCAGATGGAATGTATTGGTTCATAGAGTAGAATATAATCATTTTATATGCATGATAATCACCTTCAACATCCCTTCTTCCATTACTCCTCATTTCTGCAAATTGTCTGCATGCTGGAAATTTCCTCACCGAGCTACATGAGATTTCTAGTTTTGTTCCTCCCTTGCACAAGTTAGTCTATTGAGTAGATTTGGGCCTAGTGAGGTCTCCTGCACCCTTCCATAGCTCCCCAACACTTTCCTCCATCCTCAAACCACTCATAGGTCCATAATATTTCTCTCATATGCTTTCCTATAACAAAACAGAGCATTCTGTAGCATTACACAAATTTCTTCAGAATGCATCAAGAATTTCCTCCAAAGCTTTCCTTTCGTTTCTCATCACTTCAAAATGTCCTTTAAGCCTTGAATATGAACTTGAGAAGACCAAAGACCCTCTATATATTTTACTTTTATAATTGTAGCTTCAATCCTACAACTAGGGTATATTGTTTATGTTGTGTTAGATATGATGGAAGTGATTTACCTTTAGCACTCTTGAGCATTTGATTGTCTTTTTGCAAGTAGAATAGAATTTACTTTCTCCGCAATATAATAGGTTTGTTTCATAAAAACAATATCAGAGTTACTTTCTGGAATTTACTTCCATGCAAATAAATTAGGATTAATTTTCTATCATTTACTTTCTACAAGACAGATTAGGGTATATTTATCGCATTTAATTTCATGCAAATAAATTAGGGTTTCTTCCATGCAGCATAATAATTTATGTTTCATTCACCTCTTTGATTTCATAGATAAGCTAAGTAGTTTTACTTTTACTATATTTTCCAAAGAGGTCTCTATGTGTCTTGATTCAATTCATTGCTTCATATTAGCTTAAGTAGAAGCTCGCTTGTTATGCATATAGCACTGGCACCGCTTAAGTTTGTATGAACTCTGGATTGATAATTAAATTTGGTAGCCCTGGGAGTTGCAACATCTTGTTGTAATATCAGCGCTCATTAGTTGTCCAGCCAGAAATTCCATTCACAGGACTGTACATTGTCTAACATGCATATTATATCCATATATTATCATATCCACAACAATATAATATGAGTTGTGAAACCAGAAGTGGTTGGTTGCATCAAGTTATTTGGACATCAGGAATTTCAGTTCATAATAGAAATTTTGATCTTGTTATTGAAGAATTTCTATAAAGTACAAATTCAGTCTACAATTGTGTTGCAAATGATAAAATATAGAAATTGAAAGACATTTTAGATGCAGAGAGAATCAAACCAAACCAAATCTATTGTGATGATTTATCTGCTCCTTTCCTTCACAACATCCTGTAATATATGCAATGCTCGAAGTACGCCATCGAAGCTTTAGTACATACCCTCTTAATATTTTTAAATAATATTATTTATATTGTTAAATAATTTAAATTTGAAGTATTATCGTGAAATTTTGATTTAATCGATAAAAACATAGACAAATTGTATGGATTACTGATATCATACATCTATAAAACTTAAACTATTAATGGGACAAGTACTCATAAATAGTACTTATAAATATACCAGCCTAGATCCATCTTAACTCTTGAACTACCTAGCATTGACAAGGATCAAATCTCTTGAGATACAAACCTCTTTTAGATTGAAGAGATTTAATCCCTCTCGGCGCTTGGTAGGTCGTGAGTTAAGATGGATCTAGGTTGATTTAGATGTAATTATAAAAATGTTGCACTATACAATAATAATATATTCTAAAAACCTCGTATAAAAAAACAAGATTACCATTATGGTAAAGAATAAAAACTTTATTGCTTTTTGTATTAAAGGAAATCCCTTTTCATAGTAACACTATTTTTCATGTAGAAAGCAATTTATATTATCACCAAATGAACAACTAAACACTAATATCACTCTCGGGGAAGTAGAGCTTTTGGAATCACTCAAATCAGTCATGATATTTATTATTGAGATAAGATAAGATAAGATAAGTACATTAATATCCAATATATGATTAAAAATACGTTAATAAGCCTAAAAGAGTACATTAAAGAAAAACTACAAACATCTACAAAATCAACAACTATTAAAAGTAAGAAAGCAATTAGCTACTAAAACACTTGGGTAGAGTTAATGGAAGTTACAAAATAAAATATAAGAAATAGGATATAAGTAAGTTTCCAAAGGTTAAGAACACACACAATAAATCTAAAGGGGGCAATATCAAAAGTTTCTAACATGAGTGGTTAATCTTGAAGGTGAAGACCAAGGGGTTAGTTTTATCACCATGATCATGGATAACAATGAACTTGTTGATGCACACAACCTTATATGGTGAACCTTAATCAATAAACACAACCTTATATAAAATAAGGGAACCTTCACTATATTTAGTGATTTGTTGTCTTGTTTATTACAACTTGTGTATTATCTTTTAATGTATTGTATAGCAATGTTTTGCTTATTTATGTTTGTGTGTTATTAAGCCTACATTATTAATTATTAGTAGAAATTATTATGCCTCTCCAGCCTAGTTTGGAAGAGATGTTTTAATGTCTTGTTCTGTTAAACATTTTAACTTGGTCAAATTACAATAAAAAATAAAATAAATTAAAATTAAAAAATAAAAAGAAAAATAATTATTATTATAATTATCAATAAAACATTTTGAATGAGTTAAATTACATAAAAATAAAAATAACCATATATATATATATATATATATATATATATATATATATATATATATATATATATAGTTGCCTCTTTGGAGGTTTGAGCATGATATTCAATTGATCAGAATCTAAGTGAGCTAGCTGATTTATACATTTGCAACATAAAATAAACAAAATTAGTCAAAATATGTCTTATTTGAGAGCAATATTATGACTTTAATTTAAAGAGAATTGCTCCATTTAGTAATGTAATCAAAATAAGTTTGAACAAAATTTAATATACTTATGTGAATTTCGATTTCATTTTTTTTTCTATCTTATTTAGAGATTTTAATCAAATGGTATCTAATTAGATATAATCAATAAAACAATGCATTATTTGAAGAAAATTGTATAAATTAAAGGGTAAGTCTCTATTCAATAATCATAACCAAAATGTGATTTGCTATGATTTAATTTACCTAGATTTCATTGTTTTGTTTAATCTTATTTAGGGATCCATTGATTATTTTGTTTAATCTTATTTAAGCAGCTTACATGGATGCAGGACAATAACAATATGATGCAATGTTGATTGATATTTATGTGAAGGCGAGGTTAAGAGAGAAGAAAGTTGTTAGAAGGGAAAAAACAATGGGCATACTTTCCATGTCTCCCCGATCGCCAAATGTGCACGATGTGATTGAAGTAGTTACTCCTTGAGAGACAGATTGAGATTACTGCCTCGTATTCTCACAGATTGAGATTATGGCCTAGAATTCTAAAAGATAGATTGAGCTCCAATGGATTTGAGGAGCATCAGTTTTAAATTTATGTGATTTTAATGTTTTAAGGGTGGAGGTGAAAACTAAAAAGAGGATAATCATTAATCAATATTTTTTAAGTTTAGTTTGAAATTGGTTATATATATATATATATATATATATATATATATATATATATATATATATTATAGTAAATATTTATTAATATTTTTTTGTTTTAATTTAAGTAACAATAAATGATAACAAATTTATGATCTTGGTTTTGAACTTGAGCATGCAAGGCATCGAGCTTTGAATAATCACGTGGGTTCTCTCTATTTTTTATTTATTTTTAAATGAAGTATATACTTTTAGTTTAGTCTTATGTGTTATTGAGGTTTTGGTCATTCAAGTTTATTTTCAAAGAATTATATGAAAGTGTGAAGTCTTATAATTTTATTTGTTTATTTATTTTTTAATTTTAACTTCAAAGTATTGTTAGAAAACTTTTTTATAAAAATTCATCCTTAAATATAATGAATATTCACTTCATTGTACATACATTTGTATTCTTCATTTTAGTGGCTTTGACTTTAATTATTAATTTCACAAAGAATATTTATTTTTCATTAAAGTAGATAGACCTAGTATACATGAAGATTTATTTTCAATAAAGTAGATGAAAAATTATAAAACAAAACTTTATGTTGACACCTAATCCTAAGGGATTGGGCAAAATTGTACATAAGTGTAAAATAGGAAATAAGGAAGTCTAAGAGACATTGAGAAATGAATCCCAATAGTCTCACCTCCATATATATATTCATAAGCACTCTCAATCAATACACACGATTTACTCTGTGGAGTTACCTCCTAACATGACATGGTATCAGAGCTAGCTCTATTTTTGGCTTCCCTGCCCTTGTAACTCCCTCCATTCTACAAAACTGTCTCTACTCATTTTGCAGAATGTCACTTATGTCTCTGACCTTTTTTTTTGCAGATTGTCCCTTTGCGCTCTCCCAACATACCTCAGGCTACCTCTTACAGAAATAAGCCTCTCGGCCTCCTTAGTGGACTCCTCTTCCTACATAGTTCGACTCCTCTTCCCGTGGCACGGTGCTCCCTCCATAAAGTGGTTGAGACCTACTCCTGCGCATTGGCCTTCTTACATCGTCGGCCTACGCACTTCGCACCACCACATCTCGACTCCCACTACCCTCTCAGCTCCCACTACCCGCTAGCTCCCACTGCCTCTCGGCTCCCACAACAACGCTCCTCCCTCCTCCCTCCCTCCGCAACGCTCCTCCCTTCGATCTCCTCCCTCCTCCTTGCTCCCTGATCCCCGCTCCCTCCTCCCTCCCTCCGCCCGTCCCTCTCTCCGTCTTTGCCTCCCACAGCTTCACCCTCCCCAGTTTGACCTCCCCTAGATAACACCTCTGCAATATATATATATATATATATATATATATATATATATATATATATATATATATATTACAAAAAAATCAACACCAGAATTGAGTTCTTTTTGCAGCAGACTACATTTTTTTACACCAGAATTGAGTTTTGTTTGCAGCAGACTACATTTTTTTATAGTACATATTTACAATGCATTCACTCATATCTATTGTGGGAGTAGTTCTCTCTAGCATGGATAACTATCCTGAGTGGTCTCAGAAAATCAAATAAACTCTCATTTTTAATGAGTTGTGGAGAGAAATGTGTGAAGGAGAGGGAGATAATGCACCTACAAAGCCCACCTCAGACAAGGAGATTGCCATTTGGGAAAACAACAATTGCAAGGCCTATGCCTTGATTACAACTTCTGTAAATGAAGAGGTGAGTCACCATATTAAACCATATTCAAATGCCCATGAAGCCTTGATAAAATTAAAAGAACTCTATGACTCACATTCAAAAATTAAATTTGTTCAATTAATGATTAAGTTATTCAGATTTGAATTGAAAAATGATGACCCTCTTGCTTTAGCATCAGAGGTAAGATATATCATGCATGACATTAAAAATATTGGTGTAGATATTGACATACCTCTCATAGCTTATGTTAAGGCATTGTATCCCACTTACTCACACTACTTTGAGTCATTGCAAGAAAGTGGAAACCTCAAGGAGATCACCTTTGACTCCCTAGAGAAAAAGTTTACAGAAAGAAAGAAGGCTTTTGGAAAGAAGACAACCCATCTTTCTTCTGAAGAAGTTATATGTTTCGTGCATAGAGAGAAGAATCATGCTCAATATTCTTCCAGAGGAAGAGGTGGCTGAAGAGGATGAGGAATAAGAAATTTCAGAGGAAGGGGGGGCTGACAAGCTCAAAGTGAAAAATCTAATCTTCATTGCATATATTGCAATAGAGATTGGCATGATGCATCTACATGTAAAATTCCTTGGGACAAAATTGAGCAGGAAAGAAATCAATAAAAATGTAAAACTCGTGATAGAGACAAAGTTAAAGCACCGGAATCCACTCATTATATTGTATCGCATTGTAACATTGGAGTAACTGAAGAATTGTTTAATGCTTCACTTACTTCTTGGAGAAATGATTGGTTGCTAGATTCAGGAGCGATGTGTCACTTGACTTTTATAAAATATTTTTTTGAATAATTTACTGACAAGGTTGATGGAGCAGTATACTTTGCAGACAAATCTAAACTCAAGCCATCAGGTCTTGGCACAATCAACCTTAAGTTTTTGGGTCTTCCAGACCATATTCTACATGAGGTTCTATACCTCCTTGATTTGAGGAGAAACTTGTTGTCCTTGGTCCACATCCGCCATCAAGGACACTCTATTCACATGTTTTATGGAAAGTTTGAGGTCATAAAATCATCAGATCGCTCACTTGTCATGAAAGTAATAGAACAAGGAAGACTCCTAAAGCTACAAGGTACCTTTGCTCATGCACACAAATTTGCATTTAGTTCTCACTATGATGAAGGTGCATTCCTATCAAGTATTTTATGGCATGCTATATTTGGACACTTAAACTATGACATCCTTCGATTGTTGAAGAAAAATGGTGTTACTGGATTTCCTACAATTCCTAGGAAACTTAAGCAATGTGATGCTTGTATTCTAGGAAAGAAAAACAAACAGTCCTTTCATAATTCAAATTCCAGAGCACATAGAAAAATTGAGCTTATTCATTAAGATTTATGTGGCCCCATGCCTATCACTTCTGCAAATGGAAATAAATATATGATGACATTTATTGATGATTACACCAGAATGTGTTGGGTTTACTTATTGAAGAACAAATATGATGCTTTTCAAACATTCAATAATTTTCATGCATGGATTGAAAATGATGCACAAACTCATATTGGCTCTTTACGCGATTACAACAGAAAAGAATACACTTCAAACAAATTTGAAAACTATCTTCGCCAACATGGGATCAAACATCAAACGACTGTGCCCTATAACCCCCAATAGAACAATATAGCTGAAATAATGAACATGAAAATTCTAAATATGGTTCGCTCCATGATGTTTTCCAAGACTAGCAATGTTGTTGAGTGGCAACTTGATCGCTTGGATAGATTCACACATGCAAAGTAATTTCGAGAATTTGATAATCAGATTCCACATCTCGAAGGGGGGATTCCTATACTAAATCAATCTATGGAATCTTCTTTCAAAGAACTCTCTCCCCCACATGAAGAATGGACTACATGTTAGAGTTAGTCCGGTCATCCCTCCGTCAGAGATCATTTCTCTTTTTGCATTTCATTTTTAGGTGTCTCGCTCGATTCACTTCGTTGCATTCCGCTAGGGGCATGCCACAATCTGACGGAAGGGTCTCTTCACTTTTTCCCCTCATGCCTTGTACCTGCTGGTCTAATTCAGTTCATCAAAACCATTTTCAAGTCATTTACAGTCATGATTGGTCTCTTACTTGCCAAAGAGTCATTTTAGGGTTTCTAGGTCATATTAGGTCTAGGGTTTTGTCAATTTAGTCTTCAAAATGTCCAATAACAGTCAGCAGGCGCATGAGGGAGGTTTGACATTAGTTTTCATAGCAAATCATTTCATCATCATATGCTTGATCATGATTTCGAAGAAATATAGTGTAGTTCATCTTTATGCAAACCCAATGTAATTTTCAAATTTCTTCATATGTAAATAACTTCAAAGGCAGCCCTGTCACCTTACCATCTTCAGTAGTTCCAACAATCCTGCAACAGATTGACAAAAAAATTCATCATTTAGCCAAAAAAAAATCACAGTGGAAGCAAAAAGGAGCCAAAGCAGAGCTTGAAAAGGAAGTGCCAATGGAAACATTATAAAAGTGAGTTTTTATGAGTGGAAATTCAAATTATTTTGTACATATATAATTATAATGTTTCAATACTCCATATGCACACCAAAGACATCAGCAAAAGCCAAGACACATCAAGGAAGTGAAAAAAATGAGTTTTGAAGCCAAATTGTGTGTTGGATCAGCGCGCAGCGCATTGGAGGACGCGTGACGCGTAGAGAAAAAAATTTCAGTGTAAAATTACACTGGCGCAACGCATTGGAGGACGCGCGGCACGTTGGGTTGGCGCGCGGCGCGTAGAGCTGAAACTCAAATTTTTTCCATTGCTTCCAGATTTTTGTATTGGTTTCGTCAATTTTGCTCCGAGTAAGTTTGACTCACCTTGCAATTGCCCTTAAACTTGTGAATGGTGTGGGTATATGATGGATTATAAGAGAGTGAATGTCAAAGACTTAAACCCTCTCATTTTGTAAAAAAATTCTCCCTTAGGGTTTGAAGTTTGAGTGTTGAAGTTTGATTTTTGTGTCAAATAGTTCAAAAACCATTCCTCATCTGTGACTATGTTCCACTTCGTTGTAATATCATCATTATACCATCCCTACCCTATTCCCTAATCAAACCACTCATATCACTTATTCCTATTTGTCTCTATTATCCCTCAAATGCTTTCATGCCCTATCATTATTTTTTTCCTTATATCGCTTATAAAATTCCCTAAATCCCAAACATTCAAGTAGCTGCCCTATTGTCTCTACATTGTCAAAACAACGATTTTAAAGGGGCAAAATTTCACTTGACCAACTCCACAGTCCACTTTTCCCACTGTCCCTTTTTCTCACAATCCCTCATTCCCCTTTGGCACGCATTTGGCGATTGGAGACAAAGACACCAAGGTCTCATTTCTCATTTTCAACAAGCTGAACATACACATTGCAACACCATGACTGACAACGACACATCATACAACCGAGACAATGTTTTCACCACAGGAATTGCATGCACCAGGAGGGCACTGAAACGTCGTGAAACGCATGATCCACTCCGAATCTTGGCCGAAGCTTCCTTGGCTGAGCATGAGGCATGATAGGGGATCTTCGCTTTGAATTTCAGCAAATTTGGAGAATTTTTTGTCATTTTTGAAAATTTTGGTCACAAAACAGGTTTTTTCGCCCAACGCGTAGCGCGTCCCGACGCGCGCTTATGATTGGGACACTTGCTGGAGGAAAACTTTGTATTTTTGGATTTTTCATGGTAAGTTATGCATGCTCAGAAATGGCTGAAGCATTTCATCAAGTTTTGGATGATCAAAAGGGCCAAAAACACCATGAAAATCACCTTTCTGCCACCTTTTGCACCAGCAGGAAGTACTTTTGGGAGAATGAAGTTTTGGAGGGGAAAATGAGCTCCAAATTGAAAAATTCCACTTGGGTTGGATAGCAGACATCCAGGGCTTTCCAACAAGATATCATGAGCTTTATTTTGACTCTGGGAAGTGCTCCAAAAGCAGGTCCAAAGGCGCACAACGCATAGAGCTTTGGCGCGCGGTGCATAGAGGAAATTAGCCTATTTTTCACCTTCCAGCTCAGAAATTCGGCCAGTTTGGACTAGTTTCACCTCTTGATGTAATTTTTGACCCAGATTGATGTAATTTGATAAAAATGATGTAATTTTGGCATGTATTTACTTGTTCTAGATGATTCACTCACAAAAAATTGAAAATCAAGTGAATGAATCAGTTTCCTTCCTTTTAGAGGCAAGTTGTTTGGCTGCCTAGATTTTAGCTCTTTGTTTAGAATTCGTTCAAACTACTCCTAGAAGCATGAGCTCGACCCCTAGAGGCATGGGAAGGGGTTAGACTTGTATATTTATTGTATTTTCTGAGACGCTTTCAAGGTTGGACTGGTTGGACTCTTGGGAAAAGTTTGGCACACTATTGTACATATTTTCTGCATTTTGGCTAAGGAAAGATCAGAGGTTTTGCAGCACCTGTTGGGATTCTTGTGGCTTTCAGTTTTGATGGTGTGTTATCTCAGTTATTTGTAAGTTCTTTAATGTTTAATGTATGCCATTCCCTTCTTTTTCTTCTGAAACTAAATGAATGAGTAAATGAGGTAGAATCCATTGATTCCAGTGCTCTGCCTTTGAATTTGTTTAGTTTTATATGTTTTCGCCAGTTTGGAGAGGATCCCTATTCTCCCTTGCCCTCTTCAGATCCTTTTCATTCTGATCCATCCATACACATAATAAAAAAGCATCAAGACTACTGCCTACCTTGCCCCAATTCGAATTCTGCAAAGATCTGGCCTCATCCCCGAGCCCAAAATTGTTTTTCCCATTTTTCCAACAAAAACCCAAAAAATTTAAATCAAGCCTTCCTATCTATTTACTAGCCTAAGATCAGTATCCATTATAAGTCATCTCAGCCCCTTTTGAAGACCTTTTTCCGAGATAGACCTGGAGAGAGCCCTCTCCTGTCCTTGTAGGGCTAACTACGAGGCTGAGCGTGGTTTGATGTTGCCTTGAGTTTTGCCTTATTTCAGCCTAAGGTAGATTCGAGCGCTAACACTACAGATGACACCTTGAATGATGTGATTGAAAAAATTGAGAGACTGAATCTTGATTCAATCTCAACTTATCCAAATGAGCAGCCTAGGCCATATTAGAAAGGTCCCCCAAAATGGCTGACAAAGACACTGGGAAATGTTTGTCCCGATGAGGTTGGAAATACAGGAACAAGAAGTTCCACCAAGAAAAATGGAGGTGATGTAGATGATTATGATTCACCTGTTGATCATTGGATGTTTCTTATAATTGTGAATTGAATTTGTCTTCAGTGTTGAACTGACTTCCTTCAAAGAAGTCGCTTCTCATGATGAATGGAATGAAGCGATGAAAAAAGAGTATGATGCCTTGATAGAGAATGGCACTTGGAAGCTGGTTGATCCTCCATTAGGAACTAAACCAATTGGCTGCAAGTGGGTCTACAAGAACAAGTACAAAGCGAATGGTTCACTTGACAAGCACAAATATAGGTTTGTGGCAAAAGATTTTGCATAGAAAGAAGGGGTCGATTATGACGAAACTTTTTCCCCTATAAAAAAATGGGCTACCATTCAGACACTCTTTGCCTTAGTAGCTCCGAACGGTTGGAAATTCCATCAGATGGATGTAAAAACTTACTTTTTGAATGGAGATCTAAAGGAGAAGGTTTTTATGTCCCAACAAGAAGGATTTGTTGTGAAGGGCCAAGAACACAAAGTATGAAAGCTTATAAAATCCTTGTATGGCCTCAAGCAAGCACCATGAGCCATGTATGATAAATTAACTTAGCATCTTTTGAAATTTAACTTCAACATTTTAATCTTGATGATGCAAATTTTTTTGTCAAGAAAGTTCGAAAAACAATTGTATATATTGTGGTGTATGTAGATGATCTTTTGATGACAGGGAACAATGAGAGTTATATTGCATCCTAAATAAAGAATTGAAGAAAGGTTTTGAAATGACTGATTTGGGTTATGTTCACTGCTATCTTGGTATTGAAGTAATCCAACATCCTAAATTTATATTCCTTTATCGGAAGAAGTACATTGGAGATCTATTGAAAGAGTTTGGCATGGTTGAATGCAATCCTTTGACCACTCCAATGGAACAAAACTTGAAGCTCACATCCATTGAAGGGAAAGAATTTGAGGATGCAATGAAGTATAGAAAACTTCTAGGAAGTCTCATCTACCTGACTAATACCAGACCATACATCTCATTTGTTGTTGGAATCCTCTCTAGGTTTATGAAAAACCTTGTGAAGGACATTGGTTTGCTTCAAAAAGAGTTCTAAAGTACTTGAAAGGGACTCGAGACTTTGGACTCAAATATACACAGGTGGGTGACTTCAGCTTGATTGGATACTCTGATTCAGACTTTGATGGAGACAAAGAAACTGGGGTATCTACTTCAAGTTATCATATGAGTTTTAGATCAGGACATGTCTCTTGGAGATCACGCAAAGAGTGAGTTCCACCAAATTCCACAATTGAGGTAGAATATGTGGTAGCAGCTGAAGCGATAAAGGAAATTGTGTGGCTCAGGAAAATCCTAAAATATTTGCAGATGAAACAAATGCATTCAAATCCACTCATGATCGACAACACTTTTGCAATAAAGTTGGCCAAGAACCCAAATTTCCATGATCGAACAAAGCACATCAATACAAAATATCATTTGAGTGTGAGGCCAAAACAATCCATCTACGTCATTGTTCCAAAAATGAATAGACTGCAGACATATTCACCAAAGCGCTAGGGAAAGAAAAGTTTGAAAATTTCAGAATGATGCTTGGACTCACCAACATCCCTTCAGATTAAGGGGGGGAATGTTGACACCTAATCCTAAGGGATTGGGAGAAATTATACATTAGTGTAAAGTAGGAAATAAGGAAGTCTAAGAGACATTGGGAAATGAATCCCAAGAGTCTCAACTCCATGCATATATTCATAAGCACCCTCAATCAATACACACGATTTATTCTGTGGAGTTACCTCCTCGCCTGGCACTTTACTTATTACTAAAGTTTTAAATATTAAGATTTATTTTCTCAATATTATATTATTGTGACTTTCAAGCATTAAAACTGTTTTTTCAAATATTATATTGTAATGAATTTTATAAACCAATGTAGATCCATCTAAACTATGAATGTATCAAGCTCCGAGATGGATCAAATCTCGAGAGGTGCAAAGCTCTTATTTGAGTGCAAAACTTGAGCAAAGGTTTGCACCTCGAGAGACTTGATCCCTCACTTTTCTTGATAGATGTGAAGTTTAGATAGATATACGTAGATTTAATTATCATTTAAGATATTAATTATTCTAACTCTAAAATATTTTTAAAATATGATATTTATTCATTATCAACAATATATATATATATATATACCTTAATCACCACAATTTTATCTTAATTTCACAAAATAAAAAATACTTTTGTACATCGACTTAAAACTTGTATTACATATACAACGTCAAAAACTTACTACCATGCATTTCATAAACCAACCATTAACATATCGCTAATATAAATATGAGATAACAATATCATAATAGAGGACATAGTAGAAAGAGAAAGCAAGGATGACCTGTAACTTCATCCTTATTTTTCTAAGTTATGGAGTTAAAAGACATTATACCT
The DNA here is from genome assembly GCA_034641835.2 of Pinus albicaulis. Lineage (NCBI taxonomy): Eukaryota > Viridiplantae > Streptophyta > Pinopsida > Pinales > Pinaceae > Pinus > Pinus albicaulis. Next base: position 30,087,633 of record MU968411.1, on the reverse strand, counting down.
TATTATTATGTCATTGTTTGTAGTGACATCTATGATCAGTTCTAAGCTATTAGTTTGTCTGTATTTTTGAAAATTTTCAATTTTATATAGTTAACATTAGGCTTTTCATTCAAATTTTTGGGTGACGTCAACCCATCGCCGCATCCATGACTTCGAATTTCGAGGGTGGACATCATCTTGCCATGCAAGACAGACCGAGTTGATCGAATAGTACAGAGTATGTACAAGAGAGGGTGATTCTTCATACAACTGGGAGTTAACTTGGGCTTCTTTGAGCTCTGGTGGTGTAAATTTGGTTTTCAGAGTGTTGGTGGACAATTTACTATGGTTAATGGATTATTGATAAGCACGTTTAGTTGTGTTCCGTGTCAAATATTTTATTGGTGTTGTGCACTCATTGAGGCTGGAATTCCTATTTTTTTCCTGTGTTTTCTTTGCAGCATAATTCCTCATTCTTAGTCTCTTGTTGTTTCCAAGTGAAGTACTAAAATTTTTGTTGCATTTACTTCACCGGATGCAAGCAGTAAAATTTTTGTGTGGAACCCTAAAGGTGTTTGGTTATATGGTTGGACACAGGATTTACGATCTCCTCAATGACTATCTGACAGGTAAATGTATGAACATTGATTTTTGGTTTAATCGTAATGGTGCATAATTTGGATTTTTAATGGTTCATTGTTTCACAGAATTTGTAGGTTAGGCTTTAAAATTTAGAGAACAACAATTTTTCGGGTAAGTGGATTGCTGGATTCTACCAACAGAAACCTGGTGATTTTTAAGGATCTCCCTGCAAGAAAAATCTGGTTTAATGCATAATTTTATTTCTTAAGAAAAGTGTTAAATAAATTGTGGGGTTGAGTTTCGAAGGTTTGAATGCAATGATGTAGGAATAAACCAGTAGTGATTGAACGTAACTAAGTTGGAAGTCAGCCCATATTTGCATTTGCGCAATTCCTATTAGAAAGGTGTCGACCCCGATTCCATATGGTCTACTTTTAAATAGTCTGCGAACCCCGATTCCATGTTTTTTTGTAGGGGTTATGATGAATTTTTCCAGGAATTTACTCTAAAAGTTGCAAAGTCGTGGGTATAGGGACTTTTGCATTTTCAGAAGGCTTGTGAGCAAGGTGTCAACTTTGACTCCATATCGTGGTGTTCTATATATTCGGGGGGTCAAAGTTCTATTGACATAAAAATATAGCTCCGGAAGAAAATAAATCTAAGCTCAGTCGGGCATGACGCATAAACACAAGGATGTGTTAATTATTAAGTTTCTAAAATTTGTGATGTTGGAAGTTGACGCATGTTTCTGTTTTACCAGACTCATGAACAAGGTCTCAATGCTGACTCCATATCGTGGTCTTTTAAATAGTCAGGGAGTCAAATTTATATTGGCATAAATATCTAGCTGGAGAAAAAAATAATGTCTACCTCAGTCGGGCCTGATTCATAGATGCTGCATTTGAAACTTACAAAATTTGTGATGTCGAAAGTTAACCGATCTTTCAATTTCCAAAAGGCCCTTGAATATTAAAAATACGAAAATATAAATAAACAAGCCATGTTAGATCGTTAAATTTGCAGTTCAGAGTTTCATCCTGCGTATGCGAGTTTTCTCATGGTTTTTGCATTTACTCCATTTTCATAGGACACAATGATGTTATTAATTTGTTTTTCAAAACACTAAATTTATTGGAATAAAATTTATAGTTTAACTGATGGGAAATTACAGTCTCATATAATTACTAACTAAAAAAAAAAAACATAAAATAATTGACGCCAAAATTCGAATTTCAACGATATTGGAGAACTTTTGAGACCAATGCTACAAGTATTTTGAGTTTGCAACGGTGGGATTTTCTAATGTATGTTCTTCCTCAATTTTGTGCATATACAAACATGCTTGAGCCACGGTTATAAGACTATGTTTAAAAAATATCAAATTAAGAATAAGGGCATCCCTCTCCATGTTAGTTTTTTGGGTTTCTTTGGAGTTGGTCAAAACCCATAGTCGAGGTCGAGCACGACTTCCTGGTCAGGAAGTCGACGTGTCTATGGAGAATAATCATATGGAAAAGGCCGACCTCCGACCCATATTGGCAAAGGTTGAGCTTTGAGTGATCTTGAAGTTGCAATTGTCGTGTAAGTTAGTTATTTTGGAATTTTGTAATTTATGAACCATATTCACATTATTTTTTTGTTTAAACGAGGGATAACGGGTTACTATCTTTTAAAAATTTTAATACTAATTTGTTTTAATGTGTACGTATTTTTTGGATTTTTTATTTAGATAGAAAGAATAATAATCTTTTTGTAAATTTGCTTTAAATAAATTGATCTTATAAAAATAATTTATTGAATTTTTTTATTGATAAAAAATAAATCATTTTAAATTAAATTTATTAAATAATATGTTATATGAATTTTTTTTTATAAATTATAAACATGTGAGCTATACACATATGTTTCTTTTGTGGCCCTTCCTAGAAGCAAGTCGGAGGTCAGGCTGGCTATGAGGTCAGAGGTGGCCTTTGTAAACATGCACAACTATGCATACACATTTCTTTTGTGGCCCCTACTGAAAGCAAGTCGAAGGTCGGCTCCCACTATGAGGTCGGAGTTCAGCATTGTCCTTTGAATGGTTTCTCTAGACACTCCCGACTACTGACACTCCCTAACCAATTCGGCTCCAGCTACAATACTTCATGCGAGTTGGTGCGAGGTCAGACAAATTCAACAGAGGTTGTGATATCCATTTGATTTAAATATTATTTTAATCAAAATTATTCATGTAAGCATTAATGTTGATATTAACTGAGATTAAAGTACTTTGTTGGTAATTTAGTTTTTTTATTCAATATAAATTGAAAATATAAATTTTTGTGTTTTGTTTCCTAGAATCCAGGTTGACTGCTATTATTATTATTATTTCTTGTAAATGACTTAAATGAGGTATATGATGAGGTTTATCATCAGTTGATATGTTATAAATTAAAACTTAAATTTCTAGTAAAATTAGTTGTTATTATACATTCATTGTGTGACACTTAGCGAAAAAAAATATGTTAATGTAAATTTAAGTTTTTTATAAATATAAATAAGCAAATAGTTAGCAAGTTGGAGCTCGGACCCCAATATGAGGTTGGAGGTCAACATTCTAGTTTGAATGGTCTCTCTAGACACTCCCGACTGCTGACACTCCCCGACCAATTCGGTTTCAGCTACAATACTTCACACAAGCTGGTGCAAGGTTAGAAAAATTCTACGGAGGTTGTGATATTCGTTTGATTTAAATATTGTTTTAATAAAAATTATTCATGTATACATTAATGTTGATATTATGTGAGATTAAAATACTATGTTAGTTATTTAGTTTTTTTATTCAACATAAATTGAAAATATAATTTGTTCGCATTTTGTTTCCTAGAATCCAGGTTCACTGCTATTATTATTGTTATTTCTTATAAACGACTTAAATGAGGCATATGATCTGGTCTATCATTAGTTGATATGCTATAAATTAAAACTTAAATATCTAGTAAAATTAGTTGTTATTATACATTCACTGCATGACATTTAGCGAAAAAAAAATGTTAAAGTAATTTTTATTATTATTATTATTAAATATTAATAAACAAGCAAAAAGTGTTTATAATAATATATATTATTTATTGTGGATTAATTTGAATTATTAGTATTTAAAAAAAAAAAAATTATCATATTTACATTATCTTTTTCTTTAAATAAGGGATAGTGGGTTCACATCTTTTAAACATTTTATCTTATAAGAATAATTTGTTCAATGCCCCAAAGTATAGCTCAGTTGGTCGATTTCCTCTTGAGAAGTACTTCACTAGTTGGGAGGTCACGGGGTCAAATCTCCTCAATTCCCTTTGGGTTAGGCCTTGCTTCTTGTGCCGGTGGGTAGATCCCTTTGGCTTGCTATTCTTGGATTCTCACGTGGATGTAGCGGGCACCCAATGTTCGTGAACCACCTCTAAAAAAAAAACAACTATACATATATGTTTCTTTTGTGGGCCCTGCTAGAAGCAAGTCATAGGTCAGTGTTGTCTTTTGAACGGTACAGTCAGAGGTCGGAGTTGTCTTTTGAACAGTACTATGACACTCTGCGACAAATTCAAATCATTGTAAACACACCCGACTATATGCCCATATTTTTTTTATGGTCCCTACTAAAAGCAAGTCGGAAGTCGGGCCCCACTATGAGGTCGAAAGTCGGCCTTGTCGTTTGAATGGTCTATTTAGACACTCCTGAATATTGACAATCCCTAACGAAATCAACTCCAGCTACATACTGCATGCGAGTTGGTACAAGCCGAGGTTGTGATATGCCTTATATTTAAATATTATTTTAATCAAAATTATTGGCATATAAATTAATGTTAATATTAGGTGAGATTAAAGTGCTTTGTTTTTTTACGATGAAATGAGCAGCAATGGTAAAATTATCTTGCTTCATGGTTTTTATCATTTGTGTTGAGATTTGAGAGTAATGATGTCATTTATTACCTGCAAATTGTAACTTATTCCATCATCCATGTTTTATTTCTCGTCTCATACATATTTAGCATGTAATGTACGCTTTTATTAATATAGATTGAAAATATAATTTTTTCTTTTTGTTTTCTAGAGGCTAGGTTCACTATTATTATTATTATTTTTATAAACCACTTAAATGAGGAATATGATTAGGTCTATCATTAGTTGATATGTTATAAATTAAAATTAAAATACCTAGTAAAATTAGTTGGTATTAGACATTCACTGCCTGACATTTATTGGAGAGAAAAAAAAATAAAAAATCTTAATTTAAATTTATTTATTTTTTATAAATATAAATAGGCAAGTAAATATTTTTTATGTTTGAGTTTTTTTTCCCTTCTCTAAATCAATTTTGTTTTAAATTTGAAAATTATTTATTTAAATTACAATTTTAGACAATGGCTTCTAAAATATTAAGTTTATTTAGATAGTTAAAAGTAATATATATTAAATCTAAGACTTTTGTGGTCCATAATGTAGATGAAAGTCTTTCGGATTAATCACCAAATCCTAATGATGTGATATTAATCCGAAAAACATTCATCTAAAGTTATATATATATATATATATATATATATATATATATATATATATATATATATATATATATATATATATATATATATATATATATATATATATATATATATATATAACCAAATTAGTTAAAAATATATATAAAATAATTAAACTCTTTTATAATTTTTAGCTATTGTATCAATTTATATTGAAAATACAACTTTTTATTATATTTAACTTTTGGTTTATGATACATTTTGTAGGAATTGTCTCTAGTGCGATTTTTTGTACTTTCCATGTCGGAATCGCCGAAAAAATTGAGGTGAAATCTTGATTTGTGTTATTTAAACTGGTTTTTTTACTGTATATGTGGATTCAACACCCTGAAAACCCCCTAAGGCACTTCGATTGTGCAGGGGTTACCCATCAAACATACGATTTCAATAAATTCCAACCAGATTTTAGAGAAATTAGACTGGAAAAATCCACCAGATAAGCTTCCAGAAAGTTGCATTAAAGACAACCCGCATTTTATATGAAGTTATTTTTCACTTTGTTTGTTGATCATGTTCTTTTTTTTTTTCCTAATTATTTTAAATTGTGCCAAGCTACTAAATTGATAAGTTTTATTGATTTTGCTTAAAATTAGAGAGGGACTTGCTTTAAAGTGATGTAAATGTGAATTTAAATTTAAGTTTTATTTCAATTTCAATTTAATTCTATTCATATATTTTGTAAATTATCTATTTGGAATATTATATATATATATATATATATATATATATATATATATATATAAACATTTAAAAAAAAACATATATTAAAATGTGAATAATGTTGTATTCTTTTAATTGTTTACATAATGCTAAAAATTTTTATTATCAAAATTTATTGTTTATATATATATATATATATGAACATTTAAAAAAAAACACATATTAAAATGTGAATAATGTTGTATTCTTTTAATTGTTTACATAATGCTAAAATGTTTTATTATCAAAATTTATTGTTTTTATATGTAAATAAAGATAATATTAAATTATTATATTAAATTGTTTTATATTTACTTATTTTAAATTCCATGGATGTTAAAATTTCTTATTAATTAGTATTCTTAAACGTAGTTGTGATATTGTCTTATTTATATTGAATTTAAGGAGAAAATAAATGTAACTAAACATGAAAATTACATTTATAGTTAATAAATACATTGTCTTGAATTATATATATATATATATATATATATATATATATATATATATATAATTGCACTATTAAATTTTTTTCTTTTATATTAATATTATTATTTTTTAATGGTGTATAGTTAGAAAAAAATTATTGTTTTTATAGTGTTTTTTGTAAATCATGATGCATTGCTTGATATTCAATGAATAGAGATAAAAAAATATGTAATTGATTTAAGCAATAAAAATATAGAGTCATAGATACAAATCACTAGTATAAATTATTCTATCTAGGTATTTTATGTAAATAGTTTATTGTCTTCATAATATTTATAATGGGCCTTTGAAATATATATTTTTAGGATTCGATAAAATGATTGCTATATCAGCTAAGAAATATTCGATTTTGCATGTGCTTTTTATTTTATAGATATGGGATCCTAATAATTAAGATGTTGTAGATATTAGTGCAAGTTTAAATTTGCTCTAAATTTTAAAGTGCTAAATATTTTTATCTAGACGATGCAATATCCAAAACTTAACAAATTTTTCAGGAATTTCAAATGAAATTTATTCTTGTCCATTGATTTGGGGTTAAATTACACGTTATTTATTTATAGGTGGATATATATATATATATATATATATATATATATATATATATATATATATATATATATATATATATATATATATATATATATATATATATATATATATATATATATATATATATATATATATGTATATGGAATAATATTAATGTTTCTATGTATCAATTATGTATTTTTTTTCAAAACCAGTGAAAAGCAATAAAAGACAAATGTGAACTAGAAGGAACTAAAGAACCTTACAACGTTTGTTATTTGCAATTGTGGTGTTTAATAACATTTAATGTCTAAACACTTAAAGACAATTATAAAGTTTTTCAAATACTTTTAGATACTTAGATTTGACATTTTGATTAATTGGCGTTTGGTATGATTCGAAGTACAATGTCTAATTTGTTTACAATTGAACATCTTCGACTAACGAAATTAGTTTTTAGAACACTTTTTCGTGGTATTATTTATTGTAGTTGATACCAAAAAGCCTTTAAAGAGTGGTATTATTTAGATTTATAAATCATTATTTGACTTGATGATTCAGGTGATGTCTACTAGTTTGGGTGGAATTTGTTAAAAAAAAGTGTTATGCAATTGTGAATGATTTTGACTCATGGAATGTGTAGTTGTGCGATTATCAAAATCATTGCAACAATTTATAGAAGAGGAGACTGATAATCAAAAATTGGATTTTGCAAATAAAACAGAGAAGAAGAAAAACGATGATTGATTTAAATGCAATTTCCGTGGCAGGTTGATTAGTTGCAGTTTTAATTGGTGCAAATGTTGTTGTTGTTGCATGCAATATCTTTGTTCAAATCTAGAGAATAGTGGATGACTATCAAAGGCCAACATGCAACAGTTTTTTTTGCGTGATTTAAATGTTAAATTTTTTGATTCACTAGATCTCATGTGAGAAAAAAAATCACAAATTATAATGCTAAAATCAACAAAAATTGCATGCACCTCTAAATCTCATAGTCATTTTTGTTGCGTATGTCTACTTGGAATCTTTATTCCAAGATGGGTGGTTATAGAAGCTTAAATTATTGCATTTATAGTCAATTTCGGTGCAATATATTTTTCTCAAATTGACACATTTACTAAAGTACACGTGCAATTTAATGTAGTTATAGTACTATGATTGCAATTGGGCGATGATTTTTTATTTGTGATTTCTTTAGTCATCTCTCACTAGAATGTTATTTGTTTCTGATGACATAGTGGGTAACGCTTTTAATGGCTAGCAAACAATATGATATAAAGTCACATTACCCATCTTTTGTCATTGTTATTTGCATAAAATAGATTATATATATATATATATACATATAGATGCTCCAGTAGCATTGAATACAACGTTACTGTGTCTTTGTACACAAGCATTGTGTACCTTGCATAATTGATCGCTATAGTGTTATAACTACTGTGGTACCTTGCATAAATTGTTGGTTTTGGTGCTATAAATACTACTATTAATAATGCAAATAATCATATCTTTGAAAGCACTATGGTTCTCATGTAGTCTCATTCTAAGTATGTCAATCTCTTAATGATCAGTGGGTGATCACAAATACATTTGAATTATGTATAAGAAATGCATGAAGACAAGGTATATATAACTAATGTGATTAATTTTATTGTGTCATAAATCATATAGAGACAATTTAGATAGAAGAATTCTGAAATCGTATATATAACAAAAAAACTAGAATTTTTGTGGAAAAAAAATCCATAGGTATTTGTGCAAAAAAAAACGCGTGGTGTGTTTTATTTATCAACACACTTACAATTTTTCTTTGGTTCTTCTTGCTACATATAAATATAAATTATTAGTTTTTCTAGTTTTTACTTTTTCTGTTGACTCCACACATTGTTTTTGTTCACCAATTATGTATGGGTTTTGTTCCCCCATATGCACACACTAGCTATGACACTTTCTCCAAATGTTATGATGTGGATATGTCAAAAGACTACGATTTTCATGTGTTAACCATAAGTATGCTCAATCAATTGGAACTATATCCATTTGCACCAAGTCTTAAAAAGCAAATACTACATTATGCTAGGAACCTAAATTCTTTACATTTTATTTGATAGAATAGTGTCTTTATAATGCAACAATAGGTTAGTAACTTAGACATGGTGCAATGGATAGCTTTATAGTAATAATCATTTGAATATGTTTATTATTTCAATAAAATTTTGAATATGATTATTGTTTTAAGTAGATTTATGCTTTTTATTTTAAATTAAATTTGTTTATTTAAAAAAATGGAACTTTTTATACATAAAAAAAAAATTACATCGTATATGCCACAACATTCCTTATGAAAACATCACACATAGATAAGAGGGGCCTGCTGAGAAAGAGCGCCCAGATCAGGACAACATCCAAAAAATCCACTACCCATGAAAACCATTGGATTAGTGAATCATCAGGCCAGTGTTAGCACATGAGAACCATATAATATCATGCCAGCTAACAGGGCCTCCATACTTGGAGAAACACCCTACAGTCATACCACCAAAGAAAAGAAAATGTATGTCTCCCTTAAGGGAAAAAAACCCAAAAATATAGTAGAGTATATCGGTATTTATCATGTCATATGAGTAGCAGAAAGTATAAAATTAAATCCAGAATTTACATCAAGTTCATAGCCTGGAAACATATATACAAAAAATTTGGGATATATAGCTTTGCTAGAGGAAAAAATAAAACAACCTGAAATGTGTGAAGAAATGGCACTGTCAATATGGCCTGGTGTCCGACACACAAACAACCAAGCCATTCTTCTCTTCTATTTTCCACGAGCCCTAAGCTTGTTGAAGACCGTCTTTAGACAAGCGGTCAACATCCCCGTTCCATTCCCTGTAAATATGGCATACATAAATCAATATAAAATGTGTTTTGAGAGCCTGAATCTCTTCAAGAATTGGAAGTAACAAAAATTTTTGACATCTTTGAGAGTTGTTAAACCAATTTATGACATTCAGTGAGTCCCAAAAAATTTCTATCAAATCAATTCCTGTATGAATAAGCCATAAGATAAGGAGTTTTAGTTTTTGTAGTTCAGCAAAATTTTTTGTGCCATCACCAAGGCCCACAGAGGCGGCCAAAGAGGTATTATGATTTTTATGTATTATCGTACCAACGCCACAAGCACCTTGATTGTCAGCAGCACCATTGAAATATGCCCATGGAATCTCATAATAAATTTCTTCAATCCTAATGATCCTTGGGGTTTTTGAGGAAATGGAGGAGGGAGTAAAAGATAAAATAGCAGCACATTCTACCGCCACTAAAGAGGGAGAAGAGGAATAATTCATAAAGATTCCTTTATTTATTACAAGCGAGATACCCCATGAAATTATGAGGGGGAGGCACCTGTAATCATGGTATTTGTAATTTTCCCACCAGTATTTCCAAACCTCACATCAATTTTCACCTCTCTAAACATCCTCAATGTCACAAATTGTTAGAGTATAATCCAAAATTTTTTTAGAGAAAGTACATGAGAGGAAAATATGGTTGATAGTTTCCTCAAAAAATTTGCATAAACAACACCATCCTGGCTCGAACAAAAACCTCTTTTGAAGGACATCCCATGTGGGGACCTTCCTCCTCAAAATGCCCTAAAAGAAAATTTTAGTTTTCGTTGGACCTTCCAATTTCCACATCGCCTTAAACAACCATTCATGGTTCCCTCTTTAATTTATTTTCATAATATGACCATAACCTTCTTTAGGGGAGTAGACTCCTGAATTGGACTGCACCCAACATAGAGAGTCTAGGGAGTCTTTAAGGAGAACTTTAGATCGGCCAAGTTCGAGAATGTATCCCTGTCATTCCTGCTCCCACTGGATATCAAGTCTAAGGTCCTCCGCATTTTTCCAAGCTTCTACCCAGATGGTAGTGCCTTTCGGTTTATCAATTTGATTCAGAGTGATGATCCCTCTTTGATGAAGAGTCTCCAGGTACCCTTCAGACATAATGTATTTGTTATTACATCCCACCCAAGGGTCCAAACCAATCCTGCATTACTTGCCATTACCAATTCTCCATGCCAAAAATTTCTCCACCAGGCCAAGAGAAAGCATCGTAGCCTTCCAAATCGTGGATATATTGTTTGTGTCCTTTTCCAGAAGTCTAATCCAGTCATCCACAAGAGTAGGGTCAATATATTTTATTTTTACCACTGACGTCCATATATTGTTTTATGTTAAGATTCGTCAGCTTAACTTTGTCGCTAGGGATGTGGCAAAATTCCTGAGGTGTTTGATACCCTAGCCACCCCACTCCATAGGTTTAGCAATTTTCTCCCATGCCACTCATGGGAGGGTCTTATTATCCTCCTTCCCAGACCATAAGAAGTTGCTACAGATACTTCTGATTTTGTTTATAATGCCCATAGGGACCCAGGCCAAGGCAATCGAGTAGATTGGGATTTCAATTAAGACTGATTTAATAAGGACAGTTCTTCCTACTCTTGATTGCCACTTGTGACTCCAAACATTTATCCTTTTTTCTATTTTTATACTAACCAATACTAGTCTTTCTTTTGATAGGAGTTAGACTTAAGATAGTACCCCAAATATTTAATGCTTGATCCCAACGTGGCCTGGTTTAAAGGAAGCAGATTATAGTTCCAAGCCATCTCAACCTCTGTTATGTCATCATGAGTGAGCGTTGACTTCTAATTGTTGATAGCCATACCAGTTTCCTTCATAAAAAGGTCCAGGATGATTTTCATTTTTTGTATTTCCAAACGGATCCCATTACTGAATAAGAGGATGTCATCCATGAATAAGAGGTGAGATATGTAAAGGTTTGTAGCCACTTCAATGCCACATAAATCCCCAAATTTCATGGCCTTATGAAGTAATTGACTTAAACCCTCTGCAGCCAGAAGAAACAACAGCGAGGAAATGGGGCACCCTTGTCTGAGCCCTCTCTGATTTAGGAAAAAAGGGAATGTAGCCCCATTAATAAGAACAACAAAAGACACATTAGATATACAAATCATAATCCAATTGATGAACAAAATTTGGAAATCCAAGTGAGTTAGAAGAAGCCTTAAGTAGAGCTAATTGATTGGATCATATGCCTTCGATAGATCAATCTTCGCAATCATGCATTTCTTTCTTGACAATTCAAATTGTGTAGGGTCTCCTAAGCCACACCTATGGCCTTACAAATCTCCCTGCCATCCAAGAAACCAAACTATTATTTAGAAATGGAATGAGATAAAATGGGCTTTAACCTGTTAGCAGTAGTTTTTGCAATGACTTTGTAAATACAATTACTTAGAAATATAGGTCTAAAGTCATAAAAAGAGGTGGGTGAGTTCTGATTCTGAATGAATTCCAGGAAGGTCATTTTGAGGGCATTGTGAATGTGCCCTAGAGAGCGAGACTCCGACACCATATTTGTAATGGAGTCCCCCATCAGATCAAAAACAATTTGGAAGAATTCCACCGTCCACCCATCGAGACCTAGAATTTTATATTTTTGCATATATTTCAAGATTAACTCAACCTCTCTTTTCTCCATCGAGGCCAGAAGATGATTATTTTCCTCCTCATCAGCATACTGAGGAAAAATTTGGGCTACTTTAATAATTTCCCCAATCGTGACCCCTCTCTGGTTCCCAAAAATATTCTTGAAGTGATTTTTCCCCAAGTTTGATAGGTCTTGAAAATATTTTTCCATACCTGCCTCTGGATTTTCAAGATCCCATATGGTATTTGAATTCTTTCGTCCCTTGGCATAATTATGGAAAAAAATTGTGCTCTTATCTCCTGCAGATAGCCATATAGCATGGATTTTTAACCTCCATTTTTCTTCCTTGTCACGAAGGATTTTCCTTCTCCTGAATTCTAAGTCTTTTATTCTATCTCTCGATGCTTCATCCAGGTAACCCTCATCACCATTATTGTTCATCTGTTCAAGGGATTCAGTAATATCTTGAAGTGCTTTAGAATCTTTTTTTTCCTTCTCTTTTGTTCAATTGATGGTAGCCTTGTTAATTGTTTTCATATTATTAACAAAATCTTGGGTGTAGATACCACCCTCAGTCTCGGGGGTAGGTATCCAAGTATCAACAACCAACTTTTGGTAGTACTTCTCTTTTATCCAACCAACATTGAACTTAAAAGGAGAACCTGGATTTTTTTTCAAACCAGCCAACTCCAAAAGGATAGGGCAGTGGTCTGATTTTCCCCTCGAGCCAACCCACTGATGAAAAATAGTGGCCCGACTGGAAAAATCATCACTAAGGAGGAAGTGATCCAGCCTATTTGCAATATGTGCCTCCCCCACATGATTTTTCCTCCAGGTGGGGGCTATCTTAATCAGAATTGAATCAATCAGATTGCCATCCCTCAGTATTTTTAAGAAAAATTCAGCAAGTGGGCTAGCCCTAAAATTTCAGACCCCAAGCCTCGGATATTCCCAAAGAGAAGTTTAAATCACTCCCCACAATAAAATTCAAACCATTCATATAATATATGTCTAGGAGGGTGTTCCAGAAACCCACTCTATCAGATCAAGGACCATATATATTAACTAAGGTGAAATTTATAGCACGTTCCATCGAGGACACCTCCACCCCAATCAGGAGCTTAGAGGTCCAGAATTTATTTAGTTTAACAGTACCATTCTTTAACCCCATAGCTAGGCCTCTAGACCAACCCCTAACATCGAAGGTGACAAAAGACCACCCATGGAAGAAAGATGAAAGGAAATTTGAAACTTGAACCCCAGAACCTAGAGTCTCTTGCAGCATCAGGATATCTGGTTTGTAGTGGTGGATAAGGATTTTTAGGGCTACATTTTTAGGTGCACTAGCCAAACCCCTACATTTGAAGGATAACACAATTATTTGGTCATGAGGTCCAGGGAAACCACTATTCTAAGCACCCCTTTTAGGGAGAGTTGTCTACCATCTACTATATCGTTTATAACTTTTAACTATGCTTTTGAGAGATCGGATTTTCTCCCCCGGATTATTCTTACTTTATCAATGGGGATTGATTTTGCTAATCCTCCAACATATCCTTTTCCATCGTCTTATTGTCTCTAGGTCTCAGGTTATAGGGGAAAATGTCAATAGATAGTTGAGGGATAGTGGTTATAATATAGTCCATAGCCAAAGATAGGTTTCTAACATGTTGAGAATAATTTTGTTCCATCCTAGAGGGACTAGGCATCCTCATAAAATTTAATAAAATATCAAAATATTTTAAAGTAGGAGAGGAGGGACAGGGAGCAGTACTCGCTAAATCTGACGATGGATCAGCAGGGGGTGGCTTTATCTATTCTTGGCTAGGTTCCATCACAACATCATGCACCTCCTCTTTACCTAGTATGTCTAGATCTTCCCTAGGGGGTCTCCTCAACTGTATGTGGTATATAATCCTCTCCATCCACTTCCTGATTTCAATCCATATCCTCTTGATGCTTGAATTCTCACCTAATTCTCGGGCCATGATTGGGGCCACTTTTTTGGTGCATGATTTTGTTAAAACCAAGAGGGCAGTCTCGGGCTAAGTGTACCAACTTGTGATATCTGTGAAAACGAAAGGGTAGGTGTTCATAATCAAGCAGTTGCTCGAAAGAATGACCATATTTTTTTAGAAAAAAAAATTTCAATTAGCCCCTCCCTTGGGGCCAACTTGACCAATATGCGCATAGTGTTTCTGGAATGGGTTTCCAAAAATTTCATATCAGTCTCCAGGAAGGTACCCAAGCTATTCTCAATTACCCAAAATACGTCCATAGTCCAAAAATGAGGAGGAAGTGCTCAGAGCCTTACCCACATGGGTATGTCATCCACCCTTTCTCTATTTGCATCAAATAACGGAGTCCATCTTTTAAAAAGTATCGGGGCAATATCAAATCCCCACTGTCTCTCTAGGACCCATTTCAAAGTATATGGGTTCTTGAAATTTACCATAAACCACCCTTTAGACAGGGTAATAACCTCCACGTCTCTGTCTGGGGCCTCAGACCAGCTCCTCACTATCCAATATGAAATGTATTCCGCAGAGAGAAAATATCCCCTTGCTATGCCCACCAGAATTGACTCAGAAGCCACCATCACAATGTCAAAATGAAGGTCAACCTCAAACATTAAATTTGGGCATTGTGTAATTTTCTTTATGACTTTACCCTTTTTTCTATGACTCCCGCATGTCTGACGTATTTCACTAAAACTCTTGAAGATTTTTCTCGTCCGCCAGATACCTCCCCTTGTTTTAGGTTATCATAAAGATTCCCCCCCATAACACCTTTAGCCCCTACCGGCCTCAGGAATGGAGCCAAAGTCCCTGTTGTCGAGACTGCAATTCCCACTGCCCAATTTCCCGGACCTTCATCTGCGAAATTTTCCCTTTCCCTTTCTCTGAAAACCCCCGACTGGCCTAAGATACCACCACTCATCCCCCCATAAGTGAAGCTTTCAAACCCTCCTTGATTTCCCCAGCCTATGCCTTTTATCCCAGGGGTGCCTTTCTCGTTTAAACCATCCTGAAGAACAGAGGCATCGCCCACACATGAGACTAGGTTCTGTATGCATTCGTGCCATGTCACCCCCCCAACCTTAGCTGAATATTCATTCAAAGTCATGACACCTATACCTACATTAAACCATGCCTTCCCTTCACCTCCAGCCCCAAAAAATATGTCCTCCAGATCACCAAAATGAAACAGTACAAGGGAGACAGTGGGTTTTGTGAAGCCTTTCATTTCCACCAAAGTTAAAAAAGGGTTATTCCTTTCAACCTCCATCCCTATCAAAACTGGAGAAAAACCTGACCCAAGTCTGTTAGTGGCTTGTGGGGATGGGGTTTTGAGGTCAACACCCTTTAGAGAAATAAACCCCTCCACGGGACTCCACCTCAGCTTCTCCTCCCCAACTCTCTCAATATGTGACCGTGGCGGAAGGGAGACCTTAGCCATGTTTTGTTTAGTAGGTTATAACCCCCAAACTGGCATTATATTCTCTGCCACTAGTTCCATGCCAACATAATATTTCTCCTTCCCTATGGTGCAGACCATTGAGACCGGCTAAGAACCCCCAACACCCAGTAAAAAACTCAAGAAAGGTGATAAGGTAATAATGTAACTACTTCCCGTAAAACAACCTTTGAACCTCCTCCATTATAGGTTTCCAAAAAAAAATGACAAGATCCTATAACCTCCCATAATCAAACCGCCTCTGACAGATTATGGAGCAAAAGCCGAAAAAATGAACTGTAAAAACATAGTGATTGAAAATAAGCGTTACAAAAAACTTACCACCATCCGATGCAAGAAACATGTGACGCCTGACCCAAAAACGAAAACAAAAAGCCTGGAAACCCTCCCGTTGACAGAGTAGAGAAAAAAGGTAAAATGATAACTAATAGCACCAACCCCCTTCCGGAGACAAGTTCACAATCACCAGCTGTAGTGAAACGAAAAATAAACAAAAAGAGAAATAACCCACCTAGAGTTCCCATGCACTTCCGAACCCCAAGGTGGTAAGCGGGTAAATTCCAAGTGGATGGTTAGTGCCCCAACCTGACAACACCTGGCCCGCCCTCCGACAAGACACCCACCCCCCATGCACGCCCATCTGTGTCCACCCTACTGCACCATTCTGTCTGCCAATGAAAATTCTATGGTTTTCACCATTGAAGCCTTTCGCTAGCATATCAAAATTTGTTTACTATAGAAAGCTATATTGTAATTGGTTTTTGAAACTAATGTTTGGATTCTATTTGATTTATACATTTTGAAAATAATTTACAATAATTTTCAAAGTTTTTTACGGAATTTTGCAAATTAAATATTGGGTTTTGAAATTTGTTAAAAGATAATATCGTTTTTATTGGTATCATTTTAAAATGTATAAATGTATTTAGTTTTAAATTATATTTCAATTGCACATATCGCAATATTTAAGGTTCGTTATGGTCATTTCGTCTACTCCTTTTTCATAGTGCTAGGTAGTCATTTTCAGAGTATTTTCAAACAAAAACCAGGAAAAAAAGATAGTCACAAAGACAATGTAGACTACATAATATATAAGTTCTAAAAAGTTTCTAGTATCATATGTGGTGATAGAATATTCAATGCAATCCATGCTCTTAATGCTATAAATCATTGTCACATTTGGACAATAAATAAATTGTATCCATCTTAAATAGAATTAGGACATGCTCACATATTAATGATGATATTGCATTCTTGAACAAACATTGTTATAGATTGGCTCCAAATGATCCAACTTTTACATGCCTCTTCTATTTAAACAGGAATGTACATGAACATAACAAAAGAATGTTGTCTCTCATCAAAAAAGAAGAAATTATATTAAATGCATATGATACAACAATTGAATCAACAAATATAAATCACAATAAACACATCAAAAAGCAATTGACATCTTCCATTGTACTCAAAGAAAATATGCTTATTTAACTAATTGGCAAAAATTACAATATTCAGGATGGCTTAGTCAATGGTGTTGAAGGAATTTTTAGAGCATCAATGACATTTGAAAATTATGTAGTTTGGATTGAATTTATTGATCCAGTTGTTGGCACTATTCAACGAAAAAAATGGCACATTTGTAGAAAGATGGAATAATGTCTACCTTGACACATATTACTAGGGTTTGTAGGAATAATGAATCAAACAACAAAATTAGTTTTACAAGAGAACAATTCCTTGTCCAACTGGCATGTGCACGAACTATACATCGATCACAAGGGTTAACAATGGACAAATTGGATTTTTAAGCAAAAGGATTTAGGCAACGTGGACTTGTCTATATTGCACTTTCTCGTGTCAAAGATATTAAATCCTTGTATTTATTAAACAAATTGGAACATAGTAACTTTTCCCTCAATGACAAAGTTGCTATTGAGCTAAATATACTTAGACAAAATGCCTCTTATGAGCTTGAATATAGCATATATCAAAGTAAAAAAATTGATGATTTGACAATATGTTCATTGAACACTCGTAGTTTCTCCTTGCATTTTGAAGACATCATTATCGATTATGATCTAATGAGTGCTGACATTCTTTGTTTCCAAGAAACAAAATAAAAATCACGTCCATCAAATCAATTACTGTCAATAAAATATCAATACATATATTTATACCATTTACATGGAATTATCACATACTACAAAAAAAATATTGTAGTTGACAATCATTTCGAATATACAAAAAGCCAAATTGAATCAACAATTGCAACATTCCATGTTGAAAAAAAAAACATTACAGTTGAAATTGTTTACATTGCACCAAATGCAAGCATTGAAGAAATAGTTAATTTCATCTAGTTCATTTTAGAGCACGCATGCAACACCTACCCAATTATGCTGTTTGGTGATTTCAATTTGGATATGTTGCAAAATAGACATCAACAAAAAAATCTACTTTCATTTATGCAAAATAACGGCTTCAATTTTCATAGAAAAAAAAACAACAACCGACTATAGCTCAATGCTAGATCACTTTTGGACAAACCTTTCGGCTAGTACTATTTATTTCCATGTCTTCGATGCTTATTGGACAAATCATCATACAATTTGTCTTAGAATGTATTTATTGTCAGCTTGAGTCATTTTCACAATGTTCATATTCTACAATTTCATTGTTGACTTGTCACAATATTTGTCACATTTGCAAATGTTCACTTTTGACATATGCTTTGATTTGAAAACATTGAAAAACAAATAAATTATGCACAACAAGAAACAAGAAAACAACAACAAAAAATGTAAATATCAAATTCGGGTAAGTCTTTGAACCATCAATATAAATTTGTTCATTTTTTCTTCTATAACTGTAATTTTTTATGTCACGGTTAGCATGGAATTTACACATTTTTTTTCACTTTGTGGAATTTTGTTATATATACTAAATAACATTATTTGCTTTAGCTTATAGTTCATATTTCATTATTTCTTATCTGCCTTTAATAAAAAAAAACAAGAAAGAAAAAAAAATTGTGGCCATAGTGATTTTTTTTTTTTTTTGTAAATTAATTAGGTCTATTCACATTCATTAGAAAAAAAACATAGATTACATCATAGGCCTGGTGAGGCGAAAACACTGATAAGCAAGAAGATGCTGAAGTTCAGTTGATTGACGCACTTGAGTCTCGCCCTCTAGGAAATGGAATACGGGGAGATGCATAGAGGGGAGAGTATTGCTAACAAAACCATGAAAAGATAATACATTGTAGATCTGGAAAATAGGCCTGAAGGCCTCGAACACATGTAGTCGAACATAGAGTCAAAAAAGGCGCAAACCTGATAAGTAGGAGAATTAGAGGCCTGGAGAATGTTGCGCCTATGTGTCTTCATTCAAGGATTAATCCGCACTAATAGGCTTGTCCGAAGTCCCCTCGTTAGAGCAGAAAATATGGCGTCGATGAGTTGAGGGACCAACATCCGGGCAATCTTGCCTAGAGGGGCGCTGAGCAGTGGGGACACCTTTTTCGACCTTGGGGCTCTTATGGAGGCACAAAGCTGAATGAATTTTAAAAATGGCATAGTGAGGGGAGCTTCTATCAATGAAGTGCATATGGTTCACTTCTCTCACATACATGACAAATTTCTCCCTCAAGGAGTCAATTTTCTGCTCCAGAGCTTTGTTGTTGTCAATCTGTTCCTAGAGGGCGATGGCCAGAAGAGTCTTAGTATGCCAATTCAAATCAATGGTCCCGCTATACAGGTTCTCCTGAGGTCTGGTTAGGCCAAGATCCAGGATCCAGCTAAGCGAAGCGTCAATTGCCTCCAAAGGCATTTCTCTGCGGAGGATGTGGGCTGTGTTCTCCAGGTAGGAAATATGCCTTTGCATATCCTGGCTGGTGGTGGCCACATAGGTGTTGGCAGAGTTTCTGGTCATGGTCTCAGCACGAGTAACAGGAGGGCGAGAAGAGTTAGCCCAGTGAGCGTGGTGGCCATGGTGGGCAGGGGGAGCTTGTTGAGAGTGACGAGGGGGCATGGATGCTAGGAAAGGTGGAGTGGTGGAGGGGGAGACATGGGGATGATGGGGGAAATAGCGATGAAACAACTTCTGGGGAAGCCGAATGAAAACAGGATTCACAGGAGGAGCAGATAGGAATGAGGAGTGAATGAGGAGGAAGGAGATGATAAAGGTGGGTGAGGGGTGAGGTTGCTAAGATGAGCCTCTGGATGCCAAACTGGATGTCCATACCATGCGACAAAATTAATCCAGAGAGTGGGTGCGTACTACTGAGAGCAGGTCACTGGATTACCGCAAGAGGGATCAAGCGTGGGAAGGGTGGCGAGTGGGGGGTTCATGATGATAGAATTTATTGGGAGGGGGGATCGAGGTAGAGGCTAGATTGGCCTACGGCGAGTCCAGGACACTGATGCAAAGGCACTAAGTTTTGACAGATGGCACCATGATGGATTCCCAGTCTGTTGAAGTGAGTCTATTGGAGTTGCTGACGCCAGTGTTTTCCAGGAAGTCCACGAGTTTGTTGGCCTTTCGCCTAGCTGCCAAGAAGGATATGCCTCTGCATTGTCTATATTGTACTTAATTTTTTGTAGGATTTTTTTTATGCGCCAACATTCGAAGACTTGATGAATGCTACGTTCCTGTTGGATTTTCCGACAGTCTTGGGTAGCAACTTGGCCATAGTGATTCTTAATAACACATTAGAGAAATGAAATTTATGTGTACTTGTTAGTGAAATATATAAAACATTTCTTTATTGTAACTTATGGAAATTTACTACATAGCCACCAACAATGGATAATAGTACTATAAAAAAAGAATACATGTATATATAATGTATCATTGTAGAGCATACATTATACACTTGTTTCAAACTTAATGACTTGCATTTTTGTTTTCTGGTAGCGATTGGTCAAGTCATTTTGAACAATATCATGGAAACACCTATCTCTAGAAAACAATAATTTGAAGAATAAATGGTGGAAGATCAGAATCCAAAAAGATTAGGTTTGTGTTCAACTAAATATTTGTATAGTCAAATGACATATTTGCATTAAATTAATGCCAATGTTTTTTAAAGCATATTGTTTCGATTTTGCATATACACAGACCAAAAAAAATGGAACCAACATCCTCATCAATCATTGAAATATGCTCATGATCATATGCAAATACTTTTAAAGGCGACGTCTTGGTTATTTATGGGCCAGATCAAACTAAAAGTATGAACTCTCCTGCAAAGGCATGGTTGCTCATTGTTTATTTGGTTGATAGCCACAGTCAATTGACTATCATAGTGAACATGAGAAATAGTCTTATAGAGCATTTCCAAAACATGTTTATTGTTGGAAACAGTGTTTTAATTACAGATTTTTCGATAAGAAAGAAGGGTATTTATGAACGAGGAGACACAAAATGTTGCATAGTGTTACAGGACAAAACCTCAGTTGAATGAATTTCACAGGTTTGAAAAAAACGGAGACTGGCTCCAGATACAACAATACACAATATTATTGTCTCAAATGATACTTATGTAGTTGGTTCAATAGGAGCAATAGTAATAGGTTGTCAACAAAATAACAAGCAAATTGAACTCAACATAAAATATGGTGAAGATGCAAATGATAATGTAATTGTACTTATGTTGCTACAATAACTATACTTTCATTTTCAGCAAAAGCTAATAGTTTCTTTAAAACTGCATTGTTGTATGCTTGTTTTCCATTATTATCAAGGTAGCAAGTATCTCATTATTTATTGGAAACACTACTTAACAAAAAAATATGTTACCTAATTCATTGTAGCTACTATTGAATGATAGTCATAGAGAACATTTTTTCAAAATACATTATGAATTGGCATCAAAGACGACTTCGCTCTATTTGTTCAAAAACATTGTTAGAAATGATGTGAAAGGCAATGTGACAGTTGCACTCTGGATCAACAACTTTTTTGTCCCAATGAATGATGAATTTGCAAAATGGAATTTATTATCTTTTGTCATGTCAAGAACATAGGTATGTTTCCTAATAGCTTCTTTGTTCAAGTAACAATAGTTTTAGTTTGATGTAAAAAATAATGCATTTTGATGATACATATTTGAACCTAACTTATCTGAATATGGGAAAACTAGTTTTGTTGTGCTAGTTCCCTCATCAGTTAAATAAAAATGTGTTTAGGATCGTCTCAAGTTAGCCAATTGTGAATGTGTTTATGTGTCAAGTTTTTAAATGTCTTTGACAATCAATTTATGAGTTAAATAGAATTTAAAAAATCATGTAAAACAAATAAAATGTATAGAAATAACACACAACGAACACATTACAAAATAGTAGATAACAAAGTTCACCCCTCCTGGGCTACATCTCCATGGACTTGCTTCAACTGGTTAGGCCCTCTTTGCATTAATGTTTGATTCTATGATTACATGCATCTACAGTTATCCAATGGCTTTGAAACCTTCTCCATTGGCTTCATAAGACACAAAAACCTCAAAATAGTCTCTTCAAGCTCTGAAAATGGTCTTCAGCTGATCTAGGCATGACCTCCTCTCCTGGTGGCCCTGGTCTTCTTTAATCTTAAAAGTGGAAAAATCACTTACAGAAGTGCTCAAACGCCTCTGAAACTTGCACCATCATGCTCATAGCATCAAAATAATCTAGGAATGACTCTTCTTGAGCCAATTTTTTTCGAAATATGACAAATTTATGGCTTCCTCAATATTTCCTAGGAAAGCTCCACTAAAACTAGAACATCTCCAGTTAAGTCCACCAATTTTGGAGGCAGCGCTGAAATTGGGGGTTCTACCAAATTATTCACCATTAGAATTTAATTATTTTAATTTAATTTTAACTTTGGATAAGTTTGAGTTTAGTGCTATAAGAGCGATTTAACAAATCTTCATTAAGCATCGGATTAGGTGCAATTAATCATGGATTATGTGATAATTAATCACGTTTTAAAGTTTTAATCCGCTTCATTTAAAACAGGCCTCCATCATTGGTTATGGGACGTGGTCTCGTGGTAAGGGGATGGCCCTCCTTATCCTCCGCCTGAACCTTTGTATAACATCAAATACAACGTGCGACCATTATATATTAAGTCTCAAAGCTTGGGTGTGGTGGTAAGCCATTTGGTTTGTGTGGGGCAGGTCATGAGTTCGAGACATACCTCCACCCAATAATTTTTCCATATGAAAATTTAATTCCGACTTTGAAATTAAAATTTTAAATTTGGACTTTGGCTATTTACCAAAAAATTGGCCTTAGAGGGGGGGCACATGGTAGCCTCTGGGCTTGCCACGTGTCCTCTTCCCATTGGCTTAAAAATTAAACCAATAAAAAATGACATGTGCCCAAAATTTCAAACCACTCAGAATCTGACACTTGTCATACTGTCATTCAGTGAAATGGAGGAAAACCAAAATTTTTTACCTTTGACCCTGTTTGACCATTTTTTTTTTTAATTCGCCTCTTTGACACAATGATCAACGGGCTCTAACTTCCTCATACAAACTCTATTTTGAGTGAAATGAAGTGCACTGGATTCCTGGTGACGGGCCTGATCCGGTCATTCTAGTTTGGTGTGATTATGAGCACTTTGAATTTTTGGCAAATTTTTTCCCCCAATCTAGATTCCGATCACTCCTTCCCACTGACAGGATTTTGGACCCAAAAAAGTTGGTTATATGATGAGAGCTGAATACTCCTTTATTTCCCAAGTTCTATCAACCTAATTCTACTTGGAAAAATCTCCATGACAACCACTTGGGTTCACTGACATTCCTTGGCTTCCAAATGGCTTGGCTCTTCAACCAATGTTCTCCTTTTGCTGTTGACCCAATTCAACACTTTTTGGCTACTTGCTGATTGATAAAACACTTTGTTGTACCAAAGCGATCCCTCGGTTCTTGGAAAAATAACTTATGGCCTTCCCACTAAGAATCATGTTCCTCCTTCGCACAAACATGCATATGATGCAAGCTTCTCCTTGGAAACCACTTTCCCAAGTTAAGCCCATCTGAGTGAACTAAAAAAATGAGTTCCAACATCTGTAATAACAAGAAAATAAATAACCATTCTTTTACCTCCATGGTTCCAAATTCCACATCTGGAAGAATGCATTCACCATCTCTTTCGCTTCTTGGCGTCAATACATCAAATGGTCTACAATGGTTGTTGTTTGGCTGCAAACTTTTTGACATCTTGTCTCTCTTTCCATCATCCTCCAGTATTGACATGCTACACATGCCATGATTTAAGAATGAAGTCTAATCATGAGCCTCTTTCTCAAGAGTGGACTTTCCCAAAATCCTGCGATATCTTATCACAAACACAAGCATCAATCTGAAAAACATATCATGCAAGAAACATAACTTGACGAAATATCCTTTTGCTCCTTCAAAGAAAAAAATTTCACATCATGTTAACATTGCCATATACTCTTACATCTTGGTGTCAAAAATCATCGACCAAACACAAGTCGACAAAACATGCCTCTTCAAACAACTGACTCTCAAGTCAAACAAAAGCATGTGCAAATTGCCATATTTGTTGCATCTAAGTGATTCAACATAACTCTTCTTTTCAAACACCTTGCTTCGTGCAACATGTAGCGTACTTTCAAGAGAAAATAAATGCATTCAATTGGCAAAGAAATGCATCAATTATCAAAATACATTAAAGGCCTTAATTGGATAAGAAATCTAAGCATCCCTTACCAAACCATTTCAATGGCACTTCTTCTAGCTGCATGTCATCATGTGAATCATCACGACCCACACCAATTATGGAATCTTCTTTTCCATTCTTGTCAAGATCTATTTCCACCTTCTTCAAATTTCATGGATGACTTGTTGGACACAAAGTCCAATACTTGTCTACAATATGACCTTGCTTATGGTAATGAGTGCACAACAATTGCATATTCTTTTCAATGTGGTTTTCCTTATCCTTTGGACCTTTGGATTTCTGCCTCCTCTGCTTTGAAAGTTTCTTGTGCATGGTTATCTTCTTCCAACATCTTGAAACATTATGGTTATTCAAACCACAAAAGGAACATGCAATTTTTCTCCAAATCTTATGTGAATATTTACCATGTTTATCATAATCAAAAGAAACTTGATTAAAGGCAGATTTATACTTTGAAAATTCACCTTTGTTTCCTCCTTGAGGAGGTGAATTTGATGAGATAATGGTTCTCTTTAGAATGCCAACAATGGCTTCAATGACTTTAGATTTTTCAACATCCTCGTGTTTTCCATTCTCATTAGCTGCATGCTTATGAGAATCTTCTTGCAAAGTGGGTATAAATGTTTTTTATTCCTCATGAACACAATCTTCACAAGCTTGAGGTAATAAAAATGAAATTAAATTCCTTCCTAGAACACCTTCATGTGCTTCCTTGGCTTTGGAGCATTCTCCATCATGTTGTCGATAACCAAGACCCAAATACCTAGGCCTTTCCTCAACAACAATTGGCTCAACTATGCCTTGTTCATGTTTTCCCAATCCTTTACCTTCATAGCCCATTTTCATCAATAATTTGGACCCTATTCCTCTAGTGTGTCTTTCAAAAGCACCTACACATTCATTTTTAGAAGAATTAGAAGATAAACTTGAATTGCATACCTCTTTTCAAGCACATACTTGGATAAGGTTTCTTTGGCATCATGGAGTTGAGTCTCCATCTCATGCATATTTTCAAGGGTTTCATTTGCAATATGGATCTGAGTCTCCATCTCACGCATCTTTTCAAGAAGATCTTGCTTCTCCTCCTTCGTGGAAATCAACTTCTCTTGAAGTATAATTCTCTCCCTCTTATCTTCATACAAAGTCTTGCACCATATCTTTCATGATGTAGAGCTTCTCCAACATCTCTTTATAAAAGAGCTTTGCTAAGGAAGATTAACTAGAAATAGTGCTTAATGAATTTGCCATCACAACTACAATGCATACAAATCTTCTTCGTTGTGATTTGAGAACTGAGCTCTCAATCTCGACCTTCTCTTCTCTTCAACTTACAAACATAAACTTGCACACAGTTAAATTCTCCTGGCACAAATAAAAAACCAATTGCTAATTATTCTAGCTAAACTTGGCTAAAATGAGCTAAATTGTGCTCTAATACCAACTTGATCTGAATATGGGCAATCTAGTTTTGTTGTGCTAGCTCCTTCATCAGTTAAATAAAAATGTGCTTAGGATTGTCTCAAGTTAGCCAATTGTGAAGGGGTCTATATGTCAAGTTTTTAAGTGTCTTTAATGAGAAATTTATGAGTTAATTAGCTTTTAAAAACTCATGTACATCAAATAAAATGCAAAGAAATAACACATAGCAAACACTACACAATATTTGATAACGAAGTTCACCCCTCCTGGGATACATCTACATGGACCTGCTTTAACTGGCTATGCCCTCTTTGGATTAATGGTCAATTATCTGATTACATACACCTATAGTTCTCCAATGGCTTTGTAAACTACTCCATTGGCTTCATAAGACCCAAAAATCTCAAAATAAACTCTTCAAGCTCTTAAAATGGTCTGCAACTGATCTAGGCATGACCTCCTCTCCTGGTGGCCCTGATCTTATTTAATATTTAAAGTGGAAAAATCACTTACATAAGTGCTCCAATGCCTCTGCAACCTGTACCATCATGCTCAGAGCATCAAAATAATCTAGGAATGACTCTTCTTGAGCCAAAATTGGTCGAAATATGCCAAAGTTATGGCTTCCTCAATATTTTCTAAGAAAACTCCAATAAATCTGGAACATCTCCAATTAAGTCTGCCAATTTTGGAGGCAGCGCCGAAATTGGGGGTTTCACCAAATTCTTCTCCATATTAAACTTGGAGTTAATTAATTTTGATTTCAGTTTAACTTTGGATAACTGTGAGTTGTGCGTTATAAGTGCGATTTAACAAATCCGCATTAAGAATCAGATTAGGTGCAATTAATCATGGATTATGGTATAATTAATCATGTTTTAAAGTTTTAATCCGCGCCATTTAAAACAAGCCTCTGCCATTGGTTATGGGACATGGTCCCATGGTAATGGGCTGGCCCTACTTAACCTCTGCCTGAACCTTTTTATAACATCAATTACAACACACGAAAATTATATATTAAGTCTCAAAGCTTGAGTGTGATGGTAAGTCATTTGGTTTGTGTGGGGGAGGCCGTGGGTTCGAGCTCGACCTCCGCCCAATAATTTTTCAATATGAAACTTTAATTCTGACCTTCAAAATTCAATTCAAAATTCGGACTTTGGTTATTAACCAAAAATATGGCCTTGGAGGCCGGGGGGGGGTGGCGCGGGCACGTGGTGGCTTTCGGGCTTACCATGTGTCGTCTTCCCATTGGCTTAAAAATTAAACCAATGAAAATTGACATGTGCCCAGAATTTTGGGTCACTCAGAATCTAACATTTTTCATCCTGTCATTGGGCGAAAATGGAGGAAAACCCAAATTTTTTACCTTTGACCCTCCTTGACCATTTTTTTTTAAATTCGCATGTTTGACACGACGATCAACAGGCTCTAGCTTCCTCATACGGACTATGTTTTGAGTGAAACGAAGTGTGTCAGAATCCTAAAAATAGGCCTGATCCAGTCGTTCTTGTTTGGTGCAATTCTAAGCACTTTGAAATTTTGGCAAATTTTTTCCCCCAATCTAAATTTTGATCATTAACATTGCAATTTTTTGGGAAAAAAAAATATTGGGGTGTTGAAAGCCAAAAATGTTTTCTCTCCTCCTTTTTAACGAATTTGCAGTAAATGAAAACAACTCGTTCATCCAAACACAACTAAATGCGCAATCTGTAAAGATGACACGTCATTTAACTATGAAAACAATGTTGAATTCACACTGGAAACAGAGAGTTTCAAAATTGATTGTATGTTGTAGATGGCACAACTAAAATAACATTGTCCAGTTATTGTTGAAACAAGATTTCAACAATACATGCAAAGCATATCATCTACATTTTTCATTTTAAGAAAACTTTGTATTCAGTGTCTTTTTACTTTAATAGCTAACAACATTATTGTTAAGATAAAAGAGTTGTGACCAACAAACAAAAATATTCCTATGTACGTCAAGTCCATACATTTTGACAATTAATATATTCTTCCACTTTCCATTTTTTCTTTCTGTATTTCAACAACTCATAATTCACAAATACTTGCAACAACACTAATATATATTTTTGCTTTTATCGCAGGTTCCAAAATTACAAAACACAAAAAACATGTCGTCCAGTACTTTCTATATATTTTCTACAATACCTCAATCAAGAATATATTTTTTAATAACTAGTTTTTGTTTTATTTTTCTTGTAACTTTTGAATCAAACATCTTTTCCTGTTGCAAATGAAAACAAAGAGAAAGATTCACATTATGCAATATAATATTTCAGTTATATCAAAAAAATTGTGAGACTATGGTCTCGTTTTTTGTTAATAAGAACATAACATCTCAGTTCCACAGTAACCTAATGTAAGTCGAGAATAATTATTATTCCATATTATATATATGTTGATTTTTTTCTCTCCATTGTTCTTTTAACTTGGATTATCATTTGTTGTAAATTATAGAATTGTGTTTTGTTAAGAGAAAAAAAAGGGGGAAAGAAAATAGTTGCATGTATATCAATGTTTTCATTTCTGTATATACTCAATTAAATGCTTTGTGTTGAAAGAAGGCACTACAAAAGAATTGAGATATTTGTGTTCTAGTTTCCTTTTTCAATAGATCAAATCATCCTTATTTTCCTATTTGCATAATTGTTTTTCATATAGTGTTCATTTGGTAATTATCTTTTTGTTCTTGTTTTTTGAGCTATATGGCGTTGTGTTGCAATTATATACAACTGCAAAATTATTGTTCAATGAATTAAGAAAATTTGTATCTCATTTATGTTTTCTAGTTTCTTTTTGTCTTAAAAATCATTTCAACTCAAAACAAACAAACAAAAAATTGAAAACTTAACTATAATCTAGGCGGATTGTGGTTATCAATACTAGCTACTTCAACTATGGTGCTCAATTATTTTTTACTTGGTTTTCGCGACACATAGATGCAAACCAAAGTGCATAGTTACTAAAGCTCTTTCCAAAATTTTTGCCAACCCAGTGCATAATTTTGTTAATAGGACAATAATATCTTAGTTGCACAACAACATTGTAAAATTCCAAAAAAATTATTATACCATATTATATACATACACATGTTTTCTTTCCACTATTACAATATTAACTTGAATTCTCATTTTTGTAAATTGTGTTGTCTTAAGGGAAAGAAAAAATGAAATAAATAAAAGCTTTAACTATCTCAATTGCTTAATTTATGTATATGTTCAATGAAATGTTCAGTGTAAAAAAAAAGCCTCTAAAAGAGCATTCAGACATTTGTGTTCTCTTTTTTTGTTCACATATATCAAATCTTCCAGAAAATTTATTTTTCTATTTGCACAAGTGTTTTTTCAAATTGTGTGCTTTTGTTGATTGGTTTTACTGTACAGAGGTTTTTATTTCCTAATCTATGTAGTGTTGCATTGCAGTTATATATAATTGTGAATTTATGATCTAATGAATTAACAAAATGTACATCTTATTATTGTTTTCTAATTTTCTTTGTTTCCTCTTATAATGCATATCAACTTGCAAAAAATTGAAAATTTAGCTATAGTATAGGGAAATTGTGGTTCTTCTAATCCTAAGTGCTATAACTATAGTGCCAAATAATTTTTTGGCTCTTTGTCAGCAATGATAAATGGTAACGAGCGTGTGTTGTTTTTGTAGCCACCTTTTTTTTCCATTTCAAGCTAATATTTTATTATGTACCATAGCACATGTTAATAGTTTTCAATGTTTGGGTTGTGATAATGAATATTTGATGAATGGTGAACGATATATGTACTATTTGGAATTAATGATATTTTTTTTGTAACACGATGTCATTTCTATGAATAATAAATATATTAGTTAATTTGAACTTTGAACTCTTATGATAAATTTTTCATTGAACTATATAATCAATTTTACTTGGACATTATGACAGATTTTACTCTCTCACACCATAGTGTTTTTTGTAACAATATTGTCTTAAGTAATTTGTGTATTTAGTATTTAACATATGCCATTTAGTACTCCAAATATATTGTAAACAAGAGATTGAGAAATTTGTAAAATAATCTTAATCATTGGTGACTTAATTTCTTGTTTTTGATCTCTCGTGTCACTCTAGACTCTATGATTTAGCTGTAACAATAGAGAATCGGTATGGTTGAATATCACTATACCTGTATGTTTGGACTCACCTACTTCTGAAATAGTAGGATATAGTAGAATTATGTTCAATGTTGATTCAATTTTATTTAGTCCTGAATTGAAGGAAAAAACTCTTATTTCATGAATACAAGAAACAAAAACATATGTTAGATGAGAATTTTAAAACAAAGTTACAATGTGTAACAAAAAATGTGTCTACAATTTCTCTTCAACCACCTATTCTTCTTGTTCCAATATTATGAATGAATCAATGAACTGAGCTCAATGACGATGTAGAACGCATGCCACACACTTCGACAAACAATGGAGTGACTGAGTGAACAAAAAGCATAAATTTATGGTTAAAGATGTATGCATATTTTAGGCTTTTATTACCTATTATTTAATATTGTTGGGAAGTTTTACGAAATACACTTTGAGTACATTGATCTGCCATTTGATGTACTAATTATACCAGTATTATGGATCCACATAGTCATGATACAATTACTAATACACTCATTATTGAAGCTAAAACTAGTCTCCCTGCATTGCAGATTTTAATATTTTAATTTTAATATGATAATTTATCTCATGATGGATAATTTTCTGCATAATTTTTTTATTTTCAATATTAGTATTTTTTTATCATGTGCTTTTGAAAATAATCCATTATGATGGATTTCTTATGGGTTGTGTATTATATTGTTATTCTACTTGCAGAATGATACAAGTTGGCACATTAGATCACTCAATCCAGAAACTACAAAAACAAGGACGATGTGAAGCTCATTTCTAGGTAAACCAGCAAGTCACAAATAACATGTTTTACTATTGTCCTTTTTGAACTCTTTTTATTTACATTCATATTAAGATATTTTTTTCACAACACAAATCATGATATATTTAATTTTTTATTAGGCGGCTACAAGGTCTCCCTATGTGCTTGGGCTCGATATTGATATCTAGTGAAATATAACTATTGTTGTTGTAATAGAACAATAAAAAAAGACAACATACTTTCATGAAAAATGGAGAAATGTTATTTGTCACTTATCAAGAAATCTATACATGGTTATGTTTGATGTGTTAAACCTTATATTATCTCAGGTGCCAACCTTGTAGGAAATTTGATGGCTTTCAAACACTACAGCCACCATGTGTTTTGGATGCTCTTCTATTGGGCTCTCTCTTAGCATAACAAAATTTTCAGGGGTTCCTTCTTTTTCATATATGTCTTTGTATTTTCTCATCTGATTTAACTATAGATATAGAGATGGTATTTTCTGAGTGAGCTATGAATAAGAAACACATTGACTAACATAAAGTCAATCTAAGGATCCTATGAAATAGAAACCATCTCCTTGCAATCCTAATCAAAATACTTATTAATAGATTTTTATTAACAAAGGACACAACTTATATCTTCCAATCATTGAGCAACATTCCATCTTCTACTCCTTTCTAGAGTTCTGATTGAAATAGCGTCAAATGTTAACAATGTTATTTCCTTTCATGTACCTGGTTAATGTTCATAGATTTCATCTTGTTGACCTTGGAATCATGCATTGTGCAGGATACTCCCAAATCTCTGCCACCGGAGAGGAAAGCAATGAAAAAAATGATAACTATAATATGTGTGGTGATCTTACTTATACTCTCCTTTGTTCGGAGATTTAGATCCAAAAAATGTGTTACTCATTTGTCCCTGTTATTTGATATAGTTCGTATTCATTGTTTTCACTAGAATATCGCCACACATGATACAAGTGTCTTCAAATATTGTTATCACAAAAATATATCTGATTACTTTGGAAAAAAAATCAAAACAACCCTGTGTTTTGCATGTGGGAATAGTTCTATGCATAACACGTATGTAATATGCTTACAGTTGACTGAAGAATTTGCTTGATGATTATCAAAAACAGTATGCATTAGTAATGTTAACTATGGCACATGTAAACAATTATTTAGAAATCACCAAACCTAACCTTCGTTACTAACTTCACGTAACTATCATAAAAAAATGTATTTATACATTGACAAATCGAGCCTTTATTGTTAATATTAATTAAGTAGCACACAAGAATTGAAGCTAGAATTTCATATGTGAGTCGTTTTTCATTCTCATGTGGACTTAAGACATTAGCATAAATTGATTGAATGCAAGAGGAATAGAAATTATATGTGTTACTGCTAATGTTGTTTGTGATTCTAAATAAAAAACCAATGCTCACTCGTTCCATTACCCATGTTCTGTAATGTTTTGATATGAAACATATCATTTAAAAATTCATGAAATAATTTGCATTCCTGTTGTGAGCTTTATAATAAGCCTTTTTTTATTTTGTGCATCACAAAAGCGTTAAACAATTTTTTTCTTTTTTGAAGACTTAAGTTGGAGGTCGGATGCAGAAGCATTTTGTAAAACAAATTATAACCTCCTGACTACCCAAACTTCTGACCACCCAACTAGGATGTCAGGGTGACTACTTTTTTTTAAATAATCCACCCAGCCTCAACATTACCTGACTCTAAAACTACTCGGCTTAATGAGACCACCCAACTTTGGTATAGTCTGGGTCGCAATAGAATAAATTAATCATAAAAAATAGAAAAATGTCTAACTGTCTAACCTTCCGACTGTACGATAAGCGCAATAAAATAAAAATCCTTTGATTTCTATGTAGTGTGCTTTTTTATATTTATATTCAAAATTTCATGTTACATTTTCAATTGATTCTTTGTTAAAACAAGAATAAATTTCCTCGTGGTTTATCGATTCAGGAAAATAAAAATAGTTAACTTGCTTACGAGAAATTAATGAACACATTTAGTTTCGATATTTTATTATTTTAAACAAAATTTTAAGAGTTTAGAGTGTTTTTCCTACATGTTTTTTTCTTAAACCTGGTTCGAAGTATTAGTTTCTATGAGTCACCAATGGTAAAATGTGCTCTTTCCATGTGATTGATAAGGTATTAGGGTCAAATGGTTATATTTTCAAAAAAAATTCAAATAAATTTGACATCTCTCTGTTGTCATATGGTGATTCGTTATTTTCTAGGTTAGTGTTACTACCTTAACTTGCTCATGGTCATCCTCACTCATCATGGTCATGTCATCATTTAGGTGTCCTAGGTCATCAAAAGAGTTAATGTGCCATCATATAGATCATGGTCTAGGATTTTTATTTGATTGTCATCATAATGTCAGTCATAAAAAGCAAAAAGGGACTCATTTCCATCATTTGGGTCATCATCATGGGAGTGAGAAAATTAGCGAATACAGTAAAAGCTAGCATTTCCTTTTTAGGAAATTATTTTGTAGTGCAATTACCTCATTAAGTCATTTCTCAAATGTACATGAGATGTCACATCACCACCAAAGAAAAAATCGAGTTTCAAGCTATTAAAATACCATCCAAGCATTCAAAAAATTAAATTCATCCTCCAAGATATCTTCTCCACCATTTTTCCTCATCTCAGCCATCATAGCATCGATTTTCATTACCAAACTTCTTTTCTATCAGCTCGTTGTGTTTTTGATGTGCATTCATTGTGCTTCTGGACATTCGTTGTGTTTTTTAGTTTGAAGGTCAAAGCAAGTGAAAAGTAGTTCATTTCTCATCCAAGAAGCTTTCAACACTCCTAAAAAATTAAGTGAAGCATTCATCATCCCTCTCATGCAGTGATTTCCTTAAAAAAGTGATGAAATCCCTCTCCTAGGGTTTTTGCTGCATTTTTTAATATTTCATGGTTTTTTCTTTCTTATAAAAATAAAATCCCTATTTTTTATGCCTAAACACCATTTTATACACTTCATAGACCCTCCCAAACCATTTCCCATACCTATTTTCCCCATTTCACCACGTTTCCAAAAAAACCCAAGCCCACGTTGCGCTGCTAATGTGTTTCTAGGTTTTCCCTGTGTTTTCCCTCTTTTGTCCCTTTTCCCTCACCCATTCTCATAAATTCCACTTCCAATGTTTCCCTAACACCTATACCTATCTCCCATAATTCTTTCAGGTTTTCCCCTAACTCCTATCCCCTCCATTTCCCTCCCTAAAATAACTTCTTTGTTTTCGTTGTTTTACAACCCTTACCCTTTCCCCTATCAAACTAGGGTTTTCAGTCAAGAAAAACCAACAATATATCCAGTGAAAATAAGAAATACAATAAGGGGGGACAGATGTCAAGATATGATCCAATTCATATGTAGGACATCAATTGATCAGATTTTGTAAAGAAGTCATTTGAACAAGTAGGTTGACTAGGGTTTTGTAAGAAAGTGCAGGAGGTGGGTTATAACCGTGACTTAAAAATTTTATTTGCAATCAATTTTAGAGGATATCATGTCATAATTGCAGGGGAAAACTTCATGGTGTCAGCAGAGATTATATCTTCAACTGCTACAATCCCTAATGAAGGAGAGATTTGGTTCAATGGGATTGATTTAGACATTGAGCATTATAAGTCTTTCTTGAAACCACAGTACAATGACTCCCCTTACCATATCTTTCCTAGCAGAAAATTGTTGGACAAGTACACTCCCTTGATTAGGACTATCATAAAATAATTCACCTGTGAGGGAAGATTTAGTAGGTTCTATTAGTATCACATAAGATTGTTGATGCACTTCACTTCCATCAAACCACTAAACCTACCCAATTACTTGTTCATAAGCCTGGTTAAGATGACTGAGAAAGTGCAAACTAAAGGGAGAGACCATCAGGCAAGTGCATTTCATCATGCTTTGATCAAAATTATAGTTCTCCACTATCTCACACGGATCAACATGCCATGGGAGACCTTCTTGGAGGTAGCTTCTCTTATAACTGCCATAAGTTAGCCAGAGAGCCCAAGTTTTCCTTCATCAACTAGACCACAGGAGATTGGGTCATCAAGCAAGCCATCAATGATAAAAAATCAACCTAGAGCAGAGGTTTCAAAGACCTACAATAGAGGTAAGAGGTTACCTTTTTCTCCTGAGATTGAAAAGGAGATGCCTACACCTAGAACTAGAACTATGCCTCATGCTAAGAAACTACATAAGGAGGTTGTGAGTGATAAATAAGTGAAAATTGAAGCCATGATGGAATCACCTAGAGACAAAGATAATTCACCTTTCCAACATTGTGAAGAAGTGCCTCTTGTAATAGAGATGATTGACCTACCAAAACACCATGAAGATGAGACAACTGAAGAAAAACTCAAAGAAAAAGAGGCACAGATAAGAGAGCTCAAATATGACCTTCGAAGGAAAATTTCATGGTGTTTTTTTTGTAACAAGAGAATAGGAAACTCAAACTAAACCTATTGTTGCAAAGAAAACCATAAGGGGACCATCCATCATCCAGCAAGGCAGTTGTTGCGGTAGAAAAATACAAGGTCAAAGCCATAATTGATGTGGAGAAATTAGAAGACAAAGACATTTAGGCATAACCAAGAAGGCCTAAAACTATAACATAAGCAAGAATATAAAAACTTGAAAAAGAGCCATCTCCTCCCAAAGCCCACAAAGACATCAATGGCATCATAGCTACTGAAGTTGAAGAAGATAGAGAATTATAGCCTGGGGTAGTAAATGAAAACCTAGAGAAGCTACTGAAGAAAGTAAATAGAAACACTGCCATGCATAGGCACATGGCAAGGCACTATTACACAAGAAATTTTATTTGCAAGATTAGGGTGAAGAACATGAAGAAAAAGCTTAAGAAGATCCTAAGCAAGCTCAAGAAAAAATATAATTGGAATCTATAGGTTGATGCATCCCTAAATGTTTGAACTAGGACAAAAATATTGAAAAGGAGTGAAATTTTGGCAAATTTTGAGAATTTTTTAGTTTTTTCTGTCACACAGGCAAAACTAGTGCATAGAAAAGCAATGTGTACTCGCTGCACTTTTTCCCAGCGGCTCCAAATGAGGATTGAAAATAATTTGGAGGTGTCTTTTGATTATTACTTTCCAGAAATATACTTGGGGTTACTTTTCAGTTCATGGATTTTTAAAAAAAGGTCAACAACCACCTATTTTTCACCCTTTTGTCACTGTTTTGAGTCACTCGCTGCATTTCTGGAGTAGTTGTGTTATAATGAATTTTGAGGTGTCTTAGAGATGTATTTTTAGTGACTTAAAGCTTTAGAGGTGTAGTAGACATCCTAAGCTACCTATACCATCCTTCATCAAAGTTTAAATATCCCTCAAAGTCATCCAAACACCTTTCCAAAGTTCATTTTGCTCCTACTGCCACACGATGCACTTCTGTAATTTTTCGTTGTGCTTCTGGGTTTGAAATGTGGAGGTAAAAACGTCAAAATCGTCGATGTAAAATTTGTCTCACAAGATATTTTATGATTAATGATCCTATTTATGGTCATATTTGTTAAAGGATCTTATGTTTAATGACTTGAGACAAAAACTCAACTTGTTAGATGAAAAAGGGGAAGTTGTTTCTAACTCCCCTATAATTAGACTATGAGTCATTAGGTGCATTAATTATTTTCTTTGGATCAGGCTTCGACCCCTAAAGGTGGAATCTTCTTTTATTTTATATATGTACTTAGAAATAAGTCATTGAGAGGATTGGATATGTGAAGTTCTCACTCTTTGGGACTAGTGTACTTGATATTTGAAGAAGTAATTTACAGGCAGTTGCAATTGTTGTTACAAAATTCTTGTGATATGGTTAGTTACAGCATTTTTACTCATTTTTCCTCATGCATCTGATGATTAATTAATTATGACAACCATCTATGTTCTTCTTGTGGTAATCTCATGAGTTTTAAGCAGAATACATAGCTTCATATGCTCTATTTTATATGAGATTTTCATGTAGGTTTTTTTATCTTCTCAGTAAATGAATTCATACTTGTATCCTCATTTTACTCTTTCTACATGACCTTTTCCTCACTACACTACAATGAAAAATTCGAATTGTGTCACTAATAATATCTATCTTGCCTCATCCTATGTGTCTGCAACTCACCTTGTGAAATACTGGACCTAGTTCCTAGGCTAGTACTTCTTATCCATCAAATTTAAATAAAAAAACCCTAATCAAACTATACTGAGATTAAAACTAGCCTAAATATTCATATTCCCTAGTCATTTCCATTTCCTGTGAGACTAATTTCGAGAGATCCCTCTCTGATTTGGTAGGGATAGATACCAAATTGAAAGTTGGTGTTTGGTTACCCCTTTAGTTTCCTTTCTCAGCCTTGGGAAACTGAAGTGGAGATAACATTTTGGCGTCGTTGCAGGGGAACAAGTGTCAAATATTCCCTGGGGATATTTCTTATATTTATTTGAAGGCTAGAATTGTGGGTGACAGGTGCTAGCACTCAAAGAAGAATGATTTAGTCATTACGAGCCAAAGTGCAGAATCAGAAGAACACCAGATCCTAAAAGGCATACAAGGTCCAATCCTAATCCTAATCCTTCACCAATAGTTAATGACCGTGACAGGCTATTGCGAAAGCATAGGTTACAATCTAAAAAATTTAAAAAGGATACTCCTCCACTTGTAAGAACCAACTCTTTGCCTACAAGGATGGTTGTTGTTGAATATTTATCTTTTGACTTCAAATTTGAGTTATCTTTGTTCAAGTCTAAGTCAAAATATTTTCTCTCAGAAGTTGTTTTTGATCCCATTAAATTTGAAACATATTTTCCATTTTCAGAGTATTCTTCTTTTAAGGGTGATAGTAAGGTCTGGTGAGATTTTTACAAACTTCGGAGCTTTGTTGATCAGTTCTAAATAACCTCTGAAAAGGCCTATATCCAATACCAACAAGAGAATTTTTTTTCTGCTATACCTATTGATATACCTCCACATACAACTGCTCCATCATCCTCTACTGTCAATTCATCACTTCATTTGCAATCATTTCCTCATTCAACACCTTCTGTTATGCTTTCCATACAACCTTCTATAGCAGTCATGGCAAGATTTGATCCTTTGATTTTACCACCACAACTTAATGCTTTGCCTTAAAATTATGGTCAAAGATTGCCTTTGTTTGATGGGAAAACAAAGGTCACTGCTCAACAACATATAATTAAAGTGATTGATTTCATTGATCTTGAAGAAATTGATAATGATGATGAAAAGACCCGTATAATAGCACAAATTTTTCATGGGAAGTTAAGAAATGGTTCCATTCATTAACAACTACTTCTGTAGCCAATTCACAATAGTTATTAGACCTATTCCTAGAAAAGTGGGAAGAGAAAAATAACCCTCTCCAAAGTCTGGCCGAGTACAATACTTTGAAGAGAAATACTAATGAATTTGTGCAATTTTTCAAAGCCATATTTAATAGGATATATGATTTTGTTATCACTCCGCCAGATTCCTAAGGCTGAAGAAGCAATCCCAACAGAGGTAAACCACAGACCAAGATTTTGACTTGATAGCTAGCCCTATCAAGTCAGAGAGGGCTCTCTCCAAATAGGTCACAGTCAGGAGGGCTGGAGAAATTAGGGTTTTAGGCTAGATATAGGGTGCAGGGGGTTTTTTAAATTTGATTTGGTTGGGGAATCACTGGATGAAGTAATTAGGTCAAGGAAACTTAGGTCAAGGAAAATGAGTTAGGGTTGCAGGGATCAATGGGGCAAGGTAGGTACAATGCTTATCACTTGAAGAGGATTGTGATGGAATGGTGTTGAAGCTGAAATAAAGCTAAGAAAAGCATAGGAGATTTATTTTTTCTGAGACAAATGAAAGTGGACAAACTATGATCAATTACCCAAAACAAAGCATGTGAAAACATGTAATTTGATAATATAACTTGTAAGAGATCATAACATAGAAATTAAGTGAACATCAATACAATACCTTAAAACATATGATACTAAAGAAAAGACAATGCTAGACATCAATACCAAAAGTATCGCATAAAGGAGCTGCAACTCCTCTTTATTAGCGGGCCAAACTGAGTACAAAGGTTTCCTTGATCAACTAGCAAACATACCAACTGATTCCAACCCTTCACTAGAGTGAAGAAAGGGGATAAATAGACATCAAAACAAGCTTCACTCATCCTCAGGGGTCGAATCCATGAGGTTGTTAGTGTCAGTATTTGCATACTTCCACCAGGGATCAAAACACATTTTGCATGTGCATCTTAGGTGTCCCACTCTAAAGAAATTTTCAATCATTCCATTAGGTCATGATATAAAATTGTTCCACTGGTGGTTGGTTTTCCTTCTCAATAAAACTTCACTCTCCCTTAGAGATTCATATTGGCTTACTCATTCTCGTGTCTCCTTGAGCGTAACAACACCTATGAAAATGCTCTTTTCACCAGGAAGTCTTTTAATTCAAATCTCATTCATGAAATTCAAGTCTAAAGAAGTCCCATTAGGTCATTAGGTTTTTTATTTTTCAAGGTCAGTCCTCCATTTTAGATGAGGTCAACAAATATATGAGAGGGATAAATTTTGTTTTCCTATATATAAAATCATCATGATGTAATTATCATATTTTCAAAGTTATAATTTTTGAGTTTAATGACTTTTATATCAAAATATCATTTTGATATAAAATTCAATATGTAATTTATTTATATTTTTCCAAATGTAATTTTATGTTCTCATATGTAATAAATTCATCCCAAGTTGTCAATGCAATCATTTCCGACCTAAATGGAGCAAAGAAAGCCAAACTCCATGACTCGATCAAACTGCAAAATGCAAAAAATTCAGAAAGTTGAAGAGTATCAGTGCTAAAGTCCAAAGGGAAAAGTGAACATAGGGAAATTGGGTTATTCAAACTAAAATTACAATGCATAAAGATATAAAGCTATTCAACATCTTAAAAAAAATAATTTGCCTCTATTCATCCATGAGGAGTTTCCAACAGAGGAGAAAATTTAAGAGTTTTTGAGCATTTTGAGAAAAATCCACTGGTCGCTGCGTGTTTTCCCTAAACGCCACGCATTTTCCTGGACACTGCATGTTCGGCCCAGGTGCTGCGCGTTTGAATGATCATCCACAGAGAAAAAAGAAACGGACACTGCACATTTACCTTCGAACGTTGCTCGTTTTCCTGAACGCCTCACGTTCCTCCAGGACGTTGCGTGTTTGAACGAACAGGGTTTCTTAGGGTTCTATCACTCCCACAAGCTCATTTTTTTGCACAAAATTCTTCATATCTCCTTCAAACAGTAATTTAACCCTATCAAAGCCTTCTCACTGAAATTTCTCATGATTTAATGCAAATTTGAAGTGTTTACCATGAAACCCTAGTTTTCATTTCCTTTTGTCAT
Source organism: Pinus albicaulis (assembly GCA_034641835.2). Classification (NCBI taxonomy): domain Eukaryota; kingdom Viridiplantae; phylum Streptophyta; class Pinopsida; order Pinales; family Pinaceae; genus Pinus; species Pinus albicaulis. The sequence goes on along the minus strand of MU968411.1, from coordinate 30,047,227 downwards.
TTTTCATTCATATTTCCCATACTCATGTCCCTAAACACATATCAGTCATAAAAGCTATAAGATCCTAGGGTTTTCTAGGACCTAGGTTATCATTTACATTACCACTTCCTCCATTTGTCACATCTTCTCCTTTCAAATTCACATTCCCTTCATCTCATTCCATTTACCCTAGGGTTTCGAAAGCCTTTAGTCCATAATGTCTGAAGAAGAAAACTAAAATTTCAATGACAAGCAAACACCAAAGAAGAATACATATAAGAAAGGATCGAAAATCATCAGATATGAACCAACAAAGACAAAATAACTCATGACTTCTTCACTTAATGTGTCATTTTTTAAACATGTTGATTGCTTTGAATTTTGTGAGAAGGTGAAAAAGGTCCAATATCACCCTATGTTAACAAGGCTATTCATCTCAGGTCTTCATGATAGGCAGGTTACTCTTGTTGGGGTTACTTTTACCATGTCTACTAATTCCATTGGAGTTGCTACATAGATCCCTAATGTGGGAGAGAAATGGTTTAGACAAGGAAACCTTGATCATACCTACTATGAACCATATCTTAAACCTAAATACAAGGATGACAAAAAGACCATTTTCCCTTTCTCTCATCTTCTTGACTGATATGTCCCTATGATGAAAATCATCATTAAATACTTCACCTATGAGGGGAGGTTTTCTCGACTCTATTCATATCATATCCGACTTCTTAGGAATTTCATTAGAGTCAAAATGATTCACATACCCTATTTCCTCTCTCGCAGCATTGACAAGATGGCATATATTGCACAAAAGAGGGATTATAATCATCAAATGAAAAGTCTCTTTCACCACTTCCTTATCAAAATGATAGTCATGCATCAGCTTGAGCAAAAGAACATTCCATGGGACACATTCATAGCAAATGAATTTTTCACTACCCACCTAGTTAGCATGATTAGAATATCCCCTCATCATATCATCCTCCCATATCCACTCCTCCATCTCAGCCTACTGCTCATACATCATCACCAAGTCAGTTTCATTCACCTCATGTTGATCCTTCTTCTTCACATTTCTATAACCCTTCATCATCATCACATCATGATTCTGAGTCATGAAGAAATGAGGAGGATATTGAGGCAACTTGGGCTAATTTGACTAATGTTGAGCCATTTCCCAAGACTTATCAAAGAGGCTACAGGCATGTGTTTGCTTCACTTGGAGTGAAAGGGTCCATGCCTTCTTCATCAACAAAACAAGTGGACAAAGGTAAGGAAAAGACTAAAGAGCCAATTATTTATGAACAGGAGGACAAACATGAAACAGAGCATGAATTTCAGTTGATTGACCTAGATGAGGAAGATGAGGACACAATCACTAGTGCAAAAATCAAAGGCAAAGAAGCAAATATTAGTGAACTTCAAGCTAATCTTGAGAGAGAAAAATATGTGGTTGACTTTCTTGAGCAAGAAAATCAGCAGTTGAAAACTAAGAAAATCATCAATGAGGTAAAGAACATCAAAGCACAAAGAGAGGCAGAAAATGCTAAGGCCTTGCTGGAGGAGACCTTGGAAATATTTGGTGAAATTGATGATGATGAGGATCAGCCCTCAAGACATAAACCAAATAATATAGGGCTAAAGAGAGCTTTATCTCGGGAAAGACAGAGAGAAGCTGAGTTGGCAGAGCAACTCACACCAAGTGAGATGATTTCCCTAGAGATTAGCAAGGACAGGTGGCTTGATAGAGCCAATTTAAATTTGGAAAGGTTTATAGAGAAGGCCAACAAGAACAATGACTTGTTGAGGACAAGAGTCAAGCTTCATGCACGGAAAGAGAGAATTGCATTGGCCAAGCTCAAAAGAGCATATGCTAAGATTGAAAGTTTGACTAAGCAACGGGAGAAGGAGAGGTTATATATACTTGATGAGGTGTCTCTTCATGCCTCAAGAACTTGATAAAAAAGTACCCTCACTATTTTGATAAAATTTTGGCACACTTGGCACTTCAGTTCCCTTTTGGTTTTTTGAGTGTTTTTGCACGTAGAAATTCTGCCAAAGGCGCAATGACCTGCACATTGAACTCTTTTTTGGGACCTCTAAATGATAAATGGACACCACCAACAAGTTTATAATGATGAAGACATAAACCCTAGCAATTTTCAGAATATTTGCAGGAGAATTGGTCCCTCAAAAATGCAAAAAACCACCTAAACATCATGTTTTTGCCTCCTTTTTGACCTGGTCGTTGCGCGTTTACTAGTCCTGGGAGATTGGATTTTTGACATGGCAAATGAGCATCATTTTGGAAACTAAAGATATATATAGAAACTAGACTCAGATATATTTCCAATTAGCTATCATGGAGCTAATTTGGACACTAGGAAGGCACTCAAAACCAGCTTACAAAACATGCCATTTTTCCTGCTTGGACGCTGCGTGTTTGCCAAAAAATTGCAAATTTTTACAATCTTCAGCAAATCTTCTCCAGTTTGACTTTTCACTTTGGGGAATGTAATTTTACTGATGTAAATGTTCAATATGAATTTAATTATGGTGAGGATTAGTTTACTATGGGTAAATTCATTAGCTTGAGTCGTCTAGAGGTCAAATGAATCAGTTTCCTCTCTTTTGGAGGCAGGTTGTTGGGTCTTCCTAGTCTTCAGATTCTTGTTTAGCATTTGGTGTAACTTATTCTCATATCATGGATTCGACTCCTTGAGGCTAGGGAGAGTGGTTTTGAGGTCTATATATTATTTTTCTTTCTCATTTGTAGTGGTTGGACTTAGTTGGATGTTTGGCTTTTGAAGAGACACACTTTTGTATCAGTTTTGGCCTGGACATTAATAAAATTTGCAACTATTTTTATGGGATCCATGTGGTCTGGTGTTTAATTTTAGTTTCTCCTTTTGTGCTCAGATGTTTGAAAGTTTTTTTTTTTCATCCATCATTTCATTTCTATTAAGTGAATATTTTCAAGTTAGATGAACAGAATCAATAATTTATATGCTCTGTTTTGGGTAAATATTCACAGTATGTAATTTCTTCAGTTTAGAAAGAAACCATGATTTCACCATGCTCTTTCTAGCTCCTCACCTATCTTGATCATCCCACCATCGAAATCCTAAAGTACTAAACCACTGTACCTACCTTGCCCCATATAACACCCTACAAATTTTGACCTAATTTCCCTTACCCTGACTGTTTTACTCCTTCTGATCCAACAAAAACCTATGCTAAAAAACCCTGAGCTACTATACCTAGCCTAATATCTTCTTTCCTCAGTCATCTTGGCTATGATCTATACGGAGAGAGCCCTCGCCTTGCCTAGTAGGGCTAGCTACTTGACTAAGCGTGGTTTTGGTTACCTTAGAATTTCCTTCTTCAGCCCGAGGTTCAATTCGAGTGATAATAGAGGTGAGGAAGAGATCCACTAATTTTTGAACTGAAAACTGAAGTGTAGGATAGTCCAAGTCACTCACTCCTTATTACATTCAACTGATTCATTATGACTCATTAATGACTTTAACCCAATGAATCTACCCTAGGCAAGTAATCTCAAACACAATTACATTTTACCATGATGAATTACATGAGTAGAAACACAATTTCTTGAGGCAAAGTGAAAATTTCAGAGAAAATGTGAAAAAATCAGCAAATTGGACATTTGCGCCCTCCACTGGTCATTTGCGCCCTCTTTTTTCAGTGCCACTTTTAGAGGCCTTGTCGGTGTCCAAATCAAGCCCAACATGGCTTGTTGGAAAGCCATGCTTGTACTATTTCCAAATCTGCCTCAATTTTTTAAAATGGAGGTCATTTTCCCCCTCAAAAAGTTATTCTCCCAAGACTGGTATTTGCGCAGTGCCTGGGTCAAAAAAGGGGCAGAAAGGTGATTTTTTGATGGTTTTTTGAGATTTTCACCCATCAAAATTGCAAACCAAGGTTGGAAACATGGTTTTATTAGATGAATGGGTCATCACGAATCCAATGGTGCCTTCCTTCTCCTCAAAAAGTGTGCCAATTATTTTCGTAGCGCCTAGGGCGTTGTGCAAATGCCCAATTTTCTACTAAATAATTGTGTCAAAAAACACAGAGATTTCCATATTTTGACAAAAGGTTAGAAAATGCCTCAAAATTGTTGGAATGGCTGATGATGGCGTGTCTAAGCTTGGAGGGAAGCCTCAACAAGAATGTCCAACTTTTTATTCTCCTCCATGGTCAACTTTTCAATTTTGGCATTGGCTCTTTTGAGCTTGGCCAATCAATTTTCTCTTTTTGGGCATGGAGTTGGACCTTCCTTCTGAAAAATTCATTATCTTTATTTTATTTTATAACAAATTCTCCAAGTTTTGATTGGCTCTATCAATCCATGGTTCCATGTTCTCATTGATCTCTATAGCAAGTTTCTCATTTAGGGTTCGCTGATCAGCTATCTCAGCTTCCCTTTGTCTCTTTAGAGCTAGAGAAATTTTCAGCCATCTAGTTGTAGGTCTCTGTCTTGGTTCCTGTTCTTCTTCATCATCAACTAAGACGTAATTCTCTAGTGTTTCATCTAGCATGACTTTGGACTTTTGAGCCTCTCTTTGAGAAGTGTAATAATTAACCTCATCAATGACCTGTTTGGTTTTCAACTCCTCATTCTCTTGCTCAAGAAATTTTATGACATATATAGCCCTGTCAAGATTAGTTTGGAGCTCACTAATATTGGCATCCTTAACTTTGATAGCAACATTCATGATTTTGTCATTGTCATCCTCATCTAGGTCAGCCAGCTGAAATTCATGCTCTGTTTCATGATTGTCCTCCTCATCATGAATTACTGGCTCAATGACCTTCTCCTTACCTTTATCCACATGTTGTGTTAATATAGAAGGCATGGCCCCTTTCACTCCAAGTGAATAAAACACATACATATAGCCTCTCTGGTAAGTTTTTGGCAATGGCTCAACCTCAACCACACTATCCCACTTAGGCTCAATGTCATCTATCCTGCTAGGTGACCCAAAATCATTATGAGATGGAGATAAAGGATCATGATGAGATGGAGATGAAGGAGGTGAAGGTGAATGATCTGATGATGATGAGTGAGTCATGGGCTGAGATGATGAAAGGACATTTTGTGCATGATGAGTGGATGGCTCAATGAAAATATCATTGGCTATGAAGGTGCTCCATGCAATGTTCAGTTGATTGAGATGGTGGAGGACTATGATTTTTATGAGGGAATGATGGAATAGGCTTCTCATTTGTTGTTCATATTCCTTCTTATGGGAAATTTATGCCATCTTCTCTATACTCTAGAAAAGATAATAGGGCATGTTAAGCATCCTTACACTAGTGAAATGCATCAAGATCCGGATGTGATAGGAATAGAGCCTTGAAAATCTGCCTTCACATGAAAAATATTTCATTATAATATTAATCATAGGTGCATATTTTTCCAAGAGGTGTGAAATAGGGAAGAACCTCTTTGTTTGATTTTGGTGTCTTAGGTTTAGGAAGGAGTCAAAATCTTGTTTCTTCAATCTACCTTTCTTGAACCATTTCTCCCCAACATTTGGGATCCCTGTAGCATCTGAAATGACAGCAGTAGATAAGGTAAAAGTGACCCCAACTAATTTAACTTGGTTGTCATGGAGTCCTGATATGAAAAGTCTAGTTAGCATGGGGTGATGTTTAACCCTCTGAATTTTCTCACAAAAATCATAGGAGCCAACATGTTTGAAGCATGTGACAGTCAATGGATAAGATAAGAGGTCCTTAGTGTTGGCAGGCTCAATTCTGAGCACTATTCCTCCTTTATGTGGCCTCCTTATCTCTGTTTATTCTCCTTCAATGAATGATGTGTTTTCCTCTTCTATTTCCATGGTTTTTTTGTTAAAACCCTAGGGATTAGGGAAGGGAAATGGGAAAGGGAGATGGGAAAGGAAAAATGAGGGATATGTTTGATAGGTACATGCGATATGGGGAGGGGATAGGGAGTAATGTTTAGGGATATGAAGAATGGGGAAGGAAAACCGAATGAAAGAGTGATGGGAATTGGGATTTAGGAGCCTAGGTTAAAATAACACTTAGGGCTTAGGGTTTTAGGAATTAATAGGTTAGGGGCATGGATTATGATAACAAGGATTAGAAAATGATTTTTAACAATGTAGGGATGGTATTGAGTGTAATGAAAATGGGATTTTGTGAATTATGAGTGCAAATGAGAGAAATTAGGGTTTTACATTCAAGAAGACACCAAATTACAACTTCAAATTGAAAAACTTCAACACATAATCTAAAGAAGATTATTTGTCATGGCATATGTCTCTTACTAGCTTTTTGGAGGTAAATGACTAAGTGGGGGAGCTTTGAAGGCAATTATGATCACTTGGGATGCTTTGCTGAGCTTGCTGGTCATTTGCGCCCTTGACAAGATATTGGTGCCCTCCTCTACATATGTGTGCCCTCATCAACGTATTTTCACCCTTCTCAGCACATTTGCACCATTGACAGTACATTTGCGCCCTCATAAATTGATTTGTGCCCTCAAAAACTGATTTGCGCCCTCAATTCTGCTCCTTTTCCAATTTCGCTCAGAATTTCAAAATTTTGATCTCTTGGAGTGCTAAATTGATTTTTGGAGGAGGAAAATGAATTTATATTGATGTCTATTAGTCATAAATAGCTAAGTGATTTTGAATTTGAATTTAAAAACCCACTTTTTCTAATGTTTTTTTCACTTTTTGAAGATTTTTTTATTATTATCCTTTCATCTTATTTTTCTTTCTTGCAGGATGGTGTTGCTGGAGTTTGACACTTTTTGCTTTCAGTTTGGAATATGTGTTTTGAGTTGGAAACTAGGGATCAAACTTATTACATATATGAATCATAAAATTACATAAAAAAATTAAAAATAATTACATCTCTATTTTCATATCAAAATTACATTTTGATATGAAAATCATAAAAATCAAAATCGCAAATTTAAAAATATCATATTTACATGTTGATAATATTCTGCAGATGAAAATGAAATTCTTATTGAGTCACTCTCACACCTTTTTCTGACCTTATTGAGATGAAATGGTGAATTTTCGGGCCTTTAACATTGAAACCTAATGACCTAATGGGACCCTGAATGACCTGACTTCCATGATTGACTTTGACTGACATAAGACATAGTGAAATGAGCTTTTCAAAAGTGTTTTAATGCTTAGCAAGACATGAAAGTGGGCCAGAAAATGAGAGTTTGTGAGGGAGAGTGAGGTTTTATGACTAGGGCTACCATCAATGAAACAATTCTTAGCATGACCTAATGGAATGAAATAAAAATTCCAAAGTGGGACACCTAAAATGAGAATGAAAAGAGTGATTTTGATCATTGATGACAGAATGCATATTCTGACACTAGCAAATTCTATCCCATAAAACATTAAGCCTCCTCCTGGCCTATCACTTCTTCATTATTCGGATGCTTTTGATCCGAATATGGTCTACCAATTGAGGGAGAGAAATCCTACTACCCTTGAAGATATGAAAAGGAATGCAGTAAGTGTTGAGGAAAATATACTTATCAAAAAGTCAAAGATGAAATTAGAAAAGAGGGTTACCATAAACGAGGAGTCATCCACTTCATCTAAGGGTAAACTTGATTCTTTGATTAATATTATGGAGAAGATGATGGGAAAGATGACCATCACAGATAGACAAGCAGAACAAAAAATCAAAAATTCCAACTTCACAGGTCAAAAACAACAAACTCAATACAAGATCAAACAAAGAGAGCAGAGGGGTCAAGATCAACAAGGTTAGTTGTAGTTTTGTGCTCCTTTTCAGAAAAATTATACAGAGGGCCTGATGAAGAAGAAGAAATCAGAGAAGAAATTCATCTTTTTGAGGAAAAGCAGCGACCCATTTTCTCGACTGAGGAGGATGAATTTTTTGAAGAACATTATGTACCTGATTACCATCAACATGTTCTTTCTAATGATGATACGTTGGTAGTACAAATAGAGGATTATTAAAGAGGCTACCAAAATTTCCTTAGCCAAGTGCAAAGGCAATATGGTTTGAGAAATATCAATGTGCTTATAACTTGAAATTAGAATAAGGAAAAAGGTCATGTTGTTACAGATCAGGGAAAAAGTAATGAAGCTTGCACTAGTGTTCCAAAGAAAGACAAAGAAATTCAACCTAGAGGACAAAGCATGGAGACTCCAATCAGAGATCAGCCCAAAAAAATGGACATGCCATCTAAAAAGGTAGAAAATCATTCTACTATATTTAGTCTTGAGAATGAAATTTCAAAGCTTAAAGTCTCAACTCCATTGACTGAAATAATCAAGAATGATCAATATAATTTCCGGGTAGCCAAATTGCTTAAGGTTGAACAAATGTTTGATATGGTGAATGTCAGTGATGACCACCCTGAGCTTTTGTTTGGCCTTGTCGTAGGTGGTGAATTAGAAGATATTGATGTTCTACCTTTTTACCTCAGTATCAAAAGTCATGATTTTATTCTCCATAATGTTATGCTATACCTCAGGGCCTCACATAATCTCATGCCCAAAGCCATCATGGACAAACTAGGATTGGATATTACTAGGCCATACCATGACCTTTACTCTTTTGATTTGGGAAGGGTTAAGTGTCTTGGTCTCATCAAAGATTTAGTGGTGTCCTTAGATCAAATTCTAGCTAAGAATGTTCTTATGGACGTTGTTGTAGCTGAAATTTCTCCAAGATATGGAATGCTTATCTCCTGATCATGGGGAGCCAAACTTAAAGGTGCTTTGAAATTAGACTTTTCCTGTGCTACTATACCAGTTTTTACACAACTTAGAAAATTATACAGGGAGAACAAGATGAAGTAAATGATTAGTAACAAATAAAAAACCCATAATCACCCAATTCATGTTGTTCATACAGATTTAGAATCATTTGTTTTGTAAAATAATGATTGTTCAACATTGTTAGAGGATTTGATGGAAGAAAGAGTAGAAATTTCTGAGATTTCGGATTGTGTTCAAGAAATTTCAAGTGCAGAAAAGTGAAAATTAGAACTAAGCAGATTGCAGTCAAGTGCGTTAGTCAAAAATATAGTTGAAACAATGAATGAGACAGAGCCTATTGGGACAACAGATCATTCTTAGACATATAATTAAAATCAGTCATCTAAAATGGGGCTTCCAAATCAAGAAAATGGTTTATGGACTATGGATTTTGACGGAGCTTTAGGTAAGGAAGGAGCTGGAATTGGAATTTGAATCAATGGTCCCATGAATTAGTCACCTCATCTTCCTCCTAATGTCTGGATGTGCTCTTATAAATTACCATTTGATTGTTCCAACAATGAGGCAGAATATGAGGCTTTGATAGTTGGTCTTAAAATTCTCAATAAATTAGGTGCCAAGAAGATTTATGTATATGGCAACTCTGAGTTGGTAATAAATCAAGTCAAAGGGGAATACCAGGCTAAGCATCCTAGAATGTGAGCATACAGTAATGCGGTATTAGACATTCTTAAGACGTTCACTTAATATACTTTATCATTGATTCCAAGGAACAATAATATCATTTTTGATGCCCTCGCCACTTCAACTAGTGTGTTCAAGATTCTGGTTTATCCCAACAAGAAATATGATATCAATGTCAAAAATCACCCCGTTGTTCTAGAAAATGTTTGGCATTTGCAAGTCTTCCAGAATGACAAATAAATTGACAATTTCTTGTAGATGGAGGAAGAGTTTGTTAGCTCACAAATTGATGATTAGTTTTATGAAAATGATCAGGAAATGCATGCAACATAATTGAAGGTATTTCAACTAAAAGATAACTCAATTCCAAGAGTTCTAGTACCATTGGAGGAGTTTTTTTATCAAGATGATGTTGCACAAAAACCAACAATGTTGCCAACTGAGGTAGGAGTAGAAGATCTTAATCTTGGCACTCCTGAGAAGTCCAAAATGGTTAAGATATCAAAGTCTTTGAGTCAAAAAATTAAAGGTAAATATTCAGCACTCATGACTAAATTTGCTAATGTTTTTTGCATGGGAATATAGTGATTTAAAGTTGTATGACAAGAGCATCATTCAACATACCATTCCCATAAAACCTAATCATAAGCCTTTCCATAAGAAGCTCAGAAGGATGAATCCAAAGTTTTTTCCCTCCATTGAAAAGGAATTGAACAGATTGTATACTACTGGTATTATTATCCCTATCCATTTCTCAAATTGGATGTCAAATTTAGTACCAGTAAGAAAGAAGATAGGTGAGATTCACTTGTGTATATATTTCCGCAATTTGAATAAAGTGTCATTGAAGGAAAAATATCCACTTCAAAAGATGTATCATGTCCTTCAAAGGGTGTTTGGTTCTTCCAAGCTTTCATTTTTGGATGGATATTTTGGGTACAATCAGATCTTCATTCATCTGGATGACCAAGAAAAGATAGGCTTCATGACACCTTGGGGTACTTTTATGTATGCTAAAATGCCTTTTAGATTGAATAATGTAGGAGAAACCTTTCATCGAGTGATGTATATCACATTTTCAAATGAGAAGGATGTGTTCTTGGTCATTTATCTTGATAATATAACATTTTTTTCCAATACGGATGAAGAACACTTGCAATACTTAAATACAGTCTTCCAAAGATGCAGAAAATTTGGCATATCATTGAATCCAAAGAAAAGTGTGTTTGCTATGGAGGAGGTGAAATTGCTTGGTCATATCATTTCCAGAGATGGCATCCGAATAGATCCTTCAAGGATTTAAGCAATTCAGAATTTGGACTATCCTAGGAGTAAGAAGGAAATTCAATCATTCAATGGTAAGATCAATTTCTTGAGTAGGTTTATTCCTAACCTTGTTGAACACTTAAGGGAAATTACTGATATGTTGAAGAAATACAAAGAGGTGAAATGGTTCGATGAGGCTAGAAAATAATTTAATCAAGTGAAGTTTTCATTGTCTCATTCTCCCATTCTTATCAACCTAGATTATACACTTGATTTTATCATCTTTTCCTTCGCTTTTGAAAATACATTAGTTGTTGTCCTCATGAAAAAGAAAGATCGGAAAATAGAGCAGCCAATTACATTCTTTAGTAGGACCATAATGGATGCGGCTTTGAAATATAATATCATTGAAAAACAAGTATTGGAACTAGTTAAATCTTTGAAGGACTTCTATGTTTATATCCTTCATTCTCATGTTCTTGCGTATGTTCTGAATGTTGTTGTCAAATATGGTTAACACAGAATGATCCTGAAGGCAGGTGTAATAAGTGGATAGTTGCTATGCTGGAATATGATTTAGAAATCAAACCTACAAAACTGATCAAAGGACAAGGCTTAGCTAAGCTCATGGAAGTCTCTAACTTACATGCTTTAGACATCAACCTTATTGTTGCACTTTTCAAGGAGTAGGAGGCTGACTCATTACCTCAGGTATCTCAAATTTTTACCTCATCACCATGGTATTTAGACATAATTCATGTGTTTCAATATCTTAATCCCCCACCGGATTTTCCCAATAGTAAAGGTATATATATGAAATTGAAAGCTCTTAAGTATTGTGTTCTTAACAATGCTTTATTTTGCAAATATCGGTGATGAATGATTTCCATAAAGGTTATTGTGGTGGTCATCTTTTTTGGAAAAGTAAACAAATAATATATTGAGGGTTGGCTTCTATTGGCCGAGTTTTTTTTTTTAGATGTATCGAAAATAGTCATGAGTTGTCATGAATGCCAAGTTTTCCAAGGAAAGAGAAAATTGTTACAGCTGCCCATGAAACCAATTCTAGTCTAAGCACCCTTCGAACAGTGGGGGATTAACTTCATCAGTGAGATTCACCCTCCATCATCATCTCAACATAAGTGGATACTCACTACCACTAACTATTTCACAAAGTGGATTGAGGCCATCCCCACGAGACAAGCTACATATACGGTAATTATTCAGTTTGTGGAGATTAATATTTTGTCTCATTTTGGCTTCCCATAGAAAATTGTTATTGATAATGTAGTAACCTTCAAATCCAAAAAGATGATAGAATTTTTTAATAAATATCACATCAGACTTGGGCATTCAAAATCATATTACCCTCAAGGAGATGGATTGGTTGAATCCTAAAATAAGTCATTGGTGAACATAATAAAACAAACTATTTCAAGAGAACAAAATAAAATGGCACAAAAAGTTAATGCTTTAATGGCAGAGAGAGTTAGCACAAAGAAATCTATTGGCATGTCAGCTTTTCAGCTGGTCTATGGTGTAGATACATTGTTTCTAACTTATCTGGCAGTGTCAGTGATCAAAATCCTACAAGATATTGAAAGTGAACCAAATGAAATTCAAAAAAGAATTAATCAAATGATCCATTTGCAGCAGTCTAGGGAAGAAGTTTTCAATAACAGCTGAAAGCTCCAGGAGAAGATCAATAAAATTTATAAAAAGAAAACTAAAGCTGATTATTTTAACTTGGGAAATGTTGTTCTCCAGTGGGATTCCCGAAATGAGGAAAGATTCAAACATGGTAAGTTTGAGAAATTATAGAAAGGACCCTACAATATTTTAGCAGTCAGAGGGAATAATGCTTATTTATTAGAAGATATTGATGGGAAATCACTTCGAAGAGGACCGATGAATGATAGGCTCCTCAAAAACTAGCTTACTCGATCTTGAAGAAATCTTTCACTTTCATTGTAAATAACATTTTATTTGTTGTCAAAGAATAGAGGAAGTTGTCCAAGAAGTTTTAAGCCCGAGTAGAAGGCCATAAGGCTTCTTTGTTCAGTTGTTGTTTTCTTATTAAAGTTCAAAAGTCAAATTAGTTTTTGAGTCAATTCAAGTCATTTTTTTATTTTTCTCAGTTTATTTAGTCATTATTTTGAGTGTCAAGTGTTTTATTTTGACTCTGTCGCCCAATGGATGAGGATACCTGGTCTACGATGTTCTTGACACCTCCTAAAGGAGCTTCCATCCTTAGCTAGAGCCAATGTTAGTGTCTATGAGTCACCAGTGACCAAATGTACTCTTTCCATGTGATTGATAAGGTCTTAGGGTCAAATGGTTATATTTAAAAAAAAAAAAAAAATTTGACATCTCTATGTTGTCATATGGTCATTGGTTATTGTCTAGGTCAGTGCTACTCCCTTCACTTTCTCATGGTCATCGTCACTCATCATGGTAATGTCATCATTTAGGTGTCCTAGGTCATCAAAAGAGTTAATGTGCCATCATATATATCATGGTCTGGGATTTTTATTTGATTTTCATCATAATGTCAATCGTAAAAAGCAAAAAGGGAGTCATGTCCATCATTTGGGTCATCATCATGGGAGTGAGAAAATTAGGGAATAAAGTAAAAGGTATCATTTCATTTTCAAGAAATTATGTTGCAGTACAATTACCTCATCAAGTCATTTCTTAAATGTACATGTGATGTTACATCACCACCAAAGAAAAAATTGAATTTCAATCTATTAAAAGACCATCCAAGCATTAAAAAACTTTATTTCATCCTCCAAGAGCTCTTATCCAAGATTGTGTCTCATCTCAGCCATCAGAGCATCAATTTTCATCACCAAACACCTTGGCTATCAGCTTGGTGTGTTTTTTTTGTGCATTCGCTGTGATTTTTAGTTTGAAGGCCAAAGGAAGTGAACAACAGGTCATTTCTCATCCAAGAAGCTTTCAACGCTCCTAAACAAGTAAGTGAAGCAGTCATCATCCCTCTCATGCAGTTATTTCCTTAAAAAGGTGATGAAAACCCTCTCCTACGGTTTATGTTGTGTTTTTTAATATTTCATGGTTTTTGCTTTCTTCTAAGGAGAAAATCCCTATGTTTTATCCCTAAACACCCTTTTATACACTTTATAGACCCTCCCCAACCATTTCCCATACCTATTTTCCCCATTTCACCACTTTTCCCAAAAAAATCAAGCCCATGCTATGCTTTTGTTGTGTTTCTAGGTGTTCCCTATGTTTTCCCTCTTTTGTCCATTTTCCCTCACCCATTCTCATAAATTCCACTTCCACTATGTCCCTAACACCTATCCCTATCTCCCTTAAGTTTTTCATATTTTTCCCTAACTCTTATCCCCTCCATTTCCCTCCCTAAACTAGCTGCTCTAGTTTCCCTGTTTTGTAGCCCTTACCCTTTCCCCTATCAAACTAGGGTTTTCAGTCAAGAAAAACCAACAGTATGGCTAGTGAAAAGAAGCAATACAACAAGGGGTACATATGTCAAGATATGAGACAATTCATATGCAGGAGATCAATGCATCATATTTTGTAAAGAAGTCATTTGAACAAGTAGGTTGGCTAAGGTTTTGTAAGAATGTGTGGGAGGTGGGTTATAACCATGACTTAAGAAGTTTATTTGAAATAAATTTTAGGGAGATCATGTCACAATTGCAGGGGTAAAATTCATGGTGTTAGTAGAGATTATATCTCCAACCACTACAATCCCTAATGAAGGAGAAATTTGGTTCAAGGGGGTGGATTTAGACATTGAGCACTATAAGTCTTTCTTGAAACCATAGTATAAATATTCCCCTTCCCATATCTTTCCTAGAAGACAATTGTTGGACAAGTACACTCCCTTGATGATGACTATCATGAAATACTTCACCTGTGAGGATAGATTTAATAGGTTGTATCAGTATCACAATATTTTTGATGCACTTCATGTTCATCAAACCACTAAACCTACCCAATTACTTGTTCAGAAGCCTGGTTAAGATGACTGAGAAAGTAAAAAATAAAGGGAGAGACCATTAGGAAAGCTTGTTTCATCATGCTTTGATCAAAACCATATTTCTCCACTAGCTCACACAGATGAACATGCCATGGGAGACCTTCTTGGAGGAAGTTTCTTTTATACCTGCCTCAAGCCAACTAGAGAGCCCAAGTTTTCCTTCATCAGCGAGACCATAGGAGATTGGGCCATCAAGCAAGCCATTAGTGATAAAAAATCAACATACATCAAAGGTTTCAAAGACCTACAATAGAGGTAAGAGGTTAGTTTTTTCTCCTGAGATTGAAAAGTAGATGACTACACCTAGACCTAGAACTATTTCTCATGCTAAGAAACTACATAAGAAAGTTGTGAGTGATAAAGAAGTGCTGATTGAAGCCATGATGGAGTCATCTCCTCCCCAAGCCCACAAATACATCAACGACATCATAAATACTGAAGTTGAAGAAGACAGAGAATTATGGCTTGGGGTAGTAAATCAACACCTAGATAAGCTACTGAAGAAGGAAACTAGAAACACTACCATGCAGAGGCACACGGCAAGGCATTATTACACAAGAAATTTGATTTGTAATATTGGAGTTAAGAACATGAAGAAAAAGCTCAAGAATATCCTAAGAAAGCTCAAGAAAAAACATAATCTGAACCTATTGGTTGATGCATCCTTAAATGTTTGAACCAGGACAGAAAGATTGCAAAGGAGAGAAATTTTGGCAAATTTTGAAAATTTTTGCGTTTTTTCTGTCACACAAGAAATAATAGTGCATGGAAACGCAACATGTGCTCGCTGCGATTTTTCCCAGAGGCTCCAAATGAGGATTGAAAAGCATTTGGACATGTCTTTTGATTAGTAATTTCCAGAAATCTACTTTGGGTTACTTTTCATTTCATATATTTTCAGAAAAAGGTCAAAACCCACCTATTTTTCACCCTTATGCTATTGTTTTGAGTCACTCGATGTGCTTTTGGAGTAGTTTTGTTCTAATTAGTTTTGAGGTGTCTTAGAGATGTATTTTTCGTGACTTAAAGCTTCAAAGGTGTACTATACATCCTAAGCTACCTATACCATCCTTCATCAAAGTTTAGATATCCCTCCAATTCATCGAAACACCTTGCCAAATTTCGTTGTGCTTCCGTTGCCACACGCCGCGCTTCTAGGTTTGAGGATGTTTCTTGACACGTGGAGGTGAAAATGTCAAAATATTCAATGTAACACTTGTCTCATGAGTTTTTTGATGATTAATGAGCATATTTATGGTCATCTTTGTTAAATGATCTTATGTTTAATGACTTGAGACAAAAACTCAACTTGTTAGCTAAAAAAGGGGAAGTTGTTTCTAACTCCCCTAGAATTAGACTATCAGTCATTAGATGCATTAATTAGTTTCTTTGGATCAAGTTTCGACCCCTAGAGGTGGAATCTTATTTTATTTTCTATATGTACTCATAAATAATTCATTGAGAGGGTTGGATATGTGAAGTTCTCACTCTTTCGCACTAGTGTACTTGAATATTTGTAGAAGTAATTTACAGGCAGTTGTAGCTATTGTTATGAGATTCTTGTGATATGGTTAGTGACAGTTTTTTTCCTCATTTTTCCTCATGCATCTGATGATTAAGTAATTATGACAACCATCTATGTTTTCTTGTGGTAATATCATGAGTTTTAAGCAGAATACATAGCTTCATATGCTCTGTTTTATATAATATTTCCATGTAAATGTTTTTATCTTCTCAATAAATGAATTCATACTTGTATGCTCATTTTACTCTTTCTACATATCCTTTTCCTCACTACAATACAATGATAAATTCCAATTGTGTCACTAATCATAATTAACTTGCCTCATCATATGTGTCTATAACTCACCTTGTGAAATACTAGACTTAGTCCCTAGGTTAGTACTTCTTATCCAACAAATTTAAATCAAAAAACCCTAATCAAACTTTACTGAGATTACAACTAGACTAAATCTTCATATTCTCCAGTCATTTCCATTGGTTGTGAGACTAATTTCGAGAGATCCCTCTTTGATTTGGTAGGGCTAGATACCAAATTGAAATTTGGTATGTGGTTACCCCTTTGGCTTCCTTTCTCAGCCTTACGAAAATGGAGTGGAGTTAACACGAATAAACATTGAATTAAGGAAATATAGTACCAATTTCAAAAAATATTGTGTAACCAGAATATCATTTTACGAGTTTCTGCATTCAATTTAAAATTTTAAATAAATAAAACACACACACGCACACACGCACACACACACACACACACACACATATATATATATATATATGTTCACAGGTGATTAAATGCAGAAAAACCACCTGGTCACCCAACTACCAACTAGTCGACTGGCTGACTATCTAACTACTTGACCTAAAGACAAAACCCAACTATCGTATAGTCACAGCCGAGATAGAAAAAATCAATCATAAAATAAAAAAATGCGCCACTACCCAACCGCCCAACCTCCCAACCATATGATAATGCGAATAAAATATTAATTTTGTTCATTTCGTGCAGTGTGATTTTTAATAAAGATTTTCAAAATTTCTCGTTTGAAGTTAAATTGATTATCTGTTAAATCAATAATAAATTTTCTAATGCTTTCTCGATTCCCGAAGAAGAAGAAAAATAATTGGCTTGTTTACAAGAAATTAATGAACACGTTCATTTGCGATTTGTGGGTTTTTATAAACAAAATTTTAATATTTTAGGCTATTTTTCCTGCATGCTCTTTTCTTAAGTGTTGTTGGAAGAAAATTTGAACTAAGGAAACACAGTACCAGTTTCAAAAAACGCTATGTAAGCGTAGCGTTACTTTTTTTAGAAATTCCTGAGTTCAATTTCAAATTTTAAATTAGCAAAACTCATATATGCTCTATTGGCATTTATAGGTCATAAAATGGCAAAAAAAGGAAACTCTCTAGTGAAAAATTAAAGATTTTAGGGTCTTTTGCTTGCTAGCTCTTTTTTAAACTCTTGTTCCAAGAAGAACTGAATTGACAACACAATACCCGTTTCATAAAAGTATATTTAAGCATAATGTTATTTTTTTATAAATTCGTGAATTTAATTCCAAATTTTGAATAATCAAAACTTATATATGCTCGGTTAGTGTTTACAGCTCATAAAATGCCAAAAAACGAAAAATCTCCAACGGAAAATTTAATATTTTAGGGTGTTTTTCTTGCATGCTCTTTTCTTAAGTACTGTTGGAAGAAGCACTGAATTAAGGAAACACAATACCAATTTCAGAAAATTATGTATAAGCATAATGTTATTTATTTTAGAAATTCTTGAATTCAATTTCAATAAGAAAAAATTATATATCCTTTGTTACTGTTTATAGGTTATAAAATAAGAAAAAAGGGAAAATTTGTAGCGTCAAAGCAAAAAATACAACAAATTAAAGAAAAGATTAAGGGAATGGATGATGCACTAGTACAACAAGTCAAATTTAGTGGATTACTTATCTCAGATTCAACCTACAAAATAAAAAAATTAGGTACGATGAGCTAGGATGAGATATTTGAATGCTTTGTGCAAAAAGAATGCTTAAAAAAAACAAGAGCTACTAAAACAAAGAACAATCGATTTGAAGAAATCAGAGCAACAAAGTTACATAAAGTAGCAACTAGGGCCATAATTTTTCCCTATTATGACATGATTTCACAGATTCTCTCTCATGCTGATATTAAAACCAGAACAATATCAAGGCATCAAGAAATTGGCATAGCCTCCTATAAATCTGAAGTCTTATCGGACATATATAAGCTCAGTCCCCTAGAAATCCACATTAATGTATACTTCCTTTATAAGTTTCGAAGTACTGTCTTGAAGAAATGTCAAGAGAATTATGATATAGTAATTGAAAACTAGTTGAGAGAAGAAGAGGAATGTTTCAAGCTCAAAGCAAAAAAAGGAGTATCCCATAGTTATTTTTAAGAATCCTGATAGATTTCTTATTAAAATGCTAAGCATATTATATGGGGACAAGATCCTTATAATTGTAAAATTAAATGGATTGCAATAATCCATAGCATTTTGAATGAGGGGAAATTCCTAAACTGTGTTGAAATCTTGTCACAAAATATCACAAATTCATTAAAATTGCCATTGTCATCTCCCCATGGGTTCAGATATATTTTCTGTTTGTATTCCTATTTAATGGATGTTGATATTTCCTTAGTTTGATTTCCCCTCATGAAATAGAATTACCCATCTGAGCAGCAACTACCGATTCAAAATTATGCTCCTATTCTATGGGAATCTAATTTTAAATACCATTTTAATGATATTTTCCATTATGTTTTAATTCCTTTGCATGAAATCTGGTTTGGAACAATACCTCCAAGAATAAGTGTTAATCTGAAATAAGGACTAGAATCAATAAGCCATTGGTTTGTTGAAGAATTATTTTCCTACATCATAGTTTTTGGAAGTAAATTTCATCCCCATCTTCTACCCCGATATATCCCAGAAAGACTTTCTTTGAGAGAAGTGGCTAATCAAGTTGATTTGAATGGGCAAGCCAAAAATTTGAGTAAGCTGCTAAAGAAACTTTGGCCTAATTTTCCAATAAATTATGGTGACATCAATATCCAAGACAAATGGCATGTATTCAAAGAGGTCGAAGAGCTTGATGAAATTTGGTTCTTTACTTTTCCACATTATGACTATGATCCTCAAGATCTCATTAGAATTAATTATATAAAATTTAGTTATATAAAAAAAATATTCATCAGAAACCACCTTTCGATGATGTTTTTATAAACATTGATGATTTTCAGCAAGTTGTCGAAAAAGGAAAACTCTTACATAGTGAAACAAGGAAACAATTGCAAAAATTTAGGGAGAAACTGTTCAAAATTTTTCTAAAGGAAAATGCTCTGCACCTCAACATTACATTCGAAGAGTTGAAGTCTACTGAATTTTTGTAGTTTAATTTCAATGAACTCATTTCAGAACCTTATGTTTTTTCTCAAAAGGGAAAAGTGGTAGAAACTGAAAAAATAGAAGGTTTTGTTGTCATAGGTAAAGAAGTTGAAGTCACAACAATGCAAAATATGAAAGAGGAGTAGGAAGGTATAGCAAGAGAAAATACTCCAAAAAAAGAAGAAAAAATTTGAATGGGAGATTATTATCATTAATTCTCCTAAGAAAACAGAGCAAGAGAAAACAAAAAGTACAGAAATCAAAGAAATATAAGTAGCTAAGGAGAAAGAAAAATAGGTATCTACTGAAACTAGCACCAAGGAAAATACGAAAAAAATGGAACCATATTACAAATTGGATACTATATATACTATATCTCCTCAAGAATCAATAACATTCATTTCTACTAAGATTCCTTGGGAATCATTCTTGTTTAAATTGGTTTATCAGTTACATCCAATCACAGACACTATTCCTTATTTGACAAATTATTATTTTAATACTCAAACAAAACCAGTTGTCCGAAGAACAAATAAAAAAAGATACTCTGGAGACTGTATCTGAATTCAGTTGGCAAGCTCAAGGAGACGTAAAATAAAAATCTCAATAATCTTCCGAAGCTTTAGGAGCTTTTTTCAATTACAATCAATATCATTTTATTGAGCTTGAAAGTTCATATGATGACAGTTTGCAGAAAATAAAAGTTTTTGAGGAAAATTTTCAAGAAAAATGAATTGTTCAGTGAAGAAAATAGGTAGTGCAATTCTGCCACTTTAATTCAAGGATTTACTATAGAAAGAAAAAACCTGCAGAGGAATTTTCAGAAACAATTGGAAGAAGCAAATGCAAAACATGAACAGGAAATTCAGGAATTGAGAAAATTACATGAAGATCAAACCCACATGTGGAAGCAAGAAGCATAAAACAATTATGCCATTATCGTCACAGCTTTGCAACACGAAATTAAATCTCTTAAATATCAACTGAATGAGGATCAACAGGAAACACATAGTGTCTATGTTTTCAAGGATCAAGATTTAAAAATTTGTCTAATTTTAAGGAAAAATCAATCAAATTTCTATAAAAAAATGGATAAAATGTAAAGATTTTATCAAGAAATTACATGTTTAAATGAAAGAATTGATTCATTGGTATAAGAATACAAATCAATTAAAAACAATTTCTATTTATTCTTGACTAGGAAAACGAATTTCAATCTAGTGAAATTCCAAAAGAGAGAAAATATCGATGCTTGATTCCTTAAGTTGCAGGGAGAAAGAGGAAAAATAAATTAGAGCATGCATACAAACATCATATAAGCAATGAT
Organism: Pinus albicaulis; assembly: GCA_034641835.2. NCBI lineage: Eukaryota > Viridiplantae > Streptophyta > Pinopsida > Pinales > Pinaceae > Pinus > Pinus albicaulis. The sequence continues at coordinate 30,026,222 of MU968411.1, read as the reverse complement.
TATCAATTTGGGAAAAAGGAACAAACTTTATAAAAGAATTTGACCTATCAGGTGGCAAGTCATTAAAGGAAGCAGTTCCAGGAGAATTAAAACATTCTACATAAGATATTGTTGCCAAGGACCAGGTAGAACTAAAAAAAAAATAAAGTTTGGAGTCAAAAAAGTTTCGAAAAAAAATTTCAACTGCCTTTTGAATAAATCAAGATTACTACCAAGTTTCAGGTCTAATATCAGAAGAATAAGAAAAAGGTACAAGGATTAATTTCCAACTACCATATCAACAACAAGCAGTTTCCTTCCATTTATTTCTCTCCATTGTATGAGACATACTCACAATGGTCAACTTATATCCAAGTACATGCACCTCACCTGCTACTTAGTATCAATTATGAAGACTCTGAAGATGAGGAAATGATTCTTGCTTTCCTTCCAGATATCAACTGAACAAACAAATTTTTAGAATTCAGTATTTACTTTCAGAAAATCTATTGATTTCATGTTTTAGGACCTATTTTATTATTTTTTTAGTATTTATAGACCTTTATGCATTGGTGCAAAGGGTCCAAAATCACTAAAGACTACAAACCTGGATGTTTTTAATCAATTTTGAAGTGTCAACTTTTTTCCAAACCATTTTCAGTGTTCATGTGTGATGACTTATAGCATTTATGTGAGTACATGATTTTAATTACTTAATAAATGCCTCTAATTTTACTCTATGACTTATGTTGTTTGATTCTGAATGAATATTTGATAATTTTGTTTAAGATTCCTTATGACAATTTTGAATTTTACATCTTTTTATAATCAGGAATTTAAAAATTGTAGATTTATTTATTGTTAGTTGATCATTGAAATACAATATTCAAATGTAGGCACACTTTCTCTCCTCTATGAGATAGAAATTGTTATTTATTTACTTTAAATTATGCATGTATATATATATTTTCGAGACTCATACCAAAAAAAATTATGAATAGTATGAAAACTCGAAAATATTTTTGAACTTTCTATTTAAATCTTTAGCCAAAACTTATATTCTCTATCTTATGAATTCAATTCCAATTAGAATTTTAAATTTCATGATATTATGTGTGGTGTTATGCTCATTTAAATCCTTTAATTTTTGGTATTTAGATTTATTAAATCATTTGATAAATGTGCATGTGATGTGGATATTGGTACATGCATAATGTACAAGAGTTTGGAGCAAGTGTTTGATGAATAGAATCTCAAGAAAATAACTTTTGTTTCTGTATTCCAAATATATATGTTAACATCAAGTAGTTCACATATTCATTGTATCAAAAAATCGTTTTTCTCTATATGTCCATATGCATATGGCAATAATAATTTTATAATATAATGTTGTGAATCATTGATACATTGCTCTTGTTCAATGTTTCTAGCATTCAGGTGTTGTTTTAAGTAATTGGTAGTTATATTTTCATTGCAAATGAAACAATTGTAAAAATATTGTACAATTTTTTTTCTCATATAGACATATCAAAACATGGTGCAAGTGTACAAGCAAAGAGTCATGGCAGTCATTGATATTTTGTCCATAGATCAACAAGCTTTTTTCAAGTAAGATTTGTTGAGTTGACAATATGTCAAAGTGTCCAAGTGAGAATTGGTATGGAAAAATGCATGAGCCAATTGCTTCAAATATTTACGCTATAATATCTACTGTGTTATGTAACAGAAGTGGCCCAAAATTTCTAGATACAGAATTTTGGTTATGTTGCAAAATATTATACTGATGGCCATCAATGTCTGGATTGAATTATAGATATTAACTTAATTTTAGTTTTAGATAGGAAGCGGGACCTTTGTCATAGGAGGTATACATCCATACCAAATGAAAAAAATATATAATTGGAACTTTGATTCACCACATACTGACTTGTTGCAAGAGGATTTTTTCCATGTGTCAAGAATTCCTTATGTAAATTACATACAAGTATATAAATTCTTGCAATAATAATTGTGTCTTGATCCCTATCACATTGGTAATGCTTATAATATAGCAGACTCATCTATTTCTTGTTGTAATGTTTATCATTGTATACGGAAGGGTGAAGTTACTATTCGTTTCAGCACTGTTATACAGGTTTCCTCACGAAGATACATTCCACCAGTTTGTGTTGCAGTATTGTTTCTTGTAATGTATGTGTGTCATTATGTCCATGAAAATACTTATGCCTATAAGATGAAGCACAACCTGATAGTAGATTCCATGTTGAACCTCGGTTCCACACTGGGTGTGCCCAGAGTTCCAGCAGAAGAGTTATTATACACAAAATTAGCACAAGGAGTTGGGTCAAAACTTGCACATTTCATCAAAAACTTCTTTGCCATTTACTATGTTCTTGTATTCATTTTTGTCAAGTATTTAGATCTGAATACAACTACAGCTAGAGAACTCAGAGTTATCGGGTTGCTGTTCTAACAAAATAGGTAATTTTTAGAACATATGTTTATTTTCCAGCTCGAGCAATGTTCATGAAAATTATTTTTCTAGAAGTTGAATAAAAAGGCGATGACGGAGCAATGTGCACTACTTTTCCACTTGGCATTTGTTGCATATTTAGCAATGTGTTTCCAAGTTTGAAAATAGCTTCAATTTTTTTTATCTCCACAAGATATGTGATTTTCTCGAATCTGTTTAAATGCAATTGTCATGGAGAAATCCATTTTTTTCATATAAGAGTTTCAATATATTGTTGTAGCATAGGCATCTAAAATAGATTGACCATTTGTGTTTTCTTGCCACACTATGTTCTTGTATTCATATGTGTCAAGTGTTTAGCTTTGAATACAACTACAACTAGAGAACTCTTCTTATTTAACCCTATTGATACCAAAGGAAAAAAATGTAGAAGTGTATTTCTAGGTATAAATGTACACACAAACAGACAAAAAATGTGGCCTTTGAGAATCAGTCACTGAAATTCTAGAAAGGATTTATAGTGTTACATAACATATAGACTTATAATATCAATAATTGACCTGAGAGACAAGAAAATAATTGCGAGTGTGCACACAATATAGTATTTTCATAGCATGTTGGACATAGCCAAGTCTAGTCTTCTTTATTTGTTTGTTCTGTAATTATTTTGTATGAAACATATCATCTAAAAATTCATGGAAAATTTTACATTCCTATTATCAGGTTTACAACAAGCCTTTTTTCTTTTGTGCATCACAAAATGAATAAAATAAAAATCTTTTAAAAAAATATATATATATATATATAGCCTCCCTACCACTCGACCTTTCAACCACCCGACTAGAAACTCGGGGTCACTACGATTTTTTTTATAAATAACCGACTCAACCTCCCAACCTCAGCACTTCCCGCTGTCAAACTACATGACCTAATGAATCAATCTGACTATGATCTAGTCGAGGCGCGATAAAATAAAGAAATCAAAGAACAAAATTCTCGACTATCTAACCTCTCGATTGTACGATCGATTCAAATAAATAAACCTTACAGTCTCGAAAATAATCTTGTACTTTTCGTGCTTTGAGAATCAGATACTGAAAGTCTAGTCTTCTTTATTTTATTTTTCTATAATTTTTTGATATGGAAGATATAATTTAAAAATTCACATAATAATTTGCATTCCTACTATCAGGTTTACAAGAAGCCTTTTTTCCTTTGTGTATCACAAAATAAATAAAAATAAAAGTCTTAAACATTTTTTTCCTTTTCGAAAATTTAAGTCGGAGGTGGGATCCAAAAATATTTTGTAAAAAAAAATACAACCTTCCAACTACCCGACCTTCCGACCTCCCGACCTCAGCATTGCCCGATTATCAAACTACCCATCCTAATGAAACCACCCAACTATGGTGTAGTCAGGGTTGTGATAGAATAAATGAATCATAAAAAAAAAAAACACTCAATTGTCTGACCTCTTGACTGTACAATCAGTGCAATAAAAAAAAAATCCCTCAATCTGTACAGTAATCTTGTACATTTTGCGCTTTGAGAATCAGTTACTTAAAATCTAGTTTTATTTATTTATTTTTTCTATAATTTTTTGATATGAAACATATAATTTAAAAAATCACAGAATAATTTCCTTTCCTATTATCAGGTTTACAATAAGGCTTTCTTTCTTTTGTGAATCAAAAAATGTATAAAAACAAAATCCTTAAACATTTTTTTTCTTTTTATAAGACTTAAGTCGGAGACCGGATCCAAAAATATTTTATAATAAAAAAATTGTGAACCCCCGACTACCCAACCTTCCGACCACCCAACTACCAACTCAGGGTGACTACGAACGCATATAGCCCGACCTTCCCAACCTTGGACTAAGTTTCTTTCAACACCACTTTTCTTATGTTATTATGCAATTATTACTCCGTCCTTCGAACTCTCAGTTATCTGCCCCACTTCTTTGACCTTGCTGATAATCCATGTCTGATGTCCAATCGTACAACAGGATAATGTCATTGCACCAATCAGAAATTTTCCTGCCCATGGTCCTAACTGCAACAGGATAAGCCTTATCCAATTATTTCTATAAATTCAAAAAAATTTCTATTTGCTCCACACTAAACACCCTTTATTATTATTCAATAATGGTTGCATCATGGATCTTTGGCTCTACACCACACAAAGCCTTTACCCAAGAATTTTGTACTCTCCCCAAAGACCAGATTTGTTGTTGCATGAACTACCTCAAGCTAATCCTCTTGATTGTGGCCTGCTCTCAGGGATTCATTCTACTTCTAGATATAAATCAACACTTCGTCACTCTGTGAAAGTCATACTAAGAAATTCCATGGTGTTACTCCTTCTGAGCTTGGGTGATAGATACATTGAGTAATTACCATCTCGTTGTGTTTCTCTTCTTTGAGTAGGGAATTCCTTGCATGGAAGCGTAGGCACTCCTACAGCTCTTATCTGAAATAAATATGGCACCACCTTACAACGAGCTTCCACCTCAACTACCAAATGCCAAATTTTCCATAATGCTCGTGAACTCTCTCAACAACTCCTAGAGACTGCTCATGGGTAGGAGGGTCATTTGGCTATTGAAAAGGGCTTGTGACCCTAATTTCCAAGCTCCCTGTGGTGGGAATGATTTCTTGTGCACGGAAAAGGCTAAAGCCTATGGAAGTACCACCACAAGATATGATCTGCCTGAGAACATTCACTTGATCCTTCGCATATTGTTCCCATGTCAGCACAATATTTTGTAAATAGATGTCCTATTGTACACATTGACCAACTTTGTCAAACAAAGTGTCTCTGTTATAAAATTATACGTTAATACAAAGGGTATCAGAACCCAATTCTTCTAACTCATAATGTTTTGCAATTGGAATATATCATTGAGGTCCTTAACTTCATTTATTGAATTATTTATGATACCATTGTTGAGATTCAACAAGATGATGATCCTAGTGAAAATTAAGCACCTTCACTAGGTGGGGCTCGCAGGCTATTTTTAAGTGTATGTATACTTTTATAATGGTGAGCATATTCTAAAATTAGCAGGATGCTGATTCTAGATGGTTGAGAAAATTCTATCTTTAGATGAGTTTCTATTTTTAGAACATGGGCGAAGTCTATTTATAGATCGCAAATCTAAAAATATAATGCATATCAATTATTATTAGCCCTTAATGATAATCAGATAATAAATAATAAATTATTCTATTGGAGCACTTGATTTCAGTTAACTGATGTGGAAAACCAGTTAGCTAAAGGAATTACGAGTTGCAAGGTTGGTTGGTGACTCATGCATGATGGACTTCGTTGTAACTGAGTGTGACACATTTGTAACAGAGTTGGAAGAGTAGTTATGGGAGTTGTTATTTAGTTTAACTCAGTTAAGTGAGTTTAACTCAGTTGTGCTAGTTGTAACTAAAGATACACTAGTGAAAGATGAGTGAATTAATTATCTAATTAATTCACAACTAGAGTCTTACATGCAACTGAATAAATACAATAGTTAACTACTTGCATGTCAGATCCAGCGGAGACCCAGTGGAGAGATAAGTGAAAGGGTATGTTTGACTATCTGTTGTGACTATAGTGATGCATTCAATGCATCTACATACACATTAGAGTTTCCAATGAGGATTGAGCAGTCAAATCAAGGCAAGATCGAATTCATTTAGGGATCTTCTTCAGTAGGGATTGCGCAATGGAGGCAGGCTGTCAGGAGGTAAAAAATTGGTGCATAGATATGAAAATTTCTACATGAGAGTGTGAGACGATTGTATATTGTACTAAGAGCTCTATGAGCTAAGCTTTGTATGATATTGTTTCATGATTCCATGATATACATAATATATGATATTTTGGGTTTTTAGCTTTAAGCTTTCCCGGTAAAACATCTTGTTATTTGCAATTGATTTTTCTTCATATGTATTTGCAATTGGCGATTTAATTTCTGCAAATAATTAAGTAGAAGGATTATGTATTTAACATTGGATTTAATTGTTAGATAAGGGGAGTCCGGTAATATACATGTTATTGTATTAAATTTCTACATGGTATTGGAGCAGTGTTAATCACTGGAGATTGCAATATTGAACCAATGCTGAGTTTTGTGTTGGTAGAACAATTCGAATTTGCTGCAAGAATTTCTTGGTGCGACAGTTGAGTAAACATTGAAATGGATTTCAATGGGTTGTGGTTGGAGTATGCACTCGAGGGCAGATCGAACTACATTGCTTGGAAGGACAGGATTGAGGCAGTTTTGAAGATAATGGCTTGAAGGAGTTCATCGATAGCGATGTTCCTAAGCCCACTTCGACGGATGTTGTATTACTTGACGCCTGGCAAAAGAAAGTAGCAAAGACAAGAAAAATTCTGTTGGAAGGTGTGAAAGATCATATTGTTTCAAGCCTTCATGGGAAAGCCACTCCATTTGCAATGTGTAAGGCTTTGACATATCGTTTCCAAAGCAGCAGTGACCATAGGAAGTTGGTGCTAAAAGATAAACTCAGAAAAATCAAAATGGAGAAGGGAGACAATATTTCAAAGTATCTCACAAATTTTGTCCAATGTAGGGATGAGTTGGGGAGTGTTGGAATTACAGTTGCTGATGATGACTTGGTGAGCTTGGCTCTCCTTGGACTTCTGAAGAGTTGGCATGGTTATCAAGACTCTGTCAATGGGTGGGAGAAACTGTCGGATTGGGAGCGACTTTGGTCGGATCTAGTGCAGGAGGAGATAAGGCGGAATACCATGGATGGCTCTTCATCAAAGCATGATGATGAAGAGAATTGTGCTTTGGCTGCCAAATTGAGGAAAGGGAAGGAGAAGAAATTCCATCAAAAATCCGAGGCTAAAGGCAAGAAGTTGGATTTGTCCAAGATGAAGTGTTTTCACTGTCACGAACATGGGCATATCGCCACTAACTTCCCACAGAAAAAGAAGAACAAGAAGGTTACTGGAGCTATAGCTGGTGAGGCCCTTGCCTCACAATTTGAACTTGATTTCTCTTTGATCACATGCTTTGTTTCAAGTGCAATGGGATCGGTGTGGTATCTTGATAGTGGTGCTTCCTTCCACATGACGGGAGATAAGGAGTTGTTCAGCGACTTGGAGGAGAAAGATCTCCAAATGCATATAGATATGGCCGACAATGGACGATACAGTGCAACTGGAATTGGTACCATTACCTTTGAGAGGAAGTCAGGTAAACCATTTTTTTTTAAAGATGTTATGCATGTTCCAGGTGTAAAGAAGAACTTGGTCTCAGTTGTGATGTTGGAGGACAGAGGTTATGACGTTGTTTTCAGCGATGGAAAACCTTTCCTATAACATAAAACAACGAGTCAAACCAAGAGGATGGGGATTTGATTTAAGAATCTCTACAAGCTGGAGGTAGATGGCTGCACTGCAATGGTGGGCAAAGAAGAAGAATTGGTGAGCCAGGATGAGGACGAATTATGGCAGAGGAGATTAGGCCATCTTCACCATGGCACTCTGAAGATTTTGCAGAAGATTTCTACTGGACTTCCGAAGGGTACACTTGCGTAGATGGATTAGTGCAAGGGATTTACTATGGGTAAGTTTCTGAAGACCACCTTTCATGAAAAGGAGAACCGTGCTTCGGTGATCCTGGAGAGAATTCACACAGACGTGTGTGGGCCATTCTCAGTTGCTTCAACAGAAAAACACAGGTTTTATGTTATTTTTGTTGATAACTATTCTTGTAGATGCTAGATCTTCTTCATGCAGAAGAAGGATCAAACATTCTCAAATTTATGTGAGTTTAAAGCATTGGTGGAGAAAGAGTCAAGGAAGCAAGTGAAGGCTCTACGGAGAAATAATGGTGGTGAATATATCTTGAAAGAATTCAAAGACTTCTATAGCAAAGAAGGAATTCGAAGAGAACACATAGCGCCTCATAACCCACAGTAGCATGGAGTCGCAGAGAGGAAGAACAGAAAAAACATGGGTGTTGCATGAGCTATGCTGCATGATCAGGGCCTACTAATGCACTTGTGGGCAGAAGCATGCAACACTGCGGTTTGTGTGCAAAACCGTTTTCCTCATAGAGTACTTGGCATGAGTACACTTGAAGAAGCTTTTACTAGTAAGAAAACGGATGTTTCTCACTTTAATACTTTTGGCTCATCTGTTTATGTTCATGTGACCAAGAACACTAGGAAGAAGCTGGAGCTGACTGCAGAAGTTGGGATATTTTTGGGGTACAAAAAAACATCCCATAATTATCGTGTTTAATTTCCAAACAGTCGGAAGGCTAAGGTGAGACGGGTTATAAAATTCAATGAGGAGAAAGCCATGAAGTTTTCGCTTAAGAGGGAGCTACACTTGTAAGCAGAGGAGGAACTGCTTGTTCCCAAAGATGAGCCTCAAGATGTGGATCAACCATAGGAGAAGGATCATGGAGTGGAGGAGTCCACTCACGCAGAGCCAAACATTAGAACTAGAAAAAGGCATACCACAGAAGTTGAGAGGTTGAAGCTTGATGTGGCACAGAATGTAGGAGTCCCTACTTCATACACAGACAAAGACAGTCTCTTGACCGATTCACTGGATACATGGCTCTCATGAGAAAATGTATTGTGACAAATCCATCTTCTTTTTAGGAAGCAGTGCAGGAGCCCACATGGGTAGATGCAATGGTAGAGGAGCATGACTCCATTGTCAGAAACAGTGCTTGGGAAATTGTTCCAAGGCTGGTTGATAAATCAGTGGTAGGTTCAAGATGGATCTACAAGGTAAAACAAGTTGTTGATGGGAGTGTTGAGAAGTATAAGGAAAGATTTGTTGCCTGGGGCTTCCCACAGATCGAGGGGATTGATTATGAAGAAACCTTTGCACCTGTCGCATGATATTCTTACATAAGGACCATCATTGCTCTCTCAGCGCAGATGGGTTGGCACATTCATCAGATGGATGTGAATACTGCGTTCCTTAATGGGATCATTGAGGAAGAAGTGTACATTGAGCAGCTTGAAGGATTTGAGATCTTCAGCAGCGAGTTGCATGTGTGCAGACTCAAAAGAGCGTTGTATGGGCTAAAGCAAGCACCCCGTGCTTGGTACACTCGAATCGACAGCTATTTCACTAGACTTGGCTTCACCAAGAGTGAGGCGAATGCAAACCTATAACAGATTTTGGTGGAGGGTAATATTTTAATCATTGTTATTTATGTTGATGATTTAATACTGACTGGTGATGAGCAACCGATACACTCATGCAAGGAGGACCTTGCAAAGGAGTTCGAGATGAAGGATATGGGCCTCCTTCATTATTTCCTTGGATTGAAAATATGGAAGCGAGAAGGTGAACTGTTTATGTCTCAAGGAAAGTATGCTCAGGAGATACTCGACAAGTTTCACATGGAGGACTACAAACCCATGGATACTCCTCTTCCAACAAGTTGGAGGAAAGAGGATGCTACATCGGCAGAGGTAGTGGATTTTACTATCTATCGACAGTTGGTGGGTTCGCTCATGTATTTAGTTAATACAAGACCGGACATATGCTATGCGGTGAACCAGTTTATTCAAGCGATGGTTAAGCCTACCAAGCTCTTTTGGAAGGTAGGCAAGCATGTCCTGAGATATCTCAGGGGCACATTTGAGTATGGATTATGGTACAGATAGACGGATGAGGTGAAGTTGCATGTTTTCACGGATGCATATTTGGCAGGTAGCCCAATGGATAGAAGAGAACATCCAGAGAGGTTTTCAGTATCGGATCTACAGTTGTTTCTTGGTACAGCAGGAAACAGAGATCTGCGGCACTCAATTCAGTGGAAGCGGAATACATGGCAGCAAGTCAAGCTGTATGTGAGGCTATCTGGATGAGGAAGATCTTGGTTGGTTTGTTCGGTTCTCATTTAGATCCTACAGTGATTCATTGTGATAATCAGAGTTGCATTAAATTGTCGATTAATCCTGTGTTTCATGATATATCTAAGCATATAGATATCCGGTATCATCATATCAGAGATTGTGTGTAGCAGAAGATCGTGTTGCTTCAGTATATTCCTACGGAATATCAGGATGTAGATATTCTAACGAAGGTGCTCACTAAGAGAAAATTCGAATACCATAGAGACAGGATCGGGGTGAAGGATAATCCCTTTCTTGTTGAGAGGGAGTGTTGAGATTCAACAAGATGATGGTCCTAGTGAACATTAAGCACCTTCACTAGGTGGGGCCCGCATGCTATTTTTAGGTGTCTGTATATTTTTAGAATGGTGAGCATATTCTAAAATTAGCAGGATGTTGATTCTAGATGGTTGAGAAAATTCTATATTTAGATGAGCTTCTATTTTTAGAACATGGGCGAAGTCTATTTATAGATCGAAAAACTATAAATAGAATGCATGTCGATTATTATTAGCCCTTAATGATGATTAGACAATAAATAATAACTTATTCTCTTAGAGCACTTGATTTCAGTTAACTGATGTGGCAAACCAGTTAGTTGAAGGAATTACGAGTTGCAAGGTTGGTTGGTGACTCATGCATGATGGAATTCGTTGTAACTTAGTGTGACACGGTTGTAACAGAGTTGGAAGAGTAGTTATGGGAGTTTTTATTTAGTTTAACTCAGTTAAGTGAGTTAAACTCTGTTGTGCTAGTTGTAACTAAAGATACACTAGTGAAAGATGAGTGAATTAATTATTTAATTAGTTCACAAGTAGTGTCTTACTTGCAACTGAAGAAATGCATTAGTTAACTACTTGCATGTCAGATCCACTGGAGACCCAGTGGAGAGATAAGTGAAAGGGTGTGTTTGACTATCTATTGTGACTATATTTATGCATTCAATGCATCTACACACACATTGGAGTTTCCAATGAGGATTGCACAATAAAATCAAGGCAAGATCGAATTCATTTAGGGATCTTCTTCAGCATGGATTGCGCAGTGGAGGCAGGATGTCAGGAGGCAAGAAATTGGTGCATAGATATGCAAATTTTTGCATGACAGTGTGAGACAATTGTATATTGTACTAAGATCTCTATGAGCTGAGCTTTGTATGAGATTGTTTCAAGATTCCATGATATACATAATATATGATAGTTGGGGTTTTTAGCTTTAAGCTTTCCCAGTAAAACATCTTGTTATGTGCGATTGATTTTTCTTCATATGTGTTTGCAACTGGCGATTTAATTTCCGCAAAGAATTGAGTAGAAGGATCATGTATTCAACAATGGATTTAATTTTTAGATCAGGGGAGTCCGCCAATATACATGTTATTGTATTAAATTTCTACAACCATTAAGCATTTAGGAAAAAAAATTAATGCACTCTTCTCCAGTCTAAACTTTAGACACTTTGTAATTACTATTGTTTATTAGATTAACTTGATTTAGTTTAATAGTTTGGAGGTTTCTGTGGTGTATATTTTGAAATATAGTGTTCGGAATCTCCACAACCATCATTTTTCTATTTACGTTTCGACTCTAGAACAAGACTCATCTTCAGGACAAACCTACCAAGAAGAGGGGAAACTAAAAATAATAAATACAGGGTGGAAAGAATGAGGGCAAGGGAAGAGTCAACAAGCAAAATCCAAGAGATAAATATTATCAATTATATTTTTATTTTTTATTTAATTTATTAATGATAATTATTTTGTGGCTCTGATTTACTAATATTAAATCATTAGTGATGTTAACTATGTTAATGTTGCTAATTTTAACTATATATATATTTAGTATTAAATATAATATTATTAAAATTGAAATATGAATAATTTCAATTTAATTTTTAAAAATGAAGAATGAAGATTAAGCTATGATAGTGGAAATATAATGATGTTTAATATTAATTATAATAACTTATTATTAATATTAATCATTATATTATTAGTAATATTTATAATTTCCAACCATATTTAAAATTAATATTAACAATGGAATTGACATAATGAATAGGGATATTAATTAATATAAATTTTTATAATGATGAAGATAAGTATAATATCTGATGTTAATAAAAATTGTGTTGTTATAATGAAGACATATTTTATTAAAATTAATTATAATATTAATTAGAAAGAGATTGTCCTTATTACTAATAATATTTTAATGATTAATAATAATAGTAAAGTTTAATTTTTTTTATATATTTTGAAGGGATTAAATTAATTTGAATCTTTAGTTATTAATAATAGTTAGGTTAATTATGATATGATTTTTAGAAAAAAATTAATTAAGTTGGTTAAGAGGTAAGGTTGAGGGATGAAGTGCAGTGGGAATAGGAAAATGAGAGAGGTATGCAAGGGAGTTGTGCGATATTTGGAGGGAAGATAATGAATAATGTGAAGGGTGAGGGAATGGGTAAGGAGTGTATAAACAAGCGAGTAGGTGAAAGGAGAAGGGGAGATGAAAAATGGAGATAAACGGGGTGAGGGGACACTAGCGTATAATGGAATAACAGTATTATTCTGAGCGGAGAAGTACAGGGATCCAATTTATGATCACTTCCAAACCCCATCCATATTGAGGTTGTGAGGGTTTTTGATGATTTCAAGGGCTTCACGAACTTTGTGTTTGAAATGATGTTTTTCATTGGCAATCACCACAACGCCTTCCAGACAGATATGGTGAAAAGTATTTTTAGAGTGTTTTGCCAAAGCCAAGGTTTTAATTCCTCCATTTATGATGTCAGCGCTATGCTCTTTAAGCCTAATTTTGAAATTCCTACATGTTTCTCCAATATAACAGTGCCCACAAGAGAAATTGATTTTGTAAACACCCTTTTGTTGGAGGTGATCAAGGTCATCTTTGACAGATTTCATCCTTTGTCTGATGGTCATTAGCGGCTTGAAATAGGTTCCAATATCGTTCTTAGTAAGAACCTTGGCTTTCTTATCAGTGACCCCTTGAATATTTGGAAGATATGCTTTCGCAGCTTGGGAATTATCAGGGGAATTGCTTCTATTTATGTATCTAGATCTTTGATTCGCTTTGATGATGTCTTTATTTTTATACCCCAAAATTATGAATGCCTTTCTTAAATACTCAATTTCTTCTTCGACATGACTCTCATCACTTATTCTGAAAGCTCATGTGAAAAGAGTCACAGGAACACCCATCTTTTGAGCGGGTAGTGGTGTGAATCTGCATGAAGGTAATTGTTTGTGTGTGCTTTCTTCTTGGACACTTTGTTTCAAGAGAGCCATATCTATTTCTTATGATAAGAATGTCAAGGAAAGGGATGCAGATGTTATCCTCACCTTCCATTGTAAACTGCATATTTTTTGATATGCTATTGAGGTGGTCTAGGAAGCTTATTAAATCCTCATCCCCATGCGGCCAATCGACACTAGTGTCATCCACAAACCTGATCCAAAATTTAGGTTGCAACGAGTAAGTATTGAGAGACTTCTTTTCAAAAGTTTCCATGAAGAGGTTAGCCACTATAGGCCAGGAAAATGGAGATCCCATAGCTACTCCATATGTATTTTCGAAAATTTCACCTTGGAAGGTAAAGAAAGTAGAGCAGAGACATATTTCAGCGAGCTTTGTGGGCTGGGGGTCCGAAACTTCTTTCACTACTTGGGCAACTTCATCTAAAGGGATCTTAGTAAATATTTGGACAACATAAAAACTTATGATTCTGTCACCAAGATCCAGCCTTACTTTTTTAATGAATTCAACATAATGATTGCAGTCTAAGAGTTAGTTTTACCAACTAGACGGGCACGGGTGCCATCCACAAATTTTTCTAATTCATATGTTGGTGCTCCAATGGTATTAACAATAGGCCTAAGTGGAGCACCATCTTTGTGAATTTTTGGGGCACCATAAATACGGGGTGTGATTTCACTGTCCGAAGATAGATGCTTTCTCAATTTTTCATCAATATTGGACTCCTTAATGGCTTTCTCAATAGTTTTTATGACCTTTAGTATATGTTCTCTTTGAGTTTTTTGTAGCTACCACTGTTATGGAGGTGGTATCTCATTTTATTTATTTATTCTTCTTTATGCATTACCATTGTAGTCCCTCCTCTATCTACTTTTAGGATGACAATGTTGTCATTATTTATTAGGTTTTTTAAGGCTTTTAATTGTTCATTACTCAAATTTATTTTTGGAGGTATCGATTTTCTTAGGATTATAGCATAGGACACATGTTCCCATGCATAATCATAACCATAAAAAATATACAAATCATGAAAATATCACTTCACAGTTGCATAACAAATATATATATAATACAACACATATTGCAATTGTTGTTTATCCATATTAATTACAACAACAATGTAGTATAACCGAGTAATTGAAATTAGTAGTCATACAATATATATCTTTTTCGTCTGTAGTAACACTGAATATGGCCCTCTATCCACATCTTCTCTTATAAATTTCCATCTTTCTTTTGGAGCAATCTTCCTATCCCCCCATTGTTGTTGCATCCTTGCTCTTGCAATCACTTCATAAATTTTGTCCTCTTTTGCTCCTTGTATTATCTCAAAAAAGCATGGGCCTGAATATTTTCCTCAGACCATTTAGATCAGGAACCATCCCCTTTACTTCATGGACCAGTCAGTCTTTAATGTCTATTGTCAAATTCAGGTCTCTTCTTTGCACAATAAACTATAGCATCCCTACTAGGAATTCTCCATCCCTAGCTCTAGAATCTGTGTCCTCGGACTCAGACACTTTTTTTTTTTGTTATTCCAAATGTTACAACATATGTACATTATTTTTACAATGCAACTCATACCAGAACCTTGGGTGGACTGTCACATAGATAATAAAATTCCTTAAAATTAATAATCAACAAAAACCCTTTCCTATTGTCTATTCGTGTTCAATGATCTAATGTAAAGTGAAGCAAATGTCAAATTGCTCCAATTGTTTACTTATTTTTTATAAGAAATAAATTTTCTATCAAAATAATAATTGTAAATATGAGTATACAATCGAACCAAGTAGTCCAATGTTTTTTCCTATTTAAATCAAAAAACACAAACTTGCAAATGTCATTTTGTAAAAAGCCTTGTAAAAGTAATTTTTTCAAAAAAAAACTTGTTTTCCCATTCCATGTAAATAAATAACAAAAAAATAGGTTGAACTCCAAAAAATAAATGATATTATCAAAAGCTTATGTTTTTCTTGAATTAAGAATAATCTATAAAATTGCACTTAGAAACTAAAATTCAAAAATTTAAAATTAGAAATTAAAATAGAATAGTTTGAAATTAGTTTCAAAATATTTTGTCTTATTTTATCTTTGTTTTTAGGAATTAGTTAGGCGTAAACTTTCCATATATATATGAGCTTTAGCTATAAGTTCATCTT
This sequence comes from Pinus albicaulis, assembly GCA_034641835.2. Taxonomy (NCBI): domain Eukaryota; kingdom Viridiplantae; phylum Streptophyta; class Pinopsida; order Pinales; family Pinaceae; genus Pinus; species Pinus albicaulis. The sequence continues at coordinate 30,010,435 of MU968411.1, read as the reverse complement.
TTTCTTCACACATAACATTTTAACTAAATAAACTAAAATACACACAATTCATATATACAAATAAAGGAATTTTTTCCACGTTATAGATTTTTATGGAAGATTACAATTATAACAAAGTGTAAAAGTAATTATCTTTTTTTTAAAGCAATCTGCACATTATTAAATGAACAAAATACATTTCATAAAATGTTATAAAATATTTTATCATAAAATATAAACTATCTTTTTATAAAATATTTTTTTAAAGAGAAAGCAATCTGCATATTATTAAATGAATAAAGAAATTATAAATAAATGAATTTATAATTAGAAAGCAATCATTATTGAATTATGATTTGTAATTATTGAAAATGTATCTTTAAATATATAAATGATTTTTTCTTTATGTATCTGAGAAGAACTCAACAATTCACAAAACAAGTAGTGAATAATAAACCTATGGGGTCTATGACCTGTCCCCTTCTCTGTAAACTAGGTCACAATTGGGGATTTGAACGTTGGATCTCTTAGTTTTCACAAATTTCACATTACTTTGATCACCAATTGAGCTATCCCCAAAAACAATATACCATTAATTATTAAACATATGAATAATATTAATAAAACCCAATATAAAACTAACATATAAAATATAAACTATAAATTACCAAAATTCAAAAACACGCATAATAAATTTAAAGGAAAAGATACCAAAAACACCTAAAAGGATGGTTAGTGTCAAAGGTGAAAACCAAGGATTCAATTTTCGCACCCTAATTGTGAATAACAATAAAATTGTCAATACACACAACTTTATATAATAAATCACAATATTATCTATCATAAAAATATTCACTATATCAATACATTATTTTTTGAAATTCAACAAGAAAATTCACCACATATTCCAGGTCACACATGAGTGAGGAATTCAGTAACACATTAGCGCTAATGTGGGCATCCAAATTTTAAATAAATTGGAAAATAAATTGTAATATTATCTCATAACAACTTATGATAGTTAACTAAGTGTGATAGACTTAGTTAGCTCAAAAATTTCGAGTTGAGGGTCAAAGGATAGGCATGTACGGTGATTCTATTATTTGCAGGGTCCAGTTGCGGTTCTAGCACTAGTGTGGTGCAAATGTAATTATTTAACTCAAATTAATTGATTTAAAATCAGTTTAACTAATTCTAACTTATTTATGAACTAGTGGAAGATCAAGTTAATTAAAATAGATTTAATTCACAAGTACTGATCTACCAAGTAACTGATGATTCACTATTAATAGTTGCATGCATGTCAATTCTGATGGAGACACAGTTGAGACAAAGGTTAAAGGCAAGTAAACTATCAGTTGTATTTTTAGCAAACTGCCCAGGTGCAGTTATAAAGCCACAAGAAGCCCATGATGGATTGCGCGGTCAAGGAAGGTTGGAATTCCTATTTAATAGGAATTATTTTGCCTAGGGATTGTGTGAGCAAGGCAAGTTGAAGGTGGGCAGGAAATTGGCTATGTATTGGTCCAATTTTGCCTAGAGTAGTGTGAGACAATTGGTCGAGTGTATGAGGTTGTGATGAGCACACATGCATTGTATTGTTTCATGATTCTTTGGTTGATTATACAATAAATATGGAGGGGTTTTGAGCAGTTTCTTTCCCCAAGAAATATCTGGTGTTGTGCGATTGATTTACTTCTTTCTCTTAATTGCATGTGATTGAGTGATCATGACTTATATTCCGCAAATATTGTAGAATGATTTAGTATCTTATTTTAGTACATTACATGATCGGATTGAATCCATTGGTGTAATTTCTACATGGTATCAGAGCGCCAGGAATCACAATAGTGGAGAAAAATTTGAGTTTTTGTTGAATTGTATTCAAATTTGCAGATACTTTCTTTGGAGCTAGAAGCGGATCAAGATGTTTTTCAATTGCTTGAGACTCAATGCACTCGAGGGCAGGTCGAATTATATTGCATGGAAGGACAAGATGGAGGCAGTGTTGGAGGACAATGTGTTGAAGGAATTCATAGCTAATGATATTCCCAAGCCCACAGCAACAGATCAGAAACTTCTTGATGCATGGAAGAAAAAGGTAGCAAAGGCGAGGAGGATCTTGTTAGAGGGAGTTCGAGATCATATTGTCTCGAGTCTACATAGAAAGGAAACTCCATATGCTATGTGGAAGGCCTTGATAGATCTATTGCAAAGCAGCAATGACCAAAGAAAATTGGCACTCAAGGACAAGCTCGGGAAAATCAAAATGGAGAAGGGCGACACAATCCAGAAATACTTGACCAAGTTCACTCAATGTCGAGATTGTAGGTTTTAAACCTGTGCAGAAATTAACTGCAAACAAATATTAAAAACAGAAAATAAAAAATAGCAAGAGCATAAAACATAAAACATATATACACACATATTTTCCCCTGGATCCCAAATCGGGACGACCAACTTTATTTTTCATTATATTCCTTTTAGTGCTACAACACATATATATACATGCCAAAGCATACATAAACCCCAATCCATTAACCCGCGATTAGAACATAAACGTAGTTCCCTTGACCGGATCTACAAAATATCAGGGGCCGAAAACCAGCATGCCCCAAAACCATGTGCAAACCCATGCACAAAACCATGGGCAAGTCTGCCCACCGAAAAATAAGGACCAAAAAAATTTTCTGGGGTGCTGCCCCGGATCCCAACAAGGGGGGCTACCTCCCCCCCTGTGACCCCCCTGTTACCCCCCTGCGCGTGACTAGTCATGGAAATAATTTAACACAAACCCAACATTCTCCCACTTGTTGCTTTCTTTCCGCAGGGGGCTACAGGAGGGCTGAGTCATTAGCCCAGCTTTGCAACACCCATTGTTTCTCTACACCAAGAGAACTTCTGATTGCTCACATACTTTTTCAATGCATCTGCAACATTCTTCAAAGTGTCCACCTTTACCAGAAACACCCTTTTAGCTTCAACCATATATCTCACAAAGTGTTATTGAACATCAATGTGCTTTGTCTTTGAATGATAAGCAGGGTTCTTAACCAAGAAAATTGCACTTTGGCTATCACAGTCTGTCCATATAGCTTTTTGCACCAACCCCATACTTGAACACAATCTCTGCAACCAAACTACTTCCTTGCTTGCATGAGTGGCTGCCATGTATTCTGCCTCTATAGTTGAAAGAGCCACTACAGGTTGTCTTTTACTCATCCAACTGACTGCAACTCCAAATAGGAAAAACACATACCCACTTGTAGATATTCTTTGGTCCAGATCTCCAGCCCAGTCTGCATCAACAAAACCACGAATGTCCAACACTCTTTCCAATCCTGGTCTTCCCTGGTAGCACAAGCCATAATCACTAGTGCCACGCAAATATCTGAAAACTCGCTTCACTGTTGTCTAATTCTCCTTCCCTAGGTTTGACATAAACCTACTCAATACTCCCACTGCATGTGCAATGTCTGGTCTAGTACAGACCATTGCATACATCAAGCTACCCACTGCACTTGCATATGAAACACGGGACATATCCTCCTCTTCTTCTTGTGTCTTGGGACACTGTTCGGCAGACAGCTTTGTACCTACAGGAATCGGAACATTCATCGGTTTACTATCCTGCATATTGAACCTCTGCAATATAGTCAAGACATAATTCCTCTGGTTTAACCAGAGCTTCCTCTTTGCCCAATCTCTCTTAATTTCCATGCCCAAAATATAGTTTGCAGCACCAAGATCGTTCATGTCGAATTTGGAGAATAGTTGGGTCTTCAAATCTTCGATAATTTTTTTGTCATTTCCAATCAACAACATATCATCCACATACAATACCAAATAAATAACACGGTCACCAATTAATTTAAAATAAACACAGTGATCCTCCTTGCTTCTGGTGAAGCCAAGTCCCCGCATATAGATATCAAATTTCTGATACCACATCCTTGGTGACTGTTTTAACCCATACAGAGACTTCTTTAACATGCATACCAACTCTTTCTTCCCCTTCACCATAAAGCCTTCAGATTGTTTCATGTAGATCTCCTCTTCTAGATCCTTGTGAAGAAATTTTGTCTTCACATCCATCTGTTCTACCTCAAAATCAAATGTAGAAGCAACAGATAAAAGTACTCTAATAGAAGTAACTTTGGCAACAGGAGAAAAAATATCACCAAAATCAATTCCCATCACTTGGGAATAACTTTTTGCTACCAAGTGAGCTTTGTATTTCTCCACCTTGCCTTCTACGTTCATCTTCTTCTTAAACACCCATTTTCTCCCGATGGCCTGCCTTCTAGCTGGAAACCCCACCAGATCTCGTGCCTCATTTTTATGCAAGGAGGCCATTTCATCAAGCATGGCCTCCTTCCAGAGTTTTCCATCCTATGAATCTACTGCCTCCCTGACAGTTCTGGGATCATCATCAATTATAGTTAAAGAAAAATTTGAACAGAAAGAAGATGGACTATACCTTTCTAGTTTTCTCCTTTCCCGAACTGATCTTCTCACAGCTGGAGTTTGTGGCTCTTCCTCTTCTGAGTCTTCTTCTGTTGTAGAGTCTGATTAATCCTCCTTTAGCTCAAACTCTATCTTTTTAGGTTCCTTTGGTAGGACTTCATGTTTAACAATATCTTTCACCTCTCTAAACACCACGTCTCGACTGTACACAACCTTCCTTGTTTCCAGATTCCAAAGCTTGTAACCCTTTAAACCATCCTTATACCCAATAAAGATGCACCTTTCAGATTTATTATCCAACTTTCTTCTTTTCTCCTTTGGAACATGTGCATATGCATCACATCTAAATACCCTCAAATGTGAAAGAGAGGGTTTCTTACCAGTCCATACCTCATGTGGAGTCTTATCCTCCAACACTAATGAAGGTGATCTGTTAACTAAGTAACATGCAGTCTCCACTGCCTTTGCCCATAATTCTTGTCCTAACCCAGTATGACTGAGCATGCTTCTTTCCTTTTCCATTAGCGTTTTGTTCATCCTTTCTACAACTCCATTTTGCTGAGGTGTGTATGAAGTAGTCTTCTGCCGTGCTATACCACACTTCTTAAAAAACTCTTCAAATTCCTTCTTTCAGAACTCCCCACCATTATCTGTCCTCAGCACCTTTATATTCTTCTCTGTCTGGTTTTCCACTAGAGCCTTAAATTATTTAAATCTTTCAAAGACTTCAGATTTCTTCCTCAAGAAATATATCCATGTATTTCTTGAGAAGTCATCTATGAATGAAACATAGTACACAAACTTACCCAGTGATGGAACCAACATAGGTCCAAACACATCATTGTGCACAAGCTCTAATATCTTGTTCGCCCTCTTAGCACCAAAAGGAAAACTCACCCGATTCTGCTTCCCATGTACACAATTTTCATAGAAATCAAAATCCAGAGAGTTATTAGACATACCTTCTACCATACCATTTCCATGTAGTATTCGAAGGCCCTTCTCTCCAATATGTCCAAGCCTTTGATGCCATAGCATGGTATTTTATCCAAAGACCGCTAGGCTTTCCGCTCCATTTTCAGGAACCAAAAAACTGTTGCACCCATCAATAATAGTGTTTCTCTGAAGCTTGTACAGAGTTCCAATGCGAACTCCCCGCATTAATACTAGTGGTCCCCGAACCATCTTACAAGTATCTTTCTCGAACACTGTTTTTACACCTGCATCATCCATCTTTCTTACAGAAATCAGATTTTTGGCCAATGTAGGAATGTGCAGAGCACCAAGAAGTGTTCTAATCCTTCCACCTTGCAGCTTCAACCTAAATTTTCCACGTCTGACGATTCTCGCCTTCCTATCATCACCTAAGATGACATCACCACCATCATATTTCTCATACTAACATAACCACTACCTATGGGGAGTGAAGTGAAAGGATGCACCCGAGTCAATCAACCATGACTCATGATCTACATGTGTATTTGAAGAAGAAGCCAAATACACATCCCCACCTTCATCCGAGATGGTTTTTTCCTCTGCAGAAGGAGCATCATCAGATCCCTTTCCTTTCTCAGGAGATTTAGATCTGCAGCCCTTTTTGTAGTGCCCTTCCTTTCCGCATTTCCAGCACACCTTTACAAACTTTCCAGGAGATTTAGATCTCCCTCTAGATTTAGATCTCCCACTCGAAACCTTATTCGTGTTTCTGTTATGGGACCTTCCTCGTATAGATAAGGTATCTCCATTATGAACCTCCATATTTCTCTGTCTGATTTCCTCCGACAGCAAGGCTGAGACAATGTCATCAAAATTCAAGGTAGTTGTATTGCTACCTATTGCAATAACCAGACTGTCCCATGAATCTGGTAGAGAACACAACAAACTGATGCACTTATCTTCATCTGATATTTTAATATCAACAGATGACAGCTGAATTACCATAGTATTGAAGGCATTCAGATGCTCTATCACCAAGTCCCCATCCTTCATCCTTAGGTTATACAGCTTTTTCCACAGGAACAATTTATTCACCAAAGACTTAGATTGGTACAAATTCCCTAGCTTGTCCCACAAGGTCTTCGCCATAGCTTCCCCAGATACATTCAACAATACTGAATCTGAGAAACACAAACATATTGTGCACTTTGCCTTCCAATCCAGCTTCTTCCAGTCTTCATCTGACATTGTCGTTGGTTTAGTACCTGGATCTACCACGATCCACCAATCTTTATCCACCAGCAGATCCTCCATTTTGAGCTTCCACAATTCAAAACTCTGACCATTAAATTTCTCGATCTCTATCTTCCTGCTACTCGCCATCTTCTTTCACCGCAAGAATCGACCCCGCAAATCTCCCACTGAACAGGGTCTACCTCAGGCCCGAGCAAAAAACCCCTCAGCAGCAAAGGCGTCCCCTTGAAGCTGAAACTTCTCTGATACCAAATATAGGTTTTAACCTTGTACAGAAATTAACTGCAAACGAATCTTAAAAACAGAAAATAAATAATAGCGAGAGCATAAAAAATAAAACGGATATACACAGAGATTTTCCCCTGGATCCCAAATCAGGACGACCAGCTTGATTTTTCATTATATTCCTTTTAGCGTTACAACACATATATATACATGCCGAAGCATACATAAACCCCAATCCATTAACCCTGGATTAGAACATAACCGTAGTTCCCTTGACCGGATCTACAAAATACCAGGGGTTGAAAACCATCATGCCCCAAAACCATGTGCAAACCCATGCACAAAACCATGGGTGGGTCTGCCCATCGGAAAATAAGGACCAAAAAAAATTTCCAGGGTGCTACCCCAGACCTCGACAAGGGGGGCTACTGCCCCCCCTGCGCGTGACTAGTCGTGGAAAGAATATAACACAAACCCAATAGAGATGAGCTTGGAAGTGTTGGGATTACTATAGTTGATGATGACTTGGTGAGCCTAGCACTTCTAGGCCTTCCTAAGAGCTGGCATAGTTACCAGGACTCTGTGAATGGGAGGGAGAAGTTACCATATTGGGAGCAACTATGGTCAAATTTGGTACAAGAAGAGTTTCGGTGGAGTACCAGGGATGGACCCTCATCCAAGACTGATGATGAGGAAAAACGTTCCTTGGCTAGTAAGGCAAAGAAGGGGAAGGGGAAGGGGAAGAAGTCCTATTCCAAATCTGAGACCGGAAAAGAAGGCAAGAAGCGTGACATGTCAAAGGCGAAATGTTTTCACTGTCATGATCATGGACACTATGCCACAAATTGTCCACAAAAGAAGAACAACAACAAGAAGGCTTCGGGAGTTGAAGCGGGTGAATCTCTGGCCTCACAGTTTAAGTTGGACTTCTCTCTCATCGCATGCATGGCGTCAACTATTATGGGATCTATGTGGTACTTTGATAGTGGAGCATATTTCCACATGATGGAAAATAAATAACTCTTTAGTAGCTTAGAGGAGAAGGATCTTCAGATGAACATCAAGTTGGGTGATGACGGGAGATATAGCACTACTAAGATTGGTACAGTTACTTTCCAGAGACAGTCAGGTAAACCTTTCATATTAAAATATGTCATGCGTGTACTAGGCTTGAAAAAGAATTTAGCTTCAGCTGCTATATTGGAGGATCTTGGATATGATGTGGTTTTCAATGAAGGAAATGTGTTCCTTCATCACAAAGCCATAGGACAGGTAAAGAAGATTGGGGTTCATGTGAAGAACCTCTACAAACTTGATGTAGATGGATGTGCAGAATTGAGCAGCAAAATAGGGGAGGTGGTGAGTCGGGATATAGGTGAGTTATGGCACAGAATATTAGGCCATCTACGTCACAATGTTTTGAGGATCATGTAGCAGATTTCTACAGGTCTTCCAAAGGGTACTCTTGTGCAAATAGACACATGCAAGGGATATACCATGGGGAAGTATACTAAAGCCACTTTTCATGAGAATGAGAACCGAGCAGTGGAAATCCTTGAGAGAATTCACTCAGACGTGTGTGGACCATTCTCTACACCTTCCACATAAAATCACAGGTATGATGTGATTTTTGTTGATGATTTTTATAGAAAGTGTTGGATCTTCTTTCTGCAGAAGAAAGATCAGATGTTCTCCAATTTCTGTGAGTTCAAAGCACTGGTAGAGAAGGATAAATGGAAGAAGGTGAAGGCTCTAAGGAGCAAAAATGGTGATGATTATATCTCTAATTAATTCAAGAACTTATGTGCCAAAGAAGGAATTCAGAGAGAATTGATTGCACCTCATAACCCACAACAGAATGGGGTTGCATAAAGAAAGAACATAACAGTTGTAGGAGCAACACGAGCTATGTTACATGATCAGGGCCTAATGTTGCATATGTGGGCAAAGGAATGCAACACAACGGTATTTGTGTAGAATCGTAGTCCTCATCAAATACTTGGCATGAGTACACTAGAGGAGGAATTTTCAGGTAAGAAACCAAATGTTTCATATTTTAAAAATTTTGGCTCATTTATCTATTTCCATGTGACCAAATATGCTAGCAAGAAGCTAGAACCAACAACAGAGGTTGGGATATTTTTGGGGTACACTGATACTCCCCACAACTATCGGGTGTATTTTCCAGCTAAAAAGATGACAGTTGTTAGGAGAGATGTTAAATTTGATGAGCAGAAAGCCATGCGATTGTCCCTTGAGAGGGAGATTGACTTACCTACAGATGAGGAACTCTTACTTCCAAAGGATGAACCTCAGGATGTGGAGCATCCACAAGCAGAGCATCATGGAGTGGAAAAAACCACTCATGCAAAACCATCCACCAGAAATGGTAGGAAGCGCACCAGAGAGGCTGACAGATTGATGCTAGATGCGACAGAGCATGTAGGAGAACCTACATCACAGTGCAGGGAGAGAAGGTCCTCAGACAAGTATACTAGATACATGGCTCTTATGAGCAAGTGTATTGTGACAGAACCATCCTCTTTTGAGGAAGCGGTGCAAAAGCCAACATGGGTTGATGCCATGGTTAAGAAGTATGACTCCATTATCAGAAACAGTGCATGGGAAGTGGTCCCAGGATCAGTGGGGAAGTCAGTGGTTGGATCCAGGTGGATCTACAAGGTGAATCAAGCAGCATATGGGAGTGTGGAGAAATAAAAGGCTATATTTGTGGCCAGATGATTCTCACAAGTATAGGGGATTGACTATGAGGCAACTTTTGCACTGGTTGCAAGGTACTCATAAATTATATCCATCCTTGCACTCTCAGCGCAGATGGGATGGCAGATACATCATATGGATGTAAAGTCAATATTTATCAATGGAGTTATTGAGGAATAAGCATACATTGAGCAACCAGAAGGTTTTGAGACCTTTGACAGGGAGTCGCATGTGTGTAGACTCAAGAGAGCATTGTATGGGCTGAAGCAAGCACCTTGTTCTTGGTATAGCAGGATCAACAGCTATTTCAACGGGTTAGGCTTCACAAAGACTGAAGTGGATGTGAACCTATATTATATTGTGGTTTATGGTAAGATTTTGATTATTTTACTTTATGTTGATGATATTATATTAACAGGTGAAGAGTAGCTCATAACTTCGTGCAAAGAGGATCTTGCAAGAGAGTTTAAGATGAAGGACATGGGGCTCTTGCAATATTTCCTTGGCTTGGAAATATGGAAAAGAGATGGGGAGATATTTGTATATCAGGACAAGTATGCCAATGAGATTTTGAGGAAGTTCCACATGGAGGGCAGAAAACCCATGGAGACTCCTCTTGCAAGAAACTGAAGGAAGGAGGATGCTACTTCAGGTGAGGTAGTGGATGCTACTGTTTACAGGCAGCTTTAGGTTTCACTTATGTATTTGGTGAACACATAACCAGACATATGCTACACAGTTAACTAGCTGATTCAAGCAATGGTTAAGCCTACCAAGCTCTTTTGGAAGGCAGGGAAGCATGTTTTGAGATATCTCAGGGGCACTAAAAAGTATGGATTATGGTACAAATGGATAGAGGGAGTGAAGATTTAAGGCTTCACAGATGAAGATTGGGTAGGTCATCCATCAGACAGGAAGAGCACATCAAGGGGCATCTTCAGCATAGGATCAGCAACAGTTTCTTGGTATAGTAGGAAGCAGAGATCAGTTTCACTCAGTTCACCCGAGGCAGAGTACATGGTAGCTAGTGAGGCTGCATGTGAGGCCATTTGGATGAGGAAGATATGTGTTGGTTTTTTTGGTCATCAAATGGAGCTGATGGTGATACATTGTGATAACTAAAGTAGTATAAAACTCTCGGTTAATCCAGTATTCCATGACAGGTCCAAGAATATTGACATCTGGTACCACCATCTCAGATATTGTGTTCAGAGGCACATTATGTTGTTGCAGTACATTCCCACGGAAGATCAAGATGCAGATATCTTGCGAAGGTGCTTGCGAAGAGCAAATTTGAATACCACAGAGGCAAGATCGGGATAGCTGATAATCCCTTTCTTGTTGAGAGGGAGTGTTGAAATTCAACAAGAAAATGCACCACATACTATTGTGGGATTCTAGGTCACACATGAGTGAGGAATTCAGTGACACGTTAGTGCAAATGTGGGCGTCCAATTTTTAAATAAATTGTAATATTATCTCATAACAACTTGTAATAGTTAATTAAGTGTGATAGACTTAGTTAGCTCAATAATTTCAATTTGAGCGTCAAAGGATAGACATGTAGAGTGATTCTATTATTTACAGGGTCCAGTTGCAGTTTTAGCACTAGTATGGTGTGAGTGTAATCAGTTAACTCAAATTAATTGAGTTGAAATCAATTTAACTAATTCTAACTGATTGATGAACTAGTGGAAGATCAACTGAATTAAAATAGATTTAATTCACAAGTAGTGATCTACCAAGTAACTGGTGATTCACTATTAATAGTTGCATGCATGTCAATTCTGATGGAGACCCAGTTGAGACAAAGGTTAAAGGCAAGTAAACTATCAGTTGTATTTTTAGCGAACTGCCCAGGTGTAGTTATAAAGCAACATAAAGCCCATGATGGATTGCACAGTCAAGGAAGTTTGGAATTCCTATTTAATAGGAATTATTTTTCCTAGGGATTGCGTGAGCAAGGCAGGCTGAAGGTGGGCAGGAAATTGGCTATGTATTGGTCCAAATTTTTCCTAGATCCGTGTGAGACAATTGGTAGAGTGTATGAGGTTTTGTGGTGAGCACACATGCATTGTATTGATTCATGATTCCTTAGTTGATTATACAATAAATATGGAGGGGTTTTGAGCATTTTATTTCCCCAGGAAATCTCTTGTGTTGTGTGATTGATTTACTTCTTTCTCTTACTTGCATGTGATTGAAGGATCATGATTTATATTTCGCAAATATTTTAGAAGGATTTAGTATCTTGTTTTAGTACATTACATGATCGGATTGAATACATTGGTTTAATTTCTACATTATTAGTCTCTACCCACGCACGACTCTAGTAATAAATTTGCTTGTTTACCACTATCATTTTAGCATTAACCAGTACAAGTTGTAATGTTTAACTTTATAAATAATTAAAATATTTTTTATTTTAATTTCAAAAAATAATTTGTTAGCATTTCATTAGCTAAAAATTTGTACGTCTTATTTCAGGGTTCCTGACATTTGTCCCATTCTTCCCATGAAACATCACCAATTTTCACCGAGGTCGTGCTTGGGATCTTGTAACCTGATTAAACAAATTGATATTTTATGCAACTTCTATCACCCAGTTTTGTGTAATTGTCATATGGATTCATATCTAGTGCATTAACTAGAGGCGGTTGTTGATAGAAATTTAGCCTAATTTTCCTCAAAAGTATTACACATGAGTTGGCTCTCAATCAAAATGAAACTAGTGGTAGCTCTCGAACTCCAATCTTCTCCTCTCCACCTAGTGGTACACTTTAATTTGTTTTTCCTTGACTTTTAATATTTTTAATAGTTTTGAAAATGATTTCTTAATGTGTACATTTTTCCATGTTCATCCTTTGGAATCATCTTGGAACCCTCAATATGTTTGGCACAATTTTCTTTACATATAAGATGATTTTTATTGGAACTTTACTTCATGATTTCTATTCATACAAACACAAAGAACTTTTATGATTCAATTAGTATGAATATGAATAGGTTTATTTTGATTATTTTATTAGTGCCCATATGCATTTACTTGTAAGATCCATTATTCAAATGCATTTTTTGTTTCATGCAATCACCAAACATTGAGTGCAGACCAGTAACAAAGATGATATACCATATTATTTTAATGTAGATTTTCACAGTTGTTTAGATAATCTTTGGAATTGTAATATGTAAATAAGCTAAAACATTCAATGTTTCTAGTAGATATTATGTCTACCAAAAAAAATTCACGTATTTTAACCTACTTACACAGTTCAGCTTCAAATATATATATATATATATATATATATATATATATATATATATATATATATATATGCAAAACTCTCTCATAAAATAATTTTTTAACCAAACAATATTTCCATTTCATAATGTTGGGTGTGGAACCTGATTATCTTGTTTATTTTGTATCACAGTGTCGGACCCATGTACCTTGCCACCCATAATTAAACACTGCTTGGGGGATCTGGGGGGGGCGGCTGCGACTTTATGGAGCCCCCCCTAACGGGGGGTTTCGGGGGCAGCGCCCCCGAAGCTAAAACATATGTAAAATTACCTTGTAAAAGTATAGTAATTTCTAGTCAATCTAGGTTGTTCATTAGGCAGATGATCTAACGGTAGAAGTTATGTTTAGTTTAGGGTTTTTTGCCCTAGAAGGTGTTGAGCCCTAAAGATGTCCTTTCCTTTCACCAAATTTCACTTCATTCCAATTGTCCTTTATCAGCTATAGGCCTAAAATATCAATAGGAATGATTAAAATCACTTTAAGAATGCATGCAATGACTGACTTACTATACTTTTGTGGTTTTGTTATCATAGTGATTTTTTATCAGACTTAGCTATAGAATGCAGCCATTCTGTAGCTAGTCGCATATTCTGTAGCCATCTTTATTTTCACACAGGTTACAGATGTCACTTGAGGGAAAAAAACATATGGTTAAATTCCAGAACTCTCCTACATCATTCCTTGCCCTCTACGAAGATTGAGCAAAAATCTGCAAGTGGTTATGCACGTGGAGGAAGCCAAAACTAAGAAGTAGACTTCTACAAGGATAAGGACTTTGCAACTGTCTTCAGCAAAATACGAGTCCTCAACGGGAGTCCTAGTTTGATTTTGATTTTAAAAGACACCTATGACTATTTCTCCTCAATGAAAGTTATGTATTTTCTTATAAGAATAACTCGGTGAACCGAGAAACAGTTAGTTAGTTGATGTTTTGTTGTTAGTTCTCAAAGACTGTGATACTCTGTTTCTGAGCCTTTTTCCTTTAATGAAAGAAGTACAACTTTGATGCATGATCTGAGGCAACGTTAAGGAGTTAAGGATTCATATGCTAATCTGATGGTAGAGGGCCCCTACTATCCGAAAGGCTTTGTGCATATTTTCTAGATAAGTGACCTTTAGCTCTGTTTTTGTTCTTAACTTAGGCAGTTTTTCTGAGTTTATTCTCTTGCATCATACTTATGTCATTTACTTATATCAGATATTACAGTCAATCTTGTTCTCATGAGCTGTTCCAATACATCACTAATGCGTGAATGAGATATAGTTGTAGTACTCTTGAGTTAATTGCATTTTAGTTCATTTCTGTTCATTGCATTTCGGTTCTATTAGATAATTGCATTTCAGTCCTGTTAATTAGGCTTAAAAGACTCTCATTATTTTATAAGTTTCTCTCGTTCTTAACTTCTTCTAACACATCATTATCATATGAACAGGAATTAGTTATATCATTTTGAGCTCTTGACTATTCTGCAATTTCTCATAATTTTACAAACAACCTTTTTCCAAATTTATTCCAAGAAATTTCTAACCCTTGAATGAGGCTTAATAGTAACATTTTGAGTTTCATAATGAGTTAATTCTAGTGTTATAAGTTATTTTAGCATAGGGTTCCTTACTATGTTGCAGATAATCTTTACCCAAAATGTTCCAACAAATTTCTAACAATGGATGAGATTTTCTCTGTGATATTTTAAATTGTTGTTTACAAAAAAAGAACCTCATTACATCAAACTTATCATTTTATCAAGTTGTTCCAACATACCTCTAATGAAATGAATTGGACTGAGTTTAATGTTATGAGTTACTTTTCTTATTAGTTTTACAATCTGTGGATTAGCATTTTCTGTTCTTAGGTGCCATTCATAGTTTAGAGTAGATTTTGTTCTGTTTTAGTGTGATCAGTAATTTCTCTTTGCTAACAATTTATTTCTTTTCATCTTAGCATAAAGAACACAAAACCAAAAACACTAGAAAAACACTAAACACAACGAAGTAGGAAGAAAATACCTAGGCACATATAGTGCACTTCACTTCAACAGTTTACTAGCCCTGGTTGACAATTTATGACATCAATTTAGGAACACTAAGTTAACTAGACATTTTGGCGCCGTTGCCGGGGAAGTGTAACTAGGTAGCCTTATTTCTTACCTCCCAAAAAAAATGATATGCATAGAGAAAGAGACTCAAGGAGTATATTTATAAGAAACAAAAGCTTGATTCCTAGAACACCACTTGTTTCACCAAGACCAAGAGGCAGCACACCTCCAACTCAAACCTACATTCCATCCTATACTGATCACAGACTTTTAGAAGGCTTAAGATCAGATATTCCATCAGAAATACCATCCACTTCATCCACTGAACCTGTCTTAGAAGAAGATTCAAGGACCCTTGCTAGAGACATAAACTTTTCCACTTCCACAGAAGAATCATCCATGGCAAAAGAAGGGGGAGGAGGAGTCTTTAATGGAGAACATACACTATTTGGAGGAGGTAGAGGTAGAGGTAGAGGTAGAGGAGAAGGAGGTAGAGGTGAAGAATGAGGCAGAGGAAGAGGTAGAAGGGAAATGGGAAGCTCTTTTGGGTTTCCTATAGTAGATGAAGAAACCAATGCAACTATGAAAAATATTTCACCCTCTGTCCTTCCAAAATTTTATGGACTCAAAAGTGAAGATCTCGAAACCTTCCTATTTGAATTTGAAGTCCTATGTAGAACATATTATTACTTACAAGATTCCCAAAAACTTAAACTATTCCCTTCAACATTGAAAGGAGCAGCATTAAAATGGTTTATGAGTTTGATCAACAGTTCTATTAGGACATGGGAAGACATGAAACATGCATTTCTAGAGAGGTATTTGGATTAATATATGCCAGTCAACCATAAGGAGGAAGTGTTTAAAATGCTACAAAAAGAGGATGAAAATCTGGAAGATTTGTTGGAGAGGTTTAACTATAACATCAAAAGAGCAAAAATGGAAAACTTAGACCAAGATACTTTGAAAGCTCTCTTGTTGAAGACAATTAGGGATGAATGGATAGATATCCTTAATATGATGGGAAAAGGGGATATATCTTAGCTCACATTACCTGAAATAGCTGAATTATGTATCAACCTTTCAAGAGGGAAATCTAAAACTGTAAAAGGACCAAGAGACCCTGCTCTTGCAAGGGCAAGTAAGTCTACTTCTGGGACAGTAAGTAGGGCAGAAATAGGACATATGCTTGATGAATTAAAATCTGATATTTTAGGGAGTATTAGTGAAAAAATAGACACCCTTAAGTTACAAAACAAGCAAAAAGTTGAATCTGATTCCTTAGCAATATTTTGTCCCAAATGCAGAAAGAAGCATGCCTTGAGAGAGTGCCCTTTGGATGCAAAAATAGTAGAGACTTGTGTAATTTGTTTAGAAAAACATGAGACTAAGATTTGTCCTTTGCTTCCTGGTCTTAAAGTTGTCTTTCAAGAAAAAACCCCTTCAAATTCCACGGAATCTCTCAATTTTGTCTCTAGGAGGCCTTGGCAAGGACCTCAAACACAAAGATTCCATGATCAGCTGTATAATCAACCCCCACCAAATTGGAATTCTTGGCAGCAACCTTGGCCCCAATTCAAAAATCAATCTCAAACTTGGGCACAAGGAGCACAAAATCCCTATGGAAGATACTCTCAGTACTATCAATATCCACCATCTTATCCACCATATTCAAATTTCCCTCCTAAACAGAATCCTCAACAAAATCATCCTCAAAATCCACCACTTCCGTTACCATTTCCTCAGAAAGAAAATCAGCTACCTGCCCAACCCATACCAAACCCCAACAATAAAAATCCTCAGAACACATACATGATAGAAGGCCAACAATTTCCAACCTATTTGATTACTCCTTTAGACCTTAATGATGTTCAACTTAGGTCTGGAAGAATACTTGAAAAGAAGAAACCTTCTATAATCATACAAGAGCAAAACAACTCTGAGGAAGATTCTCTACGGGTAAATAAAAGTCTTGAAGAGAGCACACCTTTTCAAGACCCAAATATTGAAAAATCAAAACAAAAAGCACCAATAATTTCAACTCCTATATTAGAGCAGCCATCAACATCTACCTCTACACCTCCCTTTCCAGAAAGATTACAAATTGATAGGGGTGTAGAAAAACAAATTATGGTGCCTAATTATGATTTCCTAGATGAGCTAAGGAATGTTTGTATTAATATTCCATTATTACAAGCTACCAAGGAAATTCCAATCTTAGCAAAGACAATAAAGGATTTGAGCATAAAAAAAACAGGAAAAATAATAAAAGAGACAAAGAAAATTCAACTGGCAAGAAAAATAGCAGACATCATGATGGGTAAGATTGCTATTCCAAAGTATCTAGACCTGGGAAATCCAGTTGTTAAAATACACATCAATGGAACTGAGATCCAAAACAAACTTATTGATTTAGGAGCAGCAATCAATATCATGAGTAGAAAAATCATGGATAAACTAAAACTTCCTAATCTTCTTTTTACACCCACATTATTACAATTAGCAGAAAGATCTGTGATCAAACCTGATGGGGTAATAGAATACATTCCAATGTCCCTAGATTCTTGGGAGTATCCTATGGATTTTATGATCCTAACTCCTAAGAATAATATAGGAGGGCATCCTATTATATTAGGAAGACCTTGGTTAGCTATAGTTGATGCTTTCATTAGCTGTAGATCCAGTGATATGTACATCTCTGATGGTAGTTCAACCAAGAAATTTACCTTGTATCCTCCAGCAAAAAAAATTATAGAATTAGATGATACTCAATGGATTGAGGATGAAGAAGATATACAACCTCTCTTCACAATTTCAGAAATTAGTGAAGATAGCCAGATTCTGAATACCTTAGAAAATTTTGAATCCTCTTCGAAATACAAGCATGAACAATTTCAAGAAGAATCCAACATTGAGTTTTTATCATCAAGACAGATGTCTCTTTACTCCATGGATAAATTTGGCAGCTCTACAATTGAGATATTTCCAGGTAAAAATTTAAACATAAACAAGAACCTAGAGAAATCTCAACAAGAAAATCTAGTCAAGATATTACAGAAACATTCTTCTGCATATGCATGGGAGTACACTGATATGAAAGGGATAAGCCCTAATACTTGCACTCATCACATCTACATAGAGGAAAATTGTAAACCAATCAGACAACCTCAGAGACGGATGAATCCAAATCTTAGGGAGATTGTTAAAGAAGAATTGCAGAAATTGTTAAATGTCAACTTTATCTATCCCATTTTAGATAGTTAGTGGGTTTCTCCTTTGGTAATTGTGCCAAATAAAAATGGTAAATGGAGGTTATGTATTGACTACCAAGAATTAAACAAAGCTACTCTTAAAGATCATTTTCCCCTACCTTTCATAGATCAGGTGTTAGATACATTAGCTGGCAAAAAGTACTTCTCATTTTTAGATGGGTTTAGTGGTTATAATCAAATTCATGCAGCACTTGAAGGTCAAGACAAAACCACATTTACCTATCCTTGGGTTACCTATGCTTACCGAGTATTGCCATTTGGACTATGCAATGCACCTGCAACATTTCAAAGGGCAGTACTAGGAATCTTTTCAAATCTAATACATGATTGTGTAGAGGTATATATGGATGATTTCACAGTTTATGCAAACACATTTGAAGAAGCCTTAGAAAACTTGGAAAAAGTTTTAAAAAGATGTAAAGAAGAAAATCTTTCACTAAGTCATGAGAAGTGTTTTATGATGTTTACTGAAGGAATTGTTTTGTGGCATCACATTTCAGGGGATGGGATTAGAGTTGATGAGTCAAAAGTTGAAGTCATCTCTAACTTATCTGTTCCAAGTTGTCAAAAAGATGTTAGGAGTTTTCTAGGATTTATAGGAGATTATCGAAGGTTTATAGAAAACTTCACCAAGATAGCATCTCCACTTTTCAAATTACTTACCAAGGACTGTGAATTCAAGTGGAATCCTGATCGCCAGTTAGCCTTTGAGACCCTGAAAACAAAAATCTTTGAAGCACCTATTTTAAGGGGACCTAACTGGAAATTACCTTTTCATATTTCAACAGATGCCTCAGATACAGCTTTAGGAGCTGTATTGGGACAAAAAGACCCGATTCCTTATGCCATCTACTATACAAGTAAAAATTTGACCCCTTCAGAGTTAAATTATACTGTAACTGAAAAATATTTCTTAGTTGTTGTTCATGCCATAAACAAATTCAGACACTATATAACAAGCTATGAAACTTTTGTTCACATAGATCACTCTGCAATTAGATATCTAATGAAAAAATCAATTACTAATGGCAGAGTCATAAGATGGTTATTGCTTTTACAGGAATTCAACATCACCATTCTAGATAGGCCTGGAAAACAAAATACAGTAGCTGATTTCCTATCTAGACTCCAAAACATTAAAGACAATACTCTAGTTGAAGATCAATTCCCTGATGAATATCTTTTTGTAATTTCTACTCAAACTCCTTGGTTTGCTGACATTGCTAATTATCTAGTTTCAGGGAAATTTCCTTCAATAATGAATGCAAGAGACAAAAGAAAGATCATTTATGAAAATGCAAAATATTCATGGGTTGCTAATGAGTTATACAAAACAAGTCCAGACTTCATCATTAGGAGATGTGTTCGAGAAGATGAGATGCCTGAGATCCTCAAAGCATGTCATGATGAGCCTTGTGATGGACACTTTGCTGATAAAAGGATAGCGTATAAGATCCTTCATTTAGGATACCATTGGCCATCCCTTTTTAAAGATGCTAAAGAGTATTTCAAAAGGTGTGACAGTTGCCAAAGGGTAGGGAAACCTTCTCCTTCAAGTGAGATGCCATTGCAGCCTCAGGTACATATTGAACCTTTTGAGAAATGGGCTTTAGATTTTGTAGGACCTATTAGTCCTACATCAAGACAAAAGAAATGTATATTATTTTGCAATGATTATGTTACCAAATGGGTAGAGGCCAAGCCATTACTTTCTGCTACTGAAACATTTGTAGTTAATTTTCTTTTTGAGGATATTTTTACTCGTTTTGGTGTCCCAAGAGAAATTGTTACAGATCAAGGAGCTCGATTCACATCAAGGCTAGTGGAACAAATGGTGGATAGGTACAAAATCAGACACAGAAAATATACTCCCTATCATCCACAAGCAAATGGTCAAGTGGAATCTACTAATAAGGTGATCGAAGGGATCCTAACAAAGACTGTTCATTTACATAGAAGAGATTGGGCAGACAGGCTTTCTGAAGCCTTGTGGGCCTATAGAACTACATGGAGAAGCACAACAAGTCATACTCCTTATGAACTTGTTTATGGAAAAAAAGTCTTGTTTCCCATAGAGTTTCAGATTCAAACTTTTAAAATGGCAGTCCAGCTAGGACTTGATCTAACAGAAACACAAAAGCACAGATTGGAGCAGATTAATGAATTGGATGAGATCAGACAGGATGCAGTCCAGAGAACAAATATATTCCAACAGAAAAGGACTAGATGGCATGATAAGTACATTAAGGAGAAGAAATTCAAAGAAGGTGACTGGGCCCTCTTGTTTGATTCAAAGTTCAAAGATTTTCAATGTAAATTCCAAACACATTGGCTTGGGCCATATAAAATTGTGAAATTTTTTGACAATGGAGCAATAAAAATCAGGAAAATAGATGAAGATAAGGTCACTTTTCTTGTAAATGGTCATAGATTGAAGCTGTATCATAAGCCACTTTCAAGAGAAGAATTTGTCAAGAGATTCCAAGAGAACAGTGATGTGAAGTTAATGAAGAAGAATCCTTCTTCTTCATCAACTTAAATTTATTTTCTGAAATCAGATGCTAAAAAAAAAAAGTATAAACATGAAAACTAATCATTGATTAGCATGTTTATACAGAAAAAATAAAGTGAAAATCAGAATCCTTCTGACACTTTAGCTTTTCAATATTTTTCTTTTCCTGCAAGCAAAAAAATCATAAGTGCAGGTCCACTTTACATATCACATTCCACTTATGATCCATTTCACTCCATTATATCTCACTTCATTCATATTTCATTCACTCCATTCATCCATACTTCATTCACTCCATTTCATGATCCATCTCATTTTCATTTCAGATTTTTAAAATTGATCTTTTTCTCCAATTGAGTATTACAAATCATAAGTTGCAAGCCACTTTTCATATTTCATTTCACTCCACATTTATGATCCATTCCATTCCATCATATTCCACTTCATTCATGCTTCATTCCGCTATATTTCATGATCCATTTTATTTCATCTTATACTTCATTCCATCCATATTTCAAATCATTTCATTCCATGTTTCAAAGCTTTCAAAGGTACATTCCGCAGCCAGATATTCTGCAGGCGAACATTCT
Organism: Pinus albicaulis; assembly: GCA_034641835.2. Lineage (NCBI taxonomy): Eukaryota > Viridiplantae > Streptophyta > Pinopsida > Pinales > Pinaceae > Pinus > Pinus albicaulis. The sequence goes on along the minus strand of MU968411.1, from coordinate 29,989,139 downwards.
GCAGCCAACTATTCAGCAACCACGTGTTTAGCAGCAAATTGATCCTGCACACCTATTTCAACAAGAAAAATAAAAAGGATTATGAAGACTGAAAGATCAATGATTTTCAAAGGAAATACCAAGCATATTGACAAAGAAAAAAAATCAAAAGAAGGGCTAAGGTAAAATTGTGAAATTATTATGATAACAGATCATGAAATTTATAGTATGGTTAAGTCATATGTGTGTTTCATAAAGTTATTTTGATTATTTGTATTGATCAAGCCTATCATAAAATCTTTGGACAAATCCCTTCCATTCCACCATATCAAATCATCATTTATTAAAAGTTAACGGTTAGTACTTGAAGTGACCTATTAGGTCACATCACTAACCCGAAATATTCAGTGATGATTTTGAAATCCATACGGGATTTCTCCGCGGTCTTTTACTCCATGACATCTCTCAAACTCATTTATTCATGTGATTTACCCTCACCATATTTCACTCATTCCATATCCATTTCATTTCATTTTTGTGTAGCCAATTCCTAACTGCAGACACAGAGAAGTCATATTTGGGGTGAAAACAACCCTCTATAGCCATTTTTACCTTGAATAGGAGAGCAGTAACGGAGCAGTAAATTGAAGTTGAGGAAAAGAAGCCATGGGACTTATTGTAAGGTCCGAACCAGTCGGAACCAAATATCTATAAGGCTACCCACATATTAGAGAGATGTTACAGTAGGTTGGATGGCTACAGTTTTTAGAGAAGTTCAATGGATTTCATAAGGAGGTCACCAAGACATTTTCCCAGTCATGCAACGGGTCAGAAGTTGAAATAGGTGATGTCAAGTTCATTATCATAGAATCCTTCATAGCAGAAGCAGCAGAATTACCAAGGCAAGGTGAACGATGGTTCAAAAACAAGGAATTTCACAATGAAGCATGGAGGCAGATGCTAAAAACACCAGGTATGGATATTTCAGTTTTCAATAAAGGCATTCCTAGTTCATCCTTAAAGAATAAATGGCGAAATATGTTGCTAATTCTGCAAAAGTTTATAACTTGTGAGGGAAGGTTTGGCACCCTATATGTCTATCACATTCGACTTATGATGCATTTCCTAGATGAAGAAATAAATTTACCCTTTTTCTTACTCCATAGCCTAAAGAGGATGGCTTCTAATGTCCAAAAGAGGGTTCAGTTCTTAGAAACCACCTTGTATCACCATGGCCTAGTTAAAATCCTAATTGAGCATCATTTGAAAAAGGTGGGAGACAGTACAGATGAGTTCCTCTTGAGGAATCATTTTGAAGAACCCAAAGAAACTCTATCTGAAGGAAAACTTGTAAGAAGAAGCAGTAGAGGAAAAATTGCCAAATCTGTTGAAATTAAAACTGATAAATCCATACAAGAAGACAGTGAGGAGATTATCTCTGAGAAATTGGCTGAAATCAAGAAACATCTTAAAAAGGAAAAGATAATAAGAAATTATGCTAAGGAGAGAAGTGAGGGACCATCTAAACTGAGAAGAAGCCATAGGCTTAGAGGCATATTGAAGAAAACAGGAGTTAAGCAAACAAGAATCATAGATATTAAAGATGAAGAGACACCAACTAACAGATCTCCTGAGTACCAGTACGAAGAAGATCTTGATAGAGGAAATCCGGAGGTCGACCCAGCCCAACAACAAATCTATAATTATGTTGATTCATTAGAAAAGAGAGCTTCAGAAAACAGAGGAAGAACTCCTAGCCCACAAGAATCTTCAATTGAAGTGTTGAGAAGAGATAAATATGAATTGGAAGTACTTAATAGGCATATAAAAAATGAAAATGAAATTTTAAGGGAACAATTCAAGCTGAAAAGTGATATGAACACAACTCTCTCTCTGCAAATGGAAAAATTGTACAAGGCTAGTGAGAAGCTGAAGAAGAAAAACAAGAAGTTGAGCAGGGCACTTATAAATCTGAGGTTCAAATTGGTCATAAGGAAGCCTAGGATGCCATTGAACACCAAGCAAAGCAGAAATAGGAATCTAGATGTCCTGGTTGAGGTTTCAGAATACATGGATTGATTGCATGAGGACATGCAAAAGTTCTGCAGTGGGGGTATGTTGAGCCCTAAAGATGTCCTTTCCTTTCACCAAATTTCACTTCATTCTAATTGTCCTTTATCAGCTATAGGCCTAAATGATCAATAGGAATGATTAAAATCACTTTAATAATGCATGCAATCACTGACTTACTATACTTTTGTGGTTTTGTTGTCATAGTGATTTTTTATCAGACTTAGCTACAGAATGCAGCCATTCTGTAGCTAGTCGCATATTCCGCAGCCATATTTATGTTCACACAAGTTACAGGTGTCACTTGAGGGAAAAAAGCATATGGTTAAATTCCAGAACTCTCCTATATCATTCCTTGCCCTCTACGAAGGTTGAGCAAAAATATGAAAGTGGTTATGCAAGTGGAGGAAGCCAAAACTAAGAAGTAGACTTCTACAAAGATAAGGACTCTGCAGGTGTCTTCAGCAAAATACGAGTCCTCAACGGGAGTCCTAGTTAGATTTTGATTGTAAAAGACACCTATGCCTATTTCTCCTCAATGACAATTATGTATTTGCTTATAATAATAACTCGGTGAACTGAGAAACAATTAGTTAGTTGATGTTTTGTTGTTAGTTCTCAAAGACTATGATAATCTGTTTCTGAGCATTTTTCCTTTAATGAAAGAAGTACAACTTTGATGCATGATCTGAGGCAACGTTAAGGAGTTAAGGATTCATATGCTAATTTGATGGTAGAGGGCCCCTACTGTCCGAAAGGCTTTGTGCATATTTTCTAGATAAGTGACCTTTCGCTCTGTTTTTGTTCTTAACTTAGGCAATTTTTCTGAGTTTATTCTCTTGCATCATACTTATGTCATTTACTTATATCAGATATTACAGTCAATCTTGTTCTCATGAGCTATTCCAATACATCACTAATGCGTGAATGAGATATAGTTGTGGTACTCTTGAGTTAATTGCATTTTAGTTCATTTCTGTTCATTGCATTTCCGTTCTATTAGCTAATTCCATTTCAGTCCTGTTAATTAGGCTTAAAAGACTCTCATTATTTTATAAGTTGCTCTCATTCTTAACTTCTTCTAACACATCATTATCATACGAACATGAATTAGTTATATCATTTTGAGCTCTTGATTGTTCTGCAATTTCTCATAATTTTACAAACAACCTTTTTCCAAAGTTATTCCAAGAAATTTCTAACCCTTGAATGAGGCTTAATAGTAACATTTTGAGTTTCAGAATGAGTTAATTCTAGTGTTATAAGTTATTTTAGCATAGGGTTCCTTACTATGTTGCAGATAATATTTACCCAAAATGTTCCAACAAATTTCTAACAATGGATGATATTTTCTCTGTGATATTTTAAGTTGTTTACAAAAAAAAGAACCTCATTACATCAAACTTATCATTTTCTCAAGTTGTTCCAACATACCTCTAATGAAATGAATTAGGTTGATTTTAATGTTATGATTTAATTTTCTTATTAGTTTTACAATTTGTAGATTAGCATTTTCTGTTCTTAGGTGCCATTCATAGTTTAGAGTAGATTTTGTTCTGTTTTAGTGTGATCAGTAATTTCTCTTTGCTAACAATTTAGTTCTTTTCCTCTTAGCATAAAGAACACAAAACCAAAAACACTATAAAAACACTAAACACAACGAAGTAGGAAGAAGATACCTAGGCACATATAGTGCACTTCACTTCAACAGTTTACTAGCCCTGGTTGACAATTTATGACATTAATTTAAGAACTCTAAGTTGACTAGACAGAAGGCAACCCCTCGCTTGTATGAGGGCATTGTATTGAGGTTGTGCATCGTATGTGTATTCTCAGAGCGAGAAACAGATAGGGAGACTGTGAGAGAGAACAGAGGATATTACAGCAGATCTGTTATAGGTTGTGTCTCTTCATTTTGCTGGATAATAGAAAGGAAGGACTGGTTGTTCGGGGTGGACATAGCCCAAACTGGGTGAACCACATATATCTGTGTCTCTCTGGTTTTATGTGTTTTGTGTGCTTGTGTTTTCTGCATATTTTATGTGTTGCATTGCTCTGTAATATATAATTTTCTAACACATAATAATTGTGATCTCAACCAACAAGAGCACCAAAAGAAGTCAATGAAAGATTACTCTTTGAATCAAGAAAATATTGTAGAAAGATTTAAGGGCCCATTTTGCTCCTCCCTAAACAATGATAAACTATATTTAATGTTGTGTCAACATTAAATTCTCTTGGTTTCTTATTTTTCACTTCATTTACTTTGTAACTTCATCTACAACCTCTAACATTATCTAGGAACCTGCAATTAGTATGGCCACTTTTCCACTATAGGTAAAAAGAATTCATTTGTCCAAATCATTATTATTTGAGTATTGTTGGATTTATAAAAGATTGAGAAAAACCTAGTGAAACTTGATATTTAAAAGTTGGTTTTTTCTTTTGATCCAGGAGGATCTTAGGTACAAGTACGAGTGGCTTTAGGAATGGGTCAAAATTCAAAGTGGTCGGATTTCTCTCGAACCATTTTCAGATTGAAGTACTCATCACCCCGATTCCAAAGGTGTGAACCGATCTCCAACTCAAGCCTGTATGGAGAAGTTAGAGTAAGTCAAAGTTTCGATCAAAGTGGGGCAATGGCCAAGTTTAAGTATCCTACAATTTCACCGTCAACCGGAAGGGAACCTAGCACCCAAGAAGCGGGTGAATTCATGGGATGGTTAATTTTCCCAATAAGTCCCATGTTCGAGGAAGTTTAAAAAGAATTCATGGTTACATAAAATCAAACTATATATATATATATATATATATATATATATATATATATATATATATATATATATATATATATATATATATATATATATATTGGTAGGCCATCAACCCCGCCACCCATCGTAACAAATTCAAACTAAATTTGGGGGCGGGCCATCACCGCCGTAAATTTTATACGTATAAGTTCCATGTTGGGCGTCCGCCACCGGCGGACCCAACCCATTTTTAAAACCTTATATATATATATATATATATATATATATATATATATATATATATATATATATATATATATATATATATATATATATATATATATATATATATTGCAGAGGTGGAACAGTGTCAGCGTGGGTCGAACCCACCCGGCCCACGTGGTCGTCCCCCGAGTGGGCAGCGCTACCATAATTTAAAAATAACCAATGTCAAAAAAATTACCACCATCTGACATGCAAAATTGGAGGGGCGGGATTTGATCCCCCGACCCCTCCTTAACCAACCTCTACTTTAAGCCAACCCGTCAACCACCTTATGTGGTAAACTCCACTCTAAATTTTATATAAGACCTTCATTTTTCCAGTTCGCCCAGGTGGAGCTGAGCATCAGAGAGGAACCATGAGCGATCAGAGGGGTGGAACCATGCCCAGGGAATCTTGAGGGGCATAAAAAGTATTCCTTGGGGTGAAAAACTTTACAGTGTCCATTTGGGATAAATTTTATGTCATTTTTACACATCTCGGTGACAGGATCTCAATGGTGATGGTTGTTTCTGCATCAGAGCTCTCTATTTTTTGACCAATTTCTAGCTTGGAGGTATAAGGTTGCTTTATGTAATTTTACATGTACTTATTCTTCTTCTTGTCACTTAATGAATGAAGGTCTCCCCATTGTTGAGAAGGGCCCATAGGCGTAGTACAAATCGGATGAACTCCGTTATCAACCCTTGTTGTCATCTTTTCATGTTTTCATGTTATTTCTCTCTTCTTTCATGTGCACTTTAAGTTGTTAAGGTTAACATGTCATGTTTCATGTAATTATTTATACATCTGCAAGTAAAAGATATTGGATCAAGTGGTATGAAAGCAGGTCTTTGTTAGATGTGAATCGCATGATTTTAAGTTAACCAGAAACAAGCTCCAAAGATGCAAAGGGATGCTTAAGTCCTTCGATCCCGAAGTGAGGCGTGCACATCGAAGGAGGAACATGGTAGATGACGATGCTCGTCATGAGGAGGAGAAAAACTATCGCAAAGCCTTCTATTCAATGGCATATAAGGTTGACAAGTTGTTTTCGAGACTTGAGAAGATTGTGAAAGCAAAGGAGAATGGACCAGAAGGACAAGTTTCGGTGAATGGTGGAGAATAACCCCCTCCTTCTCCTTCCACAAGTGAAATTTCTTCTTCCTCTCCGCGTCATTCTTGTAGAGGTCCAAGAAATGCATCTAAGAAACCTTTCTTTATATTAGATGTTAAATTTGATCTTCCCATGTATAATGGTGAAAGTAATGTAGAAAAACTCAACAATTGGATTAGGCATATTGAAGTCTATTGCTGGATTCTGCAAATCGAGGAGGATGAGGCAAAGATCCAGTTGGATTCTATTCAGCTGAACAACACCGTTCTTGTCTGGTGGGAGAGAAAATTGCGAGGTAGTAGGAATTTGGGTAATCTCCTTTCTTCATGGTCCAATTTTATTTATGCATTAAAATATCAATTATATCCCTTGGGTTATAAGAAAAAATCCATAATGGAATGGCAGTATTTAAGGCAAGGCAAAGGTCAAAATGTGCAAATTTTCATTTAATACTTTAGAAAACAAGCATTGAATTTGGGCATTTCACTAGAGTCACCCAAAGTTGTAACTAAGTATATTGGTTCATTACATAGTTACATAAGACATTCATTATTATTATTTGAGCCTAATACCATTGATTCGCCTAGTGTGAAGGCCATTCATCTTGAAAATAGGGGGAAAAATGAGAGAGATGGTCATTCAAAGAAACCACCTTTCAAACCTTCAAATGGAAAATCAAATGGAAAAGGAAAGGGAAAGGAAAAGAAGACGACATAAACCAAGAAAAATGAAGGAGAAAATCCTTATTTCACTCACAGAAAAAAGGAAGGTCATGATGATGATCATTGTTGGAACATGTACCCGTAAAATAAGCCAAAGAGATATGGTGGAAAGGGAAAGCAGAAGACAGTGGAAACCGCGCAGCAAGACCTTCGATTTGACTCTAGTGATGAGACATTGATCATAGCAGTAGGCACAAAAGGTACTCTTTCTCTTCATGTTAATTCGGAATCGCATGCAAGCACTAGTTCCACATATGAGCCTCTTCCTAATGAATGAAATAGAATTGAGTTGTTTCAATTAGAGTTTTCATAAACCATACAAAAGTGGAAACTCTATTTAATTCATAATCTCAAGCAAATTTAATCTTAGAACACTTGGTTAAAAAGTTAGGCTTGGAAATCAAGCCTCATATGAAACCTTATCCGCTTGGATGGATACATGACAAAGAAAAATTAAATGTAACCAAGCAATGTAAGGTTAAATTTGTAATTCCTTCTAAGCTAGTGGATGAAGTAGAACTAGATATAATACCATTGGATATATGTGGTATTGTGTTCGGGAGTCTGTATCTATATGACAAGAAAGAAGTTTTCTTTCGACATGAAAATAAATATCAAATCACAAAATATGGGGTAGAATATATTGTAAGAGCTCATCAAACCAAGGTCAGTGACAGTCTTGTAAGTGTAGGACAGGTGAAGAGATTTGTGAATTCCAATAAAGGGTGCATGCTCATGGTTGTGAGAGCAAAAGATGCAGAAATATTTTATGCTTTCCAAGGTTGTGATCACGTTCATAAAAAGGAATTATGTGAATTTATTTCTAACTATGATGAGTTCTTTCAAGAACCAAAAGGATTGCCTCCAAAACGAGAAATCCAACATGAGATTCATTTGCAACATGATTCTCCATTACCAAACATTGGTATGTACACGATGTCAACTATCAAGATGGAGGAGATTAAAAAGCATGTGCAGGAATTATTGAACCAAGGGGTCATCAGACCAAGTACTTCTCCATGCGGCTCATTGATCGTGTTGGTGCCAAAGAAATATGGTGTTAGTGTTAGTATTGGTATACTTCCACCAGGGATCAAAACACATTTGCATGTGCATCTTAGGTGTCCCATACTGAATAATTTTTTTATCATTCTATTCAGTCATGACATAAATTTTCTCCGCTGGTGGTTTTCCTTGTAAAATAAACTTTCATTCCCTCCAATATTCATATTTCTAACTCATTCCCATGTCCCTTTGAGCATAATAACACTTATGGAAATGCTCTTTTCACTTGAAAATCTTTAAATCAAAATTTCATGTAGAAATCAGGTAAAAAAAAAGTCTCATTATTAGGGTTTTGCATTTTTCAAGGTCATTCCTTCATTCATATGAGGTTAGAACATATATGAGAGGGATTGAATATGATCATCATGATGGTTTCATGATACTTTAAGGTTGTATTTTCAGTTTGAAGACTTTTTTATCAAAATTCCATTTTGATAGAAAAGTCACTTATGTAATTTATTTATTTTATTTTTTCAAATGTAATTTTATGCTATTATATGTAATAATTTAATCACAATTTTTCAAAGTGAACATAGCAAGCCTCAATGAGAAAAATAAAATCCAACTCCATGACTTCAGCAACTTGCAATGCAAAAAGTGTCAAAGAGTATCATTGATAAAAGGAAAAAGACTTCAAACATTAGGAAGTGGGATTTTCAAGTTAAATTAATCCACATGCCTATAAGCCTATCAAACATTTCAAAAGAGCCATTTTTTCCTTGAAAAACATTAGGAGCATTCAGCGAAGAATAATTTGTGAGTTTTTGAAGCAAAATTGGGCCAAATTTCTTGGCACTACGCGTTCTGCAATTGGCGTTGTGTGTTTACACTGGCGTTGCGCGCCTGTACCTTGGCACTGCACCCTTTCTAGGAGTTTCCAACATAATTTGTGAAGGCATTGCGTGCCTACAGAGAGGCAATGTGCGTTTGGACAAGCATTGTGTGCTCACACAGTGGCGTTGCGCGCTTAAACAGGGAAGATTGTTGAGTGTTCTAGCAATCCAAACAAGTTCAAAACACTTCCAAATTTCTCCAAGAAGCCCTAAAAGTGGTAAGTACATATCATAACCCCATTTCTAAGCTATTTGGTGATTCTTGAATGAATTGAAATGAAACCCTAATGAAAACCCTAATTACAAGTTTGTGATCATTGTTTATACACTTGTTTCATCCTCCTAAACAGAATATCAGTCATAGACAGGGTAATTTCATTGATTTATGGTTTTCATTGATCTATTTTGTCCCTTCACTCATTTCCTACACTCATTCACTTCACCTTTCAAGTTAGTCATCTCATCCCCTTCCCCTCATCTCATTTCACTTTTACCCTAGGGTTTCACAAATCAGAATTTGAAAATGTCTGAACAAGAGGATAGTGGTGTTGGTGAGGAACAAATGCCAAGGAAATGACCATAGGGGAGGGAAAATAAATAGGTTTGAACCCATCACCACAAGAGAACTTATGTCCTCTCCTCTCACTGTCTCTTGCTTCAAACATGTGGGTTGTTTTTTAGTTTTTTGAGAGAGTGCAGCAGTCCAAAATCACTCGGAGTTAACAAGATTATTCATCACCAATCTACATTACAAACAAGTTACTCTTACTGGGGTTACTTTTGAGACATCCACTAATGCTATTGCAGCTGCTACAGGGATCCCTAGTGTGGGAGAGAGGTGGTTTAAACAAGAAAAATTGGACATGAGCTATTATGAATCGTACCTCAAACCTAGGTACAAGGATCACAAGAAGTCAATTTTTCCTTTCTCTCGTCTCCTTGACCGATATGTTCCAATGATGAGGATAATCATGAAATACTTCACTTGTGAGGGGATATTTTCTCGTCTTTACTCATACCATATTTGTCTCCTCCTGCATTTCACTAGATTTAGAATGCTACATTTACCTTATTATATTTTTTTTAGCATTGACAAGATGGCTTACATTGTGAAAAAGAGGGATTACAATCAGAAAATGCAGAGTCTATTTCATCATTCACTAATCAAGATGGTGGTCATGCATCAGCTTTAGCAGAAAAACATTTCACGGGATGCATTCATTGCAAATGAGGTTTTCACTACCCCACTTAACCATCATGAGCAGGATATTCCTTCATCATCTCATCCTCTCGTATCCCCTTCTCCATCACATCCCGTTGTTCATACATCACCACCCACTCAGATCCATTCACCTCATATTGAGCCTACCTCATCACCTTTCTATAACCTTTCACCATCACATCATGATACCTGAGCATCAAGCAGTGAAAGTGACATTGAGGTAGCTTGCACTAAAATTTTTGATATTGACCCATTTCCTTTAACATATCAGAGAGGCCACAGACATGTGTTTTCTTCACATGGTGTGAAATGGGCCATGCCTTCTTCATCATTAAAACAAGTAGACAAGGGCAAGGAAAAGGCTACAGAGCATATCATTGTTGAGCAGGAGGTCAAACATGAAACTGAGCAGGAGTTTCAGTTGATTGATGTTGATCATGAGGATGAGGTTAGAATCGCCAATGCATTGATCAAAGGCAAGAAGGCAAAGATTAGTGAGCTTCAAGCTAATCTTGGTAGAGAACAATACGTGATTGACTTTCTTGAGCTAGAGAATCAACAGCTAAAGACTAAGCCAACCATCAGTGAGGTTAGGGAAATCAGAGCTCAGAGAGAGGTTGTAAAGGCCAATGCCTTTATGGATGAGACCTTGGTCAGATGTGATTATAGTGATGATGAGGAATATCAGCTTCTAAGACAGAGACCAAGGACAATTGGGTTAAAGAAGGCTTTAGCTCGGGAAAGGCAGAAAGAGGTTGAATTGGCAGAGCAGCTTACTCCAAGTGAGCTACTTGCCATAGAGATTGATGGAGACAGAGAGTCTTGGCTTGAGAGAGCCAATTTTCATCTGGAGGGCCTCTTATAGAAATCCAAGAAGTACATTGGAATGCAGAGGAAGATGGTGAAACACTATGCCATGAGAAACAGGATTGCAAGGGCCAAGCTCAAACATGCCCATGCAAAGATTCGAGCTTTGACCGAGGCAAAGGAGAAGGAGAAGTTATATATACTTGTTGAGGTGTCTCACTATGCCTATAACGTCTAAATCAGCAAGAAAATTCCAATTTTGGCACACGTGGCACTTTTGTGCAAATTTTGATTTTTGGGACAGTTTAGCATGCACAAAATTGGCTAAACGCGCAGCACCACTGGCGCTGCGCTCTTTTTTGGGGAATCCAAATGGAAAATTTTCAACATCATCATGTTCCTAATGATAATTACATCAACCTCAGAACGTTTCAAGATATTTGGAGCAGAACTAGTCCCTCAAAGAGGCCAAAAACCATCAAAAAATCATGTTTCTGCCCTCTTTTTCACCTTGGCATTGTGCGTTTAACAGTCTTGGGAGAACAGGTTTTTGGTAGGGAATATGGGCACCACTTTGGAAAGTGAAAGTATATTTGGAAACTAGACTCATATACCTTTCCAATGAGCTATCATGGACCTGATTTTGACAAGGGGATGGCCTTCAAAAGTGGCTTACAAAACAGGTCAATTTTTCTGTCATGGCGCTGCGTGTTTACCAAGGAATTTACAATTTTACCAGTTTACTCAAATTTTGAAGTTTCACCTCTGTTTTACTTTATACTTAGGTAAATGAGAAATTTATCATTTTAAATATCATATTTTACTTTTACCTCAGATAGATACATTAGGTAAATCATTAGTTTAAGTCAAATGCATTTGTTCTAAAAGATAGGAATGAGTCACTTTCATCATCCTAGACTCTAGCATTCACTTCAGCTTTTGGTGTAACAACTCCCTCACCTCATGGATTCGACCCCTGAGGATGAGGGGAAGTGGTTTTGAAGTCTATAAGGTGTAATTTTTCAATATTTGTAATGGTTGGCATCAGTTGAAGATATTGTAGTGATCAAGTATCATTTTGGCTTGGACATTAATGGAAAATTGCAGCTATTTTCTTGGGATCCCTATGGTATGAGTTTTACACATTGTTTCTTCTCTATGATTGATTTTTTAGAATTTTCTTTTAATTCATAAACCATTTCACATCTATAATATACTTTATTTCAAGTTTAAAAGACAAAATTCATATTTAGTTATCCTCTATTTTGGGAAATTCAGTATAATGTGTTCATTTTCTTCAGTTTAGGGAAAATACATTTCAGATGCTTTCCCTATCTCCTCACCAATATTTTCATCTCATTTAATCCTCAAATAATTTTTAAACCTTTTACCTACCTTGCCCCATCAAGAAGACTGCAATTTCATCCTTTTGGCCCAGATCTATCCCCTTGACCTAATTCCTATTCAGTGAACCCAACCCTAAAATCAAAATCAAAACCCCTTGTATTCTTTAGCTAGCCTAAAATATTTTCATCCAACCCTCTTGACTGTGATTCTATCAAGAGATCCCTCTTTGACTTGGTAGGGCTAGATACCAAGTCTAAAGTTTGGTTTGAGGTTACCTTAGGATTTCCTTCTTCAGCGTAAGGATCAATTCGAGTGATAAAATTTTGGCGACCATACTGGGGAAAGAAAAGAGTAAGCTCAGATCAAACCCAGTAATAAGTTTTCATTGAAATTCTTAAACTTTTGGATGATAAGTTTTAGATTTTATTCAAACGCTGAATTGAAAAATTTGTAAAGTGCATATTTGTTTTTGAAATTGGACATACTGGCTTCCCAAAGATACACCGGATCCAATCCCGATCTGAATCCTCCCACTATTGTTAGTGATCCTTAGAACATTGGAATAAAAGCTAAAGCTTTTGTTGAGACTTCTAGTTTAGACGGAAATCAATCAGAAATAAGTTCCATTCCTAGAGCTCATTCATTTCCCGAAGGGTTAGAAAATTTTCAAGATATTAAATTTAATGTAAATTTTGAGCATATTTTATTCTGAAGTAAATCTTTGAGTTGAATTGATGAGACAGTTGTTGATTCCTCCATTTCCTTCCATAGTCTTGTTGAAGATCAGTTTTCACACTCTCAATTAGAGTTTCTATCAAGGTCTCAATCAACAACACAATTTTTACAATCTCTTACAGATTTGTAGAACTACTCTTCGCAAATAAGTACTTGGCTGGTGTTATCACTCTAATAATTACCAAATTTGTGAGATTTTAATTTTATAGTTTTAAAAATATTAGAGGTAACCACAGACCTACTTTTAAGCTTTAGGATCTAACCTTCCTAAGGCTAGGGAGGGCTCTCTCTATAAGATTTAACTTTGTTTCATATATGATCTTAGGTTACTTATGTAGGGCAAACTGATCTTGGGATTTTGATTTGATTTGGTGGGAAAAACACTTACTGATATGGATAACTATAGATATGTTTTCCATTGGGTAGATGGAGTCAATGTGTCAAGCAGACAGATCAGGATCAAGGTCTAAAGTTCAAATGTTTACAGGGCAAGATAGCAAGGTCACTTCAGATCTTCAAAGGCTGATGGTGAAATGGTTTTAATCGGGATAAAGAGAAATTAAGTATTCTTTAATCCAAATAAGGAGTGAAAAGGTAGGGATCAATCAAAATCAGGGAGAAATTAAGGGTTCCCTAGTATGGATATCAGTAGAAAACATTTAAATGAAAATCAGTAAATAACAGAGTGCTTTTAACAAATTATGAAATAACAATTCTTGATTTCACATCAAAATTTAGAATACATTCATGAGTGGATGGAAAACATGAGAAAATTTACAAATTACATAAGAGAATACTTTATTTCCAAATTTTCTGCACTTTCTTCTTCACTCTCATGGTTGATTTGTATTGGTTGATCACTGTATTTTGGCTACTAAAACCGAGTTTCCTCATCCCACAATCTAGCTTCTAATTGCTTTGTAAAGTTAACTTGAGTTTGGAGAACACAAATATCATCATAATGATCATACTTAGGCAAATCGTCAAAAGAAGGAATGTCATCAAACATACACATTAGATCAACGGATTTCTTCTCCTCATATTGATCTATAAATCTATTTTCTGATCTATGATAATTTGAATTAGCAGGAATTTTTTCATGGCTATCGACCTCTTCTATTCCTTCATGGTGATTTTGAACAAAAAATTCATATTTCATGGTGATCTTTTGTATCATTTCTTCTATTTTACTTACCAAAATGTCAAGTTTTACCTATGCAATGTTTTTCTTCTCTTCTTCGGCTTTCAACTTTTCTTTTCTTATTTGCAAATTAACTTCTACATCAACTGCAATGTTCTGCATATGTTCAAGTGTTTCTGAATCTCTTTCTCTTAACTGAAATTCTATTTCTGGATCAAAGGCACTTGGGTAATGCAAGAGAGTTGAATCAGGAGGAGATCTTATATTTTTTGGCATTGAATAATAAACTTGATTAAAACTAGCAGAAAATTGATCTATTGACTCATTTGGTTGTCTTTTCAATTGATTATATTATTTTATCATGATTATGAAAAGATTGACTTTGATTATCCATCTATCAAGAAAAATTTTAACAAACTACTGGAAATTTGAGATGTTTGCATTAGGCAGATTCTTGAACCAACTCTTTATTCTATTTTGCAAAGAAAGAACAAAAAGTACGATTCTAACATCATCTTCATCAATCTCAAATAGGTCCAGATAATTCTCGAAAACTTGAATATGTTTTTGGGCAGTGATGTTATTATTTTCTCCATCAAATGTTAGGTCTCTATATTACTAGTGTAGTCCCTTATTGTTGTTAGCGTAACCCCCTTATTGTTATTATTGTACCCCTGTAACCCCCATATTGTTATTATTGTGCCCTTAAATTATTATTGTTAGGTCGGCTAGGATTACATTATGGCCCCACTAGGATTACATTGTGTCCCCATGGACTCCTATATATAGAAAGGAGGTTTTGTAATTTGTATCATCCAAGAATTGTTCATTCATGTAATGTATTGGAGGTTGCCCCCTCGAAGTGGCTTATTTCTAATTCATTGATATCTCTTTTCTTCTCTTTTTGGAGCTGGTTTCACAACATTTGGTATCAGAGCTTTGGATTCTAGGGTTTCGCTGCTCCAAAGAGGTCATCGTGCAATTTTCTCTATAACTTGTTTTCTACGAAGGTTAAAAAGCTGAAATTTTTAGAGTGCGAAGCCGAAATCCTAAGGAACATCTTCGCAAAATTTCAGAGCTTGGTTCGCAATATTTTCGAAGATATCATCTGTGGAAGTTAGGAATTTTTGCAGGCTCCTGAATTTCACTTAAAAAGGTCATCGCGGAATTTTTTGCTATAAAATTTTTCTACAAAGGTTCAAAAGAAGAAATTTGTAGAGCATGAAGCCGAAATCCTAAGGAACATTGTCACAAAATTTCAAATCTTGGTTCGCAATAGGTTCGGAGATATGATCTATGGAAGTTAGGTCTTTTTTAGGCTCCCGAATTTCATCTCAAAGAGGTGATCATGGGAAAATATTCATAACTCTCTCTTTGAGAATCGGATTGGAATTATGTAAAAAGTGACTAGAAGTACACGGACTATAGTTTCCTGTCTATAAATTTTAGGGCCAAAGGAGAAAACAGTGACACGTGGCAAGTCGTACAAATTCGCTCTACAGAACCAGTCCATAATTAGGTCATTGTGGGAGATTGGACATAACTTTTTCCCTAATAATCCAAACCAATTTAGACTCATGGCATTTGAAAGAAGCTTCAGAGGAATACTACAGGGCTGAATTTAAGATATTGAGGATCTACAAGTATAGAGATAAGTCAATTTCAATATCGAGCTCCTCAAAAGCAAGTAAAAGGTGTGTATTTTTTTTTTTCTGAATTGCATAATTCTTGTTTGAAGAATCAAGTTGAATTGATTCCAAGGGAATATTGTAGAATATATATTAGTATTAGATTCTAAAATGGCCCCTAAAAATAATTCAACACCGATTAAGCCTTTAGAAGGCTTTACTATGACTCATGAAGACGAAGAATGGCAACATGACATATCAAAATTACAAGAGCAAGTGCAACAAATTTCGCTCTCGCAAAGAGAAACAAAAAATGACATGGAAGTTGAAGAAAGGCGTGGAAACGAATATGGATGGTTTGAAGAAAGGCGTGGAATCTAATATGGATGGTTTAAATAATGTCATGGAAGGTAATATGGATGGCATGGAAGCTGGCATGGAATCTAAGATGAATGACATGGAAGCTAAGATGGAAAACATGAAGAATGATCTAAAATCAGACATGGAAGGTTTGACAAAGTTGATACAAGAAATTTTTCCTAATGGTGAAAAGATAGTAGAGGAAACTCATGATGAGAACAAAATAAATGTTAATCGTGCTTTCATAAACTCTAATGTTGGAGGGAAGAACCACCATATTCCAAAAATGGATATGAGGAAGTTTGATGGAAAGGATCCTGTAACATGGATACTACAGATGGAGCAATATTTTGATCTCCATAACGTGAAAAACACACAAAAGGTACGTATTGCAACTTTACATTTAGAACAAAATACATTTGTATGGTATCGATGGCTTTGCTCCCGTAAAAAAATTGTCACTTGGTCAATTTTTACGGAGGAAATGATAGCACATTATGAGGATACAAAGAGCAACACTTTCTTTAGCCAATTGATAAATCTCATACAAAATTTTTCATTGGGGGAGCACATTGAGGACTTCCAAAAATTGAATATAAGGGTAGCTGATATTCCAGAGGAACACAGATTGATCTCTTCATAGATACTTTAAAGGATAACATCCAACATGAAGTTCGCGTTTTGGAACCTGATTCATTAGAGAAGGCATTCAGGTTGGCAAGAAAATTTGAATGTAAAATTATGGCGACAAGGAAGCTTACCACTCACTTCTATAAAGATGGAAGTGTTGCTACTCCTAGATTTCCACAACCTACAAGATTGACACCACAACAATTGGAAGAAAAAAGAGAAAAAGGGCTTTGCTACAGTTGTGATAGCAAATACACTAAAGGTCATAGGTGTGCTGAGAAGAAATTATTTTACATAGATTGTGAAGAGGAAGAAGAAAATGAACAAGAATCTTCAAAAGAAGAGGATATACACCAGGAACCAACCCTAGAAGAGGAAGAAATGAGTACGACCATATCGTGTAATGCATTGGCAGGAATTACCACTCCTCAAACTCTCAAGATAGAAGGACATATCAAGAAGAAAAAGGTAATAGTGTTGATTGATTCAGGTAGCACCCATAATTTTATTCATTGTAAAGTAGCCAAGGAATTGAATTGTTTCCTATACCCAGCACCAGAATGTCAAGTGATGGTTGCAAATGGAGGAACTATAAATTGCTCTGGAAAATGCCATAATATCAAGCTAACCATGGGGAATATGTATTGACTAGTCCAATGCTTTCCATTCCTATGGGAGGTGCTGATGTTGTACTAGGAGTACAATGGTTACAATCTTTGGGGACGGTAGCTTTTAATTTTTAAGAACTTTTCTTGAAATTTTTTTCAGAAGGAAAGGAAGTCGAATTACGGGGTATTGAAGGGAAGCCAGGAAGGATAATAAGCTCTAATGTCATGACAAAGCTTCTAAATAAAGAACAACGAGGCGTAATTGCACAATTATGCTCACTAGAAATTCCAACATCAAAATCATCTATTTCTGCAGATCTCCAACAAGTCTTGGACAATCATTCCAAGTTTTGAAACTCCCAAAGGACTCCCACCTATTCGTGATCATGATCATGCTATTCATTTGATTCCAGGAAGTGTTCCTCCAAACATCAGGCCTTATAGATATCCTTATGTCCAAAAGAGCGAAATTGAACGTATGATTGTAGAAATGTTAGAGGTGGGTATAATTCAACCTAGTCAAAGTTCTTTCTCTGCCCCTGTAGGATTGGTACACAAGAAGGATGGATCATGGCACATGTGTCTGGATTATAGGGAGCCCAATAATCTCACCATTAAAGATAAATTTCCCATTCCCTTGATTGATGAATTATTGGATGAATTACATGGAGCAATTTATTTTACCAAGTTGGATCTTCGTTCAGGATATCATCAAATTAGAATAAAGACTGAAGATATTCCGAAAACATCATTTTGAACTCATGAGGGTCATTATGAATTTTTTTTCATGCCTTTTGGCCTTACCAATGCACCTTCTACATTTCAAGGGTTGATGAATTCCATTTTCAAGCCCTTCCTTAGAAAATTTGTGCTAGTATTTTTTGATGATATACTAATCTATAGCAGGTCTTGGAAGGATCATTTTCAACATGTTGACAAGGTGCTCAAACTATTTCAGGAGAGACAATTATATGCAAAAACATCCAAATGTTTCTTTGGAGTACAAGAGGTGGAATATCTGGGTCATATTGTATCTCACAAGGGTGTTAAGGTAGACCCTAACAAAATTAAAGCCATTAAGGAATGGAAATTCCCCACAACCATAAAGCAGTTGTGAGGATTTCTCGGGTTAACAGGGTATTATCGTTGAAGTAACTAAGGCCTTTGAACATCTTAAAGAGGTAATGTGCCTAGCACCAGTATTAGCTATGCCAGACTTCACAAAAACCTTTATTGTGGAATGTGATGCCTTAGGAAATGGAATTGGTGTTGTTTTAATGCAAGAAGGAAGACCCATTGCTTTTGAAAGTTGTCCAATCAAAGGAAAGCATTTACATAAACTTATTTATGAGAAGGAAATGTTAGCAATACTGCATGCACTAAGGAAATCGCGAACTTACCTAATGGGAATACACTTCAAGGTAAAAACTGATCATGATAGTCTTAAACACTTTTTGGAACAAAGACTATCTTCAGAAGAGTGGCAAAAATGGGTCACAAAGATGTTGGGTTATGACTTTGAAATAATCTACAAAATAGGGAAGCTAAATGTTGTTGCAGATGCACTCTCAAGAAAGAATGAAGAGGTGGAAGCATTGCTTTGTGCCATTTCTATTATCCAACCAGATTGGATAACCGAAGCAAGAGATGAATGGAAGAAGGACAAAGATGTATGGACACTCATTCAAAAATTGTAGCAAGATCCTAGTACATCTGATACATTTAGTTGGAAAAATGATTCCTTATGGTACAAAGATCGCTTATATCTTTGTAAGAATTCCCAACTAAAACAAAATATTCTTCTGGAATTGCGCACTTCTCCTTTAGGAGGACACTCAGGATTTTTAAAAACTTACCACAGGGTGAAGAAAGAATTTTTTTGGGATGGCCTTAAATCTGATATTCAAAAGTTTGTGGCGGAATGTTTGGTTTGCCGGCAGAATAAAGTGGAGACAATTAAGACCCCGGGACTTCTACAACCTTTATCCATTCCAAGTCAGCGTTGGGAGGAGATTTCAATGGATTTTATCACAGGTTTACCTAAGTCTGAAGGAAAGAATGTCATCATGGTGGTAGCTGATAGACTTACCAAGTATGCACACTTTTGTGCATTATCTCATCCATTTAAAGCAAGTACAGTTGCTACTACATTTGTGGACAGAATTCAAAAGCTACATGGAAGCCCAAGGGTTATTGTGAGCGACAGAGATCCCATTTTTACGGGAAATTTTTGGACAAATTTATTTTCTTGTTTGGGTACTAAATTAGCTCATAGCTCATCTTATCATCCTCAATCTGATGGTCAAACTGAGATAGTAAATAAATGTTTGGAAGGATATCTTCGTTGTTTTGTATCTGATAAACAAACAGAATGGGTCAAGTGGTTACCTCTCGCTGAATGGTGGTATAACACTTCCTTCCATACTGCAGCAAAAATGACCCCATTTATGGCACTTTATGGATATCATCCACCATCCATCATATCATCTTTAAGGGAAAATTCGAAGGTTCAAGCAGTGGAAGATCACATCGAGCATCAGCAAGAAGTTCTCCAACTCTTAAAGGATAACCTGAATTTGGCACAAAATCGAATGAAACAGCAGGCAGATCAACATCGTAGCGAGAGAAGTTTTGATGTAGGAGATTGGGTATTTTTACGGCTACAACCATACAAACAAATGTCCCTCAAGCAAGCAAAGAAGGATAATAAATTATCGCCAAAGTACTATGGTCCTTACAAGGTGTTGCAAAAGAGTGGTACTATGGCATACAAATTGGAGCTTCCTGCTTCTTCGCGAGTGCATCCAGTTTTCCATGTTTCATACTTAAAGAAGGTTATAGGTGAAAATCTTCGAGTTCAAACAATATTTCCAGAACTTGATGAGGAAGGAAAAATCATATTGGAACCTGAAGCGGTCACGGAAACAAGAACTCGACAACTACGGAATCGATCAATTTCAGAGTATCTCATCAAGTGGAAGAACTTACCCACTGAAGATTCTACATGGAAGGATGAGAATTTTATACATAAGCACCCAGAGCTACTCAAGCGTTGAGGACAACACTTTTTTTGAAGGAGAGGGGCATGTTAGGTCCCTATATTACTAGTATAGTCCCTTATTGTTGTTAGTGTAACCACCTTATTGTTATTATTGTACCCCTGTAACCCCCATATTGTTATTATTGTGCCCTTAAATTATTATTGTTAGGTCAGCTAGGATTACATTATGGCCCCACTAGGATTACATTGTGGCCCCATGGACTCCTATATATAGAAAGGAGGTTTTGTAATTTGTATCATCCAAGAATTGTTCATTCATGTAATCTATTGGAGGTTGCCCCCTCGAAGTGGCTTATTTCTAAGGCGTTCATATCTCTTTTCTTCTATTTTTGGAGCTGGTTTCATCTCTTTTGCTTAACTGAAATTATATTTCTGGATCAAAGGCACTTGGATAATGCAAGAGAGCTTAATCAGGAGGAGGTCTTATATTTTCTGGCATTGAATAACAAACTTGATTAAATATAGCAGAAAATTGATGTATTGACTCATTTGGTTGTATTTTCAATTGATTATATTCTTTTATGATTATGAAAAGATTGACTTTGATTATCCATCTATCAAGAAAAATTTTGACAAACTGCTGGAAATTTGAGATGTTTGCATTAGGCAAATTCTTGAACCAACTCTTTATTCTATTTTGCAAAGAAAGAGCAAAAATTCTGATTCTAACATCATCTTCATCAATCTCAAATAGGTCCAAATAATTCTTGAAAACTTGAATATGTTTTTGGGTAGTGATGTTATTATTTTCTCCATTAAACCTGGGAAGAAATATGTAATAGTTATCAGGGAAATCATGGAGAATAGGAGGTAAAATTAGGGGCTTATATCTATCAGGAACTTTACAAGGTACAAGAATATGCACAGGGATTGTAAGATCAGTCTTGATTATTTGAGGCTTCTTAATTGGAAAATGATCATCATAAGATTCAAAAGAAAATTGCTAGAAGCGATTAGGAGAATTATTATTTAAAATATTTAACGGAAAATAATTAAAAATTGATCTAAGATCTTCTCTAAAATACAATATACATTGAAAAACTTCTTAATGAGAAAGAACATAATGTCTTGGATTAAGATCCAAGTTGAAAGCTTGATCTTTCCATATTGTTCTTTCAGGTGCATTCCTCCAGTTGAGTCTTAATTGTGAAATTGATTTGGAGTCTCCAGGTCTTTTATTGCCTAAATCTACCTCAGGCTGAAGGAAGGCAGAGTTCAGGGTAACATCAAACCACGCTCAGTCTGGTAGCTAGCCCTACCAGAACAGGAGAGGGCTCTCTCCGGGTCAATCTCAGCAAAAATAATCAATAGGACTTGAGATGACTTGAAATAAAAGCTAATTTTAGGCTAGGTATATAAGTAAAGGATTTTTATTGTGTTTTTTAGGGTTTTTGTTGGAATCAAGGGAAAGGCAGTTTTGGGTGCGGGGATTAGGCCTAGTTTTTGTAGACATCTGATTGGGGCAAGGAAGGCAATTGTTTTGATGCTTTAGATTGAATGAATGAATGGATCCGACCAGTGAGGAGCTGAAGAGGGAAAGAGGGTCTCAAGATTCCTCCTCAAACAAATGAAAACATGGAAAATTAAACAAAACTGAAGGAAGAGCAAAGCAAGCTAATGAATTCCACCTTTAACACTGATTTGTTTAATCTAAGAAGAAAGGAGAATGAAAATGGTACACATAAACATCAGTGAAATTAAAAATACATAGAGAAAAAAACCATCAAAACATAGAGCCACAGGGATCCCAAAGAGTGCTGCAAACCCTGGTCTATTCCTTTGCCAAAATTGCAGAAATGAAATGTACAATGAAGTGCCATGCAATCCCAAGTGTCCAACCCTAAAAATGACTGAGAAAATACATAATATAGACAAGCCTAACTCCTCCCCATGCCTCTAGGGGTCGATATCATCATTCTAGGAGCTGTTTCAACCATATCTAAACTAGGAACTGAAAAATAGGCAATGAAACAACTTGCCTCTATATGCTAGGAAACTGATCCATTCACTCACATTTCACCTTTTTGTGAATGAATCTTCTAGAATGAGTAAAAATGTGCCAAAATTACATCATGATCATGAAATTACATTAAGATACATCAAGAGTTACATGAAAAAGTGAAACTAGCCAAAACTAGGCGAAATTCTGAGTTGCTGAGTGAAAAATAGGCCAAATTCCTCTATGCGTCGTGCCCAAAATCTCTATGTGTAACGCACATTTGGAGCTGATTTTGAGGCTTTTCCTAAAGTCCAAATTGATCTCATGATAGCTCGTTGGAAAGCCCTGCCTATCTACTTTCCAACCCAAGTGGAATTTCTAGATTTGGTTGCCATTTTCCCCTCCAAAAGTTCAATCTCCCAACACTGCTTCCTATGTGTGCAAAAAGTGGCAGAAATGCCATTTTTAGGGTGTTTTTGACCCTTTAGGCAACCCAGAACTTGAAGAAATCCTTAGGTAATCCATGAGCATGCATAAAATTTTGATAAAAAATCCAAAAATGCAATTTTTTCCCCCTGAAGAGCTGCCAATTATAAGCGCGCACAAGGTGGCGCTACGCATCGGGCAGGAAAATTTGTTTTGTGACCAAAAAATTCAAAAATGACCAAATTTTTTCCAAATTCCTTGAAATTTGGGCTGAAGGTCCCTGATCAAGTACTATGCTCAGCCAAAGAAGCTTCGGCCAAGAATTGGAGCCTATCATGCCTTTTACGACGTTTCAGTGCCCTCCTTAGCCTCGCTTTCAGGATTTTGATACGCGCCTTGCAAACATGATTGCACGCCCAATAGTGATTCTTCATGTGTCTGAGCATGTTTTTCTCCTTTTTTGCCTTATCCAACAGCTTCTCAAGATGCATTTTGACCCTCTCGAGCCAAGTCTCTCTATCGGCCTCAATCTCCCGCTCAATAGGTGTCATCTCGGTTGGGCTTCTTCGGGCAGCTTGCCGGTTCCCACGGATGTTTTGCAACTCCATGATCGTCTGCCAATCCTCTAAATATTTGTTCCACTGCTCCAAATATTTTATGATCCACTGAGCTCTCTACAACTTGTCGGTCAATGTGTCAATCTCAACTTTTTTCTCCTGAATGATCTCTCTCAGCTTTGAGCTTGGAGAGCTCAAATCCTCATCAATCAAAATGAAATCAGTATCATGGCCTCCTGAAGGGCCTGTCTCCTGCATAGGCCTCTTTCCTCTGTCCTGTACCTGTACCTGTGCTTCTGATGATGGCAACGAGACCCATTCCATCTCGGGTGGAGATAGTACTCGTCAGGCTGCTGCAAATAATGCTCTCGTGCCTCTCTGATAAGTAACAAACACTGGCACACTGATAGGCTCAGTCTCGGGACCTTCAAACTGATGTGAAGGTTCACCTGCATCATGAAAAATCCCTGGAGAAGGCTGAGGGGATGTGAAGAACTCATGGGAAATGAAATCCTCCCATGCAATACCCTGCAATCCAAGCTGATGTACAACAATGATCTTGATGAGCGCATAATGATAAATACTATTGTACTGCTACTCGAGAGTCTTCTTCTGCACAAGAGTGGTCATTCTCTCGATGTTCCGACACATGAAATATGGAATTTTCATCATCTTCACCCTCGTTAAATGCATCAATAACCTGATGTGGTATGCATATAAGCGTGAGAACTGGCCCTCACAACTGAAGTATCTGATAATGAGTCTCATCAAAGGCGCATAGGATTCCTTCATAAACCGGAATGGGAATACCCTGTTGAGCTGCCTCACATAGCTAGGCCTGATGTATGGTTCACAATGCACTCTGTCCACCTGTTGTCTTTTGTTCCACTCTTCACCCACATTCGGTATTCTTGTTGCCTGAGAAATGGTTTCTGGTGTCAAGGTGAAATTTACACCAACAAGAGTTACCTGACCATCATGCAAATGTAAAACAAACAACCGAGCCAAATCCTGATGATGCTGAATCCAAGAAATCATCTCACAGTACTGATAGCATGACTGCTCTCGAAAACATGCCATGGCAAGTGGGCAGGCCTGCAACTGTGTCAATGAGGTGGGCTCTTCTCTCACATGTTTGCCACCTTTACGAGGCCTTCTCGGTGCATGTAACTGAGTGGTAGAGTCACTGTCTTGTTCATATGATGAATCAGTGTCTCTCATGGTGTTACAAGTCTATGCCAAGTGTATGTTGATCTATATGAGGTGAAAATAAGAATTTTGTGTATTTTCCTCCAATTGCCAAATGTGTGCCAAAATAGGAAAGGACTATGGTAAATATGGACAGTGGGTATAGTGGAGCTTTGTCAAGTGAAAATTGAAGTGTGAGGATAGTCACTTGACTGTTTGGGGATTTGGGATTTAGGAATTTTTGCAAATGATATGGGAGAGGGAGAGTGATAGGGAATGGTAGGGTTTAGGGATAAGAATAATAGGACTTTAGGAATAAGTGATTTTGGGACTGTGAGGGAATAAGGGATTGATAATGATGATAGGATTACAGTGATGGGAAAGGAACCATATGTGGGGAATGGAGTTGGATTATTTTGGCACCAAATTTGTTTTTAAAACACCAATTTAAAACCCTAAAGAGCAGCTTTAACAAAATGATAGGGTTTATGTTTTCACCATTCAAACTCTTATAACCAATCTTGAACCCACACCAAACTCAAGCTAATAGCAATTCAAAGTCATCACAAACTTACTCGGAGCATGGGAGTTTTGAACCGATTTGAATTTGTGGAATAGTGGCAAAGTTTTTTGTGTGTGTCGGCCCTGTGTGTCGCGTGCACAAACCAGTGTGTCGCGCCTTCCTTGTGCACCGCACACGTTCAAATATACACAGTGAATGGCGGCTCTATGCGCTGTGACATGCCAATGCGCCGTGACCTTCTCCCAACACGTCGCGTAGTTGATTCTCACCACTATTGGTTTTTCAAAACCCTGTTTTCATTTCTCCACAATTTGACTCGGCTTAATGATGTCTTTGGCATACCAATGGATTGTTCAAACACCACAAATATCTTATATGCCCAATGACTTTGATTTTTAATTTCAAATAACCCACTTTCTAATGTTTGGCTTTGGCACTTTTCACTTTTTAATATAAACTCTGTTTTGCTTGTTTCCTTTGATTCTTTGACTGAATGACGAAACTCTTCTCTATTTTTTGCAGGGATAGCTGGCATGGAATTTGGCAAAGGGGACCAGGGCTGCGCCTGAAGAAATTTCTTAGCTAAAAATTTTGAAAATTACATGGCAATTTATTACAAAAGATAAAATGGACGATTTTTCTTCAAAACAGAGTTTTGAAGAAAAGTCACGATCAATCATTATAACGATGAAATTTTGCAATGAAAACTTATTTCGAACCTCCCTCATGTTCCTGTTGGAATTATTGGACACTTTAAAGATTAAACCCTAGACCTAATGACTAAAATGACTCTTTGCTGACCAAGAGACCAAACAGGACTATAAATGACTTTAAAATTGATTTGATGAACAGACACGGACCAGCAGGTACATGACATGAGGGACATGAGCGACAAGACCC
Source organism: Pinus albicaulis (assembly GCA_034641835.2). Taxonomy (NCBI): domain Eukaryota; kingdom Viridiplantae; phylum Streptophyta; class Pinopsida; order Pinales; family Pinaceae; genus Pinus; species Pinus albicaulis. The sequence goes on along the minus strand of MU968411.1, from coordinate 29,963,267 downwards.
TTCCGTCAGAAGACCGATGCTCCTAATGGAATGCAAATGACTGAACTGAATGAGACACCTAAAAATGAAATGCAACAAAAGAGATTTTGATCTCTGACAGAGGGATGAACAGACCGACTCTAACATTGGCTCCAATGGGGATGGTAGCTCCTGGGAGGTGCCAAGAACTATAGATTTCTGGGAGAGTAGGCAGTGCCTTCGTCCATTGGGCTATGGAGTCCACAATTTTGACAAATCAACACAAGACTCTTGACTCATTTATTGACTGAAAATTTGACTCAAACCGACTCAATTTTGACACTGAAATGACTGAAAAAGTGACTCGACAAACTCAAACCAAAGTTGCAATCAATATTCAGAATTATAGCCTTCACTTCGGGCCCCAAACTAAAGAAAAGATCACAGCACACACTTGCAATGAAACTGAAATGAATGGTATGTACAGTGACAATGTAATCAGTAGGAAACATCTCAGAAATGATACCGCTTGAGCAACCGACCATTGACCGGCCGTCCTGGACAATCTTCCCCATTCATCTCCTTCAGAAGAAAAGCATTCTGATCCCGATATGTAACAATTTTAAAGGGTCCTTTCCAGAGATTCTTGAACTTACCGTGCTTACCCTTTTCCTCATTCCTAGCATCCCATTTCAGCACCACTTCTTCCAATTGAAATTTTTCCGCCTTTGCTTTTCTGTCATAGATTTTCTTGATTCTCTCCTGCAACTTGAATGTGTTTTTAAAAAATTCTTCCCTCGTCTGCTGCAAATGGATCATTTGATTTATTCTTCTCTGCATATGATCTTCTTCACTGCCAACTTCTTGTAGAAGTTTGACCACTGGAACTGCGAGAGAGGTAGGAAACACTGTATCAACTCCATAAACTAACTCAAAGGGGGACATACCAATGGATTTCTTCTGACTCACTCGATCTTCCCAAAGTGCATTGACCAACTTCTTATGCCAACTTTTCTTGTTTATTTCCAGCAACTTTTTAATGATGTTGACTAAATATTTTTTGGAAGACTCTGCCAATCCATTACCTTGTGGATGATACGCGTTTGAGTGTCCCAAAATGATCTTATACTTTTCACAAAACTCAATCATCTTCTTTGATTTGAAATTTTCTACGTTATCAGTGATTAACTTATTCGGGCAACCAAAAGGATACAAAATGTTATTCTCAAGGAAAGAAATTATTACCGAATCCGTAGCTTGCCTGGTGGGAACTGCTTCAATCCATTTTCTGAAATAATATGTCGTTGTTAGGATCCATCTATGCTGACCTGAAGAAGCGGGATGAATTTCGCCAATGAAATCCAAACCCCACTGCTGAAAAGGAGCACTAACCTCAATGGGCTTAAGCGAAAAAGGCTGCAATTTATGCCTTCCTTCAAAAATCTAACATTCATGACATCTTTTGACAGTCTTATACACATCAGCAAAAAGTGTTGGCTAATAATATCCTGCTCTCAGAATCTTGTTAGCCGTTGTTTTCCAAAAAAGGTGACCGCCACAATCTCCCTTGTGAAAATCCTCCATAACCTGCTTTGCTTCTTCTTCCACCAAACAATTCAGCAAAACACCACCAGGATCTTTCCAATAGAGTGAATTATTCAAAACACAAAACTTAGCAGCTTTCAATTTCAGAGTTCTACTTTTTTTTCTAGCCATGCCGAGAGGTGGTGACAAATTTTGGAGCACGTATACAATATCTGAATACCAAGGAGAAAGCACAAAGATGTCTGATACTTGAACTGATGAACTTTCCTCATTCTCCTCGGACATAGCAACAATAATATTGATGTCCAAGGCATGCAAATTCGATTCAGCCATTAAATTAGCCAGCCCTTGTCCTTTGATAAGTTTTGTAGGCTTTATCTCCACATCATACTCCAGCAAAGCTGCAATCCATCTGCCCCATCTCCCTTCCGGATCTGTTTGCACTAAAACATCCTTAACAGCAGCATTAGGAACATAAGCAATACTATGAGAATGCATAATATATACTCGAAAACATTTCAATGCATTCACAAGAGCAAGAGCTTGCTTTTCAATTATGTTATATTTCAAGGCTGCATCTCTTATGGTACGGCTGAAAAAAGCAATTGGTTTTTCATGTCCATCTCTTTTCTGCATTAATATTGTTGCCATAGTATGGCACTCCGAAGCAAATGAAAACAAAATAAAATCCTGAGTGTAATCCGGGCTGATCAAAACAGGAGCTGAAGAAAGAACCAACTTCACTAGATTGAAAGACTTTACCGCCTCCTCAGACCATTTTACTATGCTATCCTTCTTAAGCATGTATGTAATCTTTCTTAAATGTTCAGCAAGATTAGGCACAAAGCGGCGTAAAAAAATCATCTTACCATTAAAAGACTGAATCTCTTTCTTATTCCGGGGAAGATCAATTTGATGAATAGCTTCAACTCGTGTTGGGTCAATACGGATGCCATATTTTGAGATAATGTGACCAAGGAGTTTGCCCTCATCCATGGCAAACAAACTCTTCTTCGGATTGAGTGACACACCATACTTTCTACATCGCTTAAAAACAATTTTCAAATGGTAAAGGTGCTCCTCATCAGAATTGAAAAGACTGTTAAATCATCAAGATACACAACTAGAAAAACATCTTTCTCATTTTCAAATGCCATATCCATTGCGCGCTGAAATGTCGCACCAGCATTCTTCAAACCAAAAGGCATTTTAGCATAATGGAAAGTTCTCCACGGGGTGGTGAACATTGTTTTGTCTCTATCATCCTCATGGACTGGAATTTGGTTATGCCCGAAATAACCATCGAGTAGTGACATACGAGATGCTCCAACTACTCGCTGTAGTATGTGATCCATTTTGGGCAATGGATAATTGTCTTTCAAAGAAACCTTGTTCAAATTCCTAAAATCAATGCACAAGCGAATCTCACCTGTCTTCTTGCGTACGGGCACCAAATTGGAAATCCAATCTGAAAATCTTATAGGAACAATGATACCAGCCTTGTATAATCGATTCACCTCCTTCTCAATTGAGGGCAGTAATTTCATATTTATCCTTCTCAACTTCTGCCTGAAAGGCTTTTGATTTGGCTTAATAGGAATGGTGTGCTGAATTATGTTGGTATCATACGTCTTTAAATATGAATAGTCCCAAGAAAATACATCAGCAAAAGAAGACAACAAACTAACATATTTTTCTTTTACCTCCGATGGAAATGCTTTAGACAACTTCACTATTTTTGGATTTTCAACTGATCCAATGTTCACGTCTTCAACTCCCTTTTCAGTTGGCCGCAAGGTTGGTTTTCTAGCTACGTCATCTTGATCAAAGATCTCTTCTAAAGGTATCAAACCTTTAGGAATGACGTTATCTTTCAGCTGTAATACTTCCATCTGATTTATTTGCACATCAACCTCACCATCATCATGTTCCATGTCAATTGAAGTCTCTTTGAACTTACCTTTGTTTTGCAGAAATTCATCAATCTCATCATCATCTTGGAATACTTGCCAATACCTCTTATTATCCGGGACATTTGGACGATGTTTTACATGGATCTCAAACTTATTTCTTGAATTCATTGGAATCTTCAAATTGCTTGCTGCCTTAGCAAGAGCATTTGCAATACCATTCTGAATGCGAGGGATACAAGTCAAAGTATAGTCTGAAAACAACTTCAAGATATCAAGAACAACATTTCAATAAGCTCGCATTCGAGGATGCTTAGCTTGATACTCACCCTTCACTTGATTAATTACCAACTCAGAGTCACCATACACTGCAATCCTCTTCGCATTCAACTTCCTAAGTATTTTCAGACCAGCAATCAAAGCTTCATATTCTGCCTCATTATTCGAACAATCAAATGCTAACTTGTAAGAACAAACTCTCACATTACTAGGTACCTTATTTGGGGCAGAAAAAGGGCTGCATACCCAAATGCCAATTCCAGCACCATCACTCCCAACTGCACCATTGAAATCCATAGTCCATAAACCATCTTCATCTTCTTCCAAGTGCTGAAGTTTCTTTTGCTCTGTTATTTCTGCTTGTATGATATTGTCCACTTTGAGCCTAAGCCCTCATGGCTTTGGTTATAGGCTTTACCCCAAAAGGCCTCATCCATATCTGTAACAAAGTGATATTGAACATCAATGTGCTTTGTCTTTGAATGATAAGCAGGGTTCTTAGCCAAGAAAATTGCACTTTGGCTATCACAGTCTATCCTTATAGCTTGCTGTACCAACCCCATACTTGAACACAATCTCTGCAACCAAAATGCTTCCTTGCTTGCATGAGTGGCTGCTATGTATTCTGCCTCTATAGTTGAAAGAGCCACTACAGACTGTCTTTTACTCATCCAACTGACTGCGCCTCCAAATAGGCTAAAAACATACCCACTTGTAGATCTTCTTTGGTCTAGATCTCCAGCCCAGTCTACATCAACAAAACCACAAATGTCCAACATTCTTTCCAATCCTGGTCTTCCCTGGTAGCACAAGCCATAATCACTAGTGCCACGTAAATATCTGAAAACCCTCTTCACTGTTGTCCAATGCTCCTTCCCTGGGTTTGACATAAACCTGCTCAATACTCCCATTGCATGTGCAATGTCTGGTCTAGTACAGACCATTGCATACATCAGGCTACCCACTGCACTTGCATATGGAACACGGGACATATCCTCCTCTTCTTCTTGTGTCTTGGGACACTGTTCAGCAGAAAGCTTTGCACCTATAGGAATAGGAACACTCACCGGTTTACTATCCTGCATATTGAACCTCTGCAATATAGTCTCGACATACTTCCTCTGGTTTAACCAGAGCTTCCTCTTTGTCCGATCTCTCTTAATTTCCATGCCCAAAATATAGTTTGCAGCACCCAGATCCTTCATGTCGAATTTGGAGAACAGTTGGGTCTTCAAATCTTGGATAATTTCTTTGTCATTTCCAATCAACAACATATCATCCACATACAAGACCAAATAAATAACACCGTCACCAATTAATTTAAAATAAACACAGTGATCCTCCTTGCTTCTAGTGAAGCCAAGTCCCCGTATATAGGTATCAAATTTCTGATACCACATCCTTGGTGACTCTTTTAACCCATACAGAGACTTCTTCAACCTGCATACTAGTTCTTTCTTACCCTTCACCATAAAGCCTTCAGGTTGCTTCATGTAGATCTCCTCTTCTAGATCCACGTGAAGAAATGTTGTCTTCACATCCATCTGTTCTATCTCAAAATCAAATGCAGCAGCAACAGATAAAAGTAATCTAATAGAAGTAACCTTGGCAACAGGAGAAAAAATATCACCAAAATCAATTCCCGACACCTGGGAATAACCTTTTGCTACCAACCGAGCTTTGTATTTCTCCACCTTGCCTTCTACATTCATCTTCCTTTTAAACACCCATTTTCTCCCGATGGGCTTCCTTCCAGCCGGCAACTCCACCAGATCCCATGCCTCATTTTTGTGCAAGGATGCCATTTCATCAACCATGGCCTCCTTCCAGAGTTTTCCATCCTCTGAATCTACTGCCTCCCTGACAGTTTTGGGTTCATCATCAGTTATAGTTAAGGAAAAACCTGAACAGAAAGCAGATGGACTATACCTTTCCGGTTGCCTTCTTTCCCGAACTGATCTTCTCAAAGCTGGAGTTTGTGGCTCTTCATCTTCTGAGTCTTCTTCTGTTGTAGAGTCTGATTCATCCTCCTTTAGCTCAAACTCTATCTTCTCAGGTTCCTTTGGTAGGACTTCGTGTTTAACAACATCTTTCACTTCTCTAAACACCACATCTCGGCTGTACACAACCTTCCTTGTTTCTAGGTTCCAAAGCTTGTAACCCTTTAAACCATCTTTATACCCAATAAAGATGCACCTTTCAGATTTATTATCCAACTTGGTCCTTTTCTCCTTTGGAACGTGTACATATGCATCACATCCAAATACCCTTAGATGTGAAATAGAGGGTTTCTTACCAGTCCATACCTCATGTGGGGTCTTATCCTCCAACGCTGATGAAGGTGATCTGTTAATTAAGTAACATGCAGTCTCCACTGCCTCTGCCCAGAATTCTTGTCCTAACCCGGTACCACTGAGCATGCTTCTTGCCTTTTCCATCAGTGTTCTATTCATTCTTTCTGCAACTCCATTTTGCTGAGGTGTGTATGGAGTAGTCTTCTGTCGTGCTATACCACACTTTTTACAGAACTCTTCAAATTCCTTCTTGCAGAACTCCCCACCATTATCTGTCCTCAACGCCTTTATCTTCTTCTCTGTCTGATTTTCCACCAGAGCCTTAAATTCTTTAAATTTGTCAAAGACTTCAGATTTCTTCCTCAAGAAATATATCCATGTATTCCTTGAGAAGTCATCTATGAACGAAACATAGTACACAGACTTTCCCAGTGATGGAACTGACACAGGTCCAAACACATCACTGTGCACAAGTTCTAATATCTTGTTCGCCCTCTTAGCACCAGAAGGAAAACTCACCCGATTCTGCTTCCCATATACACAATGTTCACAGAAATCAAAATCCAGAGAACAATTAGACATACCTTCTATCATACCATCTCTATGTAGTATCCGAAGGCCCTTCTCTCCAATATGTCCAAGCCTTTGATGCCATAGCATGGTCTTTTCTCCAGAGACAGCTAGACTTTCCGTCCCACTTTCAGGAACCACAGAACTGTTACACCCATCAATAACAGTGCTACCTTGTAGCTTGTACAGAGTTCCAGTCCGAACTCCCCGCATTAATACCAATGCTCCCCGAACCATCTTGCAGGCATCTTTCTCAAACACTGTTTTTACACCTGCATCATCCATCTTGCTTACAGAAATCAGATTTCTGGCCAATGCAGGAATATGCAGAACACCAGGAAGTGTTCTAATCCTTCCACCTTGCAGCTTCAGCTTGACCTTTCCACGTCCGATGATTTTGGCCTTCCTATCATCTCCTAGGAAGACATCACCATCATATTTCTCATACTCGCAGAACCACTCCCTATGGGGAGTGTAGTGAAAGGATGCACCTGAGTCAATCAACCATGACTCATGATCTACATGTGTATTTGAAGAAGAATCCAAATACACATCCCCACCTTCATCCGAGGTGGTTTTTGCCTTTGCGGAAGGAGCATCATCAGATCCCTTTCCTTTCTCAGGAGCTTTAGATCTGCAGTCCTTTTTGTAGTGCCCTTCCTTTCTGCATTTCCAGCACACCTTTACAAACTTTCCAGGAGATTTAGATCTCCCTCTAGATTTTGATCTCCCACTCGAAACCTTATTCTTGTTTCTGTTCTGGGACCTTCCTCGTACATATAAGGCATCTCCATTCTGACCCTCCATATTTCTCCGTCTCATTTCCTCCGACAGCAAGGCTGAGACAATGTCATCAAAATTCAAGGTAGTTGTATTGCTACCTATTGCAATAACCAGACTGTCCCATGAATCTGGTAGAGAACACAACAAGATGATGCACTTATCTTCTGAGATTTTAATATCAACAGATGACAGCTGACTTACCACAGTATTGAAGGCGTTCAGATGCTCTGTCACCGAGTCTCCATCCTTCATCCTCAGGTTATACAACTTTTTCCACAGGAACAACTTATTCACCAGAGACTTAGATTGGTACAAAGTCCCAAGTTTTTCCCACAAATTCTTCGCTGTAGCTTCCCCAGATACATTCAACAATGCCGAATCTGAGACACACAACCGTATTGTGCTCTTAGCCTTCCGATCCAGTTTCTTCCTGTCTTCATCTGACATTGCCGTTGGTTTAGTACCTGGATCTACCGTGATCCACTGATCTTTATCCACTAGCAGATCCTCCATCTTGAGCTTCCACAACTAAAAAATCTGACCATTAAATTTCTCAATCTCTATCTTTCCACCACTCGCCATCTTCTTTCACCACAAGAATCGATCCCACGGATCTCCCACTGAACAGGGTCTACCTTAGGCCCGAGCAAAAAAACCTCAACAGAAAAGGCGTCCCCTTGAAGCCGAAATAGCTCTGATACCAAATGTAGGTTTTAACCTTGAGCAGGGATTAAGGGAAATATCTACACCGCGACTCTTATAGCAGTAAACATGTAGGCATAAAACATAAAACAGAGATACACAGATATTTTACCCTGGATCCCAAATCGGGACAACCGGCTTGATTTTTCATTATATTTCTTTTAGTGTTATGACACATATATATACATGTCGAAGCATACATAAACCCCAATCCATTAACCCTGGATTAGAACATAACCGTAGTTCCCTTGACCGAATCAATAAAATACCAGGGGCCGAAAACCATCATGCCCCAAAACCAAGTGCAAACCCATGCATAAAACCATGGGCGGATCCGCCTGGAGTGGAGTCCGCACAAAAAACAAATTTTGGTCAGGCGGCCTTGAACCACAGCAGTGGGGAATTTGCTTCGCCCCTCATGACCCCCGGCCTACGCAGACGCAACATACGGCGCGTGGGGCTAATCGTGGAAGAATATAACACATACCCAACATGTTGTCCATCAACTTTCTGCTGTTGTCGGAAGGCTGATTGCTCAGCGGAAGTCTCAAGTTCTTGCCTTTCTTTCATAAAAATTTCTCTGAAATTTTATGTGATTTCTGGAATGTCCTCTGCTTCAACTAACTGACTATCTACATCATTGAAACTATCTGAATACAAAACAAAAGACTCTAAATCTGTATGTACATAATTTATCGAATGATTCGCCAGTTTCTCCTTGCTAGTGATCATATACTTCATTTTTTGTTCCCGATATAATCTTCTCATCTAACCAAACACAGGAATGGTAGCATAGGAGAAATCAAGCTGTAATTTTCCCTTCAACTTCGCTACCCAAGATCTGGAAAGAAGCATGCCAAATCTAGGAGGAATGTCCGCCACAACCACATCCATCAAAACATTCTTAGTTGGGATCTGATCTAAACTAACCACCAAATCTTTGATGAGCCCAATGCATCTTACTCTGCTGGAATCAAAAGTATACAGATCATGATATTTCCTAGTGATGTCCAATCCCAATTTCTCCATAATCGCCCTCGGCATGAGATTATGGGAAGCCCCCGAATCAAACATGGCATTATGCAACACAAAATCATGCAATCTAAGGCTGATATAAAAAGGAGGTACGTCACTATCGGGAGACTCACCATCCAATGCTGGACCAAAGATCAACTCATTTTGATCATCTTCCACATTCACCATATCAGACATTGGATCGAAATTCAAAATTTTAGATACTTGACCCTTGTAGCTGTTATTTCTCATCAACTCAGTCAAAGGAATGGAAACTTTCAACTTAGCTATCTCACTCTCTAAGTTAAAAGCTAAAGATTTTTCTACCTCTTTGGCTGGAGCATCCTTCTTTTCAGCTTTTTCCCTCAATACAATTGGCTGATTAGATCTTTCATTTGCTGCTGGGGACTTGCTAGTAGTAGGATCAGCTACATCTTTTCCCTTCTTCTGTGCAATGGGTGCATCATTCTTTGGTGTTGCAACTTCTTTTCTCTTTTGGATTGGGTTGATAGGCACATCTCTGTTTCTAAGTGAATATTGTCACTGTTGGGCAGAAAAAGCATTCATATAATCTCTCTGATACTCATCTGACACTTCTTCAAGAGCCGTGTCATTTTCCAAGATAAAATCCTCATCCTTTTGTTCAGCTGAATTTTCTGCATACTCCTCATCTTCGGTGATAAAGGTTGGCATATCATAAGGTGTAAAAAAGTGATTTTCTTCTCCGATTACATTGTCTTCATCATCTGATTCTGGGCCAAAAAAATTCTGCTGCAAAGGAGTTTTTACCTGCTGTTGTGCCGACGGTTCTTGTGCTCGCTGCTCTCGTTGTTTGATCCTGAATTGTGGTTGTTGTTGTCCACGGAAATTTGGATTTCTGTTCTGCGGTTCGGGTTTATCAAGTGTCAATCTTTCAATCATCTTTTCCACCTTGCGAATTACTTGATCTAAAGTAGAAGCTTCTTCCTTTATTGCGACTTTCTTTTCTTCTCTCAATCTAGCTCTTTTGTCATTCAAATTAGCTTCAACACTCACTGCAATTTTCTGCATCTCCTCCAAAGTGGGCGGATCTCTTTCTCGTAAGGAATAGGCCATGTCCGAATCAAAACCATCCAAAAACTTAAGCAAAGCTGACTTCGTAGATGGCCTTAAATCATCGGGAATCGCATTATAAACCGCATTAAATTTGATACAATAGTCTTGGACGGACTCAGCTACGTTGCGCTTGATCTTGGTATATTCAGAAGTGATCTGAAGAGGATCTTTCTTTATTTCCCACCAATCCAAGAACTATCTATGAAGCTCAGCCAATGTAGCAATTCTTCTAGGCTGCAAAGCTCTGAACCACTTTCGTACTTCACCTCCAAAAGTTTGCACAAACAATCTCATGGTGACATTTTCTGCATCAATTTCATGAAGATCAAAGAAGTTCGCCATTCTATCAATATGTTGCTAAGCAGAAACACTTTGAGGAGTGCCATCGAACAATGGGATCTTACTTTGATCATCAGCGGGCATAGCATCCAAGTTTTGAGGCAATAAAAGGGGTGCGAATCTAGCAGCCATTTCTCTTGGTGGATTTATAATCTGTCTTGGAGAAACAGGTGGAGTAGGAGCAGTAGATGTATGAGGTGTATGTGGTGTGGATGGAGGCGATACTACTGCAGATTGTTGATCAGAAGTAGATGGTTGCACGGGGATGGTAGGAATGAAAGGAGGCTTGGTGTGAATTTGGGAATCGGATGTAACTGGTGATGGGCCAAGGGTTTCAGATGCAGACTCTATAAACTCAGGAATATTTGTTGCCACAATGGAGTTTTGAATATTCAAAATGTAACTATCGATGGATCTATTAGCCTGTTCAATTTCAAGATACTTGATAAACTCTGGATTTATGATGGTAGAACCAATAGCACTTTTAGACTTAGTTTCAAACAACGACAACTCAAATTGCTCGTCAAATTTAATATCTTCAAGATATTCAAACACAGCGGGACATGAATGAGATTTAAACAAAGGAATCACGGGAATTTCTCGACGAAGGATTCTTGAAATTAGATTGGGATTCTCATACACTGGAGGTGGATTGGGATCCAGATTTTCTCTAGTATGTCTTCTGGAAGCCAGTGTGTTGGATTAATTTCAAAAATCAAAGGGACAAAACCAACTTGTTCAGCCTATCGATTTCTAGACTCATCACCCAAAAGTCCAGAACGATCTGATGTACTAGGGCAATTCACAAGTCAAGTGTCACGTTTACAAGCTAGACCGGAGATTGACTAAAGCAGCATTTATCTACTTTCGCTAATGCAAAGCAAGAGTGTTTCGAAGGCTACCTGGCATAACTTCAAGCTCTGTCTGTAGCTTATAAAACAAATAACACAAACAAGCAAACCATTTTATCCCCGGTATGGTGCATACTATATGCTTCTAAATCTACCTCAGGTTGAAGGAAGGCAGAGTTCAGGGTAACATCAAACCACGCTCAGTCTGGTAGCTAGCCCTACCAGATCAGGAGAGGGCTCTCTCCGGGTCAATCTCAGCAAAGATAATCAATAAGGATTGAGATGACTTGAAATAAAAGCTTATTTTAGGCTAGGTATATAAGTAAAGAATTTGATTTTGATTTTGGGGGTTTTTGTTGGAATCAAAGGGAAAGGCAGTTTTGGATCCATGGATAAGGCCTAGTTTTTGCAAAGTTCTGATTGGGGCAAGGAAGGAAATTTTTTTGATGCTTTAGATTGAATGAATGAATGGATCAGACCGGTGAGGAGCTGAAGAGGGAAAGAGGGTCTCAAGATTCCTCCTCAAACAGATGAAAACATGGAAAATTAAACAAAACTGAAGGCAGAGCAAGGCAAGTTAATGAATTCCACCTTTAACACTGATTTGTTTAATCTAAGAAGAAAGGAGAATGAAAATGGTACACATAAACATCAGTTAACTTACAAATACATAGAGAAAAAAACCATCAAAACACAGAGCCACAAGGATCCCAAAGAGTGCTACAAACCCTGGTCTATTCCTTTGCCAAAATTGCAGAAATGAAATGTACAATGAAGTGCCAAGCAATCCCAAGTGTCCAACCCTAAAAATGACTGAGAAAATACATAATATAGACAATCCTAACTCCTCCCCATGCCTCTAGGGGTCTAGCTCATCATTCTAGGAGTTGTTTCAACCATATCTAAACTAGGAACTGAAAAATAGGCAATGAAACAACTTGCCTCTATATGCGAGGAAACTAATCCATTCACTCACATTTCACCTTTTGGTGAATGAATCTTCTAGAATGAGTAAAAATGTGCCAAAATTACATCATGATCATGAAATTACATTAGGTTACATCAATAGTTACATGAAAAAGTGAAACTGGCCAAAACTAGGCGAAATTCTGAGCTGCTGGTTGAAAAATAGGCCAAATTCCTCTATGTGTCGCGCTCGAAATCTCTATGCATAGCACAAGTTTGCAGCTGATTTTGAGGCCCTTCCCGAAGTCCAAATTGAGCTCATGATAGCTCGTTGGAAATCACTACCTGTCTACTTTCCAACCCAAGTGTAATTTCTATATTTTGTTGCAATTTACCCCTCCAAAAGTTCAATCTCCCAACATTGTTTCCTGTGTGTGCAAAAAGTGGCAAAAAGGCCATTTTTAGGGTGTTTTTGACCCTTTAGGCAACCCAGAACTTGATGAAATACTTAGGTAATCCATGAGAATGCATAAATTTTTATAAAAAATCCAAAAATGCAAAGTTTTCCCCCTGAAGAGATGCCAATTATAAGCGCGTGCAAGGTGGCGCTACGCGTCGGGCAGGAAAATATGTTTTGTGACCAAAAAATTCAAAAATGATATTTTTTTTTCCAAATTCCTTGAAATTTGGGTTGAAGGTCCCTGATCAAGTACTATGCTCATCCAAAGAAGCTTCAGCCAAGATTTGGAGTTTATCATGCCTTTTACGACATTTCAGTGCCCTCCTTAGCCTCGCTTTCAGGATTTTGATACGCGCCTTGCAAACATGATTGCGCGCCCAATAGTGATTCTTCATGTGTCTGAGAATTTTTTTCTCCTTTTTTTCCTTATCCAAAAACTTCTCAAGATTCATGTTGACCCTCTTGAGCCAAGTCTCTCTATCGGCCTCAATCTCCCGCTCAATAGGTGTCATCTCGGTTGGGCTTCTTCGGGTAGCTTGCCGGTTCTCACGGATGTTTTGCAACTCCATGATCATCTGCTGATCCTATAAATTTTTGTTATGCTGCTCCAGATATTTTATGATCCACTGAACTCTCTACAACTTGTCGGTCAATGTGTCAATCTCAACTTTCTGCTCCTGAATGATCTCTCTCAACTTTGAGCTTGGAGAGCTCAAATCCTCATCAATCAAAATGAAATCAGTATCATGGCCTCCTAAAGGGCCCTCCTCCTACATAGGCCTCTTTCCTCTGTCCTGTAACTTTACCTGTGTTGCTGATGACGGCAATGAGACCCCTTCCATCCCAGGTGGAGATAGTAATCGTCGGGCTGCTGCAAATAATGCTCTCGTGCCTCTCTAATAAGTAACAAACACTGGCACACTGATAGGCTCTGTCTCGGGACCTTCAAACTGATGTGAAGGTTCACCTGCATCATGAACAATCTCTGGAGGAGGCTGAGGGGCTGTGAAGAACTCATGGGAAATGAAATCCTCCCATGCAATACCCTGCAATCCAAGCTGATGTACAACAATGATCTTGATGAGCGCATAATGATAAATACTATTGTACTGCTACTCGGGAGTCTTCTTCTGCACAAGAGTGGTCATTCTCTCGATGTTCTGGCACATGAAATATGGAATGTTCATCATCTTCACTCTCATGAAATGTATCAATAACCTGATGTGGTATGCATATGGGCGTGAGAACTGGCCCTCACAACTGAAGTATCTGATAATGAGTCTCATCAAAGGCGCATAGGATTCCTTCAGAAACAGGAATGGAAATACCCTACTGAGCTACCTCACATAGCTAGGCCTGATGTATGGTTCATAATGCACTCTGTCCACCTGCTGTCTTTTGTTCCACTCTTCACCCACATTCGGTATTCTTGTTGCCTGAGAAATGGTTTCTGATGTCAAGGTGAAATTTACACTAGCAAGAGTTACCTGACCATCATGCAAATGTAAAACAAACAACCGAGCCAACTCCTGATGATGTTGAATCCGAGAAATCATCTCACAGTACTGATAGCATGACTGTTCTCGAAAACATGCCATGGCAAGTGGGCAGGCCTACAACTATGTCAATGAGGTGGGCTCTTCTCTCACATGTTTGCCACCTTTACGAGGCCTTCTCGGTGCATGTAACTCAGTGGTAGATTCATTTTCTTGTTCATATGATGAATCAGTGTCTGTCATGGTGTTACAAGTCTATGCCAAGTGTATGTTGATCTGTATGAGGTGAAAATAAGAATTTGGTGTATTTGCCTCCAATTGCCAAATGTGTGCCAAAATAGGAAAGGACTGTGGTAAATATGGACAGTGGGTATAGTGGAGCTTTTTCAAGTGAAAATTGAAGTGTGAGGACAGTCACTTAACTGTTTGGGGATTTGGGATTTAGGAATTTTTGCAAATGATATGGGAGAGGGAGAGTGATAGGGAATGGTAGGTTTTAGGGATAAGAATAATAGGACTTTAGGAATAAGTGATTTTGGGAATGTGAGGTAATAAGGTATTGATAATGATGATAGGATTATAGTGATGGGAAAGGAACCATAAGTGGGGAATGGAGTTGGATTATTTTGGCACCAAAGTTGTTTTTAAAACACCAATTTAAAACCCTAAAGAGAACCGTTAACAAAATGATAGGGTTTATGTTTTCACCATTCAAACTCTTATAACCAATCTTGAACCCACACCAAACTCAAGCTAATAGCAATTCAAAGTCATCACAAACTTACTCGGAGCATGGGAGATTTGAACCGATTTGAATTTGTGGAACAGTGGCAAAGTTTTTTGTGTGTGTCGGCCTTGTGCGTCGCGCGCACAACCCAGTGCGCCGCACCTTCCTTGTGCGCCACGCACATTCAAATATACACAGTGAATGGCAGCTCTATGTGCCGCGACATGCCAATGCGTCACGACCTTCTCCCAACGCGTCGCGCAACTGATTCTCACCACTGTTGGTTTTTCAAAACCCTGTTTTCATTTCTCCACAATTTGACTCAGCTTAATGATGTCTTTGGCATACCAATGGATTGTTCAAACACCACAAATATCTTATATGCCCAATGAATTTGATTTTTAATTTCAAATAACCCACTTTCTAATGTTTGGCTTTGGCACTTTTCACTTTTTAATATAAACTCTGTTTTGCTTATTTCCTTTGATTCTTTGACTGAATGACGAAACTCTTGTCTATTTTTTGCAGGGATAGCTGGAATTGAATTTGGAAAAGGCAACCAGGGCTGCGCCTGAAGAACTTCTCAACTAAAAATTTTGAAAATTACATGGCAATTTATTACAAAAGATAAAATGGACGATTTTTCTTCAAAACAAAGTTTTGAAGAAATGTCACGATCAATCATTATAACGATGAAATTTTGTGATGAAAACTTATTTCGAACCTCCCTCATGTGCCTATTGGCATTATTTGACACTTTAAAGATTAAAACCTAGACCTAATGACTAAAATGACTCTTTTCTAACCAAGAGACCAAACAAGACTGTAAATGACTTTAAAATTGATTTTGATGAATAGACACGGACCAGAAGGTACATGACATGAGGGACATGAGCGACAAGACCCTTCCGTCAGAAGACCGATGCTCCTAATGGAATGAAAATGACTGAACTGAATGAGACACCTAAAAATGAAATGCAACAAAAGCGATTTTGATCTCTGACGAAGGGATGAACTGACCGACTCTAACAAGGTGGATGATTTTAACCTTTGTGTGTCTGATCACTTTCCACCATCATAGATCAGATCTGAACCTGTAAAATATCTATGAAGAAAATTTTAGTGTCCCCAGTGGAGTCTCCAGTATGTTATCACTTAGTAATTTCTCAAGGTTAAAGAAAGAATTTACCGAGGTAACCACAAACCTAATTTTAAGTCCTAGGATCTAGCCTTCCTAAGGCTCAGAGAGAGCTCTCTCTATAAGATTTAACTTTGTTTTTATATATGATTTTAGGCTAGTTATATAGGGAAAATTGGTTTTGGAGTTTTGATTTGGTTTGGTGGGAAAATCACTTACTGATATGGATAGCTATAGATCTATTTTCCATTGGGTAGATGGAGTCAATGTGTCAAGCAGTCGAATCAGGATCAAGGTTTAAATTTCACATGTTTATAGGGCAAGATAGAAAATTCACTTCAGATCTTCAAAGGCTGATGGTGAGATGGTTTTAATCGGGATAAAGAGAAATTAAGGACTCTTTAATCCGGATAACGAGTGAAAGGGTAGGGGTCAATCGAAATCAGGGAGCAATTAAGGGTTCCCTGGTTTGGATATCAGTAGAAAAAATTTAAATGAAAATTATTTAATAACAGAGTGCTTTTAACAAATTCTGAAATAACTATTCCTGATTTCACATTAAAATTTAGAGCACATTCATGAATGGATGTAAAACATGAGAAAATTGACAAATAACATGAGAAAATACTTCACTTTAGTGGCCCAACACATAAATCCTGTAATATGATACTTTATTGCTTTAATCCAGTCTGCTGACTTGAGCTTGATACAAAAAAACCCTTGAGAATCAGAAAATATGACTACAAAAATCTTCAACAATTAATCCACCCTCAATATTTCAAATGATAAAATATTTATACAAATTCTAAACTAGAATATCTTGAAAAAATATCAAGATTGGTTTACAAATATCTCAAACTGTATTACATAAATAGAACTTAAATAAAGGACACTCAAAACTAATGAATCTATTTGGCACTATATTTATGGATTGATGGTGACAAAGACGAGAAATTCGAATTTGATAGCAACACTTATTTGATGATGTGGCTTCCAAATCACTAACTGTCTCCTTCCTTCGTGCATTTTGCTCCAGAAATTCTGCAAAATTGGGGTCCTGTGATACCTTTGTATATCTCAATTTGAGATAGATATGTAAAAAGTGAAAGAGGTTATTGTAGATAAATATGTTATTGAGATAAAACTCTCTCAGTTTCCTAAAATTCTACTCCAATTATTCACAATAAGCTCTACAAAAATATGTGTAAAACAGAACTTTGCAAAGTCCGAAAAATAGGCTGTGAGTGAGATAGGTTTTTGTAGATTGGCCTCTTAGGAACATAAACCTTCTCCATTTTTGCAAGATTCATCTTGGATTGGCCACAATAGTTTCTGCAAAACTATGACTTACACAGGAAATTTCTGAAAAATGTCTCTTCCTGCTATGTTTTCATCTTTTACCCTTACTGTTATTTTAACAATTTTTACTTTTACTTTGGATAAACTTCATTGTTTCTGGTGAAAGTGTTTTCATCTTTGTTTAACCATTACTACCTCTGTGTTTAATTTTATTGTTTTACCTTGACTGCTTTGTTTTTTCTGATTTGACTTTCACTCTGACTTTTATCTGATACATTTTAACTCTAATGCTCTTTGACTATTTTGTTTTCACTTTCACTGTGAATTCTTATTTCACTTTTACCATTTACTGTGCCAATTTGTCTCTCTCTGTATAAATGACTTCTTTCTGTTCTTCTGCCTAGAATATTTTGTTAAGGAATATCATTTAAAATCCATTTCTTTCTAATTTTTTCAGGAGTAAACAACTTTAACTAGTATCAAAATTGTTTATCCCAATTCTCCTTTTGCTACTAACTTGCAAAACAAAACATTAATTAATGAGACAGAGGTCTGCAAGGAGGGATTATGGCTTTGATTATAGGAAAAGATTGTAAAAAATGGTTTGAACTGCAACGGGGTTTCTGGAGTTGTAGAAAGCTTTCAGAATCTTATGTTGGTCTTTATAGCACTTGGATGTCTACGGAAATGTTTGTAGCAGTCAAATTAGGTTGGTTCTGTTCAATTTAGGCTTAAACTGGAGTCGGCAGTATTTTCTCAGGCTGGAAATGACTCTTTTTGTGCGAAATTCTAATAAACAAGAGGAAAAACAATGCAGGCGGTTGTTTTTATTGGTTTTCATTTAACATTAAAATTCATTAATGCACAGTATTATCACATGGATGGAAGGTTTGGTGTGTAGAAGGGAAAAACTGCCGGTGGTTTTCAAAACATTGGAGGGCGGTTTATGGTTTTACTCAAAAGGATGCGATCCAATGTTGAATGGACGCGTGGAGGAGAGAGAGCGGGTGAAAACCACTCATATCGTAAATCCAAAATGGATTAACAATTGCACCATTTAATTTGTGATATGGATGATGGGCCATCGGATCTGTTGGGAAAATGTGAACGGTCACAATTTATCGATGAAGTTAAAGGGTAATGGGCGTGGGGCCTGGGGTTCTTTATGCGGCGGGGTTTAAGTTTTATATGTTTAAAACATAGTTTAAACATAAAATCTTATGTTTAACGGGGTAGGCGGAATAATCACTTTACAAGATAAATAGGCTCTATACATATGTAAAGTAACCTTTGGGCAAGTTAATATAAAATATATGTCTTAAACCTATGGGGGAGTGGAGAATATGTCACGTGGAGTATTTAAACCATAGGATAACATAAAAATGTGGATTTGGGATATTTATATAAATGAATTAATATAATACAGGATAAGGGAATATATGGGAATTAATACATTAAGTTAAATGTTAATATGAAATGTATTTGCGGAAAGACCAAATACACTAAGCATAGTGTAAAACATATGTTTTTTAAGCGAGACTTCATCATTGTGAGGCCCAACATAACATTTAACACTTATACTTAGGCAAAAAATCATTTTTGTGGGTTTTTTGGGTATTTTTGTATGAAAGGGGAATTAGTCAAGGGGGTTTTACTTTTCCTAGATAAAAAGTGTTTTAAACTTAGGAAAAGGGATTTTATTAGGGTAAAATGAATGATGAAGGGGAAGTGTTTTTAATGAGGTGAAATCCAATACCTTGGTACCAATTAGTCATTAAGCCATGGGTCCGGTCCCACCAAAAGTCAGAGAAATGTTTTGAGCCTTTATGACTGAAGCTTTTAGTATTAGAACACATTGCGGGGAGGGAAATTAGTAATATGCCAAATGATGTTTATCCATGCCTTGTTAAACTGCTTTCTTCCTACTCATAATTTATTCTACCATTTTTTCCTTTATTTGCATGGGTGCATTTGAGCTTGCAAACCCTTATTCATTTTTCTTTTAAAAACAAGAAACTATCTAATTCTAACCTTATTTCATCCAAGGGCTCAAATTTAAACTGTTCAGCTCCTCATTTATTCTCTAATTATCTACTGATTTTCCAAGATTATATTGTTTGGCAAGATCTTTATTCTCTATCTATCAGCATAAAATTTAAAACATGAGAAGTTAAGATTAAGCTATTTAACTCATCATGGATTATGGCATTTTGAACAAGCTGCACATAATCATTTATTTTGCATTAAAATTAAATAGTATTGGCATTTGGATTTGCATCACTTTCATGTTTTATTTTTATCTCTTTTTTTGTTTTTGGGGTTCATTTTTTCTATTCTTTTTAATATTTTTCTTTTCAATTCCTTTGATTTTTATTTTAGGACTTTTACCCTCTTTACATTTTCTTTTTAATTTATCAAATATGGGAAAACAATTTGCTGAAAGAAAAGTAAGTACATATTACAAGACTAATCAAATTCAATTCAAAAATTATGAATCCTATTATTATAGGGCCCTAACAGTTGGCAAGCAGACCTCAGATCTCATATTATTCTTCCATTACTTCATCTACTGTTACTCAGAATATCCCTCTTCCACCTCTTTCTTCCTCATCCACTGTTCACACGACTCAGTCAGGGCCAAGTCTTCCTTTGATCACATCAAGCATCCAAAACCCTATTATTAATCTTGTTGTTAATCCTCCACCTCCACCTCCATCCATGGCTGCAAGATATACCCCCCTTGTTCTCCCTCAAAATCAGGGTTAGATGCTCACAGATTATCAAACCAAAATCCCTTTGTTTGATGATACTCAGTCTATAACAGCCATAAAACATGTAGATAAGATGAATGACTTTTTTTATCTACATGAAGTTGATATAGAGGATGTAAAGATGAGGCTATTTGCACAAAGCCTGGGAGGGGAAGTAAGAAAATGGTTCAGAGCTCTAGCTCCAGCTACTGTTGATACCTTAGAATTTTTGCATCGTCAGTTTGTAGAAAGGTGGGAAGTAAAGAAGAATCCTCTTCAAATCTTATCTGAATATGAAAAAATCAAGAGGAATGTTGGTGAGTCTGTTCAAGATTATTGCGTGAGATTTAAAGCAGTGTACAATGCTCTTCTTGCACATATGAAACCACCGAAGGGTATGGTTTTGGTCAAATTTCTGGATGGATTTGATGTTGATATGGCATATTAGTTGCGTGAACATGATCCTACAACTTTAGCAGACATGCAGAATAATCTTGTAAGTGTGGAATCGAATTTGCTGGCCAGAAGAGCAAGGATGAGATTAGAAAAGAGGGTGGCTATCAAAGAGGAGACATCTACTTCGGATACAAAAATTGATTCATTACTCTGAACTATGGAGAAGATGGTTGACCAATTGTCTATTTCAAAGAGACTTGAACCACAGATCTAGAATCCAAATTTCAAAGGACAGCAACAGTAGTTGAGAATCAAGCAAAGAAAGCAGAAATCACCTGACCAAACAGCAAAACAACAACAGTAGATAAGGACCCCATTGCAGCAGAATTATGTCCAAGCAAAAGAGGAAGAAGATGAAGATCTGGTGATTGAAACAAATCATTTCTTTACAGTAGATGGATTACCCTTTTTTTTATTGAAGATGATGAGTATACTGAAAATCTGGATTCTCCAAAAGATGAAAATTATATCTTAGCAAATGATGATGATTTGGAGACTGAATCAAATGATTACCAACATGGATATATGAATGCTTTGAGTGCACAGTAGAAACAATATTCTCTAGGGAGTAGAGATGTACCTGTCAATCCTATTCAGAAAAGGAAAGAAGTCTAATCAAAGAATGATATTCTAAAAAAGGGTAAAGAGCCTGTAGATCATAATCATAGCAACATCAATCAAGCATCAACAAGCTCAACTACTAAAGAGAAAGATACTCAGAAGAAAGAAATTGTGACAAGGGATCTAAATTTTAGAAGAGATATTATTGTCAAAGAAGTAGATAAATTCACAACCTTTAATTTAAAAAATGAAATAGCTAAATTAAAAGTGTCCATTCCTTTTACAGAGTTAGTAAAGAATAATCATTACAGAGATCAAGTGTCTAAAATGTTGCTAGTTGATCCTTTTTCCGATATGGTTAATGTTGAAGGTGACCATCCCAAGCTCATTTTTGGTCCAGCTATAGATGGTAAATTAGGAGAGAGTGAAGTTCCTCCTTTTTATTTGAGCCTTAGACTGCATGATTACATACTTCACAATACTATGCTTGATTCTGGTGCTTCTCACAATTTGATGCCTAAGGCTATTATGGAAAAGTTAGGCATGGATATCACCCGACCTTATCATGATTTTTACTCATTTGATTCTTGTAGAGTTCGTTGCATTGGTCTCATTAAAGATTTAGTGGTTTCCTTAGATCAGATTCCAGCTAAGAATATTTTGATGGATGTGGTGGTGGCTAATAAACCACCTCGGTTCGGTATGCTATTGTCTAGATCATGGGGAGACAAACTCAAAGGTACTTTACAACTTGACTTGTCTTATGCTACTATTCTTGTTTTCAAGCAATTGAGGAAATTGTATCGAGAACATAAAATGAAGTATATGATTACTAGTAAGGAGAAGCCTATCAATCATCTGATACAAGTTGTACATACAGATCTTGAATCTTTTATTTTTTATAATGATGGTGATTTGAATGATGTAAATAATCAATTAGTAATAGCTGATAGAAGAGATACTGCTATCAAAGAAGTAGATAAAGTCACAACCTTTAATTTAGAAAATGAAATAGCTAAATTGAAAGTGTCCATTCCTTTGACAGAGTTAGTAAAGAGTAATCATTACAGAGATTAGGTGTCTAAAATTTTGTGAGTTGATCATTTGTCCAATATGGTTAATATTGAAGATGACCATCCCAAGCTCATTTTTGGTCCAGCTATAGATGATAAATTAGGAGAGAGTGAAGTTCCTCATTTTTATTTGAGCCTTAGACTACATGAGTACATAATTCACTATACTATGCTTGATTCTGGTGCTTCTCACAATTTTATGCATAAGGCTATTATGGAAAAGTTAGGCATGGATATCACCCGAACTTATCATGATTTGTACTCATTTGATTCTAGTAGATTTCGTTGCATTGGTCTCATTAAATATTTAGTGGTTTCCTTAGATCGGATTACAGCTAAGAATATTTTGAGGGATGTGGTGGTGGTTGATATACCACCTCGGTTGGTATGCTACTGCCTAGATCATGGGGAGCCAAACTCAAAGGTACTTTACAACTTGACTTCTCTTATGCTACTGTTCATGTTTTTGGGAAATTGAGGAAATTGTATCGGGAAAATAAAATGAAGTAGATGATTACTAGTAAGGAGAAGCCTATCAATCATCTGATACAAGTTGTACATACAGATCTTGAATCTTTTATTTTTTATAATGATGGTGATTTGAATGATGTAAATAATCAGTTAGTAATAGCTGAAGATGTTCCAGAAGTTTCATAAAGTTTTAGAGCAATTTTGGATCAAGAAAAATAAGTGGTGACTTCAGAAGTGAGGACCTTTGAAGTGGTGATTTCTTCTGAGCATCCTCCTGAAAAATAGAAAATCAGTACAGAACAGAAAAACGAGTTGACTGTCCCAAGTAAAACAAAACCAAAAGTTGAGTTTTAGCATCTAAAAGATGAAGGGGGCCTTTGGAGCATGGATTTCGATGGTGCTTTGGGTAAGGAAGGTGCAGGTATTGGTATTTGGATCATAAGTCCAGTTGGTAAGTCAGGTGGAATTCCAACTAGTGTTAGAGAATTCTCTTATAAATTGGCTTTTGACTGTTATAATAACGAACCAGAGTATAAATTTTTTATTACAAGTCTTAAAATTTTGAAGAAACTTGGTGCAAAATGAATTTCTGTTTATGGTGATTCTGAGCTTGTCATAAAGCAGGTGAAAGGAGAATATCAAGCAAAGCATCCATGAATGAGAGCTTATAAAAATGTATTTTTGGATGTCCTAAAAATGTTTCATGAGTATACATTAGCAGCAGTACCAAGAGCTCAGAACATCATTGCATATTCTCTTGCTACAATAGCAAGTAATCCTAAAATTTCAATGAACTCCAATAATAAATTTGAAATTCATATCAAACATAGTCCTACTCTTCCAAATAATTTAAGGTACTAGCAAGTTTTTTGGGATGACAAAGAAATAAATAGTTTTTTTTTTCAGAATGAAGGAAAATCCAAAGATGCTTTTATTGATGATGTTTGTGATGTTGATGATCAAGGGATAGAAGCTCATCAGATGAATGTTTTGCAGCTGAAAGATAATGTTATTCCTAGAGGTCTGATACCTTTAGAAGATCTGTTCGATTAGGACGATATGGCCAAAAAACCAATATTAGCTCCCACAAAAAAGGGTGTGGAAGATGTGAACCTTGTAACAACAAACAAGCCCAAGATGGTTAAGTTGTCTAAGACATTGTCTCCCGAGGCGAAAGATAAGTACATTAAATTGTTGTCTTAATTTTCTAAAAATTTTGCATGGAATTATGCAGATTTGAAGGTTTATGATAAGAATATTATTCAACACACTATTCCCATCAAGCCTGATCAGAAACCCTTTAGGCAGAACTTGAGAAGGATAAACCCAAGATTGTTGCCATCCATCGAGAAAGAGGTAAACCGATTGTACAAATCAGGTATTATTGTGCCAATTAGGTTTTCTGATTGGATTTGAAATTTGGTGCCAGTAAGGAAAAAGACTAGAGAGATAAGGTTATGTATAGATTTCAATAATTTGAATAAAGTATCTTTAAAGGATAACTACCCCCTTCCTAAGATGGACCATTTTTTGCAAAAAGTAGTTGTAGCATCACGGATGTCACTACTTGACGGTTATTCGGGTTATAATAAGATTTTGGTACATGAAGAAGACCAAGGTAAGACTGCTTTCACAACACCATGGGGAACTTTTCGGTATGTTAAAATTCCATTCGGACTCAAGAATGCAGGGGCTACTTTTCAGCGGGTGATGGATATAGCCTTTGCTAATGAGAAGGATGTTTTCTTAGTAGTGTATCTTGATGATTTAACAGTGTTTTCTGGTTTTGATGATCAGCATTTGTATCATTTGAGAATTTGTTTTTAGAAATGCAGAGAGTTCGGGATTTCTTTAAATCTGAAGAAGAGTTTTTTTGCCTTGGAGGAAGGCAAAATTCTTGGTCGCATAATTTCCAAAGATGGTATTCGCATTGATCCTTCCAGAGTAGAAGCCATTCAGAAAATAGACTTTCCGTGAAACAAAAAAGAGATACAGGCTTTCAATGCTAAGATGAACTTCTTACGCAGATTTGTCTCTAATTTAGCTAAGCATTTGAGAGAAATTACTAATATGTTGAAAAAGGACAGCAGTGTAAAATGGACCACTGATGATATGAAGTCTTTCAACTTGGTAAAGCTTGCTTTAAGCACAACCCCTATTTTGGTTAGTCCAGATTATACTAGTGATTTCATAATATTTTCATTTACATCTGAGCATACTTTGGTTGCAGTTTTGATGCAAAAGAGAGATCAGGTTGAACAACCTATTGCTCTCTTTAGTCAAGCCATTCGAGATGCTGCTCTTCACTATAAAATTATTGAGAAACAAGCTTTAGCCCTAATCAAAGCTTTGAAATATTTCTGAATCTATATTCTATATTCACATATTGTTGCCTAAGTTCCAAATGCAGCAGTAAAAGAGATTCTCACACAGACTAATCCTAAATGTCGGAGAGGTAGGTGGATAGTAGCTATGCTAGAGTATGACCTTGATATTAGGCCTACCAAACTGATTAAGGGACAGGGGTTAGCCAAGCTGATGGTTGAATCCAACTTGCATGCTTTAGACATAAACCTTATTGTAGCAATGTCAAATGATGATGAAGATGACGCTCTAATACAGGTATCTGAAATTTTTCTTACTTCACCATGGTATTCTGATATAGTATATGTTCTTCAGCACTTAAGTCCTCCTCCTCGAGTGTCAAAAAGTTAGGGTAGGTCTTTGAAATTGAAATCTCCTAAATATTGTATTCTAGGAAGTGCCCTTTATTGGAAAGATCCAGGAGGTGTTCTTTTGAATTGTCTAGTTGAAGATGAAGCTAAACAGGTAATGGATGACTTTCATAGGGGAGATTGTGGAGGCCATTTGTTTTGGAAAACAACAGTTAACAAAGTGTTAAGAGCAGCGTATTATTGGCCAACTTTTTTTTCTTATTTGTACAAAACAGTCATAAACTACCATGAATGTCAAGTTTTTAGGGGAAAAGGAAACTCCTTCCTCTTCCGCTGAAACCTATTGTAGTAAATGCTCCTTTTCAATAGTGGGGACTTGATTTTATTGGGGAAATTCATCCCACATCATCGACACAACATAGATGGATTCTAACAGCTACCGACTACTTCACCAAGTGGATCGAGGCTATTCCTACAAGGCAAGCTACGGTCACGGTAATCATTCAATTTTTAGAATCCAATATTTTGTCTCGTTTTGGTTGTCCTCACAAGATTATTACAGATAATGTTGCATCATTTAAGTCAAAGAATATGGTTGAGTTTTGTCACAAGTATAATATCATATTGGGCCATTCCACCACATATTATCTATAGGTCAATGGATTAGCTGAGTCCTCTAATAAATATTTGGTGAATATCATCAAGAAAATTTTAGAAGAGAACAAGAAAAATTGGCATAGGAAGCTTACCAATGCTTTGTGGGCAGACCGAGTGAGCACTAAAAAGTCTATAGGTATGTCACCTTTTAAACTGTTTTATGGTACAGATACAGTATTTCCTACATCACTTGCAATCTCGGTTATGAGATTATTGCAGGAAGCAGATAGTTAGGAAGATGATATGCAACATCGAATCAATCAAATGATTCATGTTCAGCAAACGAGGAAGTTTCTCATACTACTTATAAGCTTCAAGAGATAATTAAGAAGATTTATGATTGCAAAACCAAAGAAGATAAATTTTAGTTAGAGGATGTAGTGTTGAGATGGGATGCAAGAAATGAAGATAAAGGTAAGCACGAGGAGTTTGAAAATCTTTGGAAGGGACCCTATAAGATCTTGGCCTATCGAGGACAGAATGTTTATTCGCTACAGGAGATGAATGGAGAGGAATGTTCAGGAGGACCAATCAATGGTAGGCTCCTGAAACATTATTATTTCTGATGCAGTTTCTGAAAGAATGTTTCACTTTCATTGTACATACTAGTTTATATTTTCTGGAAAGTTTGGGGCAGAAGATCATCTAGGCTTGGGGCCCAAAGTGAAGGCTATAAAGCTTGTTTATTTTCTGTTGTTTTCAAAATTTTGGAGTCAGTTTTGAGGTAGTGTCAGATTCAGTTATTGAGTAATTTTCCAGTCTCTTTAAATGGTTTTTGAGTCAGTTTAAGTAATTTGCAGTCTTTTGGATTGTTTGACCGTATTTACCCAATGGTTAGGCACTTGGTCTGCGGTGTTCTTGACACCTCCAAGGAGCTTCCATCCCCAATAAGGCCAATTCTAGTGTCAGTATTGGTATACTTCCACCAGGGATCAAAACACATTTGCATGTGCATCTTAGGTGTGTCGTACTGAATAAATTTTTTATCATTCTGTTAAGTCATGACATAAATTTGCTCTGCTGGTGGTTGTCCTTGTCAAATAAAATTTTTCTCCCTCCAAGATTCATAGTGATGACTCATTCCCATGTCCATTTGAGCATAATAAAACTTATGGAAATGCTCTTTTCACTTGAAAAGCTTTAAATCAAAATTTCATGTAGAAATCAGGTCAAAAAAACAGTCTCATTAGGTCATTATGGTTTTTTATTTTTCAAGGTCATTCCTTCATTCATATGAGGTTAGCACATATATGAGACGGATTGAATATTATCATCATGATGGTCTCATGATACTTTAAAGGTTGTATTTTCAGTTTGAATACATTTTTATCAAAATGCCATTCTGATAGAAAAGTCACTTATGTAATTTTTTTTTTTCATATGTAATTTTATGCTATTATATGTAATAATTTAATCCCAAGCTGTCAAAGTGAACATGTCAAGCCTCAGTGAGCAAAAGAGAAGCCAACTCCATGACTTCAGCAACTTGCAATGCAAAAAGTGTCAAAGAGTATCAGTGATAAACGGAAAAAGACTTCAAACATTGGAAAGTTGGTTTTTCAAGTTAAATTAAATCCACATGCCTATAAAGCCTATCAAAAATTTTAAAAGAGCCATTGTTTCCTTGCAAAACATCAGGAGCATTTAGCAAAGAAGAATTTGTGAGTTTTTGAAGCGAAATTGGGCCAAATTTCTTGGCGTTGCACATTTACACCGGCGATGAAAACCTGTACCTTGGCGTTGTGCCCTTGCTAGGAGTTTAAAACGTAATTTGTGAAGGTGTTGCATGCCTGCAAAGAGGCGCTGCACATTTTGACAAGCGTTGCACGCTCACATAGTGGCGTTGCGCGCCTATACAGGGAAGATTGTTGAGTGTTCTAGCAATCCAAACAAGTTCAATACACTTCCAAATTTCTCCAAGAATCCCTAAAAGTGGTAAGTACATATCATAACCCCATTTCTAAGATATTTGGTGATTCTTGAATCAATTGAAATGAAACCCTAATTACAAGTTTGTGGTCATTGTTTATACACTTGTTTCATCCTCCTAAACAAAATATCAGTCATAGGCAGGGTAATTTCATTGATTTAGGGTTTTCATTGATCTTGTTTGTCCATTCACTCATTTCCTACACTCATTCCCTTCACCTTTCAAGTTAGCCATCTCATCCCCTTCCCCTCATCTCATTTCACTTGTACCCTAGGGTTTCACAAATCAGAATTTGAAAATGTCTAAAGAAGAGGATAGTGGTGTTGGTGAGAAAAAAATGCCAAGAATAAATTACCATAAGGGAGGGAAAATAAACAGGTTTGAACCCATCACCACAAGAGAACTTACGTCCTCTCCTCTCACTGTCTCTTGATTCAAACATGTGGGTTGTTTTCAGTTTTGTGAGAGAGTGCAACAAATCCAAAATCACCTGAAGTTAAGAAGATTATTCATCACCAATCTACATGAAAAACAAGTTACTCTTGTTGGGGTTACTTTTGATATGTCCACTAATTCTATTGCAGCTGCTACAGGGATCCCTAGTGTGGGAGAGAGGTGGTTTAAACAAGAAAACTTGGACATGAGCTATTATGAACTGTACCTCAAACCTAGGTACAAGGATCACAAGAAGTCCATTTTTCCTTTCTCTCATCTCCTTGACCGGTATGTTCCAATGATGAGGATAATCATGAAATACTTCACTTGTGAGGGGAGGTTTTTTCGTCTTTAATCATACCATATCTGTCTCCTCATGCATTTCACTAGAGTTAGAAATATTTACCTTATTATCTTTTCCATATCATTGACAAGATGGCCTACATTGTGTAAAAGAGGGATTACAATCAGAAAATGCAGAGTCTATTTCATCATTCACTCATCAAGATTTTGGTCGTGCATTAGCTTCAGCAGAGTGCAAAAGAGGAATTACAATCAACAAATGTAGAGTCTATTTCATCATTCACTCATCAAGATGGTGGTCATGCATCAACTTCAGCAGAAAAACATTTCATGGGATGCATTCATTGCAAATGAGGTTTTCACTACCCCACCTAGCCATCATGAGCAGGATATTCCTTCATCATCTCATCCTCCTGTATCCCCTTCTCCATCACATCCCACTATTCATACATCACCTCCCACTCAAATCCATTCACCTCGTATTGATCCTACCTCATCACCTTTCTATAACCTTTCACCATCACATCATGATACCCGAGCATCAAGGGGTGAAAGGGAAATTGAGGTAGCTTGCACTAAAATGATTGACTTTGAGCCATTTCCTTTGACATATTAGAGAGGCCATAGGCATGTGTTTTCTTCACATGATGTGAAAGGGGCCATGCCTTCTTCATCAGCAAAACAGGTAGACAAGGGCAAGGAAAAGGCTACAAAGCATATCATTGTTGAGCAGGAGGACAAACATCAAAATGAGTAGGAGTTTCAGTTGATTGACCTTGATGATGAGGATGAGGTTAGAATCACCAATGCATTGATCAGAGGAAAGGAGGCCAAGATTAGTGAGCTTCAAGCTAATCTTTGTAAATCACAGTACGTGATTGACTTTCTTGAGCTAGAGAATTAGCAGCTGAAGACTAAGCAAACCATCAGTGAGGTCAGAGAAATCAGAGCTTAGAGAGAGGAAGTAAATGCCAAGGCCTTGCCGAATGAGACCTTGGGAAGATGTGATGATAGTGATGATGAGAAATATCATCTTCCGAGACAGAGATCAAGGACAATTGGGTTAAAGAAGGCTTTAGCCCGAGAAAGGCAGAAAGAGGCTGAATTGGCAGAGCAGCTTACTCCAAGTGAGCTGCTTGCCAAAGAGATTGGTGGAGATAGAGATTCTTGGCTTGAGAGAGCCAATTTGCATCTGGAGGGCCTGTTAGAGAAAGCCAAGAAGTACATTGACATTCAGAGGAAGATGGTGAAACACTACTCCATGAGAAACAAGATTGTAAGGGCCAAGCTCAAATGTACCCATGCAAAGATTCGGGCTTTGACCAAGTCAAAGGAGAAGGAGAAGTTAGATATAATTTTTGAGGTGTCTTGCCATGCCTCTAACCTCTAAATCAGCAAACAAATTCCAATTTTGGCACATGTGGCACTTTTGTGCAATTTTTTATTTTTGGGACAATTTAGCATGCAGAAAATTGGCTAAACGTGCAGCGCCACTGGCGATGCGCTCTTTTTGGGGGGATAAAAATGGAAAATGGTCAGCATCCCCATGTTCCTAATGATAATTACATCAACCTCAGAAATTTTCAGGAGATTTGGAGTAGAACTAGTCCCTCAAAGAGGCCAAAAACCATCAAAAAATCATGTTTCTGCCCTCTTTTTCACCTTGGCGCTGCGTGTTTACCAGTATTGGGAGAACAGGTTTTTGATAGGGCAGATGGACACCATTTTGTAAAGTGAAAGTATATTTGGAAACTAGAATCAGAGAAATTTCCAATGAGCTTTCATGGATCTGATTTGGACAAGGGGAAGACCTCCAAAAGTGGCTTACAAAACAGGTCAATTTTTTTGTCATGGCGCTGGCGTTTACCAAGGAATTTACAGTTTTACCAGTGTACTCAAATTTTGAAGTTTCACCTCTGTTTTACTTTCTACTTGGGTAAATGAGAAATTTACCATTGTAAATATCATATTTTACTTTTACCTAAGATAGATACATCAGGTAAATCATTAGTTGAAGTCAAATGTATTTGTTCTAAAATATAGGAATGAGTCACTTTCCTCATCCTAGACTCTAGCATTCAGTTCAGCTTTTGGTGTAACAACTCCCTCACCTCATGGATTCGGCCCCTGAGGATGTGAGGAAGTGGTTTTGAAGTCTATAAGGTGTAATTTTTCAATCTTTGTAATGGTTGGCATCAGTTGAAGAGATTGCATTTATCAAGTATCATTTTGGCTTGGACATTAATGGAAAATTGCATCTATTTTATTGAGATCCTTGTGGTATGAGTTTTACACATTATTTCTTCTCTATGATTGATTTGTTAGAATGTATTGTTAATTCATAAACCATTTCACATCTATAATATACATGATTTCAAGTTTGAAAGACAGAATTCATATTTAGTTATGCTCTGTTTTGGGAAATTTAGTATAATGTGTTCATTTTCTTCATTTTAGGGAAAATACAATTCAGATGCTTTCCCTAGCTCCTCACCAGTATTTTCATCTCATTTAATCCTCTTTGAATTTTTAAACCTTTTACCTACCTTGCCCCATCAAGAAGACTGCAATTTCATCCTTTTGGCCCAGATCTATCCCCTTGACCTAATTCCTGTTCAATGAGCCCAACCCTAAAATCAAAATAAAAACCCCTTGTATTCCTGAGCTAGCCTAAAATCTTTTCATCCATCCCTCTTGAGTGTGATTATATCAAGAGATCCATCTATAAATTAGTAGGGCTAGATACCAAGTCTAAATTTTGGTTTGAGGTTACCTCAAGATTGCCTTCTTCAGCCTAAGGATCAATCCGAGTGATAACATATGGCACATGGAAGATGTGCGTAGATTACCAGGCACTAAAAAAAATAACGGTGAAGAACCGATACCCTCTCCCCCGCATTGATTATTTGTTAAATCAATTAAATAATTTTATCTATTTCACCGAATTGGATTTGCGTAGTGGTTATCACCAAGTCAGAATTGCAGAGCAGGATGTGTGGAAAACCACCTTCAAGGCCAAACAGGGCTTGTTCGAATGGATGGTGATGCCATTCGGACTGTGCAATACTCCAGCCACATTCATGAGGGTCATGAATGATATTTTTAGGCCTTTCACTAATGAATTTGTTCTTGTATATTTGGATGATATTCTTGTATTTAGTAGAGCTTGGGGTGAACATGTATGCCATGAAAAGAAAGTGCTTGATGTATTGAAAAGGGAAAAACTGTATGTAAAATTGTCAAAGTGTGAGTTTTGGAAGACCTCCTTGGTTTACCTAAGTCATATTGTCAGTAATGGTCAATTAAAAATCGTCCCCTCTAAAGTTGAGGTGATTGTAAAATGGCGTAAGCCAACCAATGTAACAGAGATCTACAGATTTCATGTGCAGTACAATATTGGAGAAGATTCATTGCCAAATTCTTTGTTATTGCATCACCCTTACACACACTGAAAAGTGTGAAACAAGCCTTTCAGTGGGGAGGAAAGCGACAGAAATCCTTCGAAGCACTGAAAGAGAAGATTAGCACCGCGTCAGTATTGGCATTACCCAACCTCCAGCAGCATTTTGAGATCGAAACAGATGCCAGTGGATATGCCATGGGGTCTATACTGATGCAAGAAAGGAAGCCTATATGTTACCGTTCGGAGAAATTCTCCCAGGCTATTGTGAGTTATCCCACTTATGAGAAGGAATTGTATGCTTTGTTTCAAAGTGTGAAAAAGTGGAAACACTTCTTGATCAGCAAGGAGACAATCATCCATACGGATCACCAACCCTTGCAGTACCTTTAGTCATAGACCAAGCTTCAGCAGGCTCATCATTTCATATGGATGGGATTTCTTCAACAATTTCATCTGGTAATAAAGTATAAGAAGGGAACTAGCAAAAAAGTAGAAAACATGCTTTCTCACCATCCTATCTTTGCTTCTATCATTTTGCATAATGCTTTCTTGTCTTTGGAAAGTTATGTTGAACAATATTCTAATGATAATGATTTTAAGGAGATTTATTCAAAACTTACTCATGGATCACAGGTGGACAACTATCATTTGCAGGTTCAATTGTTGTATCACCATGGGAAATTGTGCATACTCACGGATGAAAGGATACATGTAATTAGAGAGGCCCATACCTCTCTTGTGCCAGGACATTTTGGTGTTGAAAAAAAAATATTTCATTTACAAAGTTTTTGCTTTTGGCCTCATATGAAAAACATTGTAACTCGATATGTAAAGGGGTGTGTGTTGTGTTCTGTTTCCAAGCCCTCTAATAGAAAACTTGGGCTTTACACGCCACTCCCTATTCCAAGTCGTCGATGGAATTTGTAGGTGGTTTGCCCATGTCTAGGAAAGGTCACGACTATTTGTATGTCATTGTGGACCGTTTCAATAAAATGTGTATATAAATGCCTTTTAAAAAGTAGTTCACTACAAAGCAGACTGTTTGTCTTTTCTTTCAGTTTGTTTGGGTCCACTTTGGATTTCCCACAACAATTGTGTCAAATTGAGACTCTCGCTTTCTTGGAGAGTTTTGGACCAGCTTGTAGAGAATGATGAACACCAAGTTGAAGAGAAGTATGGAATTTAATCCATATATCGATGGGAAGACAGAGGTGTTCAACCGTACCATGGTACACTTGTTACGAGGCTATTGTCGCAAACATCCCAAGTTGTGGGATGAGCATCTTCCTTATGTGCAGCATGCCTACAACCGAGCAATACATTCTTCTATGCAGCATTCTCCATTTGAGACATGTTTTGGTTACCTACCAAAGGATCCTTTTAACATGGTCTTTGGAAGGGATGAAGATTCCAGTGGACGTGATGATAGGGACAAAGCGCAGTGGTTCATCCAATGGATACAGTCGATTCCAGGTTGGGGACACGGTGTGGTTCCATATCAGCAAGGAAAGAATTAAGGGAGAAGGAAAGAATTTGCGACCAATCCGGTAAGGTCCATTTAGCATATTGGAGAAGATTGGGTACAATGTATTTTGTCTTGATTTTCCTACATACATGCAAATGTACTCGGTAGTGAATGTTGAAAATCTAAAGCTTTAGGAGCCACAATTTATTATGATCACCAAAGAGGTGGGATCAGTTTCTACAGTGGATGACTTTGCACCAGAATATCTCAATGAATTTCCATAGGATTTCATCATCGACAGGAGAACCAGGACTTCACGACGGGGAGATGTGGAATATCTTCGTGTTGGTTTCAAAGGGATACACCCTAGAAAGGCTAGATGGCTTGAAAAAGATAAAGTGAGGGAGAAATTCCCTCACTTTCTAATTGATTGATAAGGCTTTTGGCGGTCTGAAAGTTCGTTAGTGGGGAGGAATGATCTAGGAGGATCACTCAGGTACAAGTACAAGTGGAATTAGAAATGGGTCAAAATTCAAAGTGGTTGGATTTCTTTTGAGATAGGTTCAGATTTAAGTACTCGTAGCCTTGATTCCAATGGTGCGAACGGATCTCCAATCCGAGCTCGTATGGAGAAGTTAGAGCAAGTCAAAGTTTCGGTCAAAGTGGGGCAATGGCCAGGTTTAAGTATCCTACAATTTCACTGTCGATCGGTAGGGAACCTAGCACCCGAGAAGCAGGAAAATTTGTGGGATGGTTAATTTTCCCAATAACTCCCATGTTCGAGGAATTTTAAAAAGGGGATATGGTTACATAAAAATCAAATATATATATATATATATATATATTGGTAGCAGGTCATCAACCCCACCACCCCCTATAACAAAGTCAAACTAAAGTTGGGGATGGGCTGTCACCCCCACCAACCCCGCTAGCAGTTATATGTATAAGTTCCATGGTGGGCAAGGCCGCCACCGGCGGACCCAACCCATTTTTAAAACCTTTGTTATATCATATATATATTGCAGAGGCAGAACGATGTTGGCAAGGATCGAACCTGCTCGGCCCACGTGGTTGGACCCCAAGCGAGCGACACCACAATAATTTAAAAATAACTAATGTCACAAACAATATCGCCATCCGACATGCAAAATGGGAGGGGCAGGATTTGATCCCCGACCCCTCCTTAACCAACCTCTACTTTTATCCAACCCACCAACCACCTTATGTGGTAAACTCTACCCTAAATTTTATATAAGACCTTCATTTTTCCAGTGCACCTGGGCGAAGCTGAGCAGCGGAGCAGAACCACGAGTGAGCAGAGGGGCGGAACCATGCTTTGGGAATCTTGAGGGGCATCAAAAATATTCCCTGGAGTGCAGAACTTGCCAGTGTCCATTTGAGACAAACTTTATTTCATTTTTACACCTCTCGGTGATAGGAACTCAACAGTGACACCTGTTTCTGCATCATATCTCTCCATTTTTCGACCACTTTCCAGCTTGGAGGTATAAGGGTGCTTTATGTAATTTTACTTGTACTTCTTCTTCTTCTTGCCACTTAATGAATGAAGGCCTCCCCACTGTTGAGCAGGGCTTGGAGACGTAGTCCAAATTGGATGAACTCTATTATCAACCCTTGTTGTCGTCGTTTCATGCTTTCAAGTTCTTTCTCTCTTCTTTCATGTGCACTTTAAGTTGTTAAGGTTAACATGTCATGTTTCATGTAATTCTTTATACATCTGGAAGTAAAATATCTTGGATCATCTTTTTATAGGATTATTTTTGTATTAAATTGTGTAATTTGAAAAATTATGGCATTGAACTTGTTTATATATCAAAAATTCATTTTAAATAAAAATAAATCATTAGCCCCAAGGGTTAGCTCAATTGGTCGAGTTTTCGTTACTAAGTACCTCGCCAGTTGGGAGGTCATGGGGTCAAATATCCTCGAAGCCCTTGGGGTTGGGCCCTGCTTGGTTGGCCGACGGGTGGATCCCTTTGGGTTGATCTACCTGTATTTTCCCATGGATATAGAAACCATCCAATGTCCGTGAACCACCCTAAAAAAAAATAACAATAAATCACATGTCGCTTATGTATAAACACATTTTAAATTTGTGAATTCATATAAATTAAATGAGTACGTGTTGATAGATATCAAAACAATTACCTCATAATACATCTATCATTACCAAAATATTAAAAAAAATATATATTTTAATTACTAATGAGTTAGTGTACATGTGTGTGTGTGTTTTTTTAACCATAGAGGTTCATAACTTGTAATAGAATTTGTTATAATGCCAAAGTTTATTAATACCACATGCCAAAAAAACCATAACTCATATTACTATATGATAAAGAGTATCACTACTTTTGAAACAAATCTAAACCTTTAATTTATCACTACTACTAAGAATATTTTATAAAAAATAAATTTCATAACTAAATTGTTGTTTCAAAATAAAAACATGTAAGAATAAATCACCTATAAAAAAAAAAAAATTAATATCAAAAACAACTTCTCATATCACATGTGAAATGAAAAATCATTTTATTCTCACTAATATTTGTCACTTTCATAAAATATCATTGATATGTAAATACATAATAGTTACTAAAAATTATTATTTTTTACAAATTTCTATTTATATGTGCCTAATTTATATGATTTGGATTATCACCATTGGTCTTAGATTAAATTTAGTATTAACTTTTAAGTAATTAACTTTTAGGTAAGTGAAGAAATAGGTTGGAAAAATGTGCTAGAATATCTTTGAAAAAATGTTCTTTGTGGAAAAAAATTATGTTTTTCTTCATCATATATATATAGCTTCGAAAGATCGATTTTCTTCTTGACATTGGGATGATGAGGATGAATTCAAACACTTTTTCTTTCACATCATTCTTCTCAAAGTTGCAAGATAATTCCACCAAATAGTACGCCAATAAATATGAGTTTGAGTGGAATCTGTTGTCTATAAATTTTATTGCATTTCCTCCTTCTCGCATTCCTCTCCACTCACGTCTCTATTTCTAATTATTAGTAAACTACTTGATATTGGAATATAATCAATAAATATAGTAGCATTTTCACCAAAAGGATGCAAAGTTATGTCGATAGAAATGTAGACTATTCAAACAATAAGGAGTGTGTTTTTTTTGTGTTGAATTTTCTAGTCTCTTGAACATCCTTTGCAACAGTTGAAGAGGTATGAGAACCCTTGGAATCCACATTAAAAATAGACTTTGCAACTAGCATTCCAAGTATTCCATGCACTTCATCATCTTCATCTGACTCAAGCATCATGGTCAAACTCGCGAGATCATTTCACTATAATTAATTTCTCATCCTTCCTTTACTGATATGCTTCAGTCAAGGGCTTTAATGTTGTAGGTGAATCAGATAGGTGATGCAGATTTTCTTGCATTTGTATCCAATGAGTTAATGTTGGAAACTTGTACGATTGGCCTAGGGAAAACTCATAAAATATACGATCATCATCTGAGGCATGTCATGAGACATCATTCCTACCACTTAAGTCTGAGTTTTCATATCTGATGAAAATATGCTACTTCCAAAAACGCATGCCAACACAGCTCTTACAGGAGAAATTGTAGCTATATGCTTAATTACATTTAACTAAAAAGTATACAGTTGAGATTTAATATCCTTCGAACTACATGAAGCATAGGCATAGAATCTATAAGTCGTAGATGAACTTGAAAATTCATTTTCCAAATTGTGATGGGAAAAAGAAGCATGTGGAATGCAAGCCCACCCATTATTACATTGTGGGGGCATAAATAGCACGCACACAAGCTGAAATTACCTCATGTATTAAATTTTCTCCCATGACATATACTACTTTACCAACTGCATCTCCCCATCTCAAATACCAAGAAATTCAATACATCGCCACTCGTAGACAAGAGAAAAGAAGTTGAAATCATGAGTGGTATCAATCCCATCAACAATATCACCAATCGTAGCGATGTATAGAATAAAAGCAGAAACACATGTTGAATATTTAGTACTTAAAGTACCTACCAATAACTTTCCAACACCCTTCATGCTAACATGTATGCTCTCCCCACTTTGTTCTCGTGTTTGTGCACTGGATGTAGTATTTCTAACATGTATGAATCCAAGGCCTAGAACTACATCATTTTCATTAGCTATAAACAAATTTCTGTTTGAGTATTTTCCTCCCACTATGGTGTTGCTTTCATCAGAATACTCATCACCAACGGCCTTCACAATATTGTGAAGATTTCCACTCAGAAATTGTCTCTTGCCCCTGTGAGCATCCTCTATAATCTGCTGCAAGCTCACTAAAGCACGTTGTTTGTGACCTTGTCTATTATTCTCATAAGAAGCAGATAAAATTGTTTCTCCAGAAAGCATAGACTACAACGTCCCAGTCTATATTGTTCAAGGCACTCCTCTAAGCGCTAGAGGACACACTTTACCACAGAAATGATGCATAATTCTTGAACCTACTCCCAATGAGTTAGCGGTGCCCTCTATGTGTCATCTCTAGAAGAGACCTCAGATAATAATGAATGTGCCTGATCCAGTAACTATCTATACATCTTTGGAGACCTAACAGAAGTAACAACTACATCAATTCATAGAATAATTGTAGCTAGAGGTCCTAGTTGAATGCTGCAAAATCAATGCCTCCTTATGAAAGCGAAAGGAAAAAATGTAAAATACTCTCCTCACTATTTCTTTATAATTCTAATGCGCACAGATCTAAGGTTAAAGTTGATATGAATATTAATTCTTAGGAAAAGGAAAATAACAACCTTCAGATCAAATTTAATATGGACGGCCAATATTGGACTGACCTCAGCGATCCATGGTGGAAGCCGCCAACCAATAGGAGAGCAATTATATCAATCTATGAATATAAATTGAGCTCCTCCTTTCGAACAATTCATAGTAATTCCATACTTTCACAGTGAGAATTTCGACGACCTTACAGCAATTTGCAGCATCAATGGATCCCAAGGGTGAGAATAAGCCCGCAGAGATGAAGCTGGTTATAGAGAAATCTCATGTGGCCAAGAAGAAGCCTATGTCGAAGGCCGAGAAGAAGCTCCCGAAGGAAATTGGAGACAAGAAAAAAAAGAAAAGGCATAAGAAGAATATTGAGACCTAAAATATCTATATCTTCAAGATTCTCAAACAAGTTCATCCAAATATCGGTATCTCCAGCAAGGCCATGGGAATAAAGAATTCCTTTATCAATGATATCTTTGAGAAATTGGTGAGCGAGGCGTCAAAGCTCGCTCGCTACAAAAATAATTCGACAAATTACCTCCCAGAGGCTCGCGCTTCCAGGGGAGCTTGCCAAACATGTCATTTCAGAGGGCACAAAGGTCATTACAAAGTTCACCAGTGCTTACGTTAGGACAGAGGGGTGTTAGGTTGGCAAGTTCTTCATACACCTCTATTACGTCAAACTGACGTAATGACACTGTTGAGATTCTCGAACAACGAATTTCAAAAGTGTCACAAATTAGAACTTCATAATAGAATGCCTATCAACATAATTATGAAATAAAATAATAGAGCAATGGGTAGCGGATAGAGTGTGACTTGTCCCTATAATATTCTCTATTCTTTTCATATGCATAAATATACCCATTACAATGAAAGGGGATACGTTGTGATTTTGAAGCCAATGAAATCAAAGTAAAGTGGAAGAACAACTTGAAAGTGGACAGAATTGGGAAATACGTGCATGCTGATGTTAGTCACTGGTAAGTTGGATCTTTGTTGGTTCATCTACGAATTATGATTTAATTAAATAAATATTGTTCAAGTGTACGTCCACTCTTTGCTTCATTTCCTTGTTGCTTCACCTTTATACCTCATTTTTAAATCTTTAGTTCATATTAATAGAGAAAATGGTCGATTAATAATAGATTGAGATAAAATCAAGTCCTTCATGTTACATATTTCATCTTAGAAATCTATTATTTCCATATTTTAATAATATTATATTTTGCAATAAATTCTTTATATACTTCAAATTTGTTTGTTCTAATAGTAAAATACTTAGAATTCAACGAGAGTTACAAACTTTCAATACCATTTCTAACCTCTAGAATCTCTTTATGAAATGAGGGATGTTTTACCTCAAGGTATATGAAAGAACCAAAATAGTAAGAGCATGATTTTTCTCTATTAGTATGTTGTTGAAGCAATACTATTGCTCAAATTTCATTAGATGCATTTGTTTCCACAATGAAGAGTTGATTTTCTCTTTATAGATTCAATGAAGTTAAATTTTGAATTTTTCACTAGACTAATCTTGTCATGTCATCAATTCCAAGGAATTATCTTATTCTTTAATATTTGTTTCAAGGATATAAACATTTGTTACTTGGTTTTGGTAGAATATATTTCAGACATCTAAGAAACCCTTGCAAGTAAGCTTTAAAAAAATATTTATGTAAATTTAGATAGAACTTGCAACACATGTGTGTGATTCTATTGATCTTTATGCAACAACTAAACTAAAATTAAAATTAATTTTCTTTTCATTTTCAATAATTATATTGAAAATGTTGTATAATCTATAAAGAAGATTTATTATTATAATACATCATTAATCTATTGTAACATGTGCATTTTCCAAGATACATAATAATTAAACTAAGCAACAGGGAACGCTAGCTATATGACCTTGCTTATTTTTGTCTTATTAACCACACATGGCTTATTAGTATTAGTGTGAATTATTTAATCATTACTTAAAATATTGGACTATGGGAAGCCTAAAATAATTTACTATTAATTTAAATTCTCTTTAAAATTAAAAATTTTATGATAATATTTATTTATTATTGTCTTATTAAGCACACACTATTTATTGTGAATTATTTAACTATTACTTGAAACATTCGATATGGGAAGCCTAAAATATTTTACTATTCATGTAAATTCTTTTTAAAAATATAAAGCCTTTTTTTGTTAGATAATGTGTGACTTGAGTAGACACGATTTAGGGACATTTCAAAATCCAATTTTTAAAATCTAAAATTTTAGATATATATATATATATATATCAATTTTATTTTTCAAAAGGGATATAATTTGAGTGGTTAAGAAAAATGTTATTATCTTTCTTACTAGAATTCAAATTTCTTACAATAAGTAGGGATATAATTTGAGTGGTTAAGAAAAATGTTATTATCTTTCTTACTAGAATTTAAATTTCTTATAACGAGTGTATTTTTATAATAAGTTTCTAAGAACCCCAAAAAATAAAACATATATATTCCTCATATAAAATACAAACATATTTATTTCCATATATATATGGTATAACTTGCAGATAGTAATCTACTTGCATTTAATTCACGTGCATTTGTTAATTCATTTCCTTTGCTGGGTATGTATGCATTATCTATAGTCCTTGTTGCTTGTCTCACTAATGTGAACAACACTTCTTATCTAAATTTATGCAGGAACGCAATAAAATACAGAAATATACATAAACACAGAGATGTAGTGGAAATAATACTTCATTTCATTAATATCAAATAACAAAAATATGCTTACAGACATAATGGAAATAAACTAGCTAGGGCGCCGGTAGCTTATCTCTGAGAAGAGATGTGGCGGCTACAGGCCTCTAAACTGTGGTACAATGAGGCTTGAGGGCCTATTTACTATTGAGAATCAATAGAAAACCCTAAACATCCAAAAACCTAACCCTAGGAGATGAAGTGCCAAAACTATGGGCCCCGTTTGGGTAAATTGGTGTTTCAACTTCCCGGGACGTAACTTTGGCATAAGATCTTCATTTGATGCACACCATACCTCATTAGAAAGATATATTCAAGGAATACAACTTTTTATGTGAGAAAAATCAATCTATGGGCCTTTTTTGCTCTCAGTTTTCCCAAAAAACGTCGTTTAAGGCCTCAAAATTTCTCCAGAAGTTCAAGACCCGAAAAACTACTAAAAATAGTAAGTTATGCCGAAACTGAAAAAATGAAAGAACTGATGGTGGGGGTTCAAATGGAATAGGTGGGTGGCCACCAATATCCACCTGGATCATTTGGGCCTCAAAACAGCTACGGAATTTCATGACCCGAAAAACTACTAAATATAGTAAGTTATGTTGAAACTGAAAAACTGAAAGCACTGATGGTGCGGGTCCAAATGGAATAGGTGGGTGGCCACCAATATCCATCTGGATCATCCCTCCCTCCTTAGGAATTAATGGTCCCCATTGCGTTAAGTTCCTCCATGAGAGGAAAATTCTACTGAACTTGGTATTGGATTTGTCCAAGATGTCGTGGAGGCGCTGGCGGACTGTAATATCCCAAAATGGGAACAGCTACACTATTGGGAATATTTCAGATATTAACAATGTGGATCTTCAGCAAATCATGAGCATAAAAATGTATATCATTTCATAATATGCACAAGAAACATTTAACCGGAAAATGAAAGATCAGTAGTAGAGATTTGCCTCACTATCCTCTCCCGACATGAGGAAATACAGCCTTTTGGACCATAAAAGCGTCATTTTCAGAAAATACGCAATAACTATGGGAAATGGCACTTGGATCCTTTTTTTTATACATTATAAAACTTCCATACCGAATTTGAGCTCAAACTAATCATTCTAGCTAAGTTAAACAGATCTCCCCAGCTAGAGACAGCTCAAAAACACCCCAATCCCATGACTTTCAATTGCAGCATTTCTGAAGGCTATGAGAGCATAATTCCCATGAGGGTTTCTACATAAAATGATGGAATAATATTTATCAGAATTTTATATTAACCATATAGCAAATAAATGGAGGTTTAACCTCTTTTACAACAGAAATGAGACACCCGGCAAGGGTTTCCGACATTATGCATGAATAAAAAGCAGCACTACAGAAAATAACGCAGTTACTGCATTTATGTATTACACATGGCTTTATATGACATAAGATAGCTGAAAAATACAAAAAATTGGCCCTATTCCCTTCTTATTAGAACTACCGGAGGGAAATAAACACCTCCTCTTAAAACAAGCACAAAGTAGCAAGGTTTAACCCGGCAACTGCTGCAACTGCAAAAAGGATGTAGTCTCTAAAGGGAACTGCACTGTAGATGAATATGGCTGAATGGCCCCAAGCCAAATGATGAATTTAAATCTCAAATCCTTCCCTTTGATCCCTTAAGCAAGTTGATCCAAAGAAAGGATGGAATTCCCGCATGGGAATTCTTTGCACTAAGCAATGCAGCAACTCTGGCTAAACAACTGAAGCATGCAAATAGTCAGAAGACCAAATATAGCTGAATATTGAATGATCTCTTTGATTCTATTCCCTCCTTTTTATCTTTGGTGAGCCTCCTCACCCCGGACCCCACACATTGTTGAGGTGACTTCCTAGTGAAGATTCCTCCTTCAAAACTGCGCTTCCCTAGTTGGCTTCCCTCCTCTTTGTAGCAGCGTTGTTGACTTGGTCAACTAGGACTAATCCACCTGCAATGCCTCTTTTCACACTAAGGG
This sequence comes from Pinus albicaulis, assembly GCA_034641835.2. Lineage (NCBI taxonomy): Eukaryota > Viridiplantae > Streptophyta > Pinopsida > Pinales > Pinaceae > Pinus > Pinus albicaulis. The sequence goes on along the minus strand of MU968411.1, from coordinate 29,920,190 downwards.
ATCTTCAATCAGGTTCTCATATGTGTGCCTAGGATGATCCTTGTTCACATTGAGCTAGTTTACTTGGGTGATTTCTTCCTCCTCAAGAATGCATGTTGACTTAGTCAAACTTGACTATGTCCCCATCTATTTTTCCCTTGTTCACACTTGGAAGTGTAAAAATAGCTCCTAAGGTGATCTCCTTTCTTACTAAGGTGGAATTTATTCATATATGTATTGTTCATGGGCCTCCTTTCCCATTTATTCCTCTCCTAAGGAAAGCATCAAAATCTAATATTCCAATTTTCTTGTGTGCAAATTTGGAATATTACATGGACGTGCTAGATGTGTTCAATAAATTTGGTTGCCTCAGACATTACATGTGTGGATTTTGTCTATTTAATCACATGAGGTATGGAAATATCAGGCAGTGGTGCGTCGCGGGTCAGATCGATAGAGTGTTTGTCCTGCCAGTGTAGAAGAACCTCTGTGGGTGAGGAGAAAATGTTCTCGTATTTTTCCACAACTTTGTCCATCTGCTACAGTCATGCAAGGGAGCCATGTTTCAAGGTTGTGGCCACAATATTATTCTTTCCCTATGAGCGAGTTGTAAGGAAAATAAATTTTCTGGTTTGGGAAACAATCTGACTGTGTTGTTTTGCAATCGTCAAGGAGATGGCAGGAGGCGGTATTACCTCCGGTATAATGTACAATTTATTTCCCAAAGTAATAACAATAGAACAAGGCCTAGACTCATACATAGCATGTTTCCTCCATAATTATGGTTGGCCCAATAATACATTAGCTACATCAAGAGGAGCAACATCACACAATACCTCATCCGTGAATGGCTTGATGTTGTACGGAAGGCGGCACTGCTGGCAGACATAAAGATATCTCCCTGGGTGAAGCCACCCGATGGTATATGGTTGTGGGTGTGCTAAGGTCGGTAGGCTGAGCCGCTTCAGGACCTCTACTAAAATTAGGTTCTTTTGGATTCCGCCATTGACAAGAAATTGCAGTGGAGAACCCTTCACCCACATCTGCGAATAGAAGAGGTGCTCCCCCTCCTCTGGATCCTCAGGATCCTCCCTCTGGAGCTTGGTGTTGGCAACAATGGGACTGGGGTCTGCATCAATGATATTATTCCCTTTGTCATCTCCCTTCTCTGGTTCTGGCTCAGGATCAGAACATGCAGCTGATTCAGGTGCCTTCATTTCGGCCACCAGTGACTGTTTGGCTTGACACTCGTTTGTGTTGTGAGTGGGGCTGTTATGAAATTCACACCACTTCCCCATGTCCTACTTTGGATTTGTGGTGTTTTTCTGAGTCACCATGTTTTGGCTTTTCCCCCTGTTCTTTGGTTCGATGGCACCTTTCCCTAGCTTCAGATTCACTGATCCAAAGTCTCGCTTCTTCTGCTTAAATTTCTGCTCGATCTTGGCGGCATAGCGATATGTCGTGCCAAGCAAGGTAATGTTGAGGAACTCCATTTCCTCCTAAATGTGTCTGTGCAGAAATCTGCAATACTTGAGCACCAAAATTCTCTCTGAATCTTTAATATCCAACTTTGTGTGCAGGGTATGGAATAAATTCGTCAATTCATTCACATCTTGATCCCTTTGCTACCGCAATGTGGTCCATTGGATGTACCTACCCTTATAGCTCTCCATGGGGTAATATTGTTCCATGATGTCATCTCCGAATGAATTCCAAGTGGGTGCAGCCCAAAACAGAGAGGGTTCCTCTGGTCCTTTTTCTCCTAATAGGTTTCCCACCAGTCTTTGACATGGGGGGCGGCTTTGAGGAGTGCAAAAATAATCTTTTCTCAGTCAGAGAAATCATGGATCGAGAAATACCCTTCCATAAAATTCAGCCATCTATATAAAGCATTTTCATCTATTTGGCCTTCAAACACATGAATGTCAAAGTTTACATGTAGCTTGAAGGGAGTGGCACCTCCAGAGTGGTTGTTGGATTCAAATGCGTCGTAGGTGGGCAGCCGTTGAAGGACATGAGAAAAGTTATACATCATCACATTAATTTTGTTTCTCGAGGGCCTCCTTGAGAAATATTTTGATAGGATCTCCTGCTCCCTATTCTTTCTTTTATTCCTCCATGGGAGGTCATCGGGGTTTTCGAGAATGATCTTGCAAGGGTTCAACCAGATTGAGACCTAACACCTTATACCCTGACCTCGTTAGGAACATGCAAAGAAAAACAGAGAAAGAGAAGACCACTCTGATGCCACTTGTTAGTGTCAGCCTTTTCAGCCTTCCTCCAGTGATCAAACATGCTCTTACAAAGTGATTTTAAGGTGTCAAGGTCAAATTTTGTCATTTCAGTGAGTCTTCAAGTAAAATTTGGTCACTAGGTATTAGGTCTAGGGTTTTCTTTTACTCATGTCAAAGTTGTCCAAATGTCGGTCCATGTCACCATTCAGCTGAGTGTACCATCATTCAAAGGGTTTTCATCATCATGTCAAGTTCCACTAGGTCATTTTACACCTTGTTCATGCTTCAGTTGTGCCTAGGTAAGGTTCATTTCCCTCTCCTAGGGTTTTGGAGGTAATTTCTCTTGGATGGTCAAATCATCAGCAAAACTTGTATCCTGATGTTCATACACCTTCCCCTATCCTTAATGTACCTTATTAAACACTTCCCATCACTGAGATCCCCCAAATTTCTCATTTTCGCACAAACCCTAGTTTCTTGCTACAACTTGGCAATTTTCTAGGCTAGGCCTGTGTTTTGCCCTTTTTGACCCTTTCCCCTCACTCAATCTCTGAAATTCCACTTTCCCCTACTTCCTAACATCCCTCCCTACTTCCCAAAAAATTTTCAGGAATTTAGAAGCCCCTTATCCCCTTCATTTCGCTTCATTTTGACAAATCCCTTGTTCCACACATCGGGATAGGTTTTACTCCAATGATGTTTCTGAGAAATAAAAGATGAATTTGGAAAAACTAAGAGAGGTTTTTGTACAAAATAGGCCAAGGAAAAAAAAAAATCCTTCACTTTTTACACAGGTGTCATTTTTTTAGAGAAATTTCAAAAATACAGTTGCCTTTGGAGAATTGATGCACCTCTGAAGTGACCTTGGAAAAATCAAGATTTCTCCTAGCTTGGTTGGCCAAATGACTTTCGTGATGAGTCAAATGATAACTAGACACAAATATATTTCCAATGAGCTATCATGGTCTCAATTTGGAGTTGAGGAAGACCTTCAAAAGTTTACTGCAACAGCACTCTGCCTTGAGGCAGCCTCATTTTGCACATTTTGACCAGTCTTGGGAGATTTGATTTTTGACAGGGTAAATAAACTCCAAATTGAAAAATTATAGTTGGGTTGGAAAGTAGACTCAATAGGCTTTCCAATGAGCTATCCCACGCCCAATTTTGACACTGGGAAGGCCTCCAAAAGCCTCCTAAAAAAAGGAGCTACGCATTGAGATGGTGCTACACATTGGGCTGTGGTTTGCAATGTAATTTTATAACTGGCACTACGCATTGAGATGGCGCTACGCATTGGGCTAAAAAACCTGAAATCAATTCAAATATTCCTGCAAAGGCTCAAAAATTGCAAATTCTTCATTCCACAACTAATTTAACATCTCCATATTGCCAATGTATGAGTTTCCATCAGTGCTTATGGTGTTTCAATAGGTGAAGAAAATTCAAACCCTATTTTCTTGCTCAAGAATTATTTCCTTAGGGTTTAGAGTTGGGTTCTTATGCCATCACTACCACATCCTTTTTTTTCCTCACTTTTTTTCTAGTCCCATCAGCACATTTCCCTATCCCTCATATCTCTAATTTCACTCATTCCCTATCCCAAATTTCCATTGTCCCATCCTAATTACAAATTTTCCAAACCCCCAAGGCCATCCCAAAAAACCTAGTGACTGTCCCTAAACTTTTCAATTAGAAAATTTCACTTGGTAATATCCCATAATCTTCCCTATCCTTTCCCTCCATAGTCCCTCACATACTATCACACATTTGGAAATAAAAACCAGAGACACCAAACTCCTCATATTCATCTAAGGTAACACAGACTTTGGCAAACATGGAGACAGATTCCTCCTATGACCGAGACAGTGACTCTACAACTGAATTGCATGCACCAAGGCGACCAAAATCTGTTGGAGAAAGGCCAACAAGGAAAAGAACATGCTAAGGCACATGAAGAACCATTATTGGGCACGAAATCATGTTTGCAAGGCACGAATCAAGATTCTGAAGGCAAAGCTAAATAGGGCACTAAAGCGTCGCAAAAGTATGACAAAATTCAAATTTTGGCCGAAGCTTCTTTGGCTCAGCATAGTGCTTGATGGTGGAAATTAAGCCCAAATTTCAAGAAATTTGGGAAACTTTTTGTCAATTTTGATTTTTTTGGCCTTAACACAGATTTTCCTGCCCGACGCGTGGCGCCACTTGGCACGCGCTTATAATTGGCAGCTCCTTTTGAGGAAAACTTTGCATTTCTAGATTTTTCATCAAAAATTATGCATGCCTACCCATTACCTAAGGATTTTGACAAGTTTTGGGTTGCCTAAAGGGTCAAAAACACCCTAAAATTGACCTTTCTGCAACTTTTTGGACACACAGGAAGCAGTGTTGGGAGATTTGATTTTTGGAGAAACAAATGGCAACCAAATTCATAAATTCCACTTGGGTTGGAAAGAAAACAGGTAAATATTTCCAACGAGCTATCCTTCACTCAATTTGGACTTTAGGAAGGCCCTCAAAATCAGCCTCAAAGTGGCGCGACGCATAGAGATTTCAGGCGCGGCGCATTATGAAATTTGGCCTAGTTTTCACTCAGCAACTTAGATTTTCACCTATTTTTGGCCAGTTTGACTTTTTTATCTCCAAATGTGAAACTCTTGATGTAAATTGATGTAATTTCATAACTTTGATGTAATTTTGGCACATTTTTACTCATCCAAGTAGATTCATTCACCAAAAAGTGAAATGTAACTGAATGAATCAGTTTCCTATCTTATAGAGGCAAGTTGTTTCATTGCCTATTTTCCAGTTCTTAGTTTATATCTTGTTGAAACAACTCCTAAACTAGTGATATTGACCCCTAGAGGCATGGGAATGAGTTAGGCTTGTCTATATCTTGTATTTTCTCAGTCATTTTCAGAGGTTGGACACTTGGGATTGCTTGGCACTTCATTGTACATTTCATCTTTGCAATTTTGGTAAAGGAATAGACCAGGGTTTGCAGCACTCTTTGGGATCCATGTGGCTCTATGTTTTGATGGTGTATTTCTCTCTGTGATTTTAAGTTCACTTATGTTTTATGTGTATCATTTCCCTTCTCTTTTCTTCTTAAATTAAACAAATGAGTGATAAGGGTGGAATTCATTAGATTGCTTTGCTCTGCCTTGAGTTTTGTTTAATTTTCCATGTTTTCATCTGTTTGAAGAGGATTCTTGAAAGCCTCTTTCCCTCTTCAGCTCCTCACCGGTCTAAATTATCCATTCATTTAATCCAAGCATCAAAACAATTGCCTTCCTTGCCCCATTCAGAACTCTGCAAAAACTAGGCCTCGTCCCCGGACCCAAAACTGCCTTTCCCTTTGATTCCAACAAAAACCCCCAAAATCAAAATAAAACTTCTTTACTTATATACCTAGCCTAAAATCAGCCTTTATTTCAATTCATCTCAGGCCTTATTGATTATCTTTGCTGAGATTGACCCGGAGAGAGCCCTCTCCTGATCTGGTAGGGCTAGCTACCAGACTGAGCATGGTTTGATGTTACCCTAGACTCTGCCTTCCTTCAGCCTGAGGTAGATTTAGGCAATAACATAGTGGCGACCATACTGGGGAAGAGAAAGTTTTTTGTTTGCTGTATAAACTAAAGACGGAGCCTGAAGTTAGCCAGGTAGCCTTCGAAACGCTCTTGCTTTGCATTAGCGAAATTAGATGAATGCTGCTTCAGTCAATCTCCGGTCTAGTTTATGAAATGAACATATGGTTTCCTCAATAAAATATACTCAAGTTCAGATCTGATTGTTGATGGTGGACAACGATCAGACACTGCAAGGCTGAAATCATTCACCTGGTAACTCTAAATCAGTTTCGAGATCAGATCTAAGGACTCCACTGGAGGATGAACCTGACCAGCAAAGACATGAAAGGACAATATGGAAAGATCAGGTATTCAAGTTGGAATTTCATCCAAGACATTTTGTTCTTTGTCATAAATTGTTTCTTCTCTTTTCCCGATAATTTCAAGAAGGCTTTACAAAGTATATTGTATTTGAGAAAAGATCCTCGGCCCGCATTTGATTCCTTCCCTTTGAAGATTGTAAATACCAAATATTTGCATGCTTTTGAGCTTGATCAAAACCTTTCTTCCAAATCTTGTGATGACCGTCTTCAAACTGATGAACCTCAAGAGACCAAGACTGAACATAACCCTATACCTTGTAAAATTCCAGATTGTTACAAGCCTTTGATTTTACCTCCTATATCCCATGCTTTCCCTAAAAATCATGACCTATATCTACCAAGATTTGACGGTGAACACGACAACATCACTGCTGAGAGACATGTTCTGAATTTTGAGTCTTTTCTTGACCTTTTTGAAGTTGATGAAGAGGATGTTAGTATTAGGCTTTTTGCTCTTTATTTTCAAGGCCAAGTCAAGATTTGGTTCAAAACCCTGCCTGATGCGAGCATCTAAGATTTGCTGCAGTTCGTCAAAGTTTTCCTCGACAGATGGGTGATCAGACAGAACCCGTTCTTGATTATAGAAGAGTATAACCAGCTGAAAAGACTACCAGGGGAGACAGTACAACAGTTTTCTGCCAGATTTAACTAAGTTTATTATTTGATGCCAGTTGATATAAGGCCTCCTCATGGATTTGCTCTCTTGCACTACCCGGGTGCCTTTGATCCAGAAATGGAGTTTCAGCTGAGAGAAAAGAATCTTGCAACACTTGAAGAGATGCAGAACAGTGCAGTAAATGTAGAGGCTCATTTGCGGATCCGAAGGGAAAAGTTGAAGGAAGAAGAGATGAAAAACATAGATCCAGAGAAATTGACATCTCTAGAGGTAAAGCTTGACATGTTGGTAAGTGCAGTGGAAGAGATGATGCAAAATATCACCACAAGGAATGAGTATAATGTTTAAGCCCATGGCTCGCTGATTGAAGAAGAACAAGTTGTTGATCCAAAACATTTTTTTTCTTATCCCATTTGTCATAGATATGATAATGATTGTTTTGTAGATCATCTTGGAGAAGAGAGATCTGTTGATTTGACATGTATGCTTGATGATGTGTTTTATACTGATGATTTGCCTCAGTTTGATCAGTATGATGATGATTATGTTCTCCAAACAGAAGCTAATCTTGCAGACAAATCAACAGCTAGTTTGTGGAAGGAGGAAGTTCACTTTCATCAATTCGAATACAATGTTCAGCCATCACATATCAGCTATGGAAATGACGAGGAAAGTGTAGCAAATTTTGAAGTAAGTGAAGGATCTTTTCCTTTTTGTTTTGATTCGTTTCAGTTCATCAGAGATAACTTCCATGCAATCAGAAATCAACTGTCAACAAGTCTTAATTTGGACCATCTTGAGGGAAATGAAAACTTTGTTCAAGATTTTTCATATTCAGATTTACAGCCCCCAAATGCTATTGATTGTCAAGTTGCAGATGAGGACTTGGAAGCTGGCACATATGATCAAATGATACAAGATGACTCCGTACCATTTTGTTTTGAATCATTTCAGTTTTTGAAGGGTAAATTGCATAGTAAATCTTCAAATGAGCAGCCCGTAGGAAATCATGTAATCTCATCGGAACCAATAGAAAATGGGTTGCAACAGTGTTTTCAAGTTTGTCACGATCCAATAGCTGATGTGTTGGATGATGTCTGTAGTCAAATTCTTTCTCCATTGACTATATGTGAGCTTGAAATGTGTACTGATACAAACATGATCCGACAGCCGGTCTCTTTATCATTTTTAGTAGGAGTCTCGTCACAAATCTCAAAACAAAGTTTGCATTCATGGTATGAGGAGAAGAAAAGTAATCCATTGGATGAGCTAAGTCCCAGTGTGCATGAACTTCAAGATCCTTATGCAGTGTTTTTGGAGGCGGATAGAGAATCCATAGTATTCAACGGATCTGTTCACAAGTTTTCATGGGAGTTTCCTTTCAGTAGTTCTCTCTTGTTGTTCATAAGCGAGCACTTGCAGAGAATTCAAATAGCAGCTGGAATACTTACTTGGTTGCATTGGTTGTTTCATTTCACTTGATCAGGTGATGAATGGAACAACAAGAGTAGGTTGTATTGAATAAGCTTCATATTGAGCATATTTTCCAGTTTTTCGGTTGTGTTTAAGTATCGAGTCAGTTTTTAGTTGAGTGAGTGTCAATTTGTGTTGTCAAGTCATCAGTTTTAAGTCATGCATTTCAGCTTGAGTTTTTGACTCCATTGCCCAATGGATGAAGGCACTGTCTTCTTTCCAAAGATCTGTAGTTCTTGGCACCTCCAAGGAGCTACCATCCCCATTGGAGCCAATGTTAGTGTCAGTATTTGCAGCCTTCCTCCAGTGATCAAACATGCTCTTACAAAGTTATTTTAAGGTGTCAAGGTCAAATTTTGTCATTTCAGTGAGTCTTCAAGTAAAATTTGGTCACTAGGTATTAGGTCTAGGGTTTGTTTTCACTCCTTTCAAAGTTGTCCAAATTTCGGTCCATGTCACCATTCAGCTGAGTGTACCATCATTCAGAGGGTTGTCATCATCATGTCAGGTTCCAATGGGTCATTTTACACCTTGTTCATGCTTCAGTTGTGCCTAGGTAAGGTTCATTTCCCTCTCCTAGGGTTTTGAAGGTAATTTCTCTTGGATGGTCAAATCATCAGCAAAACTTGTATCTTGATGTTCATACACCTTCCCCTATCCTTAATTTACCTTATTAAACACTTCCCATCACCGAGATTCTCCAAATTCCTCATTTTCACACAAACCCTAGTTTCTTGCTACAACTTGGCAATTTTCTAGGCTAGGCCTGTGTTTTGCCCTTTTGGACCCCTTCCCCTCACTCAATCTCTGAAATTCCACTTTCCCCTACTTCCTAAAATCCCTCCCTACTTCCCAAATTTTTTTCAAGAATTTAGAATCCCCTTATCCCCTTCATTTCGCTTCATTTCAACAAATCCCTTGTTCCACACATCGGGATAGGTTTTACTCCAATGATGTTTTTGAGCAATAAAAGATGAATTTGGGAAAACTGAGAGAGGTTTTTGTACAAAATAGGAAAAGGAAGGAAAAAATCCTTCACTTTTTACACAGGTGTCATGGTTTTATAGAAATGTCAAAAATACAGTTGCCTCAGGAGAATTGATGCACCTCTAAAGTGACCTTGGAAAAATCAATATTTCTCCTATCTTGGCTAACCAAATGACTTTCTTGATGAGTAAAATGATAACTAGACACAAATATCTTTCCAATGAGCTATCATGAGCTCAATTTGGAGTTGAGGAAGACCTTCAAAAGTTGACTGTAACAGCACTCTGCCTTGAGGCAGCCTCATTTTGCACATTTTGACCAGTCTTGGGAGATTTGATTTTTGATAGGGTAAAAGAACTCCAAATTGAAAATTTCCAGTTGGTTTGAAAATTATACTCAATAATATTTCCAAAGAGCTATCCTGTGCCCAATTTTGACACTGGGAAGGCCTCCAAAAGCCTCCTGCAATAAGGCGATACGCATTGAGATGGCGCTACGCATTGGGCAGTGGTTTGCAGTGTAATTTTATAACTGGCGCTACGCATTGGGCTAAAAAGCCTAAAATCAATTCAAAATCTTCCTCCAAAGGCTCCAAAATTGAAAATTCTTCATTCCACAACTAATTTAACATCTCCATATTGCTAATGTATGAGTTTCCATCAGTGCTTATGGTGTTTCAATAGGTGAACAAAATTCAAACCCTATTTGCTTGCTCAAGAATTATTTCCTTAGGGTTTAGAGTTGGGTTCTTATGCCATCACTCCCACATCCTTTTGTTTCCTCACTGTTTTTCTAGTCCCATCAGCACATTTCCCTATCCCTCATATCTCTAATTTCACTCATTCCCTATCCCAAATTTCCATTGTCCCATCCTAATTACAAATTTTCCAAACCCCCAAGGCCATCCCAAAAAACCTAGTGACTATCCCTAAAATTTTCAATTAGAAAATTTCACTTGGTAATATCCCATCATCTTCCCTATCCTCTCCCTCCATAGTCCCTCACATATTATCACACATTTGGCAATCAAAACCAAAGACACCAAGCTCCTCATATTCATCTAAGGTAACACAGACTTTGGCAAACATGGAGACAGATTCCTCTTATGACCGAGACAGTGACTCTACAACCGAATTGCACGCACCAAAGCAACCAAAAGCTGTTGGAGAAAGGAAAACAAGGAAAATAACATGCTAAGGCACATGAAGAACCATTATTGGGCGCGAAATCATGTTTGCAAGGCGCGAATCAAGATTCTGAAGGCAAAGCTAAATAGGGCACTAAAGCGTCGCAAAAGTATGACAAACTTCAAATTTTGGCTGAAGCTTCTTTGGCTCAGCATAGTGCTGGTGGACATTCAGCCCAAATTTCAAGAAATTTGGGAAACTTTTTGTCAATTTTGATTTTTTTGGCCTTAACACAGATTTTCCTGCCCGACGCGTAGCGCCACTTGGCGCACGCTTATAATTGGCAGATCCTTTTGAGGAAAACTTCAAATTTCTAGATTTTTCATCAAAAATTATGCATTCCTACCCATTACCTAAGGATTTTGACAAGTTTTTGGTTGCCTGAAGGGTCAAAAACACCCTAAAATTGACCTTTCTGCCACTTTTTGGACACACAAGAAGCAGTGTTGGGAGATTTGATTTTTGGAGGGGAAAATGGAAACTAAATTTAGAAATTCCACTTGGGTTGGAAAGTATACAAGTAGAGATTTCCAACGAGCTATCCTGGACTCAATTTGGACTTCATTAAGGCCCTAAAAATCAGCCTCAAAATGGCGCGACGCATAGAGATTTCAGGCATGAAGCATTGGGAAATTTGGCCTAGTTTTCACTCAGCAACTCAGATTTTCGCCTAGTTTTGGCCAGTTTGACTTTTTTATCTCCAAATGTGAAACTCTTGATGTAAATTGTTGTAATTTCATAACTTTGATGTAATGTTTGCACATTTTTACTCATCTAAGTAGATTCATTCACCAAAAAGTGAAATGTAACTTAATGAATCAGTTTCCTATCTTATAGAGGCAAGTTGTTTCATTGCCTATTTTCCAGTTCTTAGTTTAGATCTTGTTGAAACAGCTCCTAAAATAGTGAGATCGACCCCTAGAGGCATGGGAATGAGTTATGCTTGTCTATATCTTGTATTTTCTTAGTCATTTTCAGAGGTTGGACACTTGGGATTGCTTGGCACTTCATTGTACATTTCATCGCTGCAATTTTGGCAAAGGAATAGACCAAGGTTTGCAGCACTCTTTGGGATCCATGTGGCTCTATGTTTTTATGGTGTATTTCTCTGTGTGATTTTAATTTCACTGATGTTTTATGTGTATCATTTCCCTTCTCCTTTCTTCTTAAATTAAACAAATGAGTGATAAAGGTGGAATTCATTAGATTACTTTGCTCTGACTTGAGTTTTGTTTAATTTTCCATGTTTTCATCTGTTTGAAGAGGATTCTTGAAAGCCTCTTGCCCTCTTCAGCTCCTCACCGGTCTGAACTATCCATTCATTTAATCCAAGCATCAAAACAATTGCCTTCCTTGCCCCATTCAGAACTCTACAAAAACTAGGCCTCATCCCCGGACCCAAAACTGCCTTTCCCTTTGATTCCAACAAAAACCCCGAAAATCAAAATCAAAATCCTTTACTTATATACCTAGCCTAAAATCAGCCTTTATTTCAAGTCATCTCAGGCCTTATTGATTATCTTTGCTGAGATTGACCCGGAGAGAGCCCTCTCCTGATCTGGTAGGGCTAGCTACCAGACTGAGTGTGGTTTGATGTTACCCTAGACTCTGCCTTCCTTCAGCCTGAGGTAGATTTAGGAAATAACACCACTGATCCGAATTTATACAAGAATGCAATAAAATACAGAAATATACATAAACACAGAGATGCAGTGGAAATAATACTTCATTTCATTAATATCAAATAACATAAATATGTTGACAAACATAATGGAAATAAACTAGCTAGGGCACTGGCAGCTATAGGCCTCTGAATTGTGTTACAATTAGGCTTGAGGTCCTATTTATTATTTAGAAACAACAAAAAACCATAAACATCCAAAAACCTAACCCTAGGAGATGAAGCGCCAAAACTATGGGCCTTGTTTGGGTAAATTGGTGTTTCAACTTCCCGAGGACGTAAATTTGGTATACGATCTCCATTTGACGCGCACCATACCTCGTTATAAATATCTATCTAAGGACTACAAAAAGATATATATATCCCAGTTTTCCCAAAAAATGTCATTTAGAGCCTCAAAACAGCTCCGGAAGTTCAAGATCCGAAAACTGCTAAAATTAGTAAGTTGTGTCGAAACTGAAAAAATAAAAGACCTGATGGTGGGGCTTCAAATAGAATAGGTGGGTGGCCACCAATATCCACCTGAATCATTAGGGCCTCAAAACATCTATGGAAGTTCATGACCCAAAAAACTGCTAAAAATAGTAAGTTGTGCTGAAACTAAAAAACTAAAAGAACTGATGATGCGGGCCAAAATGGAATAGGTGGGTGGCCACCAATATCCACCTGGATCAACTTCAATATTCTACAGTGTACCTTGTGAATATTTCATGGTGTGATGAACTACAGTTGTGTATTCTTCCTTTTTTTGAGAAAGTGAAGGAGACATTACTCCCAGTCTCTCATCTATTGTTCTCATATAATGGGTTTCTTTGCCTTCTTTAAGTACATATACATTGCTTAGAGTCATAGTTGCTCTTACCACTAATTTTCCAAAGTTTTCTTTCCTTATTTTACATCCTTTAGAGTTAAATGTGAATTCATGTCCTTTATCAACCATTTGAATTACACTCAAAATACTATGCTTTAAACCTTTAGAAAGTAGAACATTGTCGACTTTGTTCCTTTTAGTATCAAGGTTAACTATTCATTTGTCAGTTACTTTGGCTAATGAATCATCTCCAAGAATAACATTGCCACCCTTGGCCTCCTTTAGAGAGACAAATTTTCTTTTATCTCCTATCATATGATATGAACATCCATTGTTTATATACCATTGACTATCTTTATTTTGAACACATAACGTTAGACTACGTTCCTCTTGTTGCTTTCCCTTCCTTTTATGTATCTTCTTATTTCGATTTCTATTGATGATGTCTTATTTTCTTCTTTCATCTTGAAACCTTAATATATTTCTTATGCAATCACAAACTTCATGTCCAAATTTGTTGCACTTGAAACATTCAAAGTAATCCAATTATGGATTGAATGAAATGACGTTCATGATTCCATCCCTGTGGGAATTTCTAGATCTGATGGGACTACTCATTGAGGTCTGATAAGGACCTTTTTTCCTTCTACAATAGTTTTCTTTATGGCCAAAATTAATACAAATAAAATAATATCCATTAAATAAATTTGAGTTCCTTGTTTTGAATGATCTTCTTGGAAGACTTGGCTTGCCTTGGTATCCTACTGATCAGACACTAAATTGGGGGAAAAATTTGCTAAAAATTAAAAGTACTCAGAATCACTCAAAACTAGAATGACCGGATAGGTCTCGTCTTCCTTATTCCAACGCACTTTGTTTCGCTCAAAACGGAGTTCGTATGAGAAAGTTAGAGTGATCTGTTCAATTGCAAAAACAGGTAAATTTTGGTGACAAGGACGCTGACTAGGCATACGTACAACCCAGTCAGCAAAAAAGAATATTCTAAAGAATATTCCTTAGAATATTCCCAGAATATCCCCCCAGGTGGGCCAATGAGTTGTTGACAAGTTTCATGTCTGGAATGGTTGGTGTTTTGTTAGTTTGTGATTGGATGTTGAAGGACCAATGATGTGTTGAAATGTGGCTAGCCCGGAGGCCGCCTCGTGCCCCTCCATAGGTCGAATGGAAAATTTTGTTCGAGAAAAAATTTTATATGATGGATGGGCAGAGGTCAGGCTCGACACCGTGACCTCTCCCCACACAAATCCAATGCTTTACCGTTCTGCCTTACCAATAGTTCTTACAATACATGGACTATATTTTATATTTGAATCAAATGTAACTTGTGGTGGGGGTAAAGAGGGTCGGCCCTCGGTCCACAGGACCACGTGCCATGACTGCCAGCGGGGACAGAAACTAAATGCGGAATTTTAAACCGTAATGCGCATTTATTAACCATTAAACAAGGTTTAAGAGCACTAAGCCATATTCATTAATTGTGGATTTGTTAAACGCGCCTAAATCCTAGTTAAATGCACTTACCACTAATTAATATGAACTTTAATTGCAGGTTAAGTTGGCAGAGTCTGCCAATTTCGGCGGGAACTCCAAATGTGGCAGAATTAACTAGAGTTTCTCCATATTTAGAGAAGTTTTCCTAGGAGAAACTGAAGAAGCCATAACTTGAGAAATATTCAACCAAATTGGGCTCAGAAAGAGTCTATCCTAGTATATTTTTAAGCTATGAGTAGTTTGGCACAAGTTTCAGAGGCAGAGGAGGACTTCTAGGAGTGATTTTTCCCGTTTGAATATTAAATATGCCTAGGGCCACTAGTAGAGGAGGTCATGTCTGCTTCACTTAAAAACCATTTGAAGAGCCAAAAGATGCTACTTAGGGGTTTTTGGGTCTTCTGAATCCAATGGAGCATGTTTTAGACCCATTTGAGCACTATAGGTGCATGTAATCAGAGAATTTACCATTAATCCAAAGAGGACCAAGCCATTGAATCAAGTCCAAGGAGATGTAGCCCAAGAGGGGTGAACTCCTTTATAAGATCTATGTAATGTGTTTTTTGTGTATTATTTCTCTGCAATTTAATTGTTTTACATATGTTTTAAAAATTGTTTTATCTCATGAATTTCTCATTAAATACACACAAATTTGACACATAAACCCTCTCATAACTTTCTATTTGAGACAAGCCTTAAGCACACTTTTCTTTTATACTAATGAGGAAGCTAGCACAACAAAACTAGTTTGTCCATATTCAGATCACATACTTGAGGAAGTTGTTGTGTCATTTCTCCATCTCTACTAGTAGGATTAATCTCACTCTACTTTAGTTGATCCTTACCTTTTTTCCTAAATTTTGTGCGGTTGATTTGGTGAATATTCTATTGATTTCTAGTTTTTTCTCACTTTGTTTGACTATTTGTTGAATCCTTTAAGTATGTTAACATAGATATTAGTCTCTTCTATATTTGATGTGTCCACACTTGATTATTCTTTAACAACTTCATGATAACTAATGCATATTTCAATACGTGGGAATCTTTGGGTGTTGAGTATATTATCCAAGATTTCAAAACTCCTTCCAAACTTTAGTTGATCATTCACCTTTTCAAGATCATTCTTATGGACACAATCATAGTTTTTAGTTTCTCACAAAGTCTTATCTTTTTGACCAACTGCCTAGTCACCACTTCTTTCATTCTTCTTGCTTCCTCTAACTGAATTTTAAGGAGGACAAGAATTTTAAGTTTATGATCATTATCTTCATATTCCTACAGTAACTCCTTTTTCCTTTTGTTTGTTATTTTGAGCCTTTTAATCTCTTCTAAAGCAGAGATAAGTTTTCTTCTGAAATTTACCTTCTCATCAATATCTTCTTCCTTTGAATAATATCTCTATAACTTAGTGTATTTAGCCTCCATGGTCATGAGTGCAGTTTCCCTTTTTTCATTACCAGATGCATACCTATTACTATATTCTGATGAGTCACATATACATTTTCAATGCTCATAAGGTTTCTTCTCATCTTTATGTTCTTATTTATAACTACTATTTTCTAAAGTTGCATACGAACATCTAAAAGAAAGATGACTTATTATTTTGTAATTATGACATAATGGTAGCTTACATGTGGACTTCACTTTTTATATCATCTTCACTTTCAACATCTCGAGTATTCATGACTTGGAGACCTTATTCATCATCACTACTTACACTTACTGCATATGGAGATTTGAAATAAAAATGACCTACTTTAATACAATTTCGATAGAATGGCTTCTTACCTTTTCCCTTTCTTGATTCTCTTGAGATAGAGTGCACATCTCTTACATTTGATACATTTAATCTCTCTTTTTATTAAATTATGATTCAATGGCTGAGAAGGAGTTGTATTATTGGTTGTTGTATTTTGATATAGGTATGTATGTATGTATATACATATTTGTACGCATACACACACACACACACGTGTGTGTGTCTGTGTTTGTATGTGTGTGTGCACAAGTGTGTGTGTGTGTGTGTGTGTGTGTGTGTGTGTGTGTGTGTGCACATGTGGGTGTATTACTCTTCTTTTCGTCTTTATTGTTGTATGTCTCTACATTTGAATAATTAGAAGCATCATGACATATTTCTCCACATTTGAAACATTTAACAAGTAGATTACATTTTCTTGATCCCTTTTGTAGTCTCCTCTTGATTTAGGCTTTGTTCATATCTAACTCATCACTTGTGTAGTCATGGTCTTTGATCCTCTTTGAGTATTTGTGTACTTATTCCTTCCAAGATGACTTCTTGATTTCATATGTTTTGTGAATATCATCGCCCTCATATATGCATTGCAACTTATCTAATATTTCTTTTTGTTGTTTCACAATGACTCACTTTTTTTTATAAATCTGATTTTGACAGTCCACTCAACATATTTTTTATCAATTATGTATTAAATTTATTGTTATTCCATCCATCCATTATTTATTTCCATAGATACATGTCTTGGGCAATTATATGATACTTAATTCCTACCTTCTATATTGAGAAACTTGATCCATCCCATAATGGTGTTATGTTAGTGTACAATCCTTCATGATTAACCATGGTCCCTTTGAGCTTTGGCTTCCAGTGATTAAACTACTCCTGAAGAAACTTTCTCTGATACCAATTGTTGAATGCATGATAATAATGAGGGGGGGTGAATCAATATTATACAATATTTAACAATATTTAAGATCTTTTAGTTATTTCTTAATAATCCACACAAAAACACCATAAATCAAATAGTACACACATATATCAGGAGACATAGATATTTACATGGAAAGCCTTACGGGAGAAAACCACAAAAATTATGTATGAATATTGTTGTAGGGGCCAACCAACTATTACATTCAATTTAGTGGAACCAACCAGAAGGATACAGCCATCCCCTAAGACTTATAGGCACCAACTTGAAAGAGACACCCATCCCTTGACATTTACAGGCACCAACCTAAAGGAGACACCTATCCCATAATATTTATAGGCACCAACATAAAGGAATATTTGATCCCATTATATTTATAGGCACCAACCTAAAGGAGACACTGATCCCTTGATATTTACACACATGAACTCGAAGGAGACATTGATACCCTAATTTATAGGCACCAACATGATCTATCTATCATAACCCTTTTCATAACATTTTCAAACTCAAATCCATAGAAATACACATTAATTCTCACTCATTCAAAATCCTTGATCTTTGATCTGACTCTTACCACTTCATCTACAACAATAGTCTTATGTTTCATGTTTAACTCACATACCTTTGCAAATTTCTACACATCATTGCTTTGTTCTTATATTTATTGGCCTAGATCGCATATTGGTCATCCTCTCCTTACACTCTTTTCTGATCTCAACTCAAATTTATGTTCAAATGAATCTCAAATATACATTTAGAATTGTTTTGGGCTTTGTTTCTACACACTTAACATTATTTCCACTCTTTTATTTTCCATATGATCTTCTTAAGTTTTCTCTACATCAATTTCCTTACCCTTCTTTATCAGTTTGTTGCAATTATCTTGATATTTCCATATACACGATTTGATCACTTGCTATAAGGATTTACTCATTATTTATAGATTACAATATATATTTCCATGGGTATCGATCCATGGTTTTCACCTACGGAATTATGGGTTTACTAGGTCATTATTTCCTGCTAATTCTTTGATGCTTGATTTCCTACTATTTCAGTATATATGCATTAGTAACTCAAACTAAATCCCCTTAATTCCAAATAGTTATACCATTGGTGCTTTAATATTTCACATGTTCGCTTACTCATGATCATGGGTTGTGACCATTACACAAACATCTTTGACATTGGGAAATTACATTGATTATTTCCCAGCACACTAATAAGTCGATGGACCGATGGCTCTTAGTGTTGGGCTTATAGCTCCCCATGACCACACACTGTAACCTAAATCTTTAATACATCAAGCATCAGTATATTGATTTTACTCCTTGCTTTCCAAACATGATATGCATATATATCAAAACTAAAGTCCTAAGAACTAAAGCTCTTATGTGATATCACTTAACACCTTGTGACCAAGGGCTATGACCTCTTATTATTCCTTGTCGGATATCATTGGACCAATTTTTCACCTTGATTGTTGAATGTTGATATGCCAATGTTTCAAGACTAAAGTCCTCAGGCTCGATTGACAGACTTTTAGAAAACACCAACCTTATCCATCTACAACTGACAACTAATTTTATGTTACTTCAAGACTTTTCCCCTTAGGGCGAGCTACTATTGTTTCCATTTTAAATATATCGTGTTCAAATGACTCATGGATTGGTATGGGACCCATAATTTCTACATCATCTGATACATACCTAACACTATGCTTACCAAATCATCTATTGTAACCAGTCAATATTTTCCATGTGTGCAAGAATTGACATGTGGATGCCATGTGTCACCCACCAATTGTTCATTTAGTAGGTCAAAATTGGTAAATATGTGTACCACATGTCATCACTTATTGTTGCCATGTCATTGGTTCTCGCCACCATGCACTTCATATCATTGACACTTGGCTTATTTTGGCTTCACTACTTTGTGTGGAGTGGTGGAACATACCCTTACCTCCACACAAAATTTCATTTTCACAATCTTTGCCTCCACACAAGCTTTTCTTTCACACAAGCTTTACCCCATCACAATTTTTTCCTCCACACAATATTTCCCTCGGCACAAAATTTTATTACTTATTCTAAGTTCCCCCCACATATCTCCACGTCATCACTCCCACCTAGCATGCCGCATCATATCGGGACGAGTTGTTAAAGGATCTATGTGCCTTTGAACAATGTCGATAATTTTGACATTCAATAGGCTCTTATCACTTAGGAACTAGTCTGTTAAACCCATATGACTAGGAGTGATGACTGGGGGATGACCTTCTCATCCTCCTCATCCTTCTTGGTCTTCTTGGCCTTACCAACTTGTTTGCCTTATCAGATTGATCTTCTTGTTTCTTTTTTCCACTTCAACTAGTTCAACTAACTTGGCCCTCTACTACTTGATCTCAACATGACTCCTCCTGATATTACCCTTTACTACTTGATCTTAATGTGGCTCTTACTGAGCTTTACATCAATGAAAATTTCTCAACCTTCTGTTGCTTGATCTACTTGCTCAAACTTCTTCCACTTTATCTGCTTGCTCATCCTTTTGTTTCTTGATCTTAGTGTGATTCCACCATGCTTCCTTGTGCACAACAATATTGCTCATCCTTTCAACCTGCTCAATACTTGTATTGACATCAATGGAACTATATTTTATATTAGTTGACATATATGACAAAACATGCTCAACGCTTAAAGCTACATAAAGAAGAAAAATAAAATGAACCACACAAATCACTATGAATGAGTTGTAAGGGGGTTGAGGTATGTTAAGATAAATATTTGTCAAAATCATCCCAATGATTTTTTCCAAGAACACAACCAAAAAAACAGCATATTTATAAGAATAAGAAGAAGACTAGTCACCATATTCTCTTAACATAGTTGTTGCAATGAGTAATAGCTGAGATGACCAAATCACTCATACCAAAGTTTTCTCAACTCATCACTATATAATTGATGAAATAGATGATGAACCAAAGTTTTCAAATTGGTATAATGTAGTTATATTATCAACAATTTCAATAACTAATACATGCTTAGGATATTTTAAATCCTATATTACAACCTTGTGAGGTGAAAATTCTTTGTTGTAAGTTCACTTGAATGAATGATATGATACATTGATAGAAGGTTGCAAAAAATATGTGGAATACATAATACATCATTAAAATGAATATCATCTAGATAAATTATTCCAAGCTCTACAACATTAAGAGATATATCATTGCCAAAAAAAAAAATTTGTTATGTTACATTAAGAAGTACTAAAAATATGGCTTTATCCTTGGCCATATGATAAGATTCACTTGAATCAATATGCAACTCTTTCCAAGAAGAGGTATATGTTGCATTGAAAGAAAAACCATAAATATAAAGTGAAATTCCATGAGAAGAAGATTTATAAGAATGAAGATCAACGTTGATGTTGTTCTTCTCTGTTGCTACTTCTATGGCTTCCATATGATTGAGACATTTACACTGCAAATTACTATCTCACCCAAAAAAATGGAAATCTCTCTCGATATTAATGCTTGTTGAATTATTTCCTTTATCATCATTAGAAGTAGGAGATGGTGAGAGGGTTTGAGACCCTTTTTTCTGTTACAAGGAATTTTCTTCTTTGGTTTCTTGCGGCTCTAATTCTATTGTCCCACTAAGGTTTTGTCGGATGTACCTTTAACAGTAATCAATCCAAGATATAAAATTTTATCTTTCTATCCATTCAGAGAATCATAAAAACCTTTAAAAAAGGTCATTTTGTAAGTAGTCCCTTGACTAGTTATTCTTCTCTAATGGGGTGAAAAGCAAATGCAAAAATAGAATAATAATTTTGAATATTAAAAAGAATAGGATACATAAATAGGTAATCTATCTTATTTATCTTACATTTTGCAAGTAAAAGTATAAGTGTTTAAAATCTAATAGAAAATCCTCAATGCAAGAGCAATCACTATTTTAAAGCCACTAATTGGTTTTCGAGCTAGTGGGCTCAAAAATCTTGTGTTTTGCAGACATATTTTCAACTTTTTTCCAAGCTACATTTGGCATCCCAACTTCTTGAAGATGAAAGTAGAGATTACTAGGGATGGTAATCTACATCAATCTACATGCTTATTGATTTTATTATCCCATTTGTTTCTATTTAACAGATTAAGAGGGGAAATTTTCATTCCCAAAATAACTTGATAAAGTCCCTTACTTCATAATAAATCCTTCGTATAGGATTCCCATCAGAATAAATCTAAATTAATTAACAAGAGATCACTTGGACTAGCCATATTGTCTTCAAAATTAAAAATGGGTTGATTAGATGGAAAGATCTTAAAACATTAGGAAGTTAAAAAACAACACTAAAATTTAACTATAGATGTTAGAGTTATGCCCTTTTCAAGAAAAGTATTATAACCATCCCATCCCACATTTACCTGCTTTTACAAACTCTCCAAGTAAACATGATCTAAGAGTTACTATGACATGACCCGACATCTAACTTCCAATTATGTAAGTGGGGTCTACTAACCGAAAACTTACTGAAACCTCTAAGGGACATCAGATCACCTATGTGTCAAACCACAATCCCTGGTGCTCAGACCATGAGATGGGACTTATTTTTAACTGACCTCATAGCCCAGTTATGTGCATAAGTTGATGAGAGTGCAACTGGAAGGATCCAACCACACACATGGGCCTCCCTCCATGCGGTTGCAACCAAAATTTCCTAGTTCCATGCATAAGGTCGTGAAATCAGTGCCACATTTTTAGGGCTAGCCTACATGACACTACCTAGAATAGCCCATAACTTTCCAAAATAAATTTCAAGGTAATGATAAGCCTATATGATAAGTACCATGTCTATATATTTCTTAGAATTTTCCAAACACATAAGAACGTGTTGTCATTGCAACAAACACCCTCCAAAAATTTTCCTACACTTGAATTTTGGAGCCTATTGTGGATCTTGTGATTGGTCGTTTCATATTCATTTCTTAGTCAACTGATATTTTGTTAAGTCTTTGAGCTCCCTGCTTGGATTTTAAAAGTTTAAGTCCCCTAATCACACATGTTAAGACCATAATGTGTTCATGAGCACATTCCTTCATGAAAACTTTAACAGGCCTAGCACAGTCCACCAAGACAATGCATGTGTAATGTTCAATTCATATCAACACTTGGTGTGCATTTTCAATCACAGTATCTCACTTTTGGTTGCATTTGTACTTCTATGCCACTGAGCTTTTCAAACTCTCGCTTTTGCGTACGTTCACTTTCACAAGTGTCGCTTTCATGTTTTTGAATATCGATTTTTCTTGATTTCACTTTAAATTAGTTTCATTTTCATTTTATCTTCGCTCTGGCATGTGTTTATTTCAACATCATTTGCATACAGCAAGTGTCATTCACACTTTTCTCTTCATATAGAAAATGTCGTCTTTTGGCATGGAAAGTGTCACTTATCGTGTAAATTGGAGTTGTGGTTTGTTTCTCGGGGTAAATTTGGTGTTTATGAGTTTCTCTAGTAATTTAGATATGCTTTATACTCATTCTCAAAGTTTTATGCATTATCACACAAGTGTCAGCACTGTCATCGCAAAGTGTATCTTTAAGGTCGCACTTGGGGAAAGTCGTCACAATGTCGTCACATTGAGGGAAGAATGTTGTTCATGTATTCTAAGTGATAAATTTTGGGTCTTGAATTATTCTAAGTGTATTATCATGCTCAAGTTTGTTATAGGTCAACTTGGGCATCATCCCCCATGACCTGGTAAAACTAGACATCATCCCCAGGACCAATGAAATAGGGTCTATCATCCCCTTATATTTCAGTTGTTATATGCCCTAAGGGAAGAACAATTCATTCATGACTTCTATTGTGATATTTCCAAGTTTTGAAGTATATGGTATATCACTTATTGACTCACCAATGCAGTCTCTAAAGGGACTAATTGTGTTGCAATGCCAAATCCTCCATTCAAGGGTGACCTGCAGTGCAGTTCCCGACACTCAAGGGTGCGTTGGTCACCTGGGAGCAGAATTCTCATTGTTCCAAGGATCTCCACACATGGCCAGTGCCTTCTAGAAGATTTCATATGTGTCAAACTTTGAATCCAATTGTCCTTATAACACCTCTAAAATTAGGAATATATATTGCCTATTAATAGAAACTAATTCATTGAGAAACTACCATCAGTTTCCCTATAAATTGAGCATAGAGCCTAGTGCTAGGAAAGGAAGAATTTTGGTAAAGTTATTTTGTTGAATTCTCATGTGATAATAAAGTGCAAGTACTGATATGTTGTTAGTATGATGTTGGATGTGATGAGGCTGGAATGAAGTTGGAGCTATTTGGCAACAAATCGATCCATTGGTTGTAACCTCCCCCTTCTACTCTTTAATAAATATTTTTGTTCATGTTCCCATACATATGTATCTATTTCTTGTGCAATGTATTCTTGAATGATATATGTATTTCATATCTAATCAATTTGATTGAGTAAGATAAGTAGATATCTGTATATTACATGTTTTTTGTTCTCTATTTATGTTTGCAGGAATCGATCTAACGATTTGAGTTGGATTGAGAGCGACGATAACAGTGACGGAAGTAGAAGGATAAGCGATTGAATTACAAGTAGGCTCTTTCACCACTCTATATATCTACTTTTTTTATAGAAAGTGGTAGTAATTGTTTCCTCTATTGTTCTAAGTGACTAGCACCACACTTAGGGAATTTGATTTATCTGTAAATCACAATTTTGCATAACAAATTGGCGACTCCACTAGGGAGTATCCTATCATTCCTGGTGTTTTTTCCTTTTTTTATCCTCATTAGTAGTATATAATTTTAGTTATTAGACATTTGAATTAAATAATTGCATTATAAGTGTATTCATTTGCTTGGTTTTTCAATCCCTGTTGCGCCCAACGCACTGTTGATCAAGATATAGTGCACTGCAGTGCACTATATCCCACTCAGGGGTGCACTACAATGCATTGTCTCCCCTTAGAGACTGTGTTGCCCCCTTAGCCAACCAAATTCCATCTAAATTTTTCATTGTTATCATTCTCAACCACTTTTTTGTTGTATTCTCAAATGTCTGATACCTCTTAGAGACCAGTAAAATTTCCTGATTATTCCTCCTTTGAAAAGTAAATTTTTTCAATGTCTCTTTAGTGTTTTTATTTACCATTGGAAAATCAAATTCAAAGTATTTTATTTCTACATTAGATCAATTTTTTTTTAAAAGGAAATTGTTTTTTCGTTCCTCGTTTCCTATAGGAAAATTGTAGTTCCATTCTTCATATTCCTAAAAGAGAAATTGTTGTTTCAATCCTCATTTCTAAATGAAGAAAACACTTGTTTTATTGATTGATGCATATAGTTTCCTTTCTTGCATTCACATTAAGGGATCTGAAAAGAAAAAAATGCATGTGCATATATTGAATTGTGTGTGTTGCAGAGGAACAAGTTAGGAAAGCTGCATTTCAGTTTGTGCTCTTTGTGGTTTGCTCAAAAACTAATTGATCTTTCCCTTAGTAGCTAGGATTTTCATTGAAAAAAGCTAAATTTAAAAGTTTTCTTATCATTTAGTTTTCATTTTTATGAATTTCCATTACATCACGTGGTGAACCTCAAAGACAAAATTTTAAACAGGATCAACATAAAATTTACATCAATTTACCTACGAAATTGTTACACAGCATTTTGTCACCGTCCCTGCAATCCCCATCCCGAACATTGGAGGACTATTTTAGTGACTTTTTTGTATTGTCATACCTTGTAAAAAGCGTCATTGCATCCCTTTAAATGAGAAGAACATTTCCTCTATTGAATATTCCTGGAACAAGCTCTCAAAAACACATGATTTTGGTTCGGCGTTGGCAGGAAGTTATGGCCTCACGCCCATATATAAATTAGCACTGGGCCTTGTGCCCATTGGCACTCTGTCTCAGTGGACTTCCCACACCGAGCTATTTTTGGAAATTTTTTTTAAAAATAGAAGTGAAGTTTCCATTCCCAACCACTTCGTGAGCGGAGTAATCATGGTTTTTTCGACTGAATATAGTCGAAGACCTTGCTTTGGATTCTTGTTTCCTACATTTGGGCAACCTCCCAAAGGGTAAGGCCTCCCTTCCACCTTATCAGGGATCCCAAACCACCTCCTCCTCTCCTATAAATACATCCTTCTCACATAGTTGCAGCTAGCATGAATGGTTGAATAGCTTAATGGTCTTTTATCGTAGCTAGTGTGAGATAAAGCAGACAGGAAGCCATTGTTGAAAGAGATTCTAGATCCATTGCTTCACCAAGTCTAATCCCCGATGAATGCTTGAGACGTGTTTGAATGGACCCATCGAAGGAGGCTGCAACATCAAGGCTCTTTTGGTTGTTAAATTCTTCTCTCTATTTATTAATACATGACTGATGTTTTGGTTCCCGTTTTGCGTTTGATGTGTTTAATCTTTTGCAAATATGTTTAGTTCTCCTTCACCAATTAAATATTTATGAATTTGAATATTTTTTAGTATGTTTTTATCATACTCTGATCCTTGTGCAGACACTCGAGTATCATCGCTCAAGGACCGTGACGTGTAAAGACGAAGATCAAGAGACTGCTACTACAGCTACGACAATTGTGTTGGAACAAAGGTAGGTCATCTATCCCATTTCAATTTCATTCATAAACTAGGAATCGAAGGATTAGCATGTTCCCTTGTTGCTAGACCCACCATAGGGCTAGAGGTATCGCCTCTATCCGCATAGGGAATTTACCTACACAACAAGTTGGCGACCCCATTGGGAAGGAGTGTGTTTGTCGTCTCTCGTTGTTCGTCTATTGGTTTTATTGTCGAGTCGGATTTGGTCGTTTCATCGTTTTTCTACTTTGTTTAGACTTTCTGGTTGTTTTCAGACATCCTGTTCAGTCCCAGAGTTTCAAATCTGACCTCTGCTCAGTGGTTTTTTATTTTTTCCATGGTTTTCTAGCTCGGCGCTACTTTTGCTTGAACAGTCACACTGATTGGCGCTTGTTTCTTTTGTCACACATGCGCCAACCCTTGTTTAGCACGGATTATAGCTAAACAGGCGCGTCGAATCCTGTAGGATTGAATTTTAGCCTATTTTATGAGCTTTGTCAGTATTTCTCGCCTCTGGGTTGGATTTTTAGCTTGCAATTGGTCCATTGGGATTGTTTTTACTCTATTGTCTCGTTCTTCTCAGCTTTTTGTCCCTCATCTTATCAGTGGAGTTTGTCGCCCTAGGGTTTTTAGGTGCCTTGTGCCGCTTGTTCGGCTCTCTCCTCACTGAGTCTTCTGAGTCGAGTTTGAGTCACATTGATATTTTTCATTTCGATTCATTGACCGATTGTTCTTGCTTTTCTTTCGGTTCTTCGTGTCCTTGTTTTTTTTAATGATCATCTTGGGTTTCATTTAGATCTCCATATGCTACTTTTAGCATAGATATCATTTCTCGTTGAACTGGTTCAAAAGCCCTCTTCGCGAGAAGGAGTGCATCTCTATTTTTTAGTGTGTTTGATATTTGGATTGAATTGATCTCTTCGTTTTAGATTGTTTCATTCGAATTTCTCAAAACTAGTGTCCTCTTTTATTTTTAATGTAACGATGAATTTTGCTTCCCATTCATCTAAAAAGACAAATTTGCATTATTTCACTTAGTTTGAAAATGAAAAATGTTATTTTACATCAGTAGCTTTTACTGAACCAAGAAATATTTTTTCGTTTTCTGCTTTTGTTGTCTTAGTTGCACTAGTAAAATTCTTCTTATGATTCAATTGATTGCTGCTTTGTTATAGACTATTAAACTTCTCTTAACTAGCATTCATTGAATGGAAATGATTTTCTTTTGCATGTAATTGTGCATTAAGAATTCGAGATCAAATTTGGTAAGGCCTTGAAATCCCAACATTAATTCAAGGTCGATTTTAAAATGAATTCAATCAACCTAAGGAAACATTGAAACCTAATGCACACATTTTAGAGGTCTAGGCTAGTGACGTGTTCCGGCGTCGTTAAACCTAGTAGCTATCATTCGCCATCTGGCATTAGACAGCGCTAGCACGGACTTGTGCTCCCCGTACCGTCACATATATAAAGGGAGACCCTCATAGGTTGCAATCCATTATCCATAGGAAGCCGATTTTGTCGCCTTGTAATCGTGATACACCGAACACAGCATTCAGGGAGATTTCCTACACGTACGTCAAGTCCTTGGTCATTTCTCTTTCATTTGATCACCAAGGTGTATATTGCAGTTCATGGAAACTCGGTACACCCTCTTGCATAGATTCCCTGAATATTCATTTCGGTCTTTTTGTGACTCTCTAAAATTGAAAAGATCATCGAGCACTTGTCCTTTCACGCTCGTTCAACCTGAAAGTGACTAGAGTCATATTTTACCTATTTCTCGACCCTTAAAACATGAAACAGCAGAGTTTTGTTTCAATGTCTTAAAATCAATTTCCTACGATCATACGCTCGTTAAAGATATTTTATTTTCTTGTTCTTACGTAATTCCTTAGTGTTTTATCTTGAAACCTCGAATAGGCTATCTCGTTTCCTTACTATTTTGAAACAAAGTCGAGGTAGTGGAACCACCAGTTTCGTCCTCCTCTTCATTGCCTCCTAGTGGCAATCCTTCTCCTGAAGTTTCTTCGGAAGCATCTCGACCCACTAGGTCTGTCAATTTCTAGAAGTCTATCCTTCCGAGTATCTCACCTCTCGCTACCCGATCTCCTCTTGAAGAGCCATTTGATATCAATTGGCAACCTCAGGGTGTTGGGTTAGGTTTTGGGAATGAGGAAGAATTCCTTCCTCTTACTTCGGAACCATATTTACTAGCCACTGCTTTACTTGCCACTACTCGTCGCCTTTTCGACGATCAAATGGCTTCGTCTGACATGGATTCTTCAATTCATGTCAGCAATGAACAGCTTTATGTTTCGACAGGGGCGTATCAACTCTTCCGAGAAAATTTTCTGTATGTCTCGAGTCAACCTTCCTCACATTCGGTATCTTTTCTGCCCGGTTATCGTACTTTGGGTTAGATCATTTATGGTGTTACGTCAATGTATCAGAACCCGACACGGTCTAGTACACCAACTCCATCAGGAAGCTAGTATGTCTCTGTATTAGGAGCATCACCTTCGACACCTATCTCGTTGACCATTATTATGTATGTCCCAGTCCAACCCACTGTCTGTGTGGCTTCATCCACACCAACTGTTAGTATGACTCTGTCATCGTCAGCGTTTTTTGTTGTTCATAGATCCATTTTTATCAATCCCATGATACCTGTTAGGCCCACTGTGAGTGAATCACAATCTCATTTTTCAGGACCCCAACCTATTAGTAGTGTGCCTATGGCTTCTACTTCTATTCCTAGCGGTTTTACATTCGATGAGTATCGGTTGGCCATTCAACGGCAAAATTCTGCTCCTCAGGTTTCTCACCAGTTGCAAACTTCTGGTAAACCTCTGCATCATTATGACGCATACGGTGATCCCGTATATTTTCCTCCCATTGATCCTAATTATTTCACCTATCAATAGGGACAAACCTCTGGTCTACAAGGACAACCCTTAAAGGGACAACCTTTGGTCCAGCAGGGACAACCCTCTGATCTAGAGGGACAACCTTATGGTCTGCAAGGACAACCCTTATAGGGACAACCTTCAGCCCAACAAGGAAAACCCTACGGTCCTGCCGGTCAACTTTAGGCTCAACCGGGTCCATCTTATGTTCCCGAGGGAAACATTATCCGCAACAAGGACAACCTTTTGTACAACAGCACCAGCCTTACATCAAGCAAGGCCAAAATTTTGTACAACAAGGAAAACTCTATGGTCTTGCGTCGGGTAAAACTCATTTTCAGGGGTAGTCTAGCCCATTTGAACCATCGGGCCAGCCTTTTCTACAAGGGAAACCCAGTGGCTCTCAGCATTCAGGCCAACCCACCCCGCAAGGACAGCCTGTCCAACCACAGTATCCGGGTCAACCTGCACCATAGGGGCAACCTGTTGAGCCTCAAGGCGTCGTTTACATGCCTCAAGGTCAATCTCAGATGGTATATAGTGTGCCCCAAGGTGTTACTTATGTTCCTTAAGGTCAGTCCCAGATGGTATATAGTTCTCCTCAACGAACTGTGTACGTTCCGCAAGGTCAAACTCAAGTGTGATATAATGCACCTCAAGGCACTACTTTCATTCCGCAACAAAATCCATATGTTGCTCAAGAAGTACCTCAGTGGCATGCTCAGAATCAATATCCTGGTCCTCAACCTATGTATGGGCAGAATTTTCAGGCTTATAACCCCTATGGACATAATCCTCCGCGATAAAACATATGGGGGAAGAATATCTCTCAACGGTGGTGGAATCCTAGTAATGGTCTTTATCAATGACCTGTAATGCCTTTCAATCCTCAGTTACCTTTCCTTACTATGTTGGAACTTCCCGATGTCTCGAAGTTGACGAACAATCCTATCCTTCATAATCTGTATTGGCCTCCAGTTCTAACCAAGATTCCTAGCGATTGTCCTAAATTTGAGGGCAAGTCTGGAGAAGACCCCCAAGCGCATGTTATGACATACCATCTTTGGTGTTCCTCTAACTCTTGGGTTGAAGATTCCATTAGAATCCATCTTTTCCAACGGACTCTCACTGGTGTCGTTGCCAAGTGGTACATTGAACTATCTTGCGGCGTCTTCCAAGATTTCAATTATTTAGCCATGGAATTTCTCACGCCCTTTCAATTACCAGTTTGATATGAAATTGGGACATGCCTCCTTACATCCTTGAAATGAGATCGAGCTACCCATATCTCTGAGCATATTCATGAATGGAGGCATCGCCGTTGTCTGATCAAGTTTGAGATTCCTGATCAACTTCTAACTGATTCGTTTACTACCTCCTTCGTTGCTCTGATTGCTAAGGACATTGCTATGGGGGCATGCATTATTGAGGAACAATCCATTGCTCGTGCTCAGTACCTTGATCTTTTGTACTCTCAGTTTAGAACTTTGTATGAACTCTTGCCTGATGCCCCTCGACCTAGAACCTCCAAAGCATCGGCAGCACCATCCGTCGATGGTATCATCGGTTCCATGTCTCAGACTTCTCAGAAGTCTTCTCCAAATCCTGTGAAGCAAAAATATACTCCTTCCAATGATACTCCTTCTCAGCCACCCCCGAATTCTGGTAAAACCGTGGAATTTAATGTCGTCCAGTCCAATCCGGTGAATAAAACTTCCAAGGGTAAAAATAAGGGTAAAGGTAAGGCCAAATTTGATACCCTGAAATAGGATTCTCAGAAATATCATGTTGATGATGGTCCACAACGTAAACCGAAGTACCCTTTTTTGGTTTGTGATGAAGAGCACTACAACAAGGATTGTCCTCGACGGGCCGAGGTGAGTCGATTGCTCAAAGGCACCCAAGGCACTTAGAATGTTCTTAAAGAACCGTTTCCATCATAGCAGACCCAGACGGTAGAGCAACCTCAGTATTCTGCCCCATTTGGCTCTTAGGTTTTCATTATGAACGGTTCTGCATCTATTTCTATTGCTACCCGATCGAAAGATTATACCGAACCGCATCAGGCAGCAGGGAAGGAAATCGTTGATGCTCCTCCTCCCCCGCTTGCTTCTGGCGCTATTTAGATTGAAAGGCCCAGCACTGAGCCCGTTGTAAGGCCACCTTCCAAAGGTGTAATCCGCAAATATTCTGACAACCCTAACGCCCATGCTGCTCAACATTACGGTATTGTTGAGGATATGGCTCAGGCGCCATCTGCTATGTCTGCATTAGAAGTACTTCAAAATTTTCCATCTCAACGAAAGGATTTTTTATTTGCCATCGGTGGGGTTGATCCCACTGATTCACGCCTTATCACTTTTGATTTGGAAAAAAAATTCCCGCGTCTCCCTCACCAGCTTGCACTGATCATCCAATTGGGATTAATGGAAAGAATATCCATCGAGCAGTCGTGGATGAGGGTTCATCCACTTGCATCATGTCGCCTGTATGTTGGAAATCCATCAGTTCTCCAGCTCTCAATTCATCTCAAAACTCTTTAGAATCTTTTGATGGAAGGGAATCTCACCCTCTCGGTGTTCTCGCTAGTTTATCTATTACGTTAGAAGGGAAAATAGTTAACGTCGAGGTTGAAGTCGTTGATGCAAAGATCAATTAAAATCTTCTCCTCAGTCACAGTTGGACTCACGCCATTTTGTGCATTTCATCCACTCTCTTTCATGTTCTTCGATTTCCACACGAAGAAAGATCGTCACTGTCGATCATTTGACCTTTTTCACTTCTTCGTCTTCCGAGAGAAATTTTCCATATGTATATCAAATTCCTACGCCTTATGAGAGCGTAGGGACAAGACTTTTCAAAGATCCTACCTCATGAGCCTTTTTCTCTTCCTCCACCCAATACTGCTCAGATTAACATGATCTCCAGGTCTTCTGATCAGTGGGTCATCCCTTCGCCTGATCAGAATGATTCGTTTAGTGAATCGATGTCTTAATTCCCATTGATATTGATTATTGTGAACTTATTTCGGCTTCGAAATCTCCACCCTCTGATCATTCTCCTTTGAGCGTGTCTCTTGACACTTATTCTCAATCCCCTTAGCTCGGAAATTTGGACTCGACCGATCCCTTGAAAGAGATATTTCCCTCCAATAAGGCTATAGTGGAAACTATGTCTCTTGAGGATCCTCCTTGGGACAATAGTCATCATCATTCCTCATTCATGCCTGGCCTTGGGGCCATGTCTACTTGTCTCGAGAGGTTCGTTTCTCAAGTTCCTTCTCAACCACTTCAAATGCCCATCTTGACGCATGAAGTCTTTGTAGAAGGTAACTTGGGAAACATTACACAAACGATGCCTATTGACATATCCGTTAAACCGAGGGCTGTCGAGAACATCCATATTGGGGTGACCTGTTCTCCCTATGAGATTGAGGTCTATACTAGTCTCTTCCGCGTGTTTCGCGACGTTTTCGCTTGGTCTTATGAAGTAATGCCCGACATCGATCCTAGTATATTGGTGCATGAGATTCCTACCTATCCTGGTGCGAAGCCTATTCGCCAGCGTCTTCGTCCTTTGCACCGTAGAAAGGTGGCCGCTATTAAAGGAGAAGTCAAAAAACTTCTTAGAGCTGGTTTTACTTATCTGATTCCCTTGACATAATGGGTTTCTAATATTGTTCCTGTGGATAAGAAACAGGGTACTATTCGGGTTTGTGTCAATTACCATCAATCGTGCTTGCCCTAAGGATAGTTATCCCACTCCTTTTATTGATCAGATCATTGATGAATATGCTGGGAGTGAGATATTTTCCCTTATGGGTAGGTTTTCTGGGTACAACCAGATTAATATTCTTCCGGCCGATCAACACAAGACTGCCTTTATCTGTCCTTGGGGTAATTTCGCCTATAAGAAGCTCCCTTTTGGTCTTAAAAATGTTGGGGCTACATTTCCAAGAGCGATGTCATATGCCTTCCATGATATCAATCGCATTGTTCAGCCTTACTTGGATGACCTTCCGGCTCATTCAGCTAAGCGTAAAGACCACCCTGATCATCTCCATCAAATATTTTTTCATTGTCGACGCTATAACATTTGGCTTAATCTGCATAAGTGTGTCTTCTACGTTGACTTTGATAGACTTAGGGTTTATCATCTCTAAAGATGAAATTCATCTCGATCCCCTCAAAGTTGAAGCTATCGTTAATCTCCCCTCTCCTTCCTCCTTACATAAGCTACAGAGTCTGCAAGGGAAACCTAGCTTCCTGCATCGTTTTATACCTAACTATGCTAAAGTGGCCAAAGGATTTATGCGATTACTTAGGCAGGGTGTCCCATTCATCTGGGATGAGATCGCCCAAAAATCCTTCGATGCACTGAAGACGTTTTTATTCAATGCTCCTCTGTTACATCCTCCCAATTATCATCGCGATTACTCCCTCTATTTGGCTGCCACATTTAGCACGATTGCCATGGTTTTGGTACAAGACAATGATGATGGTGATGATCACGTCATTTACTACTTGAGTCACAATCTTCTCGATATCGAAATGTGTTATGCACATGTCGATAAGTTGGTGTTGGCTGTTGTTCAAGTTGTTCAATGTTTTCATCACTATATTCTATTGCGCACGGTGACCATGATTTCTGATTGTAACCCTATGACTTACATATTTACTCGTCAATTGCTGGGGGGGAAATACTTGAAGTGGATTTTTATCCTCCAAGAGTTCTATTTGGATTTCACTACTGCCAAATCGAAGAATTCATTAGTTTTCTCCAATTTGATTTGCTCTCTCCCTTTTGATTCTGCTCTAGTTGGTTCCGAGGAACGCATTCTAGACGACGTGCTTTTTCTTATTAGCACCCTTGATCCTTGGTATGGTGATATCATCATATATCTTCAGAATTCCACCTTCCAATCTGAGTTGACGAAGGATGCTTGTCAACACATCCTCCATCATTCGCAACCTTATCACATAGTTGGAGATACACGCTACCGCATCGAAGTTGATTTTGTTCTCCGCTAGTGTTTGACTCTCGAGGAGGTTGAAAAGGTCCTTAATGATTGCCACAGTGGTTCCTGTAGCAGTCACATGTCTAGATATGCTATTGCACAAAATATTATTCGTGTTGGCCATTTCTGGCCCACCATCTTTAAAGACTGCATTATTGTTGTCTGTAAGTGTCATGATTGCCAGATTTATCAACGCAAGATGCGTGCACCGCCTTCCCATCTTCATCCTGTCATTACTGTTGGTCTCTTTGCGAAGTGGGGCATTAATTTTATGACGTGTAACCCTCACCTGGATGGGGGGCATGCTTATATCATCATAGTCATTGACTACTTCAGGAAATGGGTGGAAGCAATACCTGCACTTACAGTTGACGGTAAGACAACCACACAGTTTCTATTCAATCACGTCATTACTAGGTTTGGTGTCCCTCAAGCCATTGTTACCGATCATGGCTCTAATTTTCGTCATTATATGGTGGCTGAGTTGACTTCTAAGTTGGGTCTGCGTCATGACAGCTCAACGTCGTACTACCCTCAGGTCAATGGCCAGGTTGAATCCATGAACAAAGTTCTCGTCACTACGCTTAAACGTACAATTGGGATGCACAAGTCAAACTGGAATCTCATGTTATTTTCAGCTCTCTGGCTTACCGAACCTCAGTGAAGGATGAGGTCGGATTCACTCCATTCCAGCTTGTCTATGGTTTGGAAGAAACCCTTCCGATTGAATGTGAAATCCCTTCTCTCAAAATAGTTGTTGAATTTATGCTTAATACTTTTCCAGAAGAAGAGCATCTTTTATATTTAGAGATGCTTGATGAGACTCGCCGCTTTGCTGCTTTTGTCATAGAAGCACAGAAAAAGCGGGTCAAATCTCATTTTGACCACTGAGTTTCCCCTCGTTCCTTTATAGAAGGAGACCTCGTCCTCCTGTACATCCAAGCTCATGATAAGCTAGGGGCAGACAAATTCCAACCCATGTGGCATGGGCCCTACATTTTTAAGCACATTTTATAGAACGGGGCTTATGAGCTTATTGTTTACGAAGGTTATCCTCTAGATCAGCCCATAAATGCGCTATATCTCAAAAATTACTATGCATGAGTCTTTCGTGCATGTTTCTTTTGTACATAGGTTTTTTTTTCACTTTTGTACATTTTGGCTTGGTGTGCTTTGCAAACGGTTTTCCTGCTTATTGGGTCGTTGATTACTGTGCAGATGTTTATTACTCCTTATGTTGGTTTCGTGGATGGTGCCTCCCATAGTACCCGGAACCTGTCTTCTACAGCCTGGATGATTTATAATCCTAATGGTGAGTTGATAGATCTTCAAGGTATCTATCTAGGATGAACTACAAATAATGTCGTTGAATATAGTGTTGTCATTGAACTCTTAACCGAGGCCATTGCTCTCGACATTCGTGCATTGATTGTTAACCTAGACTCACAGCTTGTTGTTCTACAACTTAATGGGTATTATTCTGTTAGAAATCCTCAAATCTTAAGGGTGTATTTACATGTTCGTTTACTGGAAAGACATTTTGATTACATCACATATCAACATATTTCTAGATGAATGGATGCGTTAACTGATACAGTAGCCAATATTGTATTAGATAGACATTTGCGTAATTTGTAAAAACATCATCATCACATGATAAGATTCATACAGGAAAATAGATGTATATATATATATATATATATATATATATCGAGTGTTTGCATCCACGTCCAACATAAGTTTAAAAAATATGTATGTTTCGGTTACATCTTGAGACATCATGTCTCTCAAAAAATATGCGGAAATAAAAGCCTAGGTATCTAGTCGGTGTGATGATCATGGTAGCGTGTCATTGCCCATACAAGCCTCCTCAATAATCGGTGAACACGGTTTGACACCCCCGTTGTATGTCTCTGGTACACGCGAGGAACATCGTCAAATCTCGCATAGTCAAGGATCCCACTGGAGAGTCCCTCTAGGTTACATACGATTTCCTCCTCCTCGCTTCCCTCGCCATGAAGGACCACATCAAAATTACAAGGAATCCTCCATGCTATTGGAGACATTCCTACAGGTCTTTCTGGGTCGACATCTGCGAATACATGGATTATAAATAAAACATACATAATAATAAAAAATCATAATACTCATCAAAATCAAAAAATGAGTCTTACCCAACACTTCATCCCAATCTTCTCCTGTTGGGAGTGGTAAATCTAGATCACATGTAAAGTCTATGCCAGAATAAGGCCAATCCTCCAAGACAATCAGTTGTCATCGGAGCCACTCAAAGAACTCTGGTCTCTAGGACATATGTTGATCGCCTCCTGATCTTGGCATCAAATCCACCCAACACACCATCCGTGGCTCCTGGGTTGGTGGCTAAGGAACTATCACTTCTTGAAGTTGGAAAATTGGTAACTGTTCCAAGATGAATGGTACCAAGATGGACCCGTAGCCGAACTGTTTCAGCTTCCCATTCTTTCATTTTTTCAACTGACGTTTCATATTGATCGTTATCGCCTCTGCCCAATTGTAGAGGGTTGGTGCCATACAATCTACTGGAAGAAGTAACTGTGTTTTTTTGGCCTCATGCAGAGCCTGAACTCTAGCAGCTCATGTGATGGTGTGCAGCACTACTTTTAGTGCCAAATCCAGGATAGTTTGGATATCCACCTTCCCGCTTTTGGATTTTTTCCTTGCCCCCCGACACACTTTTTCAATAACCATGCTCATGTTTTCCATTGTGGGTCGGGTACCTGTCAGGATTGGTACTACCCCCCTCTGTGAAAATCCAGTTATGAAGTAAATATCTGAGACCTCTCTAGTTCCTGGTCATGAATTATGATTTTTTCTCGATCAATGTCCTAGACACTGATTAAGTACTGTAATAGCTCCAGTTGATCTCGGATACATGGTGCCATGAATAATTTCTTAAGCCCACAGTTCCTGAGAATTTCCATTCATCTTAAATTTCCCAAGGCTTGATCATCTTCTTCACTATGTTTTCTTTCCTTCCATTCGATCACCATTTTTCTCTTTCACACCTGCAAAAACATCAATGCGGTCATCATTAGTCAAATGATTTGCTTTTGAAGTGTTTAGAATGGGCTAATTATTTTCATTTACAAGCTAAGAGTCGAGGTCGCGGTTGGCGCGATTGTTTTAAAAGCAGTCGCGCCAAGTGGTGCACCCCCATTTGGATTCAAGGCGGGTTGGCGTGAATCCGTGCCTGAAACCTGCGCCAACCATCGCGCCCTAATTTACACAAAAACCTCTCCAAAAATCTAGAAAAAATATTGCATACAATGAAATGTATATCAAAATTCAGGCAAGGACATGAGATCTTACCTGGAGAAGACGGATTCACGATTGGCCTTCTGGATTTTCCATTTTCAGCTCCGCAAAATCACAATGAAAAGGGGTAAACAGTGCTCACAAGAGGTAAAAATGAAAAGTAATTTTGTTTTTACCATTTTTGGCATTTTATAAACTTTTCAGAACCCTAATTAGGTTTTTAAACATATTTTTTTATTATTTTGTTGTTTTATTTCGAAAAATGGGTTTTACGTGCATCTCTTATGCAGCGACGAGTCCTCAACGTGACGATGATGAAGTAACGAGTTGAATTTTATACTTTTTTCAGACTTGGTAAAAACACAAAAAAGTCACCCCTAGAGTCACCTTTCAGCTCTTTTCTGACTCTCAAAAATTGAAAATATCGTTGAGACCCTTATCATTTTTAACTCGTTAAGGCTGTGAAACGATATCTACCTAGTATACGTTTACCCCTTTTTCAGGCTGGGATAGATTATTTACGAAAAAGGAATACCTTAGCCTATCGTAACTAAGAGGTTCTCTTGGACATATTTTTATACCTTTTCGGATCTATGAGACTACGTACGAAAAGGAACTTGTTGGAGTTTTCTTTTCTGCTTCTTTTCAAACTCTCTAAACATGAAAAGATGTTAAGTTCTGCCTTTGTCAGACTCATTAAAACCTAAATGACATCAGAAAACGTCACCATGACGTAACTGAGTTCCTCCTTCCTAGGGCTCGTAAAATGTACTAGGATGGATTTTTCCTAAGGAAAAACTTATATGACAAGCACATGTTATCCCCTTCAAGCTTGTTTCCAAAAATAATCGGGGTACTTGCCAGTGATGGTGGGGGAAAATGGAACCAGTTCTCAGTCGTGTCGGCAGTATGTCACTCTTGAACATTACACTCATCTGCATTCATGTTGGGTTGGGTACATCTCATTTCGTCATTTTTTCCTCCATGGGTTTGGGTAATCTGTTTTGACCTCTCATCTACTCTTCGCCATGTCATTGTGGCCTCGGATCCCTTGATGTCAAATACTGCCAAATTCCAGAGTCATGTCACTGATATGTTCAAGAGAAGTTTCCTTTTGCGATTTTCAACTGATGACCCTCTTTGTGGTACTGATTCACTATCATCTTACTCCTCTGTCTCATGTCGATGATGTGGGAAACATTATGTCCCTCCTTAGACCAAGTCACTTCCTATCGACTTCAGCTCATTATCCAGGAAGCTGATCTAGAAACTCCCTTTTAGTACCTTAGAGCTTGCATGCCTCAATGGAAAGTTCTTCGCATTCGATGATAGGTCCTCATCGTTGGCGTTTGATTGGGTGAGTCCATGGATGTTCAACACCATATCACTGTTCACATTCAGTGGATTGTACTTGTTGTACCTTGAGAGCCATTTTCATTATTGGTGGTTTCTCTCGTGCCTGTTAATACTTTTCATCACTGGCTGGTAATCAAGTGACTTTCTTGCATGTTCGACTTCAACTCACTTATTCGCATGCTTGAATTTGTACTTGTTCGGGTCGAGATGAAGCACAAGACCCTGGGTTTTTTCTGATAAAATATAGGCTGCGAGGTATTTTGGTTTATCTTGACTATATGCGTGACTCTTTTGATTGGATGGTTGCAACCATACCTGAGTCTATTTCTTTGATCCTTCTTGTTGGATGGCTGCATCCATACCCCAGATCTCATCTTTATATGTACTTTATTATGGATGGTTGCGCCCATGCCACATATTCATGTATTAGAGATATCAGTTGTACTTGTACTTGCAGGTCTTCCGACGGCGGTGTTTGGTTTGAACATGTTCTCGTAAATCATTTCACTCCTCCCTCTCTCTCGGACCTCATGCTTTAGGGGGCATCTGTTACACAACATTTTGTCACCGTCCCTACAATCCCCATCCCAAACATTGGAGGACTATTTCAGTGACTTCTGTGTATTTTCATACCTCACAAAAAGTGTCATTGCATCCATTTCCATGAGAAGAACATTTCCTCTGTTGACTATTCATGAAACACACTCTCAAAAATACATGACTTTGGGTCGGCAC
Source organism: Pinus albicaulis (assembly GCA_034641835.2). Lineage (NCBI taxonomy): Eukaryota > Viridiplantae > Streptophyta > Pinopsida > Pinales > Pinaceae > Pinus > Pinus albicaulis. The sequence continues at coordinate 29,881,115 of MU968411.1, read as the reverse complement.
TGGCAGGAAGTTATGGCGTCGCACCAATATAGAAATTATCACTGGGCCTCGCGCCAATTGGCGCTTTGTCTCAGTGGACTGCTTGCGCCGAGCTATTTTTGGAAATTTGTTTAAAAAATAGAATCGAAGTTTACATTCCCAACTACTTCGTGAGCGAAGTCAGCGTGGTTTGTTCAACGGAATAGCATCGAAGACCTTCCTTTGGATTCTGGTTTCCTACATTTGGGCAACCTCCCAAAGGATAAGGCCTCCCTTCCAACTTATGAGGGATCCCAAACCACCTCCTCCTCTCCTATAAATACATCCTTCTCACATAGTTGCAACTAGCTAAAATGGTTGAATAGTTGAACAGTCCTTTATCATAGCTAGTGTGAGATAGAGCAGAGAGGAAGCCATTATTGAGAGAGAGTCTAGATCCATTTCTTCACCAAGTCTAATCCCTGACAAATGTTGGAGACGCGTTTGACTAGACCCATCGAAGGAGGTTGCAATGTCAAGGCTATTTTGGTTGTAAACTTCTTCTCTCTACTTATTAATACATGACTGATGTTTAGGTTCCCGTTTTGCGTTTGATGTGTTTAACCTTTTGCAAATACATTTAGTTCTCCTTGACCAATTAAATAGTTATGAATGTGAATATTTTTTCGTATGTTTTTATCATACTCTAATCCTTGTGCAGACACCTGAGTATCACCGCTGAAGGACCGTGACGTGTAAAGACGAAGATCAAGAGACTGTTGCTACAGCTACGATAACTGTGTTGGAACAAAGGTAGGTCGTCTATCCTGATTCAGTTTCATTCATAAACTAGGAATCGAAGGATTAGCATGTTCCCTTTCTTCTAGACCCACCCTAGGGCTAGAGGGATCGCCTCTGTCCGCATAGGGGATTTACCTACACAACAGAAACCATTGGAACATTAACGATAAAATTTAGAAGGTCTAGGCTAGAGACGTGTTCCAGTTTCGTTAACTTGTCTGCGATACATTCTGAGTGTGATACCTCACTCCACGTACGTAAGTCTATCGGAGTTCGTCCACGTACATTTGGGTATATAGGGCGATGTTCTAGTGTAGGTTTTATCCCTGTACAGAAATTATCTACAAATGAATCTTAAAACCAGAAAATAAACAATAGCAAGAGCATAAAACATAAAACAGATATACACAGAGATTTTCCCCTGGATCCCAAATCGAGACGACCAGGCTTGGTTTTTCATTATATTCCTTTTAGTGTTACAACACATATATATACATGCCGAAGCATACATAAACCCCAATCCATTAACCCTGGATTAGAACATAACCATATTTCCCTTGACCGGATCTACAAAATATTAGGGGCCGAAAACCATCATGCCCCAAAACCATGTGCAAACCCATGCACAAAACCATGGGCAGGTCTGCCCACCGAAAAATAGGGTCCAAAAAATATTTCTCGGGCCGCTGCCCTGAACCCCGAACAAGAAGGGCACCCCCCCCCCCCCTCTCACCTCGTGCACATGCGAATAATCATGGAAAAAATATAACTCATACCCAACATTCTCCCACTTTTTGTTTTCTTTCCGCAGGGGGCCATAGGAGAGCTTAGTCATTAGCCCAGATCTGCAACACCCATTGTTGCTCTACACTAACAAAACTTCTGAGTGCTCACATATTTCATCAATGCATCTGCAACATTCTTCAAAGTGTCCACCTTTACCAACAACACCCTTTTATCCCCAACTATATCTCTCACAAAGTGATTTTTCTTTAAATGATAAGCAGAGTTCTTAGCCAAGAAAATTGCACTTCGGCTATCACAGTCTATCCTTATAGCTCGTTGCACCAACCCCATACTTGAACACAATATCTGCAACCAAAATTCTTCCTTGCTTGCATGAGTGGCTGCCATGTATTCTGCCTCTGTAGTTGAAAGAGCCACTACAGACTGTCTTTTACTCATCCAACTGATTGCACCTCCAAATAAGCTAAACACATACCCACTTTTAGATCTTCTTTCATCCAGATCTCTAGCCTAGTCTGCATCAACAAAACCATGGATCTCCAAAACTTTGTCTAATCCTGGCCTTCCCTGGTAACACAAACCATAATCACTAGTGCCACTCAAATATCTAAAAACCCGCTTAATTGTTGTCCAATGCTCCTTCCCTAGTTTTGACATAAACCTTCTCATTGCTCCCATTGCATGTGTAATGTTTGGTCTAGTAAAAACCATTACATACATCAGGCTACCCACTGCACTTTCATATGGAACACAGGACATATCCTCTTCTTCTTCTTGTGTCTTGGGACACTGTTCAACAGATAGATTTTCACCTACAGGAATAGGAACCTGCACTGATTAACTATCCTGCATATTGAACCTCTGTAATATAGTCTCATCATACTTCCTCTGGTTTAACCAGAGCTTCCTCTTTATCTGATCTCTCTTAATTTCCATGCCCAAAATATAGTTTGTAACACCAAGATCCTTCATGTCGAATTTGGAGATTAATTGGGTCTTTAAATCTTGGATAATTTCTTTGTCATTTCCAATTAGAAACATATCATCCACATACAAGACCAAATAAATAACATGGTCACCAATTAATTTAAAATAAACACAGTGATCCTCTTTGCTTCTAGTGAAGCCAAGTCCCCATATATAGGTATCAAATTTCTGAAACCACATCCTTGGTGACTGTTTTAACCCATACAAATACTTTTTTAACCTATATACCAGTTCTTTCTTACCCTTCACCGCAAAGCCTTCAAGTTGCTTCATGTAGATCTCCTCTTCCAAATCCCCATGAAGAAATTTTGTCTTCACATCCATCTGTTCTACCTCAAAATCAAATGCAACAGCAACAGATAAAAGTAATATAATAGAAGTAACCTTGGCAACAGGAGAAAAAATATCACCAAAATCAATTCCCAGCACCTGGGAATAACCTTTTTCTACCAATCGAGCTTTGTAGTTCTCCACCTTGACTTCTACATTCATCTTCTTCTTAAACACCTATTTTCTCCTGATGGGCTTCCCTCCAACCAACAACTCCACCAGATCCCATGCCTCATTTTTGTGCAAGGATGCCATTTCATCAACCATGGCCTCCTTCTAGAGTTTTCCATCCTCTAAATCCACTCCCTCCCTGAAAGTTTTGGGATCATCAACAGTGATAATTGAAGAAAAATTTGAATAGAAAGTAGATGGTCTATACCTTTCTAGCTACCTTATTTCCCAAACAGATCTTCTCACAACTGGATTTTGTGGCTCTTCCTCTTCTGAATCTTCTTATATTGTAGAGTCTGATTCATCCTCCTTTAGATCAAACTCTATCTTCTCAGGTTCCTCTGGTAGGAATTCATGTTTGACAACATATTTCACCTCTCTAAACACCACATCTTGATTGTACACAACTTTCCTTGTTTCTGGGTTCCAAATCTTGTAACCTTTTAAACCATCCTTATACCCAATAAAGATTCACCTTTCAGATTTATTATCCAACTTCGTCCTTTTCTCCTTTGGAACATGTAAATATGCATCACATCTAAATACCCTCATATGTGAAAGAGAGGGTCTCTTACCATTCCATACCTCATGTGGAGTCTTATCCTCCAATGCTGATGAAGTTGATCTGTTAACCAGGTAACATGCAGTCTCCACTATCTCTGCCCAGAATTATTGTCCTAACTCGGTACCACTGAGCATGTTTCTTTCCTTTTCCATCAGCGTTCTATTCATTCTTTCTGCAACTCCATTTTGCTGAGGTGTGTATGGATTAGTCTTTTGTCATGCCATACCACACTTCTTACAGAACTCTTCAAATTCCTTCTTGCAAAATTCTCCACCATTATCTGTCCTCAACACCTTTATCTTCTTCTCTGTCTGGTTTTCCACAAGAGCCTTAAATTCTTAATCTGTCAAAGACTTCAGATTTCTTCCTCAAGAAATATATCCATGTATTCCTTGAGAATTCATCTATGAATGAAACATAGTACATAGACTTTCCTAGTGATGGAACCGACACAAGTACAAACACATCACTGTGCACAAACTCTAATATCTTGTTCGCCCTCTTAGCACCATAAGGAAAACTCACCCGATTTCACTTCCCATATACACAATTTTCACAAAAATCGAAATCCAAAGAGAAATTAGACATACCTTCTACCATACCATTTCCATGCAGTATCTGAAGGCCCTTCTCTCCAATATGTCCAAGCCTTTGATACCATAGCATGTTATTTTCTCTAGAGACCGCTAGGCTTTCCGCCCCACTTTCAGGAACCACATAATTTTTGCACCCATTAATAACAGTGATACCCTGAAGCTTGTATAAAGTTCCAATCCGAACTCCCCGCATTAATACCAGTGCTCCATGAACCATCTTGCAGGTATCTTTCTCAAACACTGTTTTTACACCTACATCATCCAATCTTGCTTATAGAAATCAAATTTCTGGCCAATGCAGGAATATGAAAAACACCAGGAAGTGTTCTAATCCTTCCACCTTGCAGCTTCAACTTGACTTTTCCATGTCCAAATATTCTAGCCTTCCTATCATCCCCTAAGAAGATATCACCACCATCATACTTCTCATACTTGCAGAACCACTCCCTATGGGGAGTGAAGTGAAAGGATGCACCTAGTCAATCAACCATGCCTCACAATCTACATGTGTATTTGAAGAAGAAGCCAAATACACATCCCCACCTTCATCTGAGGTGGTTTTTTCCTCTGCAAAAGGAGCATCATCAGATCCCTTTCATTTCTCAGGAGCTTTAGATCTGTTGTATTTTTTGTAGTGCCCTTCCTTTCTGCATTTCCATAACACCTTTACAAGTTTTCCTGGAGATTTAGATCTCCCTCTAGATTTAGATCTCCCACTCAAAACCTTATTCTTGTTTTTGTTTTGGGACCTTCCTCATACAGATAAGGCATCTCCATTCTAGCCCTCCATATTTCTCTGTCTCATTTCCTTTGACAGCAAGGCTGAGACAATGTTATGAAAATTCAATGTAGTTGTATTGCTACCCATTGCAATAACCAGACTGTCCCATGAATCTGGTAGAGAACACAACAAATTGATGCACTTATCTTCATATAAGATTTTAATATCACCAGATGACAGCTAGTTTACCATAGTATTTAAGGTGTTTATATGCTCTGTCACCGAGTCTCCATCCTTCATCCTCAAGTTATATAGATTTTTCCGCAAGAACAATTTATTCACCAGAGACTTAGATTGGTACAAAGTCCCAAGTTTGTCCCATAAATTCTTCGTCGTAAATTCCCCAGATATATTCAACAATACCAAATCTGAGACACACAACCATTGTAATCTTCGTCTTCTGATACAACTTCTTCCAATCTTTATCTGACATTGTCGTTGTTTTAGTACCTGGATCTACTGTGATCCACTGATCTTTATCCACCAGCAGATCCTCCATATTGAGCTTCTACAACTCAAAAATTTGACCATTAAATTTCTTAATCTCTATATTTCCATTGCTCGCCATCTTCTTTCACCATAATAATTGATCCCATAGATCTCCCACTGAACAAGATCTACCACCGGCCCGAGTAAAAAACCCCTCAGTAGCAAAGGCGTCCCCTTGAAGCTGAAATAGCTCTGATACAAAATGTTGGTTTTAACCCTATACAGAAATTATCTACAAAAGAATCTTAAAACCATAAAATAAAAAATAGCAAGAGCATAAAACATAAAAAAAATATACACAGATATTTTCCCCTGTATCCCAAATCGGGATGACCAGCTTGATTTTTCATTATATTCCTTTTGGTGTTACAATTCATATTTATACATGTCGAAGCATACATAAACCCCAATCCATTAACCTTGGATTAGAACATAACTGTAGTTCCCTTGATTGGATCTACAAAATACCTGGGGATGAAAACCATCATGCCCCAAAACCATGTGCAAACCCATGCACAAAACCATGGGCGGGTCTACCCACCGAAAAATAGGGTCCAAAAAAACATTTCTCGGGGCGCTGCCACCCCCCCTATGACCCCCTGCTGCATCCGGCACAACGTAAGGGGATTCTATCGCCCCCCCACACATGTAACTAATAGTGGAAATAATATAACACATACCCAACATGTAGTACGAAAAGTATAGGGGGGTGCCCTCACTGTGTAGTTTCACATTAGACAGTGCTAATACGGACTTGGGCCTCCATGTACCTTCAGGTATCTTTGGGAGGAAAAATTTAGATTTCTATCCATCCATAGGTAACCGATTCGGTCACCTTGTAACTTTTGATACATCGAACATAGCATTTGGGGAGATTGCCTACCCATACTTCATGGCTCATGAGGAGGTATTCTGCAGTTCACAGCTACTTGCTAAACCTTTCGCCTAGAATTACCCTTTTATTTTGTTTTTTTTTTTGGTCATAAAATAAATCATTCATCGTGGAATAATAACATCCATTTCCCCATCGTTCGTGTATAATATCACTTAAACCAACTTTACCACTGGAAGCCATTTCTAGTTGGTGAAGGCGACATCGTTCTACCGAAACTAGTACTATCAGTACCTATGGTGCGACATCATCCTCACATATACCACAGTCGTCTCAAGTTTTTTTTAACAATCATGGTTCATCTACTATTTTCAAGATAGAGTCCTCACAGCTACTTGTGGTCACGATCCATCTAATCAGTGAGACCATACCTCCCAAATCCGACGTTGTTCAACTAGAAGTTGATCTGGATCCTATCGTTCTTTTACTAGAACATCCAGATCCCGAAGTTAAACAACCAGAAGTTGTTCCTGTATTGGTCACCCCACAATCTATTATAGCCATTGAGTCTCCCATATCGTGTAGTCAACCACCTGAAATATACTTCGGGCTTGACGGCAAAATCCTTCCACCTAGTTTGATTTCAATTGAAGAAATACCACAAGATGAAACAACTTCGACTCCAACTCATTTTAGATCAAAGCTTTATATTTATGAGACTTTTCCTCAATCACCTCACACTACTTTCTTTGATCCTGTGTTTATTCGAGTTCTAGTAGATCCTGTATGGTATACATTGGGTCGTATGACCATGGCTAAGACAACATCTTTGGCGGTACCATCTATTCCAGTTGCGACAGCACCTGCTCTTGCTACCTCGTCGATGTTCACCACATCACCATAGTCACATATATATGGTGGCCCTTATGTCCCACCTAGTTACCAATATTTATCTGGAACCTTCTTTAGTGCATCCTCAAACCCATGGACTCACCATTTTCATCATCTATTATTATATCTAGTACAACTCTAATGAGTACTGAACGGCTTGATCCTTTATATACAATGTACATCTTCAATGCAATATCAATTTGGTCCATCTGGGTATATTCCATCTAGTACAATCTCAACTGGACTCTTGAAATTTGGAGAATAATATATTCCATCTTATTATACTCCTCATATTGGAGGGCAACCCATTTTGACAATACTATGTCGTTATTTGGTCATCCTAATGTTGGAATGATTGTTTTTTAGTTGCAGCCCACTCTACCCATCCAACCACAAGCGGTTGTACATTCTTATCAACCGGTTCAACTTGTTGCACCCACATCTACTCCACTTGTTAATACATCCTTAATCCTGTTACAGGCTCAAATTTTTGTACCTGAACCATCTCAGGCGGGTCCTTCAACCCAATACCCTCAAGTATTGGGCCCTCAGACTCCAACTCCTTCAGCTGGTTTACAATAATCTCTTGTATCCATAATTATTTATTCACAATCTTGAATACCATATTATGGGATCGCAGCCACAACTAGGTTTCACTTATTCACAATCAAATCCAAGATATTCTATTTTGGGTTATAATCTTGGTGGACAGACACCTTGGCAGCCACAAGCGCAAATGAAACGACCATCATTTCAACAAGTAGCATACCCAGGTTTTGGTCAACGGATTCCTCAAGAGTTTTCTTATCAAAAAAACCCTATCTGGGTTACCAGCAACAAATTCCTTATGTTGGTTCTCAAAGTCCTATTTCCCCAAGCAATTCCATCATACCCTGGCTATGCTCAACCCGACTTAAACCGACAGTTGCCTTTTGTTGCAACTTTAGAGTTACTGGATTTAAACTGGCTTGCCAATGATCCAATCAATTATGCTCCTTGGTGGTCAGTGATACCACATAAATTACCCTCGGATATTCCTAAGTTCAATGGAAACCCTGGGGAAGACTCCTTGACGCATGTTATGACTTATCATTTTTGGTTTTCATCTAACTCCCTAAATGATGACTATGTTTGACTGCGTCTTTTCCAGCGTACACTCACTGTTCCGACCGCAAAATGGTACGTTGAGTTACCAAGAACTTCATTTGATAATTTCACTAACCTAGCTACTATATTTTTGACCCACTTCCAGTTACCCATATGATATGAAATTGGAATGGAACTCTTGACCAATTTTAAACAAACTAATGCTACTCACATTTCTAATAATATTCATGAGTGGCTTCATCGTCGTAGAATGGTCAAGACATTTCTTCTTGATCAACTCCTTGTTGAGTGGTTCATTAAGTCCCTCTTACCATCTATAACCGAGGATGTGGATAATGGTGGTGTCCTCACTGAAGAGCAGGTCATTTCTCCTACTCGATACTTAGATTTGATTTATACTCAGTATGGCATGCTCTACGATAAAATTCCCAATGCGTCGCGATCTAATTTTATTGTTCCTCCTCCATCTAATGACTCTCATGCCGAAGACGGTATGATTGGTACTGCAATCACACATCACTCTACTACATCTAATCCTGCACCTTCTTCTGAAATCCATGTCGTGTCATCTGACAAGGGAAAAAATGACAAGCAACCCAAAAGTAAGAAAAAGGGGAAATCAAAGAAAAAGAAAACTTCTACCCCACAGGATCGATCATCTGATCAATCATCTAGAAATCGGAAACCTTGTTACCCTTGCATAATCTGTAATGAGGAGCACTTTGTTAGAGACTCTCCTCACTGCACCAAAGTCTCAAAATTGATTAAGACTTCACATGCATCTGTTGTGTTGACAGATCCATTTCTGAATACGGACACAAATTTGGTTGCTACGGATCCATCTTCTAGTTCCCAAGTGCTTATTCTATCTGTTACGAAGCCAACAACTGATGTTTTTATGTCAATGCATAATAAAGATTATGGTAGTCAGGCTACTGATAAACCTACTACCTTGACCACAAATCCATCTACAGAATCTATTCTGCCAACTGCTATTCCTGAAATTACAATAAATCCACCAAAGGGAGTCGTTCATAAATCAACATTCAATCCTCAAGCCCGAGCTACTCAAAGTTATAATATAGTTGAAGATTTTTATCAATCCCCTTCAGCTATGTCGATGCTTTAGGTACTTCAAAATTGTCCCTCCCAGAAACAGGCTTTGTTATCAGCAATTGGTGGAATCAATCCGAAAGATTCCAATCTCGTAGTCTTTAATCATACAGGCTATGTGCCGAAATTACCAGCATAGTTGGCATTCTCCATCCAAGTAAATGTTCTCAATCACCTAGTTCATCGTACTATTATTGATGAGGGAGAATCTACTTGCATTATGTCTCTAAATTGTTGGAAATCACTTGGCTTGTTGCGCTTGTCTCAATCGCCAACGATGTTGAAAGCTTTTGACAGTCATACTTATAAGCTTTTCGGTATCATCAATAACCTACATGTTGAACTAGGGGGGGGGAATTTTAACTGTTGAAGTTGAGGTTGTTGACGGACCCCTCGACTACAACATATTACTCGGAAGGCCATGGGTATATGCTATGACTGCATTTTTTTCTACTTATTTTACAATGATCGCCTTTTCTCATAAAGGTGTCATCACAATCATTAATAAACTATCCTTTTTTGCCTCTAATTCCCATGTAACTAGAAGTGTTTCGTTAGTTCATGCACCCCAACTAGCACTTCAGAACATTGGTGTAGGACCCTTAAAGGATTCTTCCCTAGTGGGTACCTTTCCATTACAGTTGCCTGCGACGTCAGCAGAAATTGCAAGCATAGAGACCTATTGCATGATATCTTCCACTCCATCTGGCTTAACGAAGATTACGGGTGATTCTGAATTTTTTACGTTGGACAAATTTATGTCGCCCAACCCCATTGAACTAGCACAATAATGAATCTACATGGCTAGGGTGGCGAATTTGAAATCATCGTCGATGATCATTTGGGTCGATCGTTAACTAGATTTTGATAATCCATCTAATCCTTTTTCATCCACTTTCTTGATTGATGAGAGCATTGTGCAATCCATGATTCCAGAAGGAGAACCATGGGGAGATCATCATCATCATTCCCATCTTCAGGATTACGAAGAAGATAATCTTATTGAATTATATCACCCCGATCAAAACATTTTTTGTGAATTCTTTTCCCATTAATGTAATCGAATCTGAGTGAAATTTATCAAATATTGAAGAAACCATTTCTGTCGATGTTTTGACCAAACTCGAAATTGTAGAAAATATTCATGTCGGCATGTCTTGTTCTTCATCAAAACTTGAAACTTATCGCTCTCTCTTTCGGGAATTCCGTGATATATTTGCTTAGTCTTACGATTAAATTCCAGGCATAGATACTAGTATCGTTGAACACTCTATTAAAATGTACCCTGATGTCAAACCTGTACATCAACGCCTTCGTCCTATTCATCCAAAGAAGGTTGTTGCCATTAAAGAAAAATTTGAAAAAAAATTGTGTGTCGGTTTCATTTACCCTGTTCTGCTAACTGATTGGGTTTCCAAGATTGTTCCTGTCATGAAAAAACAACGGACAATCAAAGTGTGTGTCGATTATCGGGATGTCAATCTTTCTTGTCCAAAAGACAACTATCCTACTCCCTTTATCGACCAGATTATTGACAATTATGTTGGATGTGAAATATTTTCATTCATGGATGGATTTTCTGGCTACAATCAAATCAATATCCGCCCAGAGGACCAATATAAGACAGCATTCATTTGTCTCGGGGGCACATTCACTTATCAGAAACTCCCTTTTGGTTTAAAGAATGTTGGGGAAAAATTTCAGAGAGAAATGGATTATGCTTTCAATGAAATCAAGCACATTGTTCAACCTTATCTAGACAATTTACCTGTGCATTCACGAAACCGCATTGATCACCCAATGCATTTGACAGTTATCTTTCTACGCTATTGACACTACAAAATACACCTCAATCCACATAAATTTGTGTTTTGTGTTGGTTATGGTCATTTGTTAAGATTTGCTATCTCAAAAGAAGGAATTCGAATCGATCCACTGAAGGTCCAGGCTATTCTTGATTTTCTTGCGCCATCAAATTTGCTTCAGTTACAGAAACTTCAAGGAAAGGCTCATCAAATTTGCTTCAGTTACAGGAACTTCAAGGAAAGGCTAACTTCCTAAGGAGGTTCATACCCAACTACGTCGAAATGGCTAAAGGATTTACTCGTCTCTTGAAAAAGGGGATTCCCTTCCATTGGGATAAGGTTGTGCAAGTTCATTTTGATTTTGTCAAGGATACACTTGTCCGGGCGTCATTAATGTATCCCCATAATTATCATAGTAATTATTCCTTATATATCGTCTTAGATGATACGACCATTTCTATGGTGTTGGTCCAAGAAGAAGATGGGATAGAGCATCCGGTATATTATTTGAGTCGTAATCTCAATGATACAGAAGTGAAGTATTCATACTACCGCGCAGAATTTACTCTCTGCTAGTTACTTTTGGCCTACCATATTTCGCGACTACATTCCTCGCGGTCAGAAGTTTTCATGTGTGCCAGATATTTTATCGTAAAATCTACAAACCATCGGCGTCGATGCCTCCTGTTATCATCGTGGGACCATTTGCAAAATGGGGCATTGACTTCATGACCTATAACCCTCATTCATCCGAGGGGCATGGTTATATTATTGTCACAGTAGACTACTTTACCAAGTGGGCCGAAGCAATGCCTACATTAAATAACACAATACAAACAACTACATTGTTATTTTTTAATCACGTCATCTCACGATTTGGTGTTCCACGGGCTATAGTCACAAATCACGGTTCGCATTTTCGCAATCATATGATGAATGAATTGACTACCAAGTTAGGACTATCACATGATAGTAATACTCCTTATTATCCACAATCAAATGGAAAAGTTAAGGCTATTAACAATATTCTTAAACGAATGCTTCAATGAATGATAGGAGTTCATAAATGAAACTGGCATTTGATCATGTACTCGACTTCGTGGTCATACCGAACCTCAGTGAGAAATGCAACTAGATTTACGTCCTTTCAATTGGTGTATGGTCTGGAAGCTATCTTTCCTATCCAATGTGAAATATCATCGTTAAAACTCACCATTGACTTGTTACCTGACACCTCAAATGAAGAAGCGTGTCTTTTTAACCTCATCCATCTTGTTGAAACACGTCGTGAAGCTGCATTGGCCAACGAAGCGCATAAGTGATGTATAAAGGCGCAATACGACAAGCATGTCGAGACAAACATCTTCTCAGAGGGTGACTTGGTCCTTCTTTATTATCAGGAAGCTGATGTAATAGGTACAAGGAAATTTGAGCCGTTATGGCATGGCCCCTATATTTTCAAAAGAGTTCTTGCTAAGGGCGCCTACGAGTTGGTAGATTATGATGGAATTCCATTGGTGCAGCCTCGAAATGGGTTGTATCTCAAATGTTACTATGCTTAAACGTGAGCGTAGTAAATTGTTGTATTATATTGTATATATGTCATTGATTTGCATTTACTGCCTTAGTTTTTTTTTTAGATTTTTCTTGAAGTTAGTAATCTGCTTTACATTTGCAACACATGTAAAGACATATTTTCAATTCACGTCACATAATTGAATAGGATTGTGCAATAAACATAGGAAAACACTGAAAACAAACAGATAGATCGTTATAGGTTTTTACAAAAAAAATCCCAAGACACATTGGTCGTCTGACCTCAAAATGTATGCAAAATGCTAAAATTAAACTAGTGATGATCATGATAACAAGCTACTAATCTAGCTATCCTACGCAATAACTGCATCCAACGGTTAGGAGCACCAATAGTATGGCGATGTAGTCTCTTGGGTAACTCTTCGATCCGGAAATCTGGAATCCTGAGAGTCAATCCCTGTATGTGTTGTTGTAGCTTAGCAAGAGTCTCGGTCATATCCAAATCCCGAAGACTCTACTCTCCCAAAAGCCCTCTCTACTAGTTCATCTACTCTCTGCTCTGGTTGACCCACTGGTCGAACTCGACCTACATCTGCATTACATCAAAACTTTATTTTAGTCTTGGGAAACATCAAAATATAAAAACATGTATAAACCTTATAAATGGTCAAAACATTCTTACCAATTTCACCCCATTGAGTGTCGTCTGGTAGATCCAAGTCTAGATATCCTCAGAAGTCTATGCCTGCATATACATAATCATCGATGGCAACCATCTATCGTCTAAACCAGGAGAAGAATGCAGTCGAGAATACGATGGTCGATTGACCAGCATGTCTAGCCATCAGTTCTACCCATCTCTGCATCCTTAGATCTGTAGGGCCAGATACACCCAGTGTAACATGCTGGGGATACATCAATGGAATTCGCTCTAAGGAAAAAGAAATTAGGATCAAACCATAGTTGAAATTATTCTTCCTTATTCCCTTTTCCTTTTTCAGTTGTTCTTTCATATGAAAGAGGACAGCTTCAGCCTAGTTAAAAATTGTTGGTTCCAAGAACTCTAGTGCATACTACATGTAAGATATGTTTGCCACGTGTAGTGTAGCGGTACCAGCAAGCTTTGCGATAGTAAATAGGATGGTCCTCAAAGGCAGATCACGTACGTCTCAGATGTTTATTTTCCCATCATTACTAGGTTCAGTCCCTGGATTGCAATACTACAATATATAGCTCTCACTGTCTCTCCTCCAAGAGCAGATCCTGAAAGAGAAATGGGCGGACCTCTCCTTGATAATCCTGTGAGAAAATAAATATCCTCCACTAATATTGGGACCACTTTCTCCCCAATGTGAAAATCATGTATCGTCGAATCCCATCAATGAACAAGGAACTCCAATAATTCCCTTTGTTGCCTCATACCCAATAGTCTGAAGTACTTTAGCAACCCGCAATCTCTAAGGGCTCTTACTGTACCCAGATCATTAAGGGAAATCATGTTCTGTTCTTCATGTTCTCTTTCCCTCCATGTAATCCCCATTTTGGTCTGATGAATACCTGAAACACAATAATAAGACTCATTAGGATCCTTTTCATGCAAAAAACTACAGAAAATTTGGGCACACAACAACAAACAAAAATGGAAATTGTGCCCAACGCACTCCAGTTCAAGGGACAGTGTGTTTCATATGCACCTCGCCTTCAATTCTAGTGCACTGCAACGCACCTTTCAACATTCAAGGGTGTTTTTACCTCTGAGTGAATACATTTACCCTAAGGGGCTCAAAAACCTAAAAATTTGCAATGAAATGAAACATAAATTCTACTGAAGGAAAGAGAAGGTGGATAGCTCTAACCTGGATCAAATGACAAAAAAAATCGTCCACAGAATCTATCACAATCAACTGCTGAAGTTCGGGGGAAAAAACTGGCTCACAGCTCCAAATTTCAAATGGCAAAAATGAATGGTAAAAACTCTTTTAATTAGTCATTTTATTATTTCAAATAATATTTAATGTTGTGACTATGGTTTTATTCATTTTTGCTATGAAATAGGTATTTTTAATCTATTTGATGGTGTTCTGAACAGGTTTTATAGCTGATGCAATGAATTAGTCGTGCACACTTATTCAAGAATGATTTGACCACAAAGCATACTTTTATCCTTATTTTTAGAGCTTTGATAAAAATGAAAAAGGACTTGAAGCACACTTTTATCTCTTTTTCGAGCTTCAATAACAGTGAAAAAGGAACCCTTGGAGTCTTCTTTTAGCTCTATTCAGACTTCGATACTCTGAAAATATTGTCGAGAACTTGTCTTTCGAGCTCGTAAAAGTAAATGAAACGACATCTACTCAGTATAATTTTAACCCTTTTCTGGACTAAGATATATTATTTATGAAAAAGAAAAACCTTAGCCGAACATGGCTAGGAGGTTCTCTCAGATGTAATTTTACTCTTTTTCGGATCTGAGCGACAAATTTATGAAAAAGGACTCATGGATTTTTCTTTTTTCCTCTTTTTCAAACTCTCTAAACATGAAAAAGGATCGGGTTGTCACTGTCGTTAGGCTCATTAAAACATAAAATAGCGACGGCCTTGTCGATCATGGCAAGAATCGAGTTTCATTTATTTCTAGACTCGTGAAATTATTAAATAGCGATGCATTCACCCGAAGGGTTGAATTATAGATTAAGCATATGTTATCCTCCTCAAGCTTGTTAAAAAATAAAGAGGTACTCATCGACAAATGACCCAGGAAAATTTGAGAAAGTGAACATAACACTTTATGGTAGTAGGTCGCTCTTGAACATGACACTTTCACTCCATCATCGTGACTCTTTGGGTTGGGTAATCTTCTTGATGATTCATTCATACCTATGGTTCATCATACCTTCACTTCGGTTTTGGGTCAATGGTGCCAACTCATCTCAGTGTCGTCGATACGTTCGAGAGAAGTCATCGAGTGAATACTCATCCTTATGCAATACTCATAAACCTTCATTTTCATGATAGTCATCCCTAAACATTGCTATATCAAGTCACATTTTGTCACTGAAATCAGTAACTCTCAGTTCGCAATAAAGTGGCTTCTTTTTTACATCATCTCATCAGCTAGGAAGTTTACTTAGAAACATCATCTTCCAGTTTCCTGAGGCTTGTTACATCATCGACAAGTTTCTCGTTTCTAAACCTTTGACCGAAAGATTTTGTTTGGCATTCGACATCAAATCATCTATTCACGCCTTACAAATTGTGTTGCAGTACCTTGAGAGCCATTAACATTAATGGTGGTTTTCTCGTGTCTGTTAAAAGTTCACATCAGTGGTTGTTAATCAAACGATGTCTTCCCATGTGTTATAGCATCATTTTTCACCCTCATGTGAATAATGATTGTCTTTTTGGCCCTAGGCACCCTTTCCTTCCAGACTTGAACAAATTCATAAAAAACAGTGTTAAAATCCCCATACGCGATTATGCCTAGACTTTTCTGCATATATACGTGAGTTCGTTTGTAATTTTCCGCATATGCCATTTAAACCATTAAAAATATATATAAATTCCTTATTTTCGTGGCAGGGTGATGGTTATTCCCGTAATTCAACCACCCCAGCCCATGGCCCAATTGTTTCCAACTGCTGAAACTGGTTTGAGAGAGTATAAAATCCCCTCATGTGTATGGCCTAAGGGAGAGAGAAAATTATAGATATTATACTATGTTGGATCCCTATTTCAAGTTTGATGTTATCGTGCCTCCTGCACTTCCCAAGTATATTCAAGAAACCCTTGTTTGCTTGAAGATGATCATCACCCTATATGACATCTAGTGTGCACACATCTTGGAAGAATCCTAGCGAGGTGAGGGCTAGACGGATACAGAGGATGGTCTACTCGAAGGCCGTGGAAGGATTCAGGTGATCTCTCCACTTACTATTCTTGTACATGCCATTTATAATAAAGAAGAACCATCTTGTTCCCGAATATTCACGTGTCTATATATGTGTGAATATTGTTAGTTAAACATTCAGTATTGCTTATATGATATTATACATGAATTATACTGACATCTAGGAACAATATATGTTGTACAACTAGTGTTTTGTGTTCTTTCTTTATTGATTTCTAGGTTACAGAGCATGAGGAGTTGCTGGGGGTTTGAACCCTGCAGGATCTACATCAAACATAGGACTTTCAGGTAAGTTCCGCAATTTTTTAAATCTAGCTTTCAGCATCAAATATAGGTTAAGTGAGTTCTTCTTGAATGGTATGCCCCTGATCTGTGAAGGTTACCGACCCAAAAAACTTTAAGGAGTTATTTCCCGAAATAGAAATGGCGACTCCACTGGGGATCACATTTTTTTGATTTCCCTTTGGGTTGTTTCATCTGTCTTGAAGGTTTCCAACAGTTTTAATCATTTTTTCCAGTTCAGTAAATCTTTTTTCAGTCAGACTGAAGACCTGGTCTCTTGATCAGGCTTGACCTTTTTTATTTTTTCTTATTTACCTTTCTATACGCTGTTTCTTTTTTTCACAGTCGCGTATATATGCTAGTTTGTGTAAAGGTACACGCATATATGCAAGTTTCCTTTACAACAGTCGCATATGCACACTAGTTGTCAAACTACTAAAATGCGTATGTTTGGGTAAATTTTGAAATTTTTGGTTTTAAGATTTTCTGGTCTTGTCTGCCTGTGGGGACTTGTTCCTGTGATATATTTGAAGTCTCTGGATTGTTTTTAAAGTGGTTTTATTCTTGTTTCTCTCTTGATTGTCTGAATACCAGATCATTTGGTGAAATCTTCGTTTATTGTGCTTGCGATTCTAGCTTGAGCACCAAGATTTTTTTCTGAAGATTCTTGGTTGTTCTGACTATTTAGGATAGAGAGATTTTTCTTATTTGCTCTTTCCTAACTTTAGGAGTTGCTTTGAATCTTGATTTTTTCCTCTTTTTGCATTTTGTTTTCTTGATTTCATTGGCTAGGTCTTGTTGCAATTTTCGAAGAGTCTCTTTTGATTCTTTGGAGTTTGAGTTTGCCGCAAGTTTATGCTATTGTACTGAGTTGATTTGTTGAGTTTCTTGTCTTCCTCTTGCTCATACAAGTCCTGCTACGAGAGTAGCACAGTTGGCTTAGAGCATCTTGTTGAAGTTTTTCTTGAGATTCGAATTTGGTTTGGCTCAGTGATTTGATAGTTTCTTAGTTTTTTAAGTCTCTTTTCTTCATAAAATTCAAAAGCCAAAAAACATTTTTTGCTTACCATTGATTCTGTTCTAGTTCATGTTTTTTTTTTTCATCTTTTTGAAGCCTTGTTGAATTCTTTATTCTTCGGTTCTTGACTTGATTAGGAAGGGAGTCTTCTTTTGATTTCGTTCTATTAATTTTGATTTTTGGCATTTTTATACCTTGAGCTTCTGATTTGGAATTAGACTGGTGGACTGCCAAAAATTTATTGAACCTTGGTATCATCAGAGATTTCTCTTTGCTTTCTTAGATATTGCATCTTAGAATTTACATGCCATTAGTAATTTGCATTAGGTGCACATAATAATTTTAGTCTTTTTCGTATTTTTTTGTGTGTGAAGTCTGGTTATCTGAAAAGAAAAGTAAAATATATAGTCTTGTAGAACCTCTGTAGAAATCACTCTTCATCGAAAGGAAATCAGTGCATTTGAATATAGTTTGGTTTTCATTGGTTTCTTGTTGCGTCATACAAACATCATTGGTTTCACTTCCATATTCCCTTGACATAAAATAACAGTGAATTAAAATAAGCGAAATAAATTAAAAACAACTAGCAATTTTTGTTTTTAGTGTCATACATCAACTAGCTAGGTTGTAGGGCCTTGGATTAGGTGAGTGGAGAGTTAACTCTCCAAGGCCGCTCAGATTTTGAAATGTAGAAGTTTATTAGTGAGTGAAATCCAACACCGTTAGGTGGACCGGGAAAGCTCTCCTCCAGAGAGTCAAGCGCGAGGGAAAGTGAAGGTAGAGAACGGAGATATCCCCTCCCTGATTTGTTGAATCTTGACCTAAGACCATTCCGCCCGGCTGCTAACATGGATTGGTATCCTTAGTGGCCCATCCTAGGTATCACACAGGCGACTGCAGGGGGGAATACCCATGGTACCTGAGGCAAACCTTGTATCACTTCCAGCAGTACTTCTGGAGGGTACCCTTGCAAAGCTTGGGTACTTGCACCGGCAAAGGCTGTTGTTAGGAGGTCAGCGTAATTGCCTCTATTACCTTCACTAGTAGATTTGGTTCATAATTGCCCCGGACTGCTTTTGGGAGGTCCCATTTTTCACTTTCCTGTATTTTGGTGTCCGGTCCAAATCACCCGGAGCGGAAATACTTGAAGGTTGTTTGCTTGCCTGTATCTTAGGGACTTTATAGTGAGTGCTCTTTGCTCCTAGCTTGCTTAGTTTTATACTTTTTTGAGTCTAATAAATATTTTAAAGTGACTAACTGATCGATTCGTCGATCGAGGCGGCTTCATGGGTTGTCTCCCGCGAGTGTCGAGCCTTCATCAAGAAGGCGTTGGAGCAATTCAGAAGGCGGTTATCACCCGGTGTTATCTGACGCGGCGGAGAGAGATCCTCCGTTAGGAATTGAAGTTTCTACAGCTAGTCTTGGTGTTGGTGTCAGTACTGAGAAGAGTACTCCACCCACCTCGAGAGTTTTATTTCTAGAAGTAGAAGTAGAGGAAGTACCTCAATCTCCTGAATCGCTTTCGTCTCCTCTTTCTTCTAATTCTCCATTTATCATTGAGTACATCGGACCTGAGTCTGAGAGACCTGAGAGTCCTTATCCATCACATTCTCACCTTTCGATGGCCACGACTGGGAACACAGCTTCGGCTACGATCACTGCAAGTATTCAGACTCCTACTCAAGTTGAGGGAGGAGGCACTATTGCTATATCTTCGATTGCTTCTAGTACTGCTGTGTTTGGCTCCGGTTATACCCACGCACAGGCTTCTCAATCTAGTCCCTTTTGTCTTGGAATGTCCATTAATGGAATTCCTCCGTTTTCCTTTTCTACTGCTGCAACTGCATCCGCACCCATCTCCTCTATGGCTAGCAGATCGGCTTATTTTCAAGGGTTCCCCTTTGGAAGTGGACATATTCCTCACTCGAATCCTTCCTTAGGGTATTTTCCTTTTACTTCCCAGACTCAGAATTTTAATCCATGTTCTGGAGGTCAAAGTTCTACTACCTTCACGGGGTGAAACCCTATATTTATGGCAGTGGGGGCAGGGAATCAGTTTCTTGCTGGTCACCAAGGGAATGTTCCTTTCTCTTCATCTAGTGCTTATCAAGCTTTTTCTCCCTTTTCAAATGCTTGGAACCCTTATCAAGGGGTTTCTTATTCATTCACTACTTTAGTGGGGGGAACTGGTCCGGTTTATAGTAACTCTATGTTTCAAGGGGGTCCTTCTCCGAATGCTGGGTCACAAGGATTTTCCTATGGCCCAAATTTTTCTACGAATTCTTCATGGCAACCTGGTGCCTCATCAAATCCAAGGTATTCTTTTCAAAATGTTGGAAATTCATCCTATCAGGGATGGAATTCCTAGGCTCCTCCTCGTTTACCATTTCTCGCAACGTTAAACTTGCCAAATTTGTCGAAATTGACTAATGATCCAATCCAATATAGTCCAGGGTGGCCTCCAGTCCCTACCAAACTACCTTCGACATTCCAAAATTTGAAGGAAAGATTGGAGAGGATCCGGTAGATCACATCACCACTTTTCATCTTTGGTGTTCATCAAACGCCCTGATCGATGATTCGATTAGGTTGAAATTATTTCAGCGCACCTTGACTGTAAATGCAACTAAGTGGTATATTGAGTTAAATGGGGGAATTTTTTCCACTTTTGGGGATCTGGCTACCATGTTTTTGAATCATTTTCAGTTTCTTGTTCGTTATGATGTCGGGACTGAACTCTTGGCTAATTTTAAGCAGGACAAGGCAACCCACACTTCTGATCATATTCGGGAATGGCGGAGAAGGAAGCGGCTCATTAAAGCCTATATTCCAAATGAATTCCTTCTAGAATGGTTTTTGAAATCATTGCAGCTAGATATTTCGAAGGATGTATCCCTGTCTAGGGTATTTTCCGAGGAACATGCTATTTTTAGGGCCCAGCAATTAGAACTGATTTATTCTCAGTCTGGCATCCTCAATAAAAAATTTCCTGATGCTCCTCACTCCAAATTGGATTTGTCCAAAACTAAACCTGGTCCTCATGGTGATGGGCTTATTGGGTCAATTGATAGCGGTGCAGCTAACCTACTTAATCAACTGCAGCAGTTGTCCATACAATCTGCTTCTTCCAGTCAAGATATACCTTCAGTGCCTTCCTCTTCCCAAGCTTTTCCAATAAATGTTGTCCAAACTTCAAACCCCGAAGGAAATCAAAAATCCGAGGGGAAGAAGAAAGGACAAAATAATAATAGAAAGAAGGGAAGAAAATGGGAAGGGCGATGCAAATAAATCCAACGAGCATGTTGGTGAAGGACAGAAGGATAAAAAGAAAGTGAAATTTCCATGCAAGTTATGTACTGGAGATCATCTTACTCACCTTTGTCCTAAAATTCAGGATGCACAGCTCTTGTTAGCTCAACAGGGATCTTCCAGTTCCCAGGTTGTGTTAACAAACCCTTTTCCCCAAGGGCAACAATTAGTTGTTGGCGCAAATCAAAATATTAGGTCTTCCTCTAGAGGCACCCAGGAAGGGGAAGCTCCATCAAATATATATATGATGAGTGCTCATGCAAATATCGCTACGAGATCTCATGATTATGGTACAACTGAGTCTTCAAAGGCCAAAGGTGCTCCTGATAGTACTTAACCACT
The DNA here is from genome assembly GCA_034641835.2 of Pinus albicaulis. Taxonomy (NCBI): domain Eukaryota; kingdom Viridiplantae; phylum Streptophyta; class Pinopsida; order Pinales; family Pinaceae; genus Pinus; species Pinus albicaulis. The sequence goes on along the minus strand of MU968411.1, from coordinate 29,859,548 downwards.
TCACATTCCAAAGCCAAATGTTGAGCCCATACCTTGGATGATGAAAGCATCTACAAAGCGTACGACGATTAATCCAAATGCCAAGGCTGCTCAGAACTACTCTGTTGTGGAAGATTTGGCCCAGAGTCCTTGTGCTATGTCTGCTCTTGAGGTGCTCCAGTCTTGTCCAACTCAAATAAGTGCTCTTATTACTACTATTGGGGCTATTGATCCAAAAAACTCCCTTATGATTACATTTGATATGACTAATTTTAAGAAGAGATTCCCACATCATATGGCTTTCCATATTATATCGTCATATCAAAGATTCACTATATTTTGAATGGTCGTTGATGAGGGTGCTTCCACATGTTTGATGTCTCTCGCATGCTGAAAAGGAATTAGATCTCTTGCAGCTGTTCCATCAGCCACTCTTCTGACTGTGTTTGATGGTCATTCTCATAGGCCGCATGGTATTGTCCCGGCTTTTCCTATTTGTGTTGGGGGAAAAACTGTAAATATCGAGGTTGAGATAGTTGATGCAAGCTTGGACTACAACCTTCTGTTGGGTCAAAACTGGATTTATGAGATGGATGCTATTGCATCCTCCTTATTTCGTATTGTTTGTTTCCCTCACGAAGGGAGGATTGTCACAATTGACCAACTGGATTGTTCTCCTGTAGACCAGAATGCATCTACTGACTCAACTATCCCTTTGGTGGATAATGTCAAGTTGCCTGTTGAGAATCTTGGGGTTGGAATGTATTCTTCTCTAATGGGTACTTTCAATATTCCACCTCCTTCCGTTCATATAAATGCAATTTCATCCTCCAGGGCTCCTATTCGAAGAGATTTCTTCCGAACTCATTATTTTTCGGATCCTTGGACCTTACCTTCCCCTACTTCCACATTAGCAGAAGGTCAAGGGGGTGGACTGGAATTTTCGATGTCTGTAGCAGAGATCGCTTATAAATCCATTGTTGATTTTGCAGAATCCATTCCCTTTTCTCTTTCACCAGAGGAATTGGATGGAGATGTGGCTCTGGCTTGGACACTTAATTCTTCTTCCACCCAGGATTGCCTAGATACCACTCTTCCATCTAAAGAGGCTATCCTAGAAGCTATGACTTGTGTAGATATACCGTGGGATGATTTGCATCATCGGTCTTACTTTCTACTAGACTTGAACGAAGTTGAGTCAAGTTTTCCAAGTCCTCAGTCTTCTGGTCCTGTTCACCCAGTCCTGAACCCTTTAGCACCAACACAGGTATTCGCTGAAGGGAACATGGCTGTGATTTCTCTGACTATCCCAGTGAACATCTCCAGGAACCCCAACGTTATCGATAATGTCTTCATCGGAGCTTAATTTTCCCCTGAAGAGATTCAAATTTACACCGATCTCTTTAAAGAGTTTAGGGATGTGTTCACTTGGTCTTATGAGGAAATGCCTGTTATAGATCCATCTATTATCCAGCATGAGATCAAGATCTACGAAAATGCTAAGCCTATGAGGCAAAAGCTTCGTCCAGTCAACCCTAGGAAGGTTGCAGCTATCAAAGCTAAGGTAGAGAAGCTGCTCAAGGCGGGATTCATTTTCCCTGTTCCTTTGACTGAATGGGTTTCAAATCTAGTCCTAGTGGAAAAAAAGCAAGGAACAATTCGCGTTTGCATTGATTTCAGAGATCTTAATAAAGCATGTCCGAAAGATAATTACCCCGCACCATTCATAGATCAGATTATTGATGAGTGTGCGGGAAATGCAATTTTCTCCTTCATGGATGGTTTTTCCAGATATAATCAAATTACTATCCATCATGAAGATCAGCATAAGACTGCCTTTATTTGTCCCTGGGGTACCTTTACTTAAAAAAACATGTCTTTCGGCCTCAAAAATGCTGGAGCCACATTCCAATGGGCCATGTGTTGAGTCTCAATTCTACATCTTTTCCATACACTTTTCTATACCTTTTTCACTCACCTGAACCTCCCAAGTTGTCAATATCATTGTATGTTAATTGCAAAAGAGTATCTAACATGGTTTTTAACTATATTTTTGTGTCTGTTGTTTGATTTAGATTTTGTTCATTTAGCTGCGGAATCTTGCCACTTTCCACAGCTGCTGCAACTTTCCGCAGCTATTTTGTGAAATTCTATGTTACAGGTGTCTACAGGGAAAACGAGCCACATGGGCAGGTCAGAAATGATGTGGACATGGTTCGTGTCCTATTGGCTTGAGCAAACTCATCTAAAGAAGCCGCGGTCAAAGGCGTCCACATGGAAGTCAACCATGGAGTCTCACGGTGACAGGACTCTGTTTCGTGTCACGTGAAGGTTCATATGGCCGTTTCTGAGCTTGCGGAGAACAAGTCGACATCTGTACATGGCTCCATAGCCGAATTCAAGCATCCACTCTTCATAGATTTACTTTCCAACACGGCCATGATCCTAGATCCGTGGACGTAATGGTCTACGTGTTCTCCACCAGCATAAACTTTAGGAGACAGTTATATTTCTTTTGTTATATATAACGCGTTTGCATACGCATATAGAGTTAGTCTCGATTAGTCTCTGTTATCTTTTATTAGTCTGCTCTGTAATGTAATTACGCTGCCTTTGAGCCGTAATACTACCTTACTGTTATGACTACATTTTAATATAAGAAGACTATGTTTTCAGACTTAATTCGTACTTGAAGATTGTTGCCAAGGCTGGTGTAGAGGGCCCCTGCTCAGCTGAGGTTATGTGCATTATTGTATAGTTCTTATTTCATTTCTTTAAAGCTCATTGTACCATAATCCATTCACATGTTTATACATTGCATTTTTCATGATACATATGCTTCATTTCTGTTTATAAACTTTCATGCTTTCCATTTCACTTCTATCTTTCATGTTTTATGTTATTAATCACTGATCAGTGTTCTTGTTTTAGGTTATAGATAGGCAGCCCGGGCATTTTCATAGCTTTTTTACTAATGACATGGGATTAACATTGTTCTGCTGCTAATTTTTTTTTCTTAGTTTCTGTTTAATTTCAGTACTGCTTTGTTTTATTCAGTTTTGCTCATTTGCTTCAGTAGTTAAATTTAGATATATTGAACTGCTCATAACATCTTCAGTTGCCTCCGAAAGCCACAGCTGGACTGATGGTGAGGGATTGTATTATGAAATGTGTAGTTTAGTATTAGTTTCTTTTCTGGAAATTTAGATATATTAAGCTGCTCATAGCATCTTCAGTTGCCTCCGAAAGCCACAGCTGGACTGATGGTGAGGGATTGTATTATGAAATGTGTAGTTTAGTATTAGTTTCTTTTGTGCAAATTTAGATATATTAAACTGCTCATAACATCTTCAGTTGCCTCTGAAAGCCACAACTGGACTGATGGTGAGGGATTGTATTATGAAATGTGTAGTTTGGTATTAGTTTCCTTTCTGGAAATTTATATATATTAAATTGTGCATGACATCTTCAGTTACCTCCGAAAGCCACAGCTGGAATGATGGTGAGGGATTGAATTATGAATGTTATGGTTTGATATTAGTTTACTTTCTGCAAGTTAGATATCATTTACTCAAGTTGTTTATGGTTACTTCCAAAAATCATAGCTGGACTAATGATGAGGTATCAGAAGACAAGTTGATGCAAATTGATTTAGATTTACTTTATTACAGCTTTTGGATTTCTTTCAGCATAATTTATTTTGTGTTTAGATAGTAGCAAGAATAGTTTGGTTTCATGCTCACTATTTCACTGTTTTGATTCATTAGATTAGCAACATCTTTTCATTTCAGCAGCGCATTTTCATTTCCTTTCAAGTTTTGTCATTGTAATTTTCAAATTCCTTTTTAAGTTTCAAGTTGGTAAATCATTATAGAGGATATCATTTCCTTGAACAAACATAACCATACTTGTTTTCATTTTTAGAATTTCCATTTCATCTTAGAAAACCAAAAACGACAAAAAGTTAAGAAATAGGTTATCTTGCACATATAGTGTGCCGCACTTCATCAGCTTACGAATCTCGGATTGAAAAATTAAATGCAGCAATTTAGGACACACTAAATTGACCAAACATTTTGGCGTCGTTGCCGGGGATGCACCCGCAACATTCCAAAGAGCAGTACTAGGAATTTTTTCTGATCTAATCCATGATTGTGTAGAGGTTTATATGGATGATTTTACAGTTTATGGTAATTCATTTCAAGAGGCATTGGAAAATTTGGAAAAAGTTCTTATAAGATGTAAAGAAACAAACCTTTCATTAAGTCATGAAAAATGATTTATGATGTTTACTGAAGGGATTGTTTTAGGACATCATATTTCAGGAGATGGGATTAAGGTTGATAGATCAAAAGTTGAAGTCATCTCCAAGTTGCCTATTCCAAATTGTCAAAGAGATGTTAGAAGTTTTCTGGGATTTACTGGCTACTATAGAAGATTTATAGAAAACTTCACTAAAATAGCATCTCCACTCTTCAAATTGCTTACAAAATATTTTGAATTCAAATGGGATCCTGATTGTCAATCAGCTTTTGAAACTTTGAAAACAAGAATATCTGAACCACCTATCTTGAGAGGACCAAATTGGAAACTCCCTTTCCATATTTCTACGGATGCTTCAGATACAGCTCTAGGAGTTGTGTTGGGTCAAAAAGATTTAGTTCCTTATGCCATTTATTATACCAGTAAAAATTTGACTCCCACAGAGTTGAACTATACTGTGATTGAAAAAGAGTTTTTAGTTGTTGTTCATGCAATTAATAAGTTTAGACATTACATAACAGGCTATGAAACTTTTATTCATACTGACCATTCTGCAATTAGATATTTAATGAACAAACCTGTTACTAATGGCAGAGTGACAAGATGGCTCTTACTTTTGCAAGAATTCAATATTACTGTGTTGGATAGACCGGGAAAACAAAATACAGTAGCTGATTTCTTGTCTAGGATTCAGAATACTAAAGAAGATTCTCCTGTAGAGGATAAGTTTCCTGATGAATACTTGTTTGCAGTAACTATTAAGACTCCTTGGTATGCAGATATTGCTAACTATTTGGTTACAGGGAAACTACCTTCACATTTATTTTCAAGTGAAAAATGAAAAATTATTCAGGAGAGTTCAAAATATTCATGGATTTCTAACGAATTGTTTAAAACAGGGCCAGATCTTGTGATCAGAAGATGTGTCAGGGAAGATGAAATGCCTAATATTCTTAAGGCATGTCATGATGAACCATGTGGCGGACACTTTGCAGACAAAAGGACGGCCTATAAAATCATCTCTTTAGGATATTATTGGCCTTCCCTCTTCAAAGATGCAAAACAATATGTCAAAAGGTGTGACAACTGCCAAAGAGTAGGGAAACCTACCCTTTCAAATGAAATGCCATTGCAACCACGGGTACTCATTGAACCCTTTGAAAAATGGGCTTTAGATTTCATTGGACCTATTAATCCACCATCTAAGCAAAAGAAGTATATATTGGTTTGTACTGATTATGTTACTAAATGGGTAGAAGCCAAAGCATTAGTATGTGCTACTGAAAATTCAGTTGTTCATTTTCTTTATGAGGATATTTTTACTCGCTTTGGTGTTCCAAGAGAAATTGTGACAGATCAGGGGAGCCAATTCACATCCAATTTGGTGGAGAAGTTGATGGAAGAATGCAAAATCAAGCACAGAAGATCTACTCCTTACCATCCACAAGCAAATGGTCAAGTGGAGTCCACAAACAAAGTTCTTGAAAGTATCATCACCAAAACTGTTCATCTACATAGAAGAGATTGGGCAGAAAGGCTTCCCGAAGCCTTGTGGGCCTACAGAACTACATGGAGGAATACAACAGGACATTCTCCCTATGAACTTGTTTATGGGAAAGAAGTCTTGCTCCCCATTGAGTTCCAAGTCAAGACCTTCAAGATAGCATTTCAGTTGGGGATGGACTTATCAGAAGCCCAAAAGCATAGAATGGAGCAGTTGAATGAGCTAGATGAGATCAGACAAGAATCAATTTTAAGAACTGATCTATTTCAATATCAAAGACCTAAATGGCATGACAAGTACATCAAAGAGAAGAAGTTTCAAGAAGGAGATTGAGCATTGTTATTTGATTCCAAGTTTAAAGATTTCCAAGGAAAATTTCAGACTCATTGGCTTGGGCCATATGAGATTGACAAGATCTTTAGCAATGGAGCGGTAAGAATCAAGACCATTGATGAGTTTCAAACTCTTATTATTGTGAATGGCCATAGATTGAAAGTTTATCATAAGCCACTCTCAAAAGAGGATTTTGTCAAAATGTTTCAAGAAAGTTCTGCAATCAGGCTGGTACAGAAGAATTCTTCTTCTCCACTAGCCTAGCTTTTGTTCTTTTCAGTTTTAAAAAAAAAAAAAAATGGTATAAGCCTGAAAACCAATCATTGATTGGCAGTCTTATACAGAAAATATAGGGTGAAAATCAGGAAAACCTGACACTCTATATTTTTTCCAAAAAAAAAATCTCTCTCTTTCATTCTCTATGTTTTCCAAAAAAAATCTCTCTTTTATTTCACAAGTCTTGTGACCACCCACTCCATTCCATCCCACTTCATTCCATTTCATTTCACTTCATTTCACTCCATTCCATTTCATTTTATCTGTTTCATTCCATTTCATCAATAAAAATATTTTTCATGACCATTTCCATCTGGTCATTTGTCATCTGTTCATCTCCATTCATCCAAGTAATAGCTGTGTCAGTTTCCGCAGCTGACATCTGTTTCCGCAGCTGACTCCAGTTTCCGCAGCCAGAAGCAGATTCCGCAGCTACAACTCTGTTTTCAAAAGAATGTACAGCCAAATGTTATTTCCATAATCATGAAATAAAATGCAGATGAGAGGATCAAAAATGAATACCTTGAGCATTCAAGACACAAATGAAGATCAATTAGTTGAAGACCAAGGGAAAAGGCAAAGATTCCAAAGGTATGAATAAAATTTATTTCAAATAGCATTGAAAAACACATTTTTATATAGTTCTGAACCATGAGCTCTATCCATTATGTGCAATGATTATATTGACAATTTCGTAACCTTTCACGATCTCCATATTATCCTCTCGCATTCATTCTCAAACGGTTCCATCATTAAAACCCCCGATCTTCACTCATGTTCCCATATTCCACCGGTGACAATGAGACGTATTTGATTTGACCACGGACTCTTACAGCCGTATAAATCCATAACCGTTGTTGAAACGTGCTCATATTTATTGTGCAGTCACCAAAATTCAAAACGCTGCCGGATGTGTTATACTCTGTTAATCTCTCTGTCGTGCTCTCTGTTGTGCTCACGAAAACCCCTCTCTGTTCTGTTCACTCCATTCCACTCTCTATTACGTTATAATCTGTATACCCACTCTCTGACATTTACCCACAGTCATTGTGCTCATCTCTGTGCATTCAACCGTTCTGTTTCCATTAAACCCTCACGCAGGCAAATTTGTGAAGAGCAGAAAAGAAGAATGGGAAATTTTCTAAGAGCAGAACCGGAAGGACCTAAGTTTATGGAGGGATATCCGCAAGTAAGGGATATATTGAAGAAAGAAAATTGGTTGCGGTTTATCCAGAAATTCAGAGGTTATCATAAAGAAGTGACGAAGGCATTCGCAAGGTCGTTTAATGGCTTGGAAGAAAAGATTGGAGACCTTAATTTTGCGGTCAATGAAGCATCTATAGCAACAGCCACGGAACTTCTTCAGGAGGGTGAGCGTTGGTTTAAGAATAAAAGCATCAGTGATGAAGCATGGAGAACAATCTTACGAAACCAAGGTATGGACATAACTGTTTTTAAAAGAGGAATTCCTGTGCATGCATTGAAAGAGGAATGGGCTACTTTGCTGCTAGTTGTTCAGAAATTCATTACATGTGAAGGCCGTTTTGGGTCCATGTATATGTACCATACTAGGTTACTAATGAATTTTATAGATAATCAAACTCTCAATCTCCCATATTTTCTATTCAATAGTTTGAAGAAAATGTCCGTGACTGTTCATAAGCATTTAGGAGATGTAGAACCCCATCTATATCACCACGGCCTTGTAAAAATTTTGATTGAAAAGGAGTTAAAGGAAAAGAAAGACACATGGGAACAATTTATGGTTAGAAATTTCTTTGAGGAACCTCAGGAAATTCCTGAAGGTAGTACAACAAGAAGGAGTAGAAGAAAAAGAATAAATGATGAAACCCAAATTACTCCTACTCAAGAAATTCCTGAAGGTAGCACAGCAAGAAGAAGTAGGATAAAAAGAAAAATTGATGAAATTCAAAATACTCTTACTACTACAATTGAAAGAACTGATAGGGAAGAGAGACTGTCAAAGAGGAAGAAGAAAGAAATCAAAGGTAAGAAGCCAATAACACCAAAAGAGAGAAAAACTATTGAGGCTATACATAAAACCCCTTCTTCCGAAGAAGAATATCACCAAGTGTTATCTGAAAGATTAATTTATCTTCAAAAACAGTCCTCTATGGCCAAGAAGACAGAAAAAGGGAAACAAAAACAAAAATATAGTGTACCACAGCGTGTGAGAAGAAGCAGCAGACTTAAGGGGAAATTGAGGAAAACACAAATGAAGGGTCCTCATTTCATTGATTTGGGAGAGGAGACATCTGAACAGTCCCCATCTGACCATAGTCCATCTCAGTTAGTTAGTGAACCTGGTTCATTTCATTCTCAGTCAGACATTGAACATACTCCATCCCATTCTTAGCAAGATGTTGATGTGAGCCCTTCTCAGCCAGATTTTGAAGATAACTCTCCTTCACGGCATTTTGGGGACAGCCCAATAAAAATGACACCTGATATAGACCCCAAGCAACAGGAAGTATATGACTATATAGAATCTTTGGAAAAGGCAGCTACAGGTCCCAGTACTTCGTCCATTCAGCCTCATACAGTACATGATGATTTAGTCCAATCACTAAAACAGGAAATCTTTGAGCTAGAGCTTTTAAATAGACACATCAAAAATGAAAATGAGACATTGAAAGAACAAGGTAAATTGGACAAAATCATCCATGATAATACCATGCTACATCTGGGAATATGGCAGAAGAAGAACAAGAAATTGAAAAGGAAATGCCAGAAGTTGAACAGAGCACTGGTTAATATCAAATTTAGGTGCTTAATGAAGAAACCCAGAATGTTGGCAGCACCAAGGAAGAAGAGGAGAGGATTAGACGTGCTGGCTTAAGTGTCAAGGCATAATTTGGTCAATTTAGTGTGTCCTAAATTGCTACATTTAATTTTTCAATCCGGGATTCGTAAGCTGATGAAGTGCGGCGCACTATATGTGCAAGATAACCTATTTCTTAACTTTTTGTCGTTTTTGGTTTTCTAAGATGAAATGGAAATTCTAAAATGAAAACAAGTATGGTTATGTTTGTTCAAGGAAATGATATCCTCTATAATGATTTACCAACTTGAAACTTAAAAAGGAATTTGAAATTTACAATGACAAAACTTGAAAGGAAATGAAAATATGCTGCTGAAATGAAAAGGTGCTGCTAATCTAATGAATCAAAACAGTGAACTAGTGAGCATGAAACCAAACTATTCTTGCTGCTGTCTAAACACAAAATAAATTATGCTAAAAGAAATCCAAAAGTTGCAAATAAAGTAAATTTAAATCAATTTACATCAACTTGTCTTCTGATCCCTCATCATTAGTCCAGCTATGATTTTCGGAAGTAACCATAAACAACTTGAGTAACTGATATCTAATTTGCAGAAAGTAAACTAATATAAAACCATACATTCATAATTCAATCCCTCACCATCAGTCCAGCTGTGGCTTTCGGAGGTAACTGAAGATGTCATGCACAATTTAATATTTCTAACTTGCAGAAAGGAAACTAATACCAAACTACACATTTCATAATACAATCACTCACCATCAGTCCAGCTGTGGCTTTCGGAGGCAACTGAAGATGCTATGAGCAGCTTAATATATCTAAATTTGCATAAAAGAAACTAATACTAAACTACACATTTCATAATGCAATCCCTCACCATCAGTCCAGCTGTGGCTTTCGGAGGCAACTGAAGATGCTATGAGCAGCTTAATATATCTAAATTTGCAGAAAAGAAACTAATACTAAACTACACATTTCATAATACAATCCCTCACCATCATTCCAGCTGTGGCTTTCGGAGGCAACTGAAGATGTTATGAGCAGTTTAATATATCTAAATTTAACTACTGAAGCAAATGAGCAAAACTGAATTAAACAAAGCAATACTGAAATTAAACAGAAACTAAGAAAAACAAATTAGCATCAGAACAATGTTAATCCCATGTCATTAGTCAAAAAGCTATGAAAATGCCCGGGCTGCCTATCTATAACCTGAAACAAGAACACTGATCAGTGATTAACAACATAAAACATGAAAGACAGAAGTGAAATGGAAAGCATGAAAGTTTATAAACAGAAATGAAGCATATATATACCATGAAAGATGTAGTGTATAAACATGTGAATGGATTATGGCACAATGAGCTTTAAAGAAATAAAACAAGAACTATACACTAATGCACAAAACCTTAGCTGAGCAGGGGCCCTCTACACCAGCCTTGGCAACAATCTTCAAGTACGAATTAAGTCTGAAAACATAGTCTTCTTATATTAAAATGCAGTCATAACAGTAAGGTGGTATTACGGCACTAAGGCAGCGTAATTACATTACAGAGCAGACTAATAAAAGATAACAGAGACTAACATCGACTAACTCTATATGCGTATGCAAACGCATTATATATAACAAAAGGTAATGTAACAAAATAAATAATCCATGAATATTTTGAACTCTCCTGAATAATTTTTCGTTTTTCACTTGGAAATAAATGTGAAGGTAGTTTCCCTGTAACCAAATAGTTAGCAATATCTGCATACCAAGGAGTCTTAATAGTTACTGCAAACAAGTATTCATCAGGAAACTTATCCTCTACAGGAGAATCTTCTTTAATATTCTGAATCCTAGACAAGAAATCAGCTACTGTATTCTGTTTTCCTGGTCTATCCAACACAGTAATATTGAATTCTTGCAAAAGTAAAAGCCATCTTGTCACTCTGCCATTAGTAACAGGTTTGTTCATTAAATATCTAATTGCAGAATGGTCGGTATGAATAAAAGTTTCATAGCCTGTTATGTAATGTCTAAATTTATTAATTGCATGAACAACAGCTAAAAACTCTTTTTCAGTCACAGTATAGTTCAACTCTGTGGGAGTCAAATTTTTACTGGTATAATAAATGGCATAAGGAACTAAATCTTTTTGACCTAACACAGCTCCTAGAGCTGTATCTGAAGCATCCGTAGAAATATGGAAATGGAGTTTCCAATTTGGTCCTCTCAAGATAGGTGCTTCAGATATTCTTGTTTTCAAAGTTTCAAAAGCTGATTGACAATCAAGATCCCATTTGAATTCACAATCTTTTGTAAGCAATTTGAAGAGTGGAGATGCTATTTTAGTGAAGTTTTCTATAAATCTTCTATAGTAACCAGTAAATCCTAGAAAACTTATAACATCTCTTTGACAATTTGGAATAGGCAACTTGGAGATGACTTCAACTTTTGATCTATCAACCTTAATCCCATCTCCTGAAATATGATGTCCTAAAACAATCCCTTCAGTAAACATCATAAATCATTTTTCATGACTTAATGAAAGGTTTGTTTCTTTACATCTTATAAGAACTTTTTCCAAATTTTCCAATGCCTCTTCAAATGAATTACCATAAACTGTAAAATCATCCATATAAACCTCTACACAATCATGGATTAGATCAGAAAAAATTCCTAGTACTGTTCTTTGGAATGTTGCAGGTGCATTACATAACCCAAAAGGAAGCACTCGGTAGGCAAAATTTCCCCATGGACAAGTAAATGTGGTCTTATCTTGATCTTCAGGTGCTACCTGAATTTGATTATAGCCACTAAAACCATCCAAAAATGAAAAGTACTTTTTACCTACTAATGTGTCTAATACCTGATCGATAAAAGGCAAAGGAAAGTGATCCTTCAAAGTTGCTTTGTTCAATTCCCTGTAATCAATGCATACCCTCCATTGAGAAGTTTTTGGAGCTCTTCTTTCACTATCTCCCTAAGATTTGGATTCATCCTTCTTTGAGGTTGTCTGATTGGTCTATTGTTTTCCTCAATATAGATATGATGGATACAAGTCTTAGGATCAATACCTTTCATGTCAGTATACTCCCATGCAAATGCAGTAGAATGTTTTTGCAAGATTTTGGTTAGTTCTTCTTGTTGTGATTCTTCCAAAAGTTTGTTGATATTCAGTGTTTTTCCTGGAAAAATCTCAATAGTAGAACTACCAAACTCTTCCATAGAGTAAAGAGACATTTGTCTTGATGATAAATATTCTATGTCGGATTCCAACTGAAATTGTGTGGGGTCATATTCTGAAGATGTCTCAAAATTTTCTAATGTGTTCAGAATTTGACTATCCTCACTGATTTCAGAAATGGTAAAGACAGGTTGTTTAGTGTCCTCATCATCGACCCATTCATTGTCTCCTACTTCTGTGATTGCTTTTGCCGGAGGATACAAATTGAATTTCTTTGTCGAATTACCATTAGAAATGTACATGTCCCCACATCTACAACTAATAAAAGCATCAGCTGTGGCTAGCCAAGGTCTTCCTAAAATAAGTGGGTGCCCTCCTAGATTACTCTTGGGAGTCAAAATCATAAAATCTACTGGATATTCCCAAGAATATAAGGAGACTGAAATATCTTCTAATACACCATTTGGTTTAATAATTGATCGACCTGCAAGTTGCAGTAAAGTAAGTGTAAAAAGAAGGTTAGGAAGTTTTAGCTGGTCCATAGTTTGTCTACTCATAATGTTGATAGCAGTCCCTAAGTCAATCAATGTGTTTGGAATTTCTATCCCATTTATATGTGTCTTGACAATTGGACTTCATGGATCTACATACTTCTGCATGGTAATTTTTCCCATCATAATATCTGCAATCTTTCCTACCAGGTGGATTCTTCTTGTGTCTTTTAGTTTCCTTCCTGGTCTTTTGAAACTCAACTCCTTTATTGTTTTTGCTAGAATAGGAATCTCTCGAATGGCTTGTAGCAAGGGAATTTTGATACAAACATTCTTCAATTCATCTAGAAAATCATAGTTAGGCAACAAGATTTGTTTTTCCACCCCCTTGTCAATTTGTAGTCTTTCAGGAAAAGGAGGTGTAGATGAAGATGTAGGTTGCTCAACTATAGGAGTTGTGGGTGTTGACTTTCCTTTTTCTTTTTGAATGCTTGAATTTTGAAGAGATTCTTCCTAAGAACCCTTATTGACTTGAAGAGAATCCTCCTCAGAGGTATCTTGCTCTTGAATATCTATAGAAGGTTTTTCTAAAACTCTACCAGATCTGAGTTGTACATCGTTGAGAGGAATAATCATATAGGTAGGAAATTGTTGTCCTTCTACCATGTAAGTATTCTAAGGATTCTTATTATTAGGATTTGGCAATGGCTGAGTTGGAAGTTGACTTGTCTTTTGTTGGTATGGGAGCATGAGTTGAGGATTTGAATTTTGTTGAGAAGGTTGTTGTTGTGGAAATGGCAATGAAAGTTGTGGATTTGGGTTTGGAAGTTGTGGAGCTTGTTGATTTTGAAAAGATGGAGGATATTGATAAAATTGAGTAAATCTCCCATAAGGATTTTGCATCCCTTGTACCCATGGCGAATATGAATTTTGATGTTGAGGCCAAGGTTGTTGCCAAGGATTCCAATTTGGTGGGGTTTTAAAATTCATAGGATTGTTAAACCCTTGAGTTTGTTGTCCCTGCCAAGGTCTTCTTGCAACAAAACAGAGAGATTCTATTGAATTTGGGTCTTCTTGAAAAACAGCTTTGAGTCCAGGAATTGAAGGACAATCCTTGATCTCATGATTCTCTGAGCAAATCATACATGTTTCTACAACTTTTGCATCCAAGGGACATTCCCTCAAAGCATGTTTCTTCCTACATTTTGGAAAAAAGATGGCTAAAGCGTATGTTTCTGCTTTCTGCTTGTTTTGGATTTTAAGGGTGTCTAGTTGTTCACTAAGGCTCCCTAAGATATCAGTTTTGAACTCATCAAGCATATTACCAATATCTGCCCTACTTACTGATCCAGTTGCATATTTGTTAGCCCTAATAAGAGAAGGATCCCTAGGCCCTTTTCCTGTTTTAGATTTTCCTCTTGAGAGATGGACACATAGTTCTGTTATGTCACGAAGTGGAAGTTGAGAAATGTCTCCCTTCCCCATCATGTTTAAAATATCTATCCATTCATCTCTAATGGCTTTTAATATGAGGGCTTTCAAGGTTTCATCATCTAAGTTGCTCATCTTTTCTCTTTTCAAGTTGTATTGAAATCTTTCAAGTAAGTCTTCCAAATTCTCATCTTCTTTTTGCATCATTTTGAATACCTCATCCTTGTGATTGGTGGGCATACAATAGTCCAAGTATCTATCCAAAAATGTTTGTTTCATATCATTCCAAGTCCTAATAGATTGAGTGGCTAATCCCATGAACCATTTCAAAGCAGATCCCTTCAAAGTTGAAGGAAACAGTTTGAGTTTTTGAGAGTCTTCAATATAATCATAGGTTCGGCACACAACTTCAAACTCAAATAGAAATTTTTCAGGATCCTCACTTCGCAATCCATAAAAGTTAGGGAGAACATATGGTGAGATATTTTTCATCGTTGCATGAGTTTCCTCATCAACTATAGGGAATCCAAACAAGTTATTTCCTTCCCTATTTCTACCATTATTTCCTTCACCATTGTTGTCTCTATTGTTTCCTCCTCTTCTACCTCTACCTCTACCTCCATCTATTACTTCCTCTGCCATGATAGTTTCTTTAGAGTCCTTAAAGTCCTCTAGTTCTTCTACCAAGGGAGGATGAGAGAGAGTCCCTTTGTTTTCTAAATGGAATTTAGTAGATGGTATAGGAGAATCCTCTAATTCAGTTGCTCCTTGAGTTCCAAAAATCTTAAGGCTAGGGTTAGATGGTGGTGAATCTGGTCTATGCCTTGAAGAAGATGGAGTTGTGAAAATCAAACTCTTGGCTTTAGCTATAAACCTTCCCCTAGAATCTCTTGCTCTATGCATGTCATTTTTTATTTTTTTAAAAGTTGGGCTAATAATTCTCTTTCTGATCTTCCAGGTCACACTAGGTGCAAGAAGAGAGCATACTTAAGAAATTAATGAACCAATAACTCTCTTTTCTGATCCTCCAGATCACACTAGGTGCAAGAGGAGAGCATACTTCAAGAAGTTATCAAGTTTTCCCTTCTTTTATGATTTTGTGTTTTTTTTTTTTTAAGAAATTGGCTACCTAGTTACACTTCCCCGGCAACGGCGCCAAAATTTTTGGTCAATTTAGTGTGTCCTAAATTGCTTCATTTAATTTGTCAATCCGGGATTCGTAAGCTGATGAAGTGCGGCGCACTATATGTGCAAGATAACCTATTTCTTAACTTTTTGTCGTTTTTGGTTTTCTAAGATGAAATGGAAATTCTAAAATGAAAACAAGTATGGTTATGTTTGTTCAAGGAAATTATATCCTCTATAATGATTTACCAACTTGAAACTTAAAAAGGAATTTGAAACTTACAATGACAAAACTTGAAAGGAAATGAAAATGTGCTGCTGAAATGAAAAGGCTGCTAGTCTAATAAATCAAAACAGTGAACTAGTGAGCATGAAACAAGCTTATTATGTGCTTGTCTAAAACACAAAAGAAACTATGCTGAAAGAAATCCAAAAGTTGCAACAAAGTAAATCTAAATCAAATTACATCAACGTATCTTCTGATCCCTCATCATTAGTCCAGCTATGATTTTCGGAGGTAACCATAAACAACTTGAGTAACCTGATATCTAACTTGCAGAAAGTAAACTAATATCAAACTACACATTCATAATTCAATCCCTCACCATCAGTCCACTTGTGGCTTTCGGAGGTAACTGAAGATTTCATGCACAATTTAATATATCTAAATTTGCAGAAAGGAAACTAATACCAAACTACACATTTCATAATACAATCCCTCACCATCAGTCCAGTTGTGGCTTTCGGTGGCCACTAAAGATGTTATGAGCAGTTCAATATATCTAAATTTGTAGAAAGAAAACTAATACTAAACTACACATTTCATAATACAATCCCTCACCATCAGTCCAGCTGTGGCTTTCGAAGGCAACTGAAGATGTTATGAGCAGTTTAATATATCTAAATTTAACTACTGAAGAAAATGAGCAAAATTGAATTAAACAAAGCAGTACTGAAATTTTACAGAAACTAAGAAAAAAAAATTAGTAGCAGAACAATGTTAATTCCATGTCATTAGTCAAAAAGCTATGAAAATTCCCGGGCTGCCTATCTATAACCTAAAAAAAGAACACTGATCAGTGATTAATAACATAAAACATGAAAGACAGAAGTGAAATGGAAAGCATGAAAGTTTATAAACAGAAATGAAGCATATGTATCATGAAAAATGCAATGTATAAACATTTGAATGGATTATGGCACAATGAAATTTAAAGAAATAAAATAAAAACTATACACTAATGCACAAAACCTCAGCTGAGCAGGGGCCCTCTACACCAGCCTTGGCAACAATCTTCAAGTACGAATTACGTTGGAAAACTGAGTCTTCTTATATTAAAATGTAGTCATAACCTTAAGGTAGTATTACGGCTCAAAGGCAGCGTAATTACATTACAGAGCAGACTAATAAAAGATAACAGAGACTAATCGAGACTAACTCTATATGTGTATGCAAACGCATTATATATAACAAAAGGTAATGTAATGATTTCCTAAAGTTTATGCTAATACAAAACACGTAGAGCATTACGTCCATGGATCTAGAATCATGGCCGTGTTGGAAAGTAAATCTATGAGGAGTGGATGCTTGAATTCGTCTATGGAGCCATGTATAGATGTCGACTTGTCCTCATAGCTCGGAAACGACCCTTATGAGCAACTACGTGACACGAAACAGAGTCTGGCCGACATGAAACTCCATGGTTGACTTCCATGTGGACGCCTTTGACGCGGCTTCTTTGGATGAGTTTGCTTGAACCAATAGGACACGAACCATGTCCACGTCATTCCTGACCTGCCCATGTGGCTCGTTTCCCTTGTAGACACCTGTAGCATAGAGTTCCACAAAATAGCTGCGGAAAGTTGCAGCAGCTGCGGAAAGTGGCAAGATTCCGCAGCGGAATGAACAAAATCTAGATAAAATAGAAAACACAAAAATATAATTAAAAACCATGTTAGATACTCTTTTGCAATTAACATACAATGATATTGACAACTTGGGAGGTTCAGGTGAGTGAAAAAGGTATAGAAAAGTGTATGGAAAAGATGCAGAATTGAGACTCAACATAAATTGACCAAACATCATGTCATATGCCTTCCACGACATCAAACATATTATCGAGGCATACTCGGATCATCTAGCTGCTCATTCTCGCAAGAGAATTGATCATCCTTCTCACCTCCATCAAGTATTTGAACGATGTCATTTTTATAAGATAAGGTTGAATCCGAACAAGTATGTTTTTGCGGTCACATTCGGTCGGTTGTTGGGGTTTATTGTGTCTACGCAAGGGATTTAGGTCAATCCCTTCAAGGTTGAGGCAATACTTTTGTTGCCTCCCCCATCATCTATTTTTCAACTTCAAATTCTACAAGGAAAATCCAATTTTCTACGGAGATTTATCGTAAATTATGCCGAGATTACAGGAGGATTCATGAGATTATGAAAGAAAGGAGTCCCATTTTTGTGGGATGACTTTGCTCAATTCTCATTCGATGCTTTGAAAAAGGCATTTACCTCTACTCCTATCCTAATTCACCCTGATTATAACAGGGATTTCCTCTTGTATCTCGCCGCAGCAGAATATACTATCGGTATGGTTCTGGTTCAGGAAGATGATGCTCTTGCTGAGCATGTGATATACTACCTTAGTTGAGGCTTAGTAGGACCTTAACTTCGGTATTCTCCAATAGAAAAACTCGCTTTAGTAGCTGTCCATATTGTACAGTGACTCAGACATTATATTCTTCTTCGGAAAACTTATGTTTTGGCAGCAGTCAATCCATTTCAATTTGTTCTCAACAGGCGAGTGATTGGGGGCAAATACAATCAGTGGATTGTGATTTTGCAGGAATTTGATCTTGAGTTTATATCTTCCAAGTCCAAGAAATCATTAGTTTTTGCAGAATTAATTTCTGAGTTGCCCTGTGGAGAGGATATAATTTATGACGAATCCTTTCCGGATGAGCATCTTTTTCTCATCTCTCCACAAGATCCTTGGTATGGGGATCTCATTGTATATCTTCAAACTGCGAAGTTTCCTTCAAATTTTTCGAAATATGAGCGCCATAAGTTACGTCACCTGGCTAAAAGTTACTTGATCATTGGTGATACTTTATACTGTCGAGGGGTCGAATCGATCCTAAGACGTTGCTTAAATCTCGAAGAAGTTGAAGTTGTGCTGAATGATTGCCACAGTGGAGCTTGTGGTGGTAATTTATTCGGGCTTGCTACAGCCCAAAAGATCTTGTGTGTTGGATACTTTTGGCCTTCGATTTTCAAATATTGTGTTGAGTCGGTCAAACGATGTCATCCGTGTCAAGTGTATACTCGAAAGATGCGCACCCATCTAGCTCCGCTCTTCCCAGTTATCATTGTCGATCCTTTCACAAAGTGGGGTATTGATTATACTACTTGTAACCCGCCTTCAGCTAAAGGTCACAAGTACATTATTGTAGCAGTAGACTACTTCACAAAGTGGGTCAAGGCTATGCCTAATTTTGGGAATGATGGTGAGACAACAACTATTTTTCTCTTCAATCAAGTTATTTCTCGCTTTGGTATTCCTAAAGATATTTTCACTGATCATGGCAGTCATTTTCAGAACAGCATGATGGCTGAGTTAGCTCTCAAATTGGGTTTCCAATAAGAGCATTCATCTCCTTATTATCCTCATGCCAATGGGCAGGTGGAAGCTGTGAACAAATCCTTGAAGACCATTCTTCAACGGACAATTGATAAAGCTAGATCTAACTAGCATGTTATGTTGTATCCTGCGCTTTGGGCATACTGGATGTTAGTTAAGACTGCAACTGGTTTTACTCTGTTTCAACTAGTTTACAGGTTGGAATCAATATTTCCCATTGAGTGTGAGATTCCTTCTCTTAAATTGGCTGTAGAACTTCTTCCTGACACTTCAAGTCTTGAAGAACGCCTCCTTCATATGGAACATCTTGATGAGCAGCATCAAGATGCTGCCAAAATGAACGAAGCACATAAGAAACGGGTTCAAGTTCAGTATGATAAGGCGGTCAAACCTAGGGTTTTCTCCGAAGGCGACCTTGTTCTGGTTTATGCCCAGGAAAAGGATGCCCTGGGGGCAGGTAAATTCAATTCTATGTGGTATGGCCCCTTAATCGTTAAAAATGTCCTTCAAAAAGGAGCTTATACCTTAGTTTATTTTGAGGGAAATGAGCTGGAAGAGCCCCGAAATGGGCTCTATTTTAAAAGGTATTATTCCTAGGCCTTGGCCTGGCATCTTGATTTTTGTATATATTTTGATTTTTGTTTTTGTACATATCTAAGTTTTCAGTCTATGAGGTGATGGTGATGATTTTTTATCTGCTTTGGCAAGTTGTATTGGATTTCATGAGTCATTTTGGTTTCGCCAATGGTGCTAGTAGACACACCCAGAACTTAGCTTCCGCGGCTTGGGTACTTTATTATCCATCTGGTCAATTATTAGTTTCAAGAGGGGTTTGCATTGGTGTTGCTTCCAATAACGTAGCAGAATACACTGCAGTCATTTATCTACTTTCAGAAGCAATATCTTCGAGTGTTGATTCATTGGTAGTATTCTTGGACTCCCAGTTGGTGGTGTCGCAATTGAACAATATATATCGAGTCCGGAATCCTTTCTCATTTCGATTTTTTTTTAGGGTACGTTCATTGCAAAGATCATTTCAATTTATAACATTTATTCACATTCCTCGAGCTCACAATCACATGGAAGATTCATTAGCTAATCAGGAAATTGACTGGCATATTATTCATTCAATACTTTAAATCAAATCATCAAAATCATCATACATTTTCACACATTTGTTTCATCGCATCATAAACCGATGCATATCTGTATATATCATCAGAATGTACAAAAACTATACAAAAATTTGGACCCATCTGTCCTACAAAATTAGGGCTTATGCCCGATCATGTTCAGTCTCAAAAATATAATATAGTCATCCAACAAAATCTATGATCCATGTTCAATATTCGTGTTCCTATAGAACACGATCGCAGTAGCCACACGGCTGAATAATCGAACCCAGTCTCACGGTACCCCGACTACCCGTCTCTGGATAGCCTCTGGTAAGTCTTCTACTGCAAACATAGGCACTTGGCGAGTCAAACTCTCCAAGTTTCTCTGAACGGCGTGTAGAGTCCTACCAGGGTCTTCATCATCTGCTTCGCCTCTATGACGTTTGTGTCATGGGTATCCTTCAGGACGAACTGGTCCTACATCTATGTCATGGTCATATAATTTTGTAAGTCATTTGGAATCCAATCCAAAACATGTTTTTTCATTTTTTCACATATATTGAAAAATCAAAAAAAAAAAAATCAATCCAATATTGCAGTCTTACCAATCGCACCCCATCCTGCGCCAGGTGGAAGGACCAAGTCTGGATCACCGTGGAAATCCATCCCAGCATAGGGATAGTCATCCACTACAATAATCTGTTCTTCCCACCATTGGAAGAACTCATCATCCCATGTCGTTCGGGGAACTTCACTTCCCCCTAGTCTCTTCATCAGATCAGCCCATCGGGCTATTCTTGGGTCTCTAGGGCTACTGATGGATGAGATCACTTTAGGTCAAAGCCCAGGAATCTTCTCAAAGAAGAATGTCATCAAGATGGTTCCATACCCGAAATGATTTTTTTTAGCTTTTCATATGGAGGTCAGTTGTTTCTTCATATTAGTCAGCAGATCTATACACCAATCAAAGAGATGCACTAAAAAATCCAAATCTATAATCATCTGTGTCTCGATGCCTGGTGCAAGGAAGCAGATCCTACCACCCTGCCAATGGTAAAGAGGATAATTTTCATGTGCAGCTCTGATAGATCTTTGATTTCAATTTGAGTCCCTACTTTTTAAGACCCCTCTACACAATAGACGTGGACATAGTCTTCAATTGTAAGCCCTCCCACAGGCTTGCCATGCAAATCTATCGGATCTCCTCTTCGGGAGAGTCCAGTAATAAAATAAATGTCTTCCACCTCTATGTGTATAGGTATTTGATCAATCATGAAACAATCCTCCTCTGGTTCCCAATGATTTGCTAGCATTTTAAGTAACCGGACGTTACTTTTCATATTTGGCATTTTGAATAATTTGAGTAAACCACAATTTCGAAGGATATTGAGCGAATTTTGGTCTCCCATGACCTCTTGATCAATGGCACTGTGCTCATGTTCTCTCCAAGAGATATTCATCCTACAAAAAATCATTAATTTCATCATTAGGTTCATTTTTTTCAATCACGGTCTGCGCATACGCGACTTCCCTTTTGGACAGTCGCGTATCATACATGGATTCGTCCACATGAACCCGCGTATGCGCAAAATGATAAATCAAAGAAAATCATTTCCACGGTGAAAAATAAAAAATTTTAATCTATAAATGGATGAAATTAATCACAAAGATGAAGTTAAGGCTTACTTGACTTATCCGGCGAAGTTTAACGGCTGTTTGCTCCTGATTTGACGAAAGAGGTTTTTTCTCTAGAGCTCTTTTCTCCAATTCAGCAAGGTAGCAATGAACCAAATGTGAGGTAAAATGTGTATTTATGCCCAGAAATTGAAAATTTTTGCAAAAATTCATTATGCTTCGTTTTCACATCTGTATTAAGCTGCATAACCCAGTTGCTTGGAAGTGTTGGGATGGGTATATTTTTAGGTACATTTTGTTGACTTTGAGATTTTTTCCGGTTTTCGAAGCCATGACCGCTGACCTGTCATGGCAGGTATGTGATCTACACTGGCACATAGGTTAGGTAATCCACTTTTCATTGCATTTCTACATTCTAGCCTCCATTCTGATCACTTTCCATAGGTTCGATCCCATCATGTCATGAGTATTCAACCCATTTCACTCGCCAATTATTTAATCATGACTTGGTGGTAGAGCCTTCCTTTACATGGGCTTCCTAGTTAGTTCCTCGCTAGCACTTGTTGCCCATGCTACACTTTATGTAGGCTCGAGAGTCCTATTTAGTCCTGCCATGACTTATATGTTGAAGCTTCATTCTTCTTCTTCTTCATTATTCTTTTTCTAGTTATTACCCTAGAGGCTCCCTGGTGTTCTTCAGTTGCATTACTGCATTGCATGTTGACTACTTGTTTATCTTGGCCTTTAGCCGGCTTCATTTGGACTCAATGTTTAAGCCATCTTTTGACCTTGAATCTTTGCACAAAGTTAGCCATTGCAAAGTGCTTATCTATCGCAACTTGACACCCTTGTTACCCGTGGATGGAACACTCCTTTGAGTATCGCTTACCAGTTTCCGCCACCTTGCATTTCGCATAGGATTGTTCCTATCCCAGGAACTAGTGCATTTGTTTCTTGATACTCGTTCTATCCATTGTACCATAGCATTATTTTATTCTTTTCAAGATTATTATATGAAAAAGACAAAAAAAATCAAATATGTTTAAAAAGAGCGGGAACGGGATGTTACTTCATATTTTGATGGCAGTTACAGTATCAGTTTGTCGCCCTTGAACAAATCACATAACACTATGTCTTTTCCTCATTTGGGATGGTTTTAGTTTTGACCTAGGAGACGCCATAGCCTTGTTTCATGAGTCAGTTCTCCCCCGGTTGGTTATCTCTTCCAATCATATGAAGGATTTTTTTTTTCCTCTTGCATAACAAACTTATACAGTGTCATTCTTTACTACCATGGTCATTATGTGTTGTGCTTTTGTTCAAGGGAAGTTAACCCTGAGTCGGCCATTCTGCGGTGTCTCTTGACTTATTATTCAAGCCTTCCCAGTTTTGTCAGTATCTTGTACTATCACATCAGATATTTGGTCCTCTGCTCGTGCTGGTTTGAGAAGGTCTCCATTGACTTCTTGTTGGCAGGTTTGTCTCTTATCAACTACGACATATTGCTCTGAGAGTGAACCTAGAGTCGCACCCTGGCCCTATTTAAATTATTGATAGGTGTCCTTGTCCTTAGCATTTGATCATCATTATGGGTCTTTGACTGAGTGGTTTTCCTATGTTCGACGCCAGCATACATTATCACACTTGGGATTCGTGCAGTACCTTGATTTCCATTTGACCCTATCGGTGGATATCTCACCTCTTTGTCAGTTTTCATTATTGGTTGGTTGAGAGGGTTTCTTCCATGTGCTAGCTTCATCTTGTACATGTCATAAACATACTTCGGGTTGGTTCCTTCACTCTACTTCGTCTGATTCCTTCCAAATATTGGCCTACAGGTTACACTTGCACTGGACTGATGTGGGATGCCTCAATGCCTTCCTTCCAGCAGATATTTTCCCATCGACTCCGACTCATTGCTCTAGGAATAAGGTCTAGATTCTTTTTTTTCAGTACCTTAGGGATTGCAGTCATTAATGGCAGACTCTTTGTTTTCGACAGTGAGGATTCATTATTGCCTCCTGATTGATAGATTCTTACAAGTGTTCGACTTCAGCTCATTTATTCACACTTGTTGGATTGTACTGGGGCACCTTGACACTCATTATCATTATCAGTGGGTTGTCTCGCATTTTTTAACGATTTCCATTATTGAGCAGTAATCAAATGATTTCTCACATGGTCGACTTTAGCTCATTTATTCCCATTGTGTAGAATTGTGCCATGGTGATCGGTGAAGACCTCGGGTTTGCTTTAGCATGCTTCGGTTCACTGTTGACATTTCATCCAGCTTCTGCCAGTGACACCGTACACTCTTATATGTTGCAGTTTCAGTACAGCAGCATCTTATATGTTGGCCCCCGAGTTGCGTGATTGTACCATGTTTTCCACCTCTTATGATTCGGTACCTGGAGATTCAGTTACTTGAGTGATCAGATATCTACTACAGTATCATTGATCAGTATTCTATATGTGATACTTGCACTTGATTTTCGACTTGTACTTACGGGCAGTGCTCAGATGATTCACTATGTACTTTCTAGTTCAATTATACTTGTATACATTTTGGATCTATAGACATGTTTTTCTTTCACTGAGCATGGGGATGCCCGCCTCAGACATGAGTTAACTCTTTGACTTCTTTCATTGGTTTTTTGACAAGCTGAAATCTGGTGATATCCTCTCTTTTCTTCGCAAGGTTTTTTCTATGCACATAATATATTTCGGCCATCATGTACCCCTTCTGACCTCATATATTAGGGGGCATCTGTTATAGCATCATTTTTCACCCTCATGTGAATAATGATTGAATTTTTGGCCCTAGGCACCCTTTCCTTCCAGACTTGAACAAATTCATAAAAAACAGTGTTAAAATCCCCATATGCGATTATGCCTAGACTTTTCCGCGTATATATGCGAGTTCGTTCGTACTTTTCCGTATATGCCATTTAAACCATTAAAAATATATATAAATTCCTTATTTTCGTGGCAGGGTGATGGTTATTCCCGTAATTCAACCACCCCAGCCTGTGGCCCAACTGTTTCCAACTGCTGAAACTACTTTGAGGGATTATAAATGCCCCTCATGTGTATGACCTAAAGGAGAGAGAAAATTATAGATATTATACTCTGTTGGATCCCTATTTCAAGTTTGATGTTCCCGTGCCTCCTGCACTTCCCAAGTATATTCTGTAAACCCTTGTTTCCTTGAAGATGATCATCACCCTAGATGACATCTAATGTGCACACATCTTGGAAGAATCCTAGCGAGGTGAGGGCTGGACGGATCCAGAGGACGGTCTACTCGAAGGTCGTGGAAGGATTCGGGTGATCTCTCCACTTACTATTCTTGTACATGCCATTTATAATAAAGAAGAACCATCTTGTTCCCGAATATTCACGTGTATATATATGTGTGAAGATTGTTAGTTAAACATTCAGTATTTCTTATATGATAGTGTACATGAATTATACTAACATCTAGGAACAATATATGTTGTACAAATAGTGTTTCATGTTTGTTATTTCTTGATTTCCAAGTTACGAAGCATGAGGAATTGCTGGGGGTTTGAACCCTGCGGGATCTACATCAAACGTAGGACTTTTGGGTAAGTTCCGCAATTGTCTAAATCTAGTTTTCAGCATAAAAGATAGGTTAAGTGAGTCCTTGAATGGTATGCCCCTGATCTGTGAAGGTTTCCGACACAAAAACCTTTAGGGAGTTGTTTCCTAAAACACCATGTTCGACTAAAATTCATATATTCGCATGGTTAGACTTGTACCTGAACGATCGAGTGAACAAGATAAGAAGACCCCGAATCTAGTTTCATCCATCTGGGTTGTGATTCCAGGATTTGTGTACACATCATCTGTATGATGAATTTACATACATATCGTCATCCAAACATGGGCCTATATCTGTAGGCATGTCTGTATTGGGCAAAATTCCAATGTAGATGACTTTCTAAACTATGTAGATGTTATTAGATAGTTTATGCGTTGAGCATGGGAATTCCTCCCTCAGCAATTCATGATCAAGATGAAAATATCGTGATGAAATGTATTGTAAGATTGATGCAGGTCACCACTTCACTTCAGTTCCAGGTCATAAAGCATCTCATCCAAATACTATTATTATTATTTTGACTTCATCCTTTAGGGGGCATCTGTTATAGGTCAATTTGGGCATCATCCCCCATGACCTAGTCAAACTGGACATCATCCCCATGACCAATGAAATAGGGTCTATCATCCCCTCATATTTAAGTTTCTATATGCCCTAAGAGAAGAAAAATTCATTCATGGCTACTATTGTGATATTTCCAAGATTTGAAGTATATGTTATATCACTTATTGACTCACCAACGCAGCCTCTAAAGGGACTAACTATGTTGCAGTGCCAAATCCTCCATTCAAGGGTGCATTTCAATCCACTTCCCTACATTCAAGAGTGCATTGGTCACCTGGAAGCGGAATTCTCATTGTTTTGGGAATCTCCACATGGCCAGTGCCTTCTAGAAGAGTCAATGTGTGTCAAAATTTGAATCCAATTATCCATCTAACACCTCTAAACTTGGGAACATGTCTTGCATATTATTAGAAATTCATTCATTGAGAAACTACCATCATTTTCCCTATAAATTGAGCACTCATTCTAGTGCTAGGGAAGGGAGAAATTTGGTAAATTTATGTTTTTGGATTCTCATTTGAGAGAGTGAAAGTATTGATATGATGCTGGTATGATGTTGGATGCGATGAGGCTAGAATTAAGCTGGAGTTGGTTGGCAACAAATCGATCATTGGTTGTAACCTCCCCCTTCTACTCTTTAATAAAGATTGTTGTTCATTTTCCCATACATATGTCTCTATTTCTTATGCAATGGATTCTTGAATGATATATGTATTTCATATCTAATCGATTTGATTGAATAAGATAAGTAGATATATGTATATTGCATGTTGTTTGATGTTCTCTATTTTTGTTTGCAGGAATCGATTTGGTGATTTGAGTTGGATTGAGAGCGATGACAACATCGACAGAAGGAGAAGGAGAAGCGATTGAATCACAAGTAGGCTCTTTCACCATTCTATATATATGCTTGTTTTAGATAAAGTGTTAGTAATTCTTTCCTATGTTGTTCTAAGTGACTAGCACCACACTTAGGGAATTCTTTTTATCTGTAAATCACAATTTCACATAACAATTTTTTTTCCTTGTTCACTTTGGTCTCATTGATTCCACGCTTAGCCTCATCCAAAAAATTTCACTCTTGGGAAACTTGACCTCACTTAGCCTTCCTAAACTGCGCATTTTCCAATCACAACCCTCAAGCCCTAACCTTGCCTCTTGAAACTACGCATTGCGCAATCACAGTGCCTAGATTTAACCCTTTAGCTCCAGAACTGTGCAATTTTTGCCTCCTAGCCAGCCTTAACTACACCTTCATTTGCACAATCAATTAGACTATCCTCCCTCCATAATTGCGCATTGGGAAACCTTCAAGCCTCAATCTTCAAGCCAGAGCCCTTAAACCCCTCAACTGCATAATCTCCAAAAAATTTATCTTGCCATAATGGTGCATTGGGCAACTCAGAGCCTCAAGCTTCAACCTTCAACTCTTGAGCCCCTCAACAACACAATCACCTAGCTTGGCCTCTCAAAACTACAGATTGGGAAACCTCAAGGCTAAAACCTCAAGCTTAACCTTCTGAGTCCCTCAACTACGCAGTTCCTTGAGTCTTTCCTTCTATAATTGTGCATTGGGAAACCTCAAGCCCCGGTCTTGAGCACTTGAGCCCCTCAAGTGCACAATCCTTTGACCCTGGCCATCCTGAAATGTGCATTGCTCAGTCTCAAGCCTCAGTCCCAAACCTTGACCTTTGCAACTGTGCAATCCCTAAGTTGGTCACCCAACTATTCAACACTTCCATCCCTAACAAGTGATTTTATAAAACATGTTAGATTAGGGATTTTTTAGACTGATTTCGTCTTGTCATGAATGGTTTTCAGTTGCATGTACTCTATCTCATCATAACAAGATGATGATGGATGAAAAGGAGAGGGAGACCATGATATAAGACACCTGTGGACCTGAAAATATCAAATGATCATCAGGCAAGAGGACGAAGGAACACAATATTACAATAGAAGACAGAATATCAATATCACATTGAAGACTCCTTATCTTCAAGTCATGAGGAGGAAGAAGAAGAACATGCACTATCTCACAAGAATACTAAAGACAACAACAACAAAAAAGTGACTTATTATTTCCATGTCATCATGCAGTCCATACCATCAGTTTCATGTCATACCAAGCCATGAGTCATCATGTGCCACGTCATTTGTGGATTATGTAAATTCTATATTGGAAAATGTAATATAAGTGAAATTCCAAGGGTCATCCATGTAATGTGAAAAGTCATGTGGGATTCAAAAGGTCTTAGAGAAGTCAAATAGTCATGAGGGTAGTTCAAGAGTCACAAGGGAGGTGAATGATCACCCTGTTTATTATATATACACCCTCATTGTTCATGCAAATGAATTTTCACCTTGGCTCCTCCTACGAGGAATTAGAGAGGAAAATTTTTGTTTTGGAGGAGAAAGTGACTTCTCTAATGCTCCACTATTGGCGAGAGTGTTTTTCACTATCCTCATGTACCTTGGGAATTTTACTTAATTCAAAAGCTAATTGAGCCAACCCGCTTTCATGCATATGTCATGAATATTGTAAGATTGTTCTTTAAATGTTAGGGATGTATGTTGTTTTCATTTGTACTAAGGAACTTGAACTATTTTGTTGGCTTTTGTACTTAACTTGTTGAAGGTGTGTTATATTTTCTTTAACAAACATTGCTTCCTCGTGAAATATTTCGCTGGTTGATCAATGGTTCATTCATATGTATATGCTTGTGTACATTTTCTAGATTAGTAATATTACTTGTATTTAAAGGGCCCACTTTTCTCTTCCCTTTCGATAGAAGGACCTTGATATTATTTGCATTTTAAAATTTCACAAGGCATACTCACTTTTTGATCCAAGATTACTTGTGCATCACTCTCTTGTGTTGAAATTTGTAGCCAAAGAAAATCTATAAGAATATATGGCAGTCAGGCCAATACCCCAGATGGGGCTCCTATTCCAAATGGTGTGAGGTCACCTGGGACTTCACATCAGGGACACCCCCTTGGTTGATGGATTTCCAACACCATCAACAAATGGTGCTAGAAGGAGGGCCAGATTACAATTTGTGCTTGTTGAGTTTGATTTGAATCTCCTATCGTAAATGGCTCACCCTCAAATCATACTCTCGGAGTGTTTTTCTAACCTATCCCCTGGTCAACTTTTAATCCGCGATGAATCTCTTCATGACTTTTCTCAATTCAAGTTTGATGGTGCGGGTGATACATCCATTATCGAGCATGCATCTCTTTTTCTTAAGTTTTTTTAATATTATGAAATTGATTGTGAAGATGTGGCTTGTATTGTTTTCTGCCTCACACTTGAAGGTCGAGTTAGTTGATGGTGTCACACTCTGCCATATGCTTCCATTCATTCTCTTAACCATCTCGTTTAGGAGATTCATTTAGCATTTGATAGGTATGATTACCGAGATGTTTATAAGAGAATCAATTGGATTATAATGAAGCTTCATGAATTAGTTGACAATTTCTCTAATCGATTTCTTCACCTTTGTTATGAATTTCCTGAAGAAGACACGGAATGGGATTTCTTGAAACAAAATTTTGAGTGTTTGGTTCATATTTATTTACATAGTGAATCCAAGACAATGGATGTTTCTTCTTACCCAACTATTGTAAATCGTGAGGCACCTCTAATTTCAAAGGAGGAACCTATTATTCCTTTTGTTCCTTGTCCTCCTCCTTTTCTAGTCCCAATGTGGTTGCCTCATTGCAATGATAATAAAGTTGGGAAATATGCAAATCAAATTCATAGTCCATCTCTTCATCCTCCTTCTGCTTTTCATGATTCAGATCTAATGAAAGGAACCCCGAAATGGCTCATGAAACCTATGGTGAACACTAATTTTTCCATTCCTCAAGTGGGTAGTAACACTGTAACATCCCTGGTGGAAATTCCATGTAAATAAAATTTAATAAATTCAAAATAATAACCATGGTTATGGGACACTTATTCTAATCTGAATGTTGGGAAAAAACATCCTAGTGCGGGTGTTCATTTGGTTTATTATGGCTAAGTCAATGGCAAAATATTTGGAAAGGAAAAAATGGCATTTTGGTCATTTATTTGTGAAAATAATAGAAATTAGGAGAAAATTAAGGTGAAAGGTCACAGTTTGCATGTTAGGAGGAAAATAATGGAAAATGAAGAAAATAGAGGCCCCATAGATAAAAATGCTTCTGAGGATTATTTGGTACCTTTTGGAGCTCTCTCTCTATTCTCTCTCTCTCTCTCACTCTTGGACACTTATATTTTCTTGGAGCACTTCATCATTAGATAAAGAAAGGCAAAGAAGGCAAAAAAGAAGCAAAGATCAAGAAAGGTAGAGCATGATTAAGCAGGTACAATGGATTTACTTGCAAAAATCGAATTGCATGTGTGATTTCCTTGCTAGATTTGGCATGGATGTTTATGCATGTGTGTTCTTGGTTCTGTTGTTGTCATTGGCATGGGTTTTTCCCGGTGTGATAGTGTTCTTTAGCCTTCCCTTTCCATTTCCGGATAGCCTTGAGGTGATGGGTTCTCATGTTTTGGTGGAGTTGGATTGCTGGATGGATTTGAAGATGAGTGAGGTGGATCTCTGAAAGGAAAAATACATGGCCTAATGATCCCTAAACTGTACTATGGATTGTAGTAAAGCCATTGGCCTAGTAACCCCTGAACCGAATTATGGGTTACAGTAAAGAAAATTATTTTGTGTGTCAATGGGCCTAGGAATCCTCGACCAGTGAATGGCAGAATATACGATAAACCCTAGATGTGGTTGACCTTGATCATGCCTAGGAATCCTTACCAGTGAATGGTAGGATAATACGACAAATCCTAGAGGGTGGTGTCTCGATCATGGCCTAATGACCCATGAATTACACTGTGGGTTGTGGTAAAACCTAGGGACTAGGAAGCAGTAAAATTCCTCATGGTGTAGGTGGAGAAATCTGGCGGCATCCATGTTCATTTGGTTCTTTTTTATGGTTATGCATTCATGCTTGGAATATGGCACAAAGGTGATTGGATGAAGAGATATTTGGCTTAGCCAAAATACGGTCGGGTGGAACGTGGTAGTTCCATACCAGGTTGGATTTTGCATTCAGCAATAAGAGTTCCTTTCCTTGGTATTTTATATGTAAATGTATTGGTTCATTGTGGAATATATGGTTGTTGTATCCTCATTATTTTTATTGTTTATATGATGGTTATGAATATTTTTATGTCAGTGAAAATGTATGGTTGTCATTATGTTTTGATTTGTAAATGAATGAATAATGAATATATGACCTAATAGATGATAATGCAACTAATCTGATGAGGCACCAATGCTTCTTAATGATTCTCAGATAAGTATGAGACTCTTATGTTCAGATATGTTGTTTAAACCTGTAAAATGCATATTTGTGACATATTTGACGGAATGTATGCCATGGCTAGTAGGGGTTCAATCAAGTCCTTTCTCAAGTATTTTCATTTGTGTCATTATTTCGATGTTGCTTTTCATTTCTAGAAGTTTCATGGATTTCTAAGCAATGGCCTGAGTCCTCGCCTTGAAAAAGTGGCACAAAATCTGGAGTTGTTGGCACAAAACTACCTTGAAAATTCCCCAGTCACAGGCATGCCTTGTTGTGGGAGCAACTGGAGGGTCCCAATCGCATGCATTCCCATATCAAGGGAGCGACTGAGGCTTTAATGCATAAAAATGTCAGGTTGTCTCAGGGGCTAGTCACTTGGAAGGGTTGGATGGCTCTTAGGGGTTATGTTGTATGTGTAGAAGGTCAGATTGGTTGTTTTGTGTTGGTTCCACTTCCATAACTATACATTGTTGAACCCTTAGTTACACTGAGAGGGGGGGGTGAATCAGTTTAACTCATTCATGAATTTGTAAAACTTTTCATTAAGCTTATTTACAACTTAATTTCATGATAAACTTTATATGTGAACAATCTTAATATGTGAGCAGCAAGTATTAAGATAATGTGACAGCAGAATTATTATGAGAGCAGCAAGTATTAAGCAGATTGAATAAACCATTTTGACACATAAAAATCACACACAGAGACAGCTGATATAAGTGGAAACCCATAAAGGGAGAAAACCACATCTTATTATTGTTGTGATGCAAAGGCAAGCTCCAACTCCCTCTCACCACTGATTTTTTGTAGGCACCAACCTACAGGAGGCTCCAACCTCAATTCTGCAGGCTACAACTTGCAAGGAAGGTCCAACTCCCATCAATTTTCTGCAGGCACCAACCTACAGGAGGCTCCAACCTCGATCAGCTACAACTGACATCTATCAAGCTACAACTTGATAGGGAAGCTCTAACTTCCTCACTCTATCAAAAGAAAACACTTTCTGATTTACCTTGGATATCAGATCTATTTTGTACCTTCTTTATTGTTGTCCTCCAGTCTTCATATCTGTCTTATATCATCTCTGACTCTTCACATCATCTCTATCTGCTCCACCTTCTTCTTATTTTCTCTCCTTCAATTCTGTATTCTCTAACCTCTTTGTGCATATCTATGAGATATCTTTTATAGAGTTCTCCTCTTGACTGTTTGTATTCTACAGAGAATTTGGAGTGAACAGTCGTGACTCTTTGGCTTTTGCCTTCTCATTCCTTTGTCCAGCTCATTTAAAAAAATATAAAAATATGTACAAAATTCAATATTACAGTGGGATTTTGTTTTCCTCCTGAGACTTGCCAGTGCATCACAAACAATATAAAAACCAATTAAAACATTTACATCTAGTTACAACATGGATTTCAAATCAACCCATTAAGTTTTTGGATCACCGTGTGTTTGTCTTTTCTGCTGCTGTCTCTGTCTTTTTCGTCTTTGTATGCTCTGTTGTTCACTGCAGTTGTGTAACTCCTGCATATATAACTGCCTTTCTATATAATGCAAATGACTCTCGGAGATTTAATCATAATAGACCCTTTTGAACATAGAAAACACCCTTTCGGGCCCACATGTCGAACCTTTCTTATTCTCCGATGCGATGAGCCTCCTCTGATGATTTCCAATTGTGATTACTCCTCTTGCGATGGTTCCGATGCGATTGATCGCAATTGAAAACTTTATTAACATGTTCCGTTGTGCTACCTTTGCTCCGATGTGATTGATCTGATGCGATTAATCGCAATCGCAACTTTCAATGGTATGTACCACTGCTCCTTTTTATTCCGATGCGATGGTTCACTATTCACAGGTATAAATATATATATCTATCGTTTCATATATATATATATATATACATACTTGCCACTTTAATTTATTTTTACTCTTCATCTTTGGTTATTTGATTTCTGCCGATGCGATTAGCAAAGGTCCCGCCATGTAATTAAGCGGCTCACATATCCACCGTCCATCCTTCATCATATCCGATGGCTGACATTTAATCGCTCAATCGCAATCGCACATTTCAATTTGTTCGTCTCTCTTTCTCCTCCGATGCAATGGTTCATTGTGGACCCTACTAGGCATATGCAATGCTCTTCTATGCGAAAATTTTTCTTGTTTCAAATCTATGGTTAAACCATAGTCCAACCCACTTCATAAGTCATCAAATGAATATTTCAACTTTGAAATACAGTTCAATAAATCATAATCCCAAGGCTTATCTTTCGCATGTAACAATAATACGCCCATTAACATATATCCGCCCACCAGAGTATAAGTGAATGTTCGAGCCCACAATCTTTATTTACATACATAGCACGTTAACATATAATACGTCCTCAACCATCAAAATAAAACCTTTGGTTTCGTATTTAAATCCCCAGTGAACGCTTATATAATGTCCTCGGTCCCACATTTCCTTGAGGTGTGTATACCCAAGACTTGGAACAAAAAACCACTATATAATCACTATATTTAAGTTTTGGGTCCCACACACTTTAATTCAACTTCTCGACTTTTATTAAACTCAAGGTATCAACTCGCACTCAAATATGTTCCCTTCTCACCTTATAGTTTACCAAAGGTTGACTTTGGTTTCACCAATACCCCCGCACATGAAATTTATTATCAGAACCATTACATAACGTCCACAACATATCAATTCACATAACATATGTCAACAAACGTTAAAAACCATTATAACAACCTTTGAATGTATAACGAATACGCCTCATATGAAATAAGGTTCGGCTTTAAACTTTGGTAACTACCCAAATGCCCGCATGTAATGTTATTCGGGCCCACAACATTTCGCTTTAAACTTTGGTTTATGTTTCAATTTTCAACATACGTTTGACTCTGACCCACAGTGCTTTACCTCAATTAACCTTTGTACATCGCGCAAGTGTGATTACCGTAGATCTTCCAACATTGGCAATCGGAGGGACACAGCTAATATCGCATTTTTCTTTGGGCCGAGGGTTAACACATGGAAATTATGCGATGTAAATGGTATTCAAATACCACCCTAGGACACGTGGCGAGCAGCAACCCTAATCGCATTTTTTTCACAAAAAAATTTTACCACTTGTGAACCGCGCGAACCCGCAGGTTTCTCAACTCAGGATTTACTATTCCTTCAAGGTTCCATTCTTGACTCAGGGTTCCCGTTCTTATAATTCCGCTTCAATGTTTATTTGTCCTCCATATTTTGTTTAAATACGCAGTTTGTGCATTAACCCTGCATTATAACTAGAATAGATATTTATCAATTTCTTTCTTTTTCCTTTCAGTTCCGCCCTTTCTGCATGGTTCCACATCTTTGGTTTTCATTTCACATTTGATTTATTAACGGCTCTGCCTCGGATACATTTCTTTGTAGCTTCCGCCTCTCACAATCGCATATAAACCCTTCCATTATATTCTCTGTATTCACTGTTTCACTGTATTCTTTTTATTCTCTATCTCTGTATTCTCTGTATTCTCTGTGCATGACTGTTTCACTGTATTCTCTGTATTCTTTGTCTTTACAGTTGCTCGACTCCCTGCAGCTCTTCAAATCTCCCTACATCTTTGCTGCCTCTTTTGCTATCTTTCTTTGCCTTTCTTCATATCTAATGTTCTCCTTGTCAAAATTTCCAGCAGTCCTCTTTAGCTATCTCTCTGTTTCTATGTTGTCTCCTTTGCCATCAATGAAAACAATTCCAATAGTCTCCCCCTTTAGCATTGATGGAAACACACTTCCTCTGCTTGCCTTTTAGAAGACCCTTTCTTATGTTACTTTCTTTTCCTCCCCCTTTGACATCAATGGAAAAGGGTTGCACATTTCCTAGTGTGCTTTTCAAATCTTGTTCATAGTATTATGATCTTGAGGACCTGTCCCATGCTCTGCTCACTTGCTTTGGTTCTTTTGTGGCAATATTTGGTGATTGATCTCCCCCTGGAATGATGTTTTTTTTTCTGATCTCCCCCTGGAATGATGCTTCCTTTTCATGTCAGAGATTAATATCTGCAGACACTACTCCTATTTTGTCTCTTAGATATTCAAATGGTTCTTTAGCAAGGGGTTTTGTGAATATGTCTGCTACTTGTTCCTTTGTTGGTACATATTCCAACTTTACTACTTTCTGTGTTACTTGTTCTCTAAGGAAGTGGTACTTTATTGGGATGTGCTTTGTTTTTTAATGAAGTACAGGATTTTTTGATATACTTATTGCACGTGTATTGTCACATTTGATAGAGATAGGTTCATCAATGCTTACCTTCATGTCTTGGAGAGTTTGTTTCATCCACATTACTTGTGTGCAACAAGCTGTTGCTACTATATATTCTGCTTTTTCTGTAGATAGAGAGATGGAAGTTTGCTTCTTGCTTAGCCATGCCACCAGACTTTTTCCCAAATAGAATGCTCCTCCACTTGTGCTTTTCCTGTCATCCACACAGCTGGCCCAATCTGCATCTGTATAAGCTGTCAAAGTGAAGCTCTTGTCTTTTGGACACCATAGCCCATAATGTGCAGTTCCTTGTAGATATCTGAATATTATTTTGACTACTAGTAAGTGATTTTGTTTATGTGCTGCTTGATATCTTGCCACAAGTCCTACTGCCAACATAATGTCTGGTCTAGAAGCTGTTAGGTATAGCAGACTTCCTATCATGGATCTACAAAGTCTTTGATCTATATCTGCAGATCCATCATCAGCACATAGCTTGCATCCAGTGATCATGGGAGTTAACACAGGTTTGCATTCTTCCATTTTGAATCTTTTCAACATTTCTCTTAAGTATTTTTCTTGTGAGATGAATGTTCCTATGTTCTTTTGCTGAATTTGAAGTCCTAAGTAGAAGGTGAGCTCTCCAATCACAGACATCTCAAAATCTGATTTCATCTCTTCAACAAATCCTTTTGCTAACTCATCTTTGCTGCTTCCAAACATGATGTCATCTACATACACTACTACAATCAAGAGTTCATCTTCATTGGCCTTTATGTATAAATTGTTGTCTACTCCTCCTCTCTTAAAGCCTTGTTTTTGCAAGTACTTGTCCAACCTTGAATACCATGCACGAGGAGCTTGTTTCAGCCCATATAGGGCTTTCTTTAATCTACACACATAGTCTTCTTTATCTGTTAATGAGAATCCTTTAGGTTGTTCCATGTAGACTTCTTCTTCTAGATCTCCATTCAGGAAGCCAGATTTCACATCCATTTGATATACCTTGAAGTCATGGTAGCATGCAAAGGCCAAAAACATTCTGATAGCTTCCATTCTGGCTACAGGGGCAAATGTTTCATCATAATAAAGACCTTCAATTTGTGAATATCCATTGCATACAATTTTGGCTTTATTTCTGACTACATGTCCTTGTTCATTCATCTTATTCTTGAATACCCATTTTGAGCCTATGAAATTTTTCTCAGTGGGTCTTGGAACTAGTTCCCAGGTATTTTTCTTCTCAATTTGGTCCAATTCTTCATTCATAGCATTCACCCAATGTTTGTCCTTGCTGACTTCTTCAAACTTCTTTGGCTCTATTTGTGATAACATAGCTAGGTATACCTCTTCTGTCTGTTCAGCTAGCTGTCTTCTTGTCTGGACTCCTACACTCTGGTCCGCAATGATTTGATCTTCTGGATGGTTCTTTTGAGTGTATCTTGAGGGGACTTTTGAGTTCAGTTCAATATCATCTATTGTCTTGCTTATTTCATCATCATCTTGTTTCTCTTCTTCATGATCTTCTGGAGGATTGTTGCAACCTGTACTTCTTTTCTTGTTTGGTAGTTCTTCATCAAATCTTACATCAATGCCTTTCACAATTTTGCGAAGCGTTTTTTTGTAGCACCTGTAACCCTTACTCTTGGATGCATATCCTAAAAACATTCCTTCATCTGCTCTTGCATCAAACTTTCCCAGATTTTCATCATTATTTTTTATGAAACACTTGCTTCCAAAGACTCTAAAGTGCTTGATTGATGTTGGTTTACCATGCCATAGTTCATAAGGAGTCTTGTCACTGTTTGGTCTTAAATGAGCTTCGTTAAGAATATTCACAGTTGTGTGTACTGCTTCTGCCCAAAAGTTTTGGGGAATGTTACTTTCTTGCATCATAGCTCTGGAAATCTGTTGTATAGACCTATTTTATCTCTCTGCCACTCCATTCTATTGAGGTGTACCTGCAATTGTAAACTGTTGTTTTATCCCATGCTCATTGCATAGGTGTGCAAAATCATAGTCTGTGAAATCACCTCCTCTGTCTGATATGATGCACTTTAGCTTGCATCATGTTTGATTTCCTGCCAATGCCTTGAATATCTTGAATTTCTCAAGTGCTTCCGATTTATATTTGAGAAATGCAACCCATGACATTCTGGAAAAATCATCTATTATCAGCATGAAATAGGATTCTCCACTTGGTGTTTTAGTTCTTGAAGGTCCACACAGGTCCATGTGTACAAGCTGAAGTGGCCTACTTGTTGATAGCTAATCTTTGATCTTAAAGGATATGAGGATCTGTTTGCCCAGTTGGTAAGATTTACATATGGTATTTGAAGGCTTCGTTATTGCTGGAATATCTCTGACTACTTTCTTCTTGCTCAGACTGATGATATGGTCTAAGTTAAGTTGTCCCAATATTCTATGCCACAGCCATGACTCCTCAAGTTTGCTAAGGTTGCATGCTTCATTCTCTTCTTTCACTATGTAGACATTACTTTCTATTTGAACACCTTTGATCAGGGTCTTTCCTGTGGTGCTTGATCTTACTTCACAGTCTTAAGCTCTAAAAAGAACTTCACAACCTTTATCACACATTTGATTGACACTCAACAGATTTTCTTTCAGCCCATCCACAAATAGTACATCTTGGGCCTTTCCTCTGCCATTATCCAGACTGACTGAGCCTTTTCCTTTGATTTTCCCTGCTTTATCATTGCCAAAAGTAACATTTCCAGATTTCTTATCATCAAAGGTTATAAACTTGCTTCTATCTCCAATCATATGCTTTGAGCATCCACTGTCTAAATACCATTGGTTTTTCAGATCTTGAGCTATTAGAGCCAGGTCACATTTATTTACCTTCTTTTTCCACTGCAAGCATCCTTTTGTTTGGTCTTTTTTCTGAGATGATGGACCACATTCTCTGAGAGGACATTTTGAAGACATATGTCCACTTTTATTGCATACACAAAATTTGATCATATCTTTAGCATAATTATGAGTACGAGTAAACTCTCCATGATTCATAAACCTCCTTGAGGTTTTGAACATCATTCTTTGTCCATATTTTCTGCATTCTATGCTTTTATGGCCAAATTCCTTACAGTAAAAACAATATCCATAAAAACAATTTTCATACCTGATGAAGGGTTGTCTTCTCCATTTGTTTGCTTGAGGTAATCTTTTCACTGTTTGCATCCTTTGTTGGTTTGAGTTAATTCTCCTTGTATGATAGTATGCAGCAATATGTCCCAGTTTTTGGCAGGCATAACAGGTGGCATTTTTCATAGGGGGAAGAATCTCCTTTGATGGCTTCCAAATTTGACATATTCAGGTGTACATGAGCCTTTTTCAGTTGACTGTTTATTTATTTCATTCTTTGTCATTTGAGGTTCCTTCTAGTTTCTGTCTACTTCATTGCAGGTTTCTTCTTATGTAGGAATATTCTAAGTTGCTTTATTATCCTTATCATCTTTTACAAAAATGATATTTTTGTTTTCCTTTTCTTTGCCTTTGCTTGATTCTGCTTCATAACCTATCCCAGTTTTTATCAGAGGAGATCTTTGAGCATCTAGAATTTCATTCAACTTATCAGAGCTTGTC
The DNA here is from genome assembly GCA_034641835.2 of Pinus albicaulis. Lineage (NCBI taxonomy): Eukaryota > Viridiplantae > Streptophyta > Pinopsida > Pinales > Pinaceae > Pinus > Pinus albicaulis. The sequence goes on along the minus strand of MU968411.1, from coordinate 29,820,354 downwards.
ATTTGAGAAGTATTACGCGTTTTTCTTTGGGCCGAGGGTTAACACATGAAAATTACGTGATGTAAATGGTATTCAAATACCACCCTAGGACATGTGGCGAGCGGTGACCCTAATCGCGTTTTTTTCACAAAAATGTTTTACCACTTATGAACCACGCGAACCCGCTGGTTTCTCAACTTCGGATTTACTATTCCTTCAAGGTTCCACTCTTGACTCAGGGTTCCCATTCTTATAATTCCGCTTCAATGTTTATTTTTCCTCCATATTTCGTTTAAATACACATTTTGTGCATTAACCCTGCATTATAACTAGAATAGATATTTATCAATTTCTTTCTTTTTCCTTTTGGTTCCACCCTTTCTGCATGGTTTCACATCTTCGGTTTTCATTTCACATTCGATTTATTAATGGCTCTACCTCGGATACATTTCTTTGTAGCTTCCGCCTCTCACCATCGCATATAAACCCTTCCATTATATTCACTGTATTCTCTGTATTCTCTGTCTCTGTATCCTCTGTATTCTCTGTGCATGACTGTTTCACTGTATTCTCTGTATTCCCTGTCTTTACAGTTGCTTGACCCTCTGCAGCTCTTCAGATCTCCCTACATCTTTGTTGCCTCTTTTTCTATCTTTCTTTGCCTTTCTTCATATCTAATGTTCTCCTTGTCAACATTTCCAGCAGTCTTCTTTAGCTATCTCTTTGTTTCTATGTTGTCTCCTTTGCCATCAATGACAAAAATTCCAACATACATGGAGATTTGAAACAGATCATAGTAGCCTCTCGTAACATGTTTACCCCAGTTTGACAATTACTTGGGTAGATGTGGGAGGACAGTGTTACAAACACTCATAACTTTGGTCTTGAATTTTATTTGGATACCTATAATCCTCTATTGTCTCTTTCTCATGACCCATTGTCCCTTGATCTGCCTAATCCATCTCTTCCAAATCCAAGCAGTGAACAAATGCAAGTTGGTCACATTTCATAGGTAGAGGAGTAGGAAGATGAAGATTCTTTCAATATTTCTTCTCTTTTTCAAAGTCCTCCATGTGATGATGGTGTTTCCTCATTCGTGGATGATATTTAATATGTTAATCATGGTAATGAATCAAATGAAATCAGTTTTTTTAGACTCATGGTCTTCAGAAACAATCATTTTCATGGTGATAATTTTGTTGAAGTAAGTGATGATGAATGCCCAAGTCCACTAGCCAATCTTCTAATTCCTTGGGAATATTTTAATTTGAGAGATTTATATTTAGAATCTGCTTTGGTTGAGGAATATGCTCTTATGGAAACTTCCTCTTCATCTCACTATCCATTGCGTTCTATTGTTTGTGATGAAAAAACTCCATGCTCTTCAGTTTATTCATCTCATGGGCTAACTTCTCAACTAACACAAGGTAGTGAGGTTATCCCTGATGAAAAAGAAAATAATCAAATCATTGAGTATCCTTTGTTGGAATTATGATGTAATGTGTTGTCCTTGATTGAAACCAACTCGATGAGTTACCTTTTGAGATAAACCTACTTGATGAACATGTGAAATTGATGTATCTATAGGCCAGTTCAAATGTGACAAAGAAAAAAATACCAGTCAGTGATAGGGGAATGATGAAGGTCAAGTTTCAGGAAATATATACAGGTTCAGTGAAGCCAAGTCGTGTACTAAGTTTAATGTTTTAAATCATAAAGGACTATTGGGATTGGTAGGATTAGATGATAAGTTTATTAGATTAGAAGATTACTGTAAAAATTTATACACAATTGCAATAGATAAGTCAAAATTTGCAAGTATCAAAGGACAGGTTACAGGGAAATAATTTCTTGAAGCTCTACAGTTTGATTTGATCATTCAACATCAAATCAAACATTTATTCATTCAAAGACCAGCTTTTGACAGATATAGAAAAGTAGATGAAATTTTCATAAAGATGATGAGTGTGGAAATCCCAAGTCAATATCAATGGGATAAATTTTGTGAGACCATCGAGTAAAAGGATGATTTTTACAGCATGCCAGCACATTAGATTTTCAAGGGTCTAGTCAGCAACAACTTCCATCAAAAGGGCCCAAGTCATCAACAACTTCAAAGAAAATAGAGACACTTCATCTATCGGTTTCCTTCTTCTATTCTTCTTTATTCTATTATTGTAAACAGTTAAGATATTTGGAAGTTTTAGAAAATAGTATAAATAACTCTCATTTCGAGCTATTAAGGGTTGCACCCTTGGATGAGTGAATTTTTGTAAGCAGAAATTGTACAAGTCTTTTTTATCATCAATAATAGAAGAAGGATTTTGAATTTGTCTCATATAAATCTATTCTCCCTGTGAGTTTTTTCCAGTTTTCATATATTTTGTCTCTTCATGTGTTTAATTGTTATCAAGATTATTAGGTGAGATAAATTGTGTTTTAGTAATATTATAATTCGTCATGAAGTTATTATCAATATAAAGAATGATTTACTTAAGAAGTCCCTTTAATTTATAAATTGTTAGCATATTTATGATGTTAAATGTATTTTGTTGAACTTTTAGACATTGTTTAAAGGTTTTCAAGCTTATGATTTATTGAAGAATTCAATCTGAATATTTGATAATCATATCTTCTTACATAAGTCTACTTAACCAATTTACAGAATCTTAATCACTATGTGAGATAAACAAGCAGCCCTTGCTTATATTTACTAATATTATCTCGAATATTTAACCAATAATTGTTTACTAAAAGTTATCTTATACATTGGTCCTCCAAAATTACAAAACATTAGAGATGCTTTGGCATGATTATTGACCACAATTATCTCAAAGGAAAACATCAATTTGGTGCCATTGTCGAGCAGAGAATTTGATTTTTTTTCCCTGGGACAACGATAAAACCCTATTCCTTTAAGGTGACTAAAGGTTTAGTTAGGTCAAAATTTTCTCACCTGGCAACTCCACTGTGACCAAACTGGCTCCTTCAAAGCACACCAGGTCTCGATCTGACTCTGAGATTGTCCAACCCTTATCAGATCCAGAGAGATTACTAAGACGAGCTTCTTCTATAAGAAGAAATCAAACCCCTTCTTCTATCCCTAAACAGGAGGTCAATATAATTACTGATCCTTTCATATCTGCACCCATTCCTTTAGAATCAGAATACATACCTCAGAGAGTGCATGATTTAGTATCCAAAGGAGTAAATTTTCAATCAGCCTTGTTAGTTCATTCTTTAGAGTCTTATAAATTACCTTAGGAACCTTCTGAATCTCCTATCTCAGAGCAGGATTTGGATCTAAACTTACCTGGATTCAAACCTACTGATTTCATTTACCCTGTTACATATTTTGCACCTTCTACTTAAAACCAACCAGAAGATCTCTATTCTCCTTATTCCAATCCTTTATTTGAATAGAGAGAAGGAAAATAAGAGGTTCAAAAACTAGTTATTTTAATTCCTTTAAGGTCCCGAAGGAGGCCTTCCATCCCATTTAATTCTCCTCCTCGTTCTCCACCTCATTCCTCGCCTCCTTCCTCTCCATTTTCACCTACAAATTCTATTTCTTCCTCTTTGACTACGAATATTCATTCCTTTACATCTGCATATTCAAGTATGGTTGGTTTTAGACTAACTATACAAGCAAGATATGCCCCTCTCTTACTTCCTGCTATCCTCAATGATTTTCCTCCAAGATATCTAAAACACCTTCCTAGATTTAATGGAGAAACTGGCTTATCAGCTAAAGATCATCTGGCAACATTTCTAGATTTTGCAGATAACATGAACATAGAACATGAAAATGTTTATATGAGATTTTTTGTGCAATCCCTAGAAGGAAATGTCAAAATTTGGTTTAGGCAATTACCAATTAATTCCATTAAATCCTGGCAAGAATTAACTAATATCTTTAAAGATCAATGGGGAGTGAAAAAGGACCATGTATACTTCTTAACTGAATTTGAAGAACTAAAAATAAATTTTGGAGAACCAGTTGTTGATTTCATCAACAAATTTAATAATATTTATCAGAAGATGCCACCTGATTGTAAACCTCTTGTAGCAACAGCTAAGGTTATATTTTCAAGCCTTTGAGGATGAATTTTTTGTCATGTTGAGAGAAATAACATCCCAAACCTTAGAAGACATGCAAACTAATGCTATAGAAGTTGAAGCAGATAGGTCTGCATCAACCAAAATAAAAGCTAAAGCTGAAAATCCCAAAAGGAATTAAAATCAAATCATGAAGCTTCTTCTTCCTCTAAATCTAAAAGTGAAGATTCAAAAATAGATGAAATCACATCACTTCTTAGAAACCTATCAAATAGGATTTCAAAGATTGAAACTCAACCAAGAATAGTCCAAAAAACAGTCTCTAGACCCAAAACACAGCTTCAAGGTCAGTTTAAAAAGGCTCCTCCATTACAAATTCTTCAGTGGCCACATGATGACCAACAAGTACCAACAACGTTGTTGATTGATGATCAATAACCTGATGACAATAATTTATCTATCATTGAATATATTAATAACATAGATCATACATCCCTTCATACTAAAATTGCTTCATGTTCCCCAAAGTCAAACCCCTCAAGAAGACCAAACTCCTCAGGTTTCTAAATATCAAGCTTTTTCTAAGTTTTTGATTCCAAAACTCAATAGAAGATATGATTTAAGACCTAGAGTTGGTCCTGGTAGACCTCCCAAAAAACCTGTAATAATCGAACCTCAACTAAAAACTATTGAAACTCAAACTACTTCTATTCAACCTCTAAACCAGTCAAGTGATTATGCTCAAATTGATAAAACAATATTGACTGCTTTTAATGTGGAAAAAGAGTTAGAAAGAGTTAAAATTCCCATTCCACTTTCTGAAATTTCTAAAAACCCAGGATACAGGAGTCAAGTTGCAAAATGGATCCAAAACTCAAGTATGGATGTTGAAGGAGATATTATTAATCTGCAAAATGAAAGACCCACCATAGATTTTGGTCCTAGTTCTGATATGATTGATGAATCCATACCACCTTTTTATGTGACTTTGAAAGTGCATGAGTTCCTGTTATACAATTGTATGTTGGATTCAGGTGCTTCACGCAACCTAATGCCTAAATTCATTATGGAACAACTTAATTTGGATATCACTCAAACCTATCACGACCTATATACCTTTGAATCTAAAAGGGTGCAATGTTTAGGACTTGTAAAATACCTAGTGGTCACTTTACATCAAATACCGGTCGGAAGTGTTGTAATAGACATAGTTGTTTCTGATATTCCCCCCAAATTTGGAATGCTTTTATCAAGATCATGTTGTGCAAAATTGGGAGGGAGCCTTCAAATAGATATGTATTTTTCCACTATTCTTGTATATGGTGGAGAGAGCCTTAGGTTATATAGGGAAGTCAGATTCATAACTATTGCTTGCAAAGCTGATCAAGCTAGAAATCATCCCATTTATGCAGTTGATCAGGATTTTATTTGTTTCCAGCTATCATCAAATATTTCACAGAATTCTCAACTCAAGATCAAGGATGTAATTGAAACCCCTAAATCTGTTCAAACTGAAATTTGGAAATTATTCTTTGATGGATCTTGCACCAAAGATGGAGTTGGAGTAGGAGTTGTTTTGATTTCACCTGATAAAGAAAATATTACTCAATCATGCAAGTTAGATTTTGACTTCACAAATAACGTTGTTGAGTATGCAGCTTTTATCCTAGGATTACAGCTTGCTAAAATTTTAAAGGTTCAAAATTTGAGTGTCTTTACTGATTCAGAACTTATAGTAAGACAGGTTAGGAGTCTTTCTCAAACAAAGCATCCTAGGTTCAAGTCTTACAAAAATGAAATTTGGGACACCATTGAAAATTCCTTTAATGCTTTCAATATCACGTTTATTCCTAGAGATGAAAAAATTCATGCAGATTCATTAGCTATTTCTGCTAGTTCTTTCAAGATTCCAAATCAATTTCAAATATAATACCAATTTAAAATCAAATATAGGCCATCAATTTTAGACAATCTTAAGCATTGGAAAATATTTGAAGACGATGAACAATTAAAATCATTTCTTTAAGTCATTGATGAATTTTTGTATTAAAAATTGAAGAAGATAACTCGGACATTAATAAAGATACTAAAGACAAGGAAAATTCATATCTAAATTCAAAGGTAGCTGATCATGACATTATACAACTATCAAATAATTTTATCCCCAAAGGACTTGTTCCTTTACAAAAATTGTTTGATCAAAATGATGTTCCCAAAAATCCATTTTCTCTTTCACCAGAAGATGACATTGAAGACACCAATATTGGTACTGATGAAGACATTAAAAATATTAAACTTTGTGCATCTCTAACTCCAAAAATTAAATCTAAATATATCAAACTTCTTAAGAATTACAAAGATTTTTTTGCTTGGTCTTATGTTGATCTAAAAACTTATGACACATCTTTAATTGAGCATAAAATTCCACTATAACCCAAATCAGAACCCTATCAGCAAAAGTTAAGAAGAATGAATCCAGTTCTGCTTCCCACCATAGAAAAAGAACTTAAGAAGCTTTTAGATGCCAAAATAATTTTCCCTTTAAGATACTCTAATTGGGCTTCCAATTTAGTCCCTGTTGGAAAAAAAAATGGTAAAATTAGACTCTATGTGGATTTTAGAAACCTTAATAGAGCATCCCTGAAAGATAAATATCCACTTCCAAAGATGGATCAGTTACTCCAAAGGGTTTCAAGTGCTACTAGACTCTTTATGCTTGATGGCTTCTCTGGTTATAATCAGATATTGGTGAATTCATAAGACAGAGAGAAGAAGGCCTTTACTACACCTTGGGGTACATTCATGTATGCTAGGATGCCTTTCGGGCTATCAAATGGAGGAGCAACATTCCAAAGAGCCATGGACTTAGCCTTTGTTGGGAAGGTAAACAAATTTGTTTTTATTTATCTTGATGATTTAACTGTTTTTTTTATGAATCAAATCAGAAACATCTAAAGCACTTGATGAAGGTTTTTGACAGATGCAGAAAGTTTGGAATATCTCTAAATCCCAAGAAATCATTGTTTGCCATCAAAGAAGACAAATTACTAGGTCATATCATTTCAAAAGATGCGGTAGTAATTGATCTCAAAAGGGTCTCTGTTATTCAATCATTATCATTACCTAAAAATAAGAAAGAGATGCAAGCTTTTTTAGGGAATATTAACTTTTGAGAAGATTTATACCTAACTATGCTAAAATAGTTAAAGACATAATAGATATGCTCAAAAATAACCATGAAGTCAAATGGACCATTCCTGCACGATATGCATTTGACCAAATAAAGAAGCCCATTTCTGAAGCTCCCACTCTAGCCAATCCAAACTACTCTGATCCTTTTAGTATATTTTATTTTGCTTCTAATACCATCCTTCTTGTTGTCCTTTTGCAGAAGAATGAAGATTATCATGATCAACCCATAGAATTTTTTAGCAAGGTCATGAGAGATGCAGAACTCAAGTATAATATTATTGAAAAACAAGCTTATGCCTTAGTTCAAGCCCTGAAATATTTTAGAATGTATGTCCTCCATTTTACCACCATTGCCTATGTACCTAATAATGTTGTAAAAATTGTTCTTACACAACCAAACATTGATGGAAGAAGAGGAAGATGGATAACTCAAATCCTCGAGTTTGACCTTACCATTAAAAATACTAAATTAGTAAAAGGACAGGGTTTAGCTAAATTATTAGTTGAATCTAATTGTAAAGTATTGGTCATAAACTCTGTTTTTGAAGTCTCTTAGAAGCATACACAAGAACCTTCTTCAAATTTGGAAAGGGAGAATCCATAATAACCTTTCTTAAATGTAGAAGGGGAGAATCCACAAAAACCTTCCCAAGGAATTCAAGGAAAGAATCCACAAGGACCTTCTCCTTCAGCTCAAACAGTGTCTATCCACATTGATGAGAAGATTGTATTATCAGATTGGTGTGCAGATATTGTTCGTTTTCTGATCCATTTTGAATGTCCATATGAGTTTTCCAAAAGCCAATGCAAAACACTTAAGTTGAAATCCATCAAATATTGTATCATCAATGCCAACTTATACTAGAAATATCCTCTTAAAATTCTACTACTTTGCTTGACAGAATCAGAGATTGAAGGAATCATTGATCAGTTTCATGCAGGAATATGTGGAGGTAATTATTCTTGGAGAGCAACAGCATACAAAATATTAGAGGCAGGTTTCTATTGGCCCACTCTGTTTTCACAAGTGGGAGAAAAGGTCAGAGCCTGTGTTCCATGTCAGATGTTTGTTGGTGAGAAAAAACTAGCAGCCCTTCCACTAGTTCTAGTGGTTGTCTCAACACCTTTTCCTCAATGGGGATTAGATTTTATAGGAGAAATTTACCCAGCTTCAAGTAATCAGCACAGATGGATCTTAACTGCTACCAACTATTTCACCAAGTGGGTGGAAGCCATTCCTGTAATAAATGCCACAGATTTAGTTGTAATCAAATTAATTGAAGAGAAAATTTAATCTAGATTTGGTTGTCCACAACAAATAGTTACTTACAATGCCACAACATTCATTAGCATAGATATAATTAAATTTTTCCAAAAATATCAGATTCTACTGCATCATTCAACTCCCTATTATCCACAAGGAAATGGTCTTATTGAATCATCTAACAAAAGCTTAGTAAAGGTAATCAAGAAAACTTTAGAAGACCGTAAGAAAAATTGGGACAGTCATTTGATCTATGCAGTCTAGGAAAACAGGATTTCTCCCAAAAGATCCATTCCAACTTGTTTTTAGTAAAGATGTTATTTTTCCTACAAATTTGGCTTTCCCTGTACTTAATTTTTTACAAGAATTTATTGATGAACCTGATGACTTCTCTAGAAGAATAAACCAAATTAGTGAATTAAATGAAAATAGAGATGAGATTCAATACAAACTAAGGAAATATCATAATAAGATGAAGAGCATTTTTTACAGAAAGGCTAGGGAAAGAGATTTTAGAGAAGGGGATTTAGTATTAAGATGGGATGCTAGGAAAGAATATAAAGGAAAACATGGAAAGTTTGATAATCTATGGTTTGGGCCACTCAGCATTGCAGAGGTAAAGGGAAACAACACATTTGTGCTACAAAATTTGGAAGGACAGTTCTCAACACTACCTATCAATGGCAGATTTTTGAAACATTATATCCAGTACTGAAGAGGATCCTACATAATCATTGTATATTATCATTTATTTTACCAATTCAAGTCCGTTTGTTTTCTACAGCAAAGACTCCATAGCCCAAGGAGAAGGCACATGGAACTGCTCGTTCTCTGCATCCCATAGGGGGAAGTAGTCCCCAAATGGAGTTGATGTTATAACATTATTTGGTTTTGATAAGTTAGCATGGTAGTTAAAAAAAAAAAAAAAAAATGATAAGTAAGAACATGGATGAAAAAGAAAATTTTAAGAAAAAGTTAGGAAAATTTATGTTTTTATATATCCATGTCTGAATAAAATGTTAGAATATATTTTCCCTAAAGAATGAAGACAAAGAGAAAAAATGTTAGGGAAGAAATAAAATGAAAAACATGAATGCTTTATTGTTTAAGAAATAAAATCATGGCCACATGTTTAAATGTGCCAAGTTACTAAAGGATTAGAAATTAATTTATGATTCTTAAATTCTTTAAAAGGAGTTTTTATTTTTCATTTATTAAATTTAATCAATTAGCGATTATATGTTTTTATCCTAAGTAACTACCCGACAAAAAGGGTCAAATTACATATATAATGCGCGAGCAACTTTGAACGGATATCTTACACCCGCTTAAGACCTACGGTGGAGAGTCACTTCGCGACCCCCCCCCCACCGTTTCTTGTTAACACAAGGGGGGGTGGGGGGGGCGGGGGGCTCCGAAATCTGGTTTTAATGACCGTCGTGTTTCGTGATGTGGTGGTACCACAAATTTTCACACCCCCTTCACCCAAAACTGGAAACCGAGAGGTACCCCTCCCCCCCGCAAAAAAATAAAAAAAAATCTACCAGCAGTTTTCCTCTCCCATGATCGTTTCCTTCCGTGCCCCTAACCGTTGACCACTCCCTCCGTGCCACAATCGTTAGGCACTGTTATCCTCCAACATTCCACCTATATTTTTTTGATGCCCTTTGGCTATTAACCCTGCTCCTGAACCATTTAATTGCACCGTTATGCATTAATCCCCATCCGAGCCATTAAATGCCTACGATCATATTCCAGACCGTTAAACCTAGATCGCAGTCTAGAAAATCACCTGCAGACTCCCTTTCATCACTTTACATTCTCGTTTCATTCTTATTACCTCTGCATTCTATCTCAAACATTAGCATTCTGCAACCACTCTCCTTACTTTTGTAATCTTTGTCACCTTTTCTGCAACCTGATCTTCAAAACCCTTTCCTTAGTCAATACTGTGTCAAACATGGCACCCAAATCCAAGACTAAGAATCAAACGACCCCTAAGGGTAAAGCAAAGAAATAGATAAGAGAATAAGTACAAGTCGTGAATCATGTTTCAGAGGTCGTAAATCTAATTGCAGATGAAATCCCTGCTGCAACACCACAGCTCAACCTCGACCTCATGCCCCTCGTCGATGCCTTCTTCAAAGTCACAGACTATCATTGTGAATTTGATTTCTATGAGCTACATATGTGGTTAAAACAAAATCACATAGATATCCAGGACCCTATCAGGTTTTGGGAATCCATGTTACCATTGTTTTCTTTCCACAAACTCACCCTTTTCCTTATCGAATTGCCTGGTGCCAGAAGAAATATGACCCTATAACCAGATCACTGGTGGCTGAGAATGGAAACATTTTGATCACCATATCCCCTGAAACTATAAACTAGATGCTACTCATTCCTTCATATGAGTCCCTATCCCATTTCTCACATGTTGCTCTCATGGACCTTTATCATAAGTTGTCCTTTCCTCAGAGAGCTCAAATATTTGAAATTTTCTTACCTGAGGATGTAGAGTTGCCCAAGAAAAATTCACCATACTCATCCTCAATCTTTCCTAAGGCCTCAAAACACTGCATCTCTCTCCTTTCATACCCGTTAGGATACCCAAATGACCAAATTGTTGATGAACCCATCATGGAGATCTTATCTATTTTCAGCAAATACAAAACACCATTGTTCATGTATAATTATAGCCAATTCTTAGCTGAAAATATACATGAACAATTCATGAACTTTACCACACAGGGTGTGTTCAATTATACTTATGTAATTTTTCACATGTTTCTTTTTCAGCAGGTAGAGATGTTACATATCAACTTCAGTAAGCAAGATGCACAGGGAGTGAATCAATCAGTGATTCACTAGATAGAGTTGGTCAGAGCTTCATCAACAACAACTTCTTTTGCAGATTTCATAGACTCATTCATACACCCAGTAAGCCAGCTCCTCACAAGTCAATCAAAGCCCATAATTGGAGAAGAAATCAAAAGGATCCTGCACCTTAGCGAATAGGCTAAAACTGGTGATTGGTACCTATTTAAAAATTACACAGAAATCGGGATATATGGTTGTGAACTCACACCATATAAGCTTCCAAGATATGTCCCTATGAGAGTTTTCTCCTTAGAGTACATTAGAAAAATTTTAAACATGGATGAGTTACAATTTGTCTTAGGAAAGAGAAAATCTCAGTTTAAACTCAAAGCCAGCATTGGATCCTTCATCTGCAATACCAGATCATTTGGTGCCGAAGCAGATGCAATGTTAAAGAAAATGGGTTTCCAACCGATTTTTACTTGGCCCTATGACCCCCATGGCATTATTTATGCTCTGAGAGTTGAACTCAAAACAACTTCCTACACTCATACCTCCAGAGCAAAAACAGAGAAATATATGAACCAAGATCAATGGGTTGAAGGCACTCTCGAGGAGGTAGATGAACAGATCATTTCAACCTATAATTTACAGACCCCTGTTCCTGATAGTAAACAATAGAAGAGAGTCAAAGAAGAGCCTCCACATACCAAAGAAATACTTAAGGAATTCATCTTGCAGCACAAAAAGCCAAAGCTTGCTTCTACCTTACTTTCAGAGGGAGAACAACCAGAGATTATAGATTTGGGAGAGACTGAAGTTTCTACATCAACAAGTATTCTTGCAACTCCTCCATTATCATCATCTGCTAGAGGACCTTTGAAGATCATACAGCATTCAGATGCAATTTCTTCTGGAGAACAAAACATCTTCTCCAGATTATTGGACATCAAGCATAAGAATGAGGCATTGAAATCTAATGTTTATAGTCAGTTTTGGAAACAAACATTGACATCACAACATAGGCTTCTCACTGAATTTGACAGTGAGAAACAAAGGATGAAAATGGCCTTTCTACAGGAAACAGTTCCATTTCCAAAGACACATGTTGAGTACAAGAAGACTGTCTTCTCTTTTTATGCAAATCAGATCCATCCAATTGATCAGATGGATATGCACAGGCAGTCTGGAGAGATGTTATTTTCAACAACGAAAACAATGGCCATGTCACTCTCCAAAATGAAATTTTCATTATCAATTTTTCAATCTCACCTAAAGATTGAAAAATTGTCTTCATTGGCCAAAGACAACAGATTGAAGTCTTTAGAGGACCTTGTAGTGAAAGTTGGGTATGATCCAAAAGACTGCAAGGCAGTTGAGGAAATCATTAAAAATAAGAATGCAGACATCTATGCTCTGCACAAACAACTCAAATTTCCCTCAACTGAAGATCCATAGACAAAGGAGATTGCAGAGAATGAATATATCAAAGAGGAGATGTTGAAATTTATCATTGATCAAAATCTGCAAATTAGAAAAATGGAAGAACAAATTGAATAATTACTGAAAGAGAAATCAACTACTTCAGGTGACTACTAATCCTAATACAACAGCTCAAACATCTTCTGCAAGTACAGAACTTTCACCAGCTTTGACAACAACTGATGCAACAAAATTGGCACAAGATTTGGCTATTCAAAAGCAGGCACATGAGAAGTTACAACAGAGCTTTCAAATTCTTGAGTCACAAAAGACTAAAAATGATACTTTATACATGGAGGAAATGCAAAAGACTCTTCAGTTGGGACTTAAGATAAAATAACTAGAAAGTGAATCTCTAATGGTAGGAACTCTAGTTGAAGCTAAGCAGAACATCTGGGAAGACATCAGCAAGTCTATGATAGAGGTATGCCCATCCATACAAATTATCTTCAAACAACAGGAGCTCATCACCAAATGAAAAGCAGCCATTAAAGAGCAGAAAGATCATCTCAAAAAGAAGCCAAGTGAAGCCACTGACATGATCAAGGTTCTGAACTCAAAGGAAAAAGTAGAGTTGGAGGAAATCAACATCTTGGACAGAACTGCAACAATTTTGGAGATCAAGAAAGTTTTACAGAAAATAAATTTAATCAACCAATTGCAAACCAAAAGTAAAGCTTTGAATATTGTTGTTCAAATATTTCATACTAAGTTTTATTTTTTAAATCATAAATGACTACCAGGATTGGAAGGATTAGATGATAAGTTTATTAAATTAGAATATTACTGTAAAACTTTATACACAATTGCTATAGATAAGTCCAAATTTGCAGGTATCAAAGGACAAGTTACAGGGAAAGCATTTCTCGAAGCTCTGCAGTTTGATTTGATCTTTCAACATCAAATCAAACATTTATTCATTCAAAGACTAGGTTTTGACAGATATACAGAAGTAGATGAAATTTTTAGAAAGATGATGAGTGTAGAAATCCCAAGTCAAGATCAGTGGGATAAATTTTGTGAGACCATCGAGTAAAAGGATGATTTGTATAGCATGCCAACACATCAGATTCTCAAGGGTCCAATTAGCAACAACTTCCATGAAAAGGGGCCAAGTCATCAACAACTTCAAAGAAAATAGAGACACTTCATCTATCTATTTCCTTCTTATATTATTCTTTATTCTATCATTGTAAACAATTAAGATATTTCTATGTTTTAGAAAATAGTATAAATAACTCTCATTTTGAGTTATTAAGGGTTGCACCCTTGGATGAGCGAATTTTTGTAAGCATAAATTGTACAAGTCTTTTTTATCATCAATAATAGAAGAAGGATTCCGAATTTGTCTCATACATCTTTGTTCTCTCTGAGTTTTTTTCTAGTTTTCATACATTTTGTCTCTTCATATGTTTAATTGTTATCAAGATTATTAGGTGAGATAAATTGTGTTTTAGTAATCTTATAATTCGTCCTAAAGTTATTATCAATATAAAGAATGATTTACTTAACAGTTTGTTGATGTAAGTCCCTTTCATTTATAAATTGTCAACATCTTGATAATGTTAAATGTATTTTGTTGAACTTTTAGACATTGTTTAAAGGTTTTCAAGCTTATGATTTATTGAAGAATTCAATCTAAATATTTGATAATCATATCTTCTTACATAAGTCTACTTAACCAATTTACGAAATATTAATCACTGTGTGAGATAAACAAGCAGCCCTTACTTATAATTACCGATATTATCTCGAAGATTTAATCAATAACTGTATATTAAAAGTTATCTTATACATTGTTCCTCCAAAATTACAAAACACAACAAAACATTATAGATGCTTTGGCATGATTATTAACCACAATTATCTCAAAGGAAAACAGATTATATGATGTTAAAGGGTTGAGCATGGATTATTTGATGAAAATTGGTCTACAAGTTGTGATGTATTGAAGCAAGTGGATCCAATATGAAAATTTATGAAACGTGGTCCACAAATGGTGCTAAGAGGTGGAGCCTCCAGTAAGTAAGTCAAAGCTTCCTACCAATAATAGCTAGTGTTCAGATCAGGGAGTCGTAGCTCCCTTCCAGTGGGTGCTGGTAAATGTTATTAGGGGGTTGGAGCTCCCTTCCAGTTGGAGCTGGAGAATGAGAGAAGGTTTTAGCCTTCTGCGGGTGGGTGCCTGCGTGCTAGTATGATTTTGTTCTAGTACAATATTGTAATCATTTTTCTATATAATAAATATTGAAGACAGAGATGACAACAGCAGTCATTTTTTCCCACACTGGGTTTCCACCTTAAATCTTGGTGTTCATATGTGTTGCTTATGTGTGATGGTTTAATATTCTCTTACTGCACATGTTTACTGCTTACTAAATGTCTGATGAATCAATGATACAATGGTCTAAGTCAAGTTACTAAAGATTTATCTAAATTATAAGTTTAAGGGGCATATGCTAGTTACTTTAATGGCAGTTGTGTACATACACTAGTTGGCTTAAGTAAAGTCATGTACAGAATCTAGAAAATAAAAAGAATAATTTGTGTGAGTTTTAAATACTGATTCAACCCCCCCCCCAATTCTCCTTTTTTTTTCCAACATCCTTTACATCTTGTATCATCTCTTTGTTGAAGTTCAACAAGAAATTGTAGCACCTACACTAGTGTGAGACCAAGAGGTCCAAGTAGCACTTACACTAGTGTGGGACCACAGGTCTTAGCAGCACCTACACTGGTGTGGGCTAAATTTGGTGCATGTCTATTTTAATTATCCCTTAATTAAAATGGACAATAAAATGTAATCTTATTTCAAAAAATAATTGTAATAGTTAATTGAGTGTGATAAACTCAGTTAGCTCGTGAATTTCGAGTTGAGGGTAGTTGGTAGGGCATGTAGAATGATTCTTTGAGTTGTTGAGTCCAAGTTGCAGTTGATGAATTAGTTAATGCATTTTTTAATCAGTTAACTCAATCTAGGTGAGTTAAAGTCAGTTGTGCTAGTTGTAACTGTTTGTTGCACTAGTGGGAGATCAAGTGAATTAAATATTATTTAATTCACAATCAGTGATCTCACATGCAACTGATGATCTACTATTATTAGATGGATGTATGTCAGTTCCAGTGGAGAGCCATTTGAGACTAAGGTGAAAGGGATGTTAATTATCAGTTGTAGGATTATTGGGTTGCACCCATGCAACCAAACACCCATTGGATTGCCCATGATCCTTGCGCAGTTTAGGAAGGCCAAAATTCCTATTCTTTAGGGATTGCATTCATCAGGAATTGCGCAATCAAGGAAGGTTGTTTAGAGGCTGATAATTGGCTAAGTGTTAGCCAGTTTTTTCCGAGACAGTGTGAGACAGATAGTTGAGTGTTGGAGACTCTTGTGAGAAGAGGAAAATCTATTTGTTTCATGCATCCATGCTGAATATAGAATAGAAGATAGTGAGGTTTTGAGCAACAAGATTTCCCCGGGAAATTATCAGTGTTGTGGTTTGAATTGATTCTTTCTTTGCTTCATGTAATTAGATATTGTGTTTAATTTCTGCAATTTATTTGTAGAAGCGATTCAGTAACTAGATTTAGTGCATTTTTAGATCAGTTTGAATCCATGATATACATATATGTTTTATAATTTCTACATGGTATCAGAGCAAAGGAAATTATTGCAGTAAAGAAGAAGCTCAGTTTGTGACTGAATAGAATTCGAATTCGCAGAAGACTTTCTTGGTGCTACAGGTGATTCAGGATCGAAATGGCTTTCAATGGCTTGAGATTGGAGTATGCACTCGAGGGCAGATATAAATATATTTATTGGAAAGATAGAATGGAGGCAGTACTTGAACAAAATGGCTTGAATGAATTCATTGAAAATGACATTCTCAAACCCGTTGTGTCAGATGCTACAAATCTTGATGCCTGGCAAAAGAAAGTTGCAAAGGTGCTGAGGATCCTATTGGAGGGAGTACGAGACGACATTGTCTCAAGTATCCATGGAAAAGCGACACCATATGCTATGTGTAAATCTTTGACAGATCTATTTCAGAGCAGCAACGACCATAGGAAATTTGCGCTGAAAGACAAGCTCAGGAAAATTAAAATGGAAAAGGGCGACACCATTCCAAAATATCTAACAAAGTTTGTCCAATTTCGGGATGAGCTTGGGAGCAATGGAATAATAGTTGCGGATGATGACTTGGTGAGCCTAGCTCTTCTAGGACTTCCTAAGGGTTGGCACAGTTATGAAGACTTTGTCAATGGAAGGGAAAATTTGCCATATTGGGAACGACTGTGGTCGGTTTGGTGCATGAGGAGTTTAGACGGAACACCAAAGATGGATCTTCATTTAAGCATGAGGATGAAGAAGATTGTGCTTTGGCTACCAAGGTGAAGAAGGGGAAAGGAAATAAATTTCATTCCAAAGTTGAGTCTGGTAAAGATGGCAAGAAGCGTGATATGTCCAGAGTTAAGTGTTTTCATTGTTACCAGCATGAACACTATGCCACAAATTTTCCACAAAAGAAGAAGAACAAGAAGGCTTTAGGATTTTCACCTGGTGAGGCTTTGACCTCACAATTTGAGCTTGAAATCTCGCTCATTGCATGCTTGGTGTCAAGTGCAATGGGTTCAGTGTGGTACTTGGATAGTGGTGCTTCCTTTCACGTGATAGGAGACAAGGAACTTTTCAGTAGCTTGGAGGAGAAGGACCTCCAGATGCGTATCGAAATGGGTGATGACGGACGGTACAGTGCTACCGGGATTGGTACTATTACCTTTCGGAGACATTCAGGTAAACCCTTTCTATTAAAAGATGTAATTCATGTACCAGTCTTGAAGAAAAATTTAGTCTCAGTTGCAATGTTGGAGGATAGAGGCTATGATGTTGTTTTCATTGAAGGTAAAGCTTTCCTGCGACACAAAACAACATGAGAAGCTAAGAAGATTTGGATTCGAGTTAATAATCTCGATAAACTTGATGTAGATGGTTGTGCAACAATGATGGGCAAGGCAGACAAAGTGGTGAGTGGAGATGAGGGTAAGTTATAGCACAGGAGATTGGGCCATCTACACCACGAAGCCTTGAAAGTCATGCAGCAGATTTCTACAGGACTTCCAATGGGAACACTTGCTTAGTTAGACACATTCAAGGGTTGTACCATGGGGAAGTTGAAAAAAACACCTTTCATGAGAAGGAGATCCGAGCTTCGGAAATCCTTGAGAGAATCCACTCAGACGTGTGTGGATCGTTCTCTATTGATTCAATAGCAAAACATAAGTACTATGTGATATTTGTTGATAACTTTTCTCGTAAGTGTTGGATCTACTTCATGCAGAATAAATATCAAACATTCTCAAATTTTCTTGAGTTTAAAGTACTGGTGGAGAAAGACACGGGGAAGAAAGTGAAGGCTCTTAGGAGCAATAATGGTGGTGAGTACATCTCTAACGAATTAATGAAATTCTGCAGCAAAGAAGGAATTCGAAGAGAACTGATAGCTCCTCACAACCCACAACAGAATGGGGTTGCTATAAGAAATAATAGAACAATTGTGGGTGCAGCACGAGCAATGTTTCATGATCAGGGCTTACCATTGCATCTTTGGGCGAAGGCATGCAACACAGCGGTATATCTGCAGAACCATTTTCGTCATTAGATACTTGGCATGAGTACACCAGAAGAGGCTTTTACTAGTAAGAAACCTGATGTTTCACATTTTAAGATTTTTGGCTCATTAGTTTATGTGCATGTGAACAAAGACGCCAAGAAGAAGCTTGAACCAACAGCAGAAATTGGGATATTTTTGGGGTACACTGAAACCCCCCACAACTATTGGGTGTATTTTCCAAACAGCAGAATGATTTTTGTGTGACAGGATATAAAATTTGATGAGGAGAAAGCCATGTGATTGTCCCTTGAGAGGGAGCTCGATTTGCATGCAAAGGAGGAACTGTTGGTTCCAAAGAATGAACCTCAAGATGTGGATCAGCCACATGCGGAGGATCATGGAGTGGAGGAAAACACTCATGCAAAGCCATCCATCGTAAATGGCAGAAGGTGCACCATGGAAGCTGATAGATTGAGACTTGATGCAGCAGAGAATGTAGGAGCCCCTACTTCACTGCATAGACAGAGACAGTCTCTAGACAGCTTTACTGGATACATGGCTCTTATGAGAAAATTTATATGGACAGAACCATCTTCCTTTGAGGAAGTAGTGCAGCAACCAACTTGGTTTCATGCTATGGTAGAGGATTATGACTCCATTGTCAAGAACAATGAATGGGAGGTAGTCCCAAGACCAGTTGACAAATCAGTGGTTGGATCTAGATGGATCTACAAGGTAAAGCAAGCTATTGATGGGAGTGTGGAGTAGTACAAGGCCATATTTGTGGCTTGGGAATTCTCACAGATTGAGGGGATTGACTATGAAGAGACCATTGCACCAGTCGCAATGTACTCTTCCATTAGATCTATCATTGTACTCTCAACGCAGATGGGGTGGCGCATTCATCATATAGATGTGAAAACTATGTTTCTCAATGGATTCATTGAGGAGGAAGTGTACATAGAGAAGCCAGAAGGTTTCAAAATCTTTAACGGTCAGTCGCATGTGTGCCGACTCAAGAGAGCAATGTATGGGTTGACGCAAGCACCTCGTGCTTAGTACACTCGGATTGACAGCTATTTCACCAGGTTGGGCTTCACCAAAAGTGGAGCTGATGAAAACCTGTTCCAGATTGTGGTTGATGGTAAGATTTTGATTATTGTACTTTATGTAGATGATCTAATCTTGACAAGTGATGAGAAGCTGATAATTTCTTGCAAAGAGGACCTTTCAAGAGAATTTGAAATGAAGGACATAGGACTCCTCATTATTTCCTTGGTTTGGAAACATGGCAGCAAGATGTGAACTTTTTGTTTCTCAAGGAAAGTATGCCAAAGAGATATTGGGTAAGTTTCACATGAAGAGCTATAAACCCATGGAGACTCATCTTCCAAGAAATTGGAGGAAAGAGGATGTTACTTCAAGAGAAATAGTGGATGCTACTATCTACAAGTAGTTAGTGGGTTCACTAATGTATTTGGTGAACACGAGACTAGACATTTGCTATGCAGTTAACCAGCTAATTCAAGCTATGGTTAAGCCTACCAAGCTATTTTGGAAGGCGGGGAAGCATGTCTTAAGGTGTCTCAGAGGCACATCAAATTATGGTCTATGGTACAGACGGACAGAGGGAGTGAAGCTTCAAGGCTTCACGGATGTAGATTGGGAAAGCAGTCCATCAGACAGAAAGAGCACATCAGGAGGGATCTTCATCATTGGATCGACAGTAGTTTATTGGTACAGCAAGAAGCAGCGATTCGTGGCACTCAGTTCAGCCGAGGCAGAGTACATGGCAGCAAGTCAAGTTTCATGTGAGTTCATCTGGATGATAAATATCTTGGTTGTTTTGTTTGGTTCTCATATGGATCCGACGATGATACATTGTGATACCCAGAGTTGCATTAAACTCTCGGTTAATCCGGTATTCCATGATAGGTCCAAGAACATTGACATCTGGTACCACCATCTTAGAGATTGTGTTCATAGGTGCATAATGTTACTTCAGTACATTCCCACGGAATATCAGGATGCATATACTTTAACGAAGGCGCTCACTAGGAGAAAATTCGAATACCATAAAGACAGGAACAGAGTGCAAGATAATCCCTTTCTTGTTGAGAGGGAGTGTTGAATTTCAACAAGAAATTGCAGCACCTACACTAGTAAGGACCAAGAGTTCCAAGCAGCACCTACACTAGTGTGGGACAACAGGCCTTAGCAGCACCTACATTGGTGTGGGCTAAATTTGGTGCATGTCTATTTTAATTATCCCTTAATTAAAATGGACAATAAAATGTAATCTTGTCTCAAAAAATACTTGTAATAGTTAACTGAGTGTGATAAACTCATTTAGCTCATGAATTTCGAGTTGAGGGTAGTTGGTAAGGCATGCAGAGTGATTCTTTGGGTTGTTGAGTCCAAGTTGCAGTTGGTGCATTATTTAATGCATGTTGTAATCAATTAACTCAGTCTAGGTGAGTTAAAGTCAGTTGTGCTAGTTGTAACTTTTTGTTGCACTAGTGGGAGATCAAGTGAATTAAATATTATTTAATTCACAATCAGTGATCTCACATGCAACTAATGATTTACTATTATTAGTTGCATGCATGTCAGTTCCAGTGGAGACCCATTTGAGACTAAGGTGAAAGGGATGTTAACTATCAGCTGTATGATTGTTGGGTTGCACCCATAAAACCAAACACCCATTGGATTGCCCATGATCCTTGCAAAGTTTAGGAATGCCAAAATTCCTATTCTTTAGGGATTTCATTCATCAGGAATTACGCAAGAAAGGCATGTTGTTTAGAGGCTCGGAATTGGCTAAGTGTTGGCTAGTTTTGTCTAGGATAGTGTGAGACAAATAGCTGAGTGTTGGAGACTCTTGTGAGAAGAGGACATTGTGTTTGTTTCATGTATCCATGTTGAATATACACTAGAAGATAGTGAGGTTTTGAGCAGGAAGCTTTCCCAAGAAATTATCTGTGTTGTGGTTTGATTTGATTCTTTCTTTGCTTCATGTAATTGGTGATTGTGTTTAATTTTTGCAATTTATTTGTAGAAGCGATTTAGTATCTAGCTTTAGTACATTGTTAGATCGGTTTGAATCCATGATATACATATTTTTTGTATAATTTCTATAGTTTTTCATGAAGACAACTATTCAAATAAGCTTTCTCATGAAATTTATCTGATTCATATATCTCTATATTTGTGATCAGAAGAATCTTTCAACATGAGTAATCTAGTTGTCGGAGGGCTAAAATCCGATCAATTTAGTGATAGAGATGGTTTCCATTCAGGTAACAGTGATCTTATTGAAAGCATTGAAAGCAGTTATCCTCACACCATGCATGATCTGGTTCAATATTCAAAATGCAATTTTGCAATCCTTGAAAGTTTTGAGACTTTTCAGGGAGTCAAGGCACTTCAATTTCCATTTACGGTTATGTCAAGATCTTGCAACTCTGGTAAGAACCCCGAACTGATTTAGGTGTTGTTTTCCTCGCAAAACTCTTCTCTATGCATGGTTTCCCTCGATGTAAATTCAAAATGTCAATATTCAATTTCCAATCAAATTCAAGTTTCTATTTCAGTTGATTCCTTTCCATGCAAAACTCTTGCTCTTAACTCAGGTTTGGAGAGTGTGTCTCTCACAGAAGCATGGAACTATTAAGTTGATTATTATAAAGATTATATTTGTCCAAAGGAGTCATACCTGTCACATTCTTTTGAAAACAATAAGCTCTTTATCCTTCTTGTGAATATTTTTCTTCATCGCACCTAAACTCGTCTTGAGCACTACTGAATGCATGGATTATTTGAAGAACCAAATTCTTCTTCACTCATTTCACCCTTACTGGTTTCATGTGTTTTATATACTAGCATTCCTTTTTACTTCTTTCTAAGATTACGATGCTAGTGAAACATGTAAACAGTTGCAATAAAATGGTTTTTTACACTCATCACACAAGGAAGACGATTCTATTATGCATAGCATTTGTGAAACTATTCAAATTGATTCATCTTTGATAATTACAAACTAGGAATCTGATGCTTTAATCAACCCATCTGATCATGATTATGTCTCTGATGATTGTCATTCAACTTACTATTTTCCCATCAACACATCCAATGCCAGTTGTTTTACAACCTTTGATATTTATGGTTTAACATCTCACTATTTGGGTACTTTTCAAGTGGTTGAGGCACTTCCACACTCGTTGATGGTTATGTCAATTCCTCACTATCTTGATGCGCCTGTTGAATATGATAAGATCTATTTTCCCTCACAAGGTTCTCATCTTGATATCATGCCTTTTTTTTTTTAAATTCATCTTTTCAAGATTCCAGGGTTTTCAAGAGGATTGTTTTGAATTTCATGATCCAAACATTGAATGGTTATAGAAATTTTACTTGGAAAACTCCATCGCAAATATCAAGTTTCAATATTTCCTCATGATTTCTAAGGAGTACAGTGAAGATGAAGAAACATCCATGAGAATCTTCTGAGGTTGGTTTAGTGATGAATTTTATCAAAAAGATAAGAATGTAAACTGGCTAGAAGTAGTGTCTATGGCATATCTTTTTGCAGATAGGAAAGACCTTCTATTTGTTGTGCAATTTATTCAAGCTCTTATATTTTCTGTTATTCAATGCTTTATATCATTTTTAAATGTTCATATATTTTTGTATGAAAATTAGGAGCAGCTACGATGGCTACATTGGAAATTTCATTATACATGACCCTGAACTTCTAGCTTGTTAGGTTAGGAGTAGGTCTAGTTGCATATTAATTTCCCTTGCACATGCATCTTGCACTTGCTTTCGTAGTATTTCGTGTGTTCTCTATTTTTTTGTCTTGAATTATTTTGATTGGTTTAACCTCCATTTGTTTTGTCCTTTTGATACTTTTGTTGTGGCTTGTTTCTTTTATGTGTTTGTTCATTAAGATTTCGCATGAAGGACGTTCCCTTCGGCTCAAAGACAATGTGTCTAAATAGAAAAGGACTTTGTGACACTGCAAAATTTGGCTAACCATCAATCTTTCTTCTTTGTCTTGATTATCCTTTGGTCGATGATGTTCTGACAAAAAATATGATCCTTGCGTAAGTGGCAAAGCTCTATGTCGAACCATGCTATCAGTGTCTATTATAGAAACCTCACCCCTACGTTCAGTTCTTTATGTTTTGGTGTTTCCACGTTGATCTGATTGAGTAGAGAAGGACAACGGGGAAATCTAAATTATCAAATCAATATTTGAGGCTTTGTCTATGATTCTCTAAAATAAAAACCTCTTCTTCTCTCAATAAGTCAGGATCCCTCTTCCGCCCATAAAATGAATAAGTGCCTATACACATTGCTACATATAAAATACATAAATAAAGGGTGAAAGGCTTCCGGCGTACAGAGGTGAAGCAAGAAACTCTGTGAGGGTATTGTCCAAGCTTGCAAGAAGTGAAGCAATGTTTTTGTTCATGTATTGACTCCGTTGGGGTACTTTCCAGGCCTGCTGGCTATGGATCAACACCATAGATGAAAAACTATACTCCGAATATATAAAGCTCGCAAAATATACTACCCTTTCCTGATTCGAAACATTACGATATTGTTGGTATTATATTTGTGTTCAACTAAGAAAGGACAGAGGGGACTACGTTTATTTGCGGGGTAAGTGGGGAAGCCAAGGTAATCCGAACGATGAATCAATACTTCCTTAAGAACTAGAGCCTGCCCAAAGAGTTTACTTAGGTAGAGAAGCTAAAGTTATACCAGTGTGTCGCCAAGTGTTGTCGTTGTGACAAACACCCTCAAAAATTTTGCCTACACTTGAATTTTGGATTCTACTATGGATCTTGTGATCGGTTGTTCCATAGTCACTTCTTGGTCAACTGACACTCTGTTAAGTCTTTGAACTACCAGCTTGGATTGTAAGTGTCGAAATCACCTACTCACACATGCTCAAACCATAATGAATTCATGAGTGCATTCCTTCATGCAAGATTGAATAGGCCTAGCACATTCAACCAAGATAGTGCATGTGTAATTTTAAATTCATGCCTATAATCGGTGGGAATCGTCATTGTTGCATTTGTACTTCTATATCGGTGAGTTTTTCAAACTATCGCTGTTGCACACAAGAAATTTCACTTATGTCACTTTCATGTTTTCGATTGTTTCTTTTGCTTGCTTTAACTTTAATTAGTGTTATTTTCATATTATATTCGCTCTGGCATGTGTTGATTTCATCGTCATTCGCATATCGCAAGTTTCGTTCGCACTTTTCTCTTCATATAGAAAATGTCGTCTTTTGGCATGGGAAGTGTCGCTTATCATGTAAAGTGGAGTTTTGGCTTGTTTCAAAGGGTAACTTTGGTGTTGATGAGTTCCTCTAGTCATGTAGACATGCTTTACACTCATTCCCAAATTTTTATGCACTATCGCACAAGTTTCATCATTGTCATCGCAAAGTGTATCTTTAGTGTCGCACTTGGGGAAAGTCATTGCAATGTCGTCGCATTGAGGGAAGAATTTTGTTCATGTATTCTAACTGATAAATTGTGTGTCTTCAATTTTTCTAAGTGTGTGATAATGCCCAAGTTTTTTCCTTGTTCACTTTGGTCTCACTGATTCCACACTTAGCCTCATCTAGAAAATTTCACTCTTGATCAACTTGACCTCACTCAACCTTCCTGGATTGTGCATTACACAGTCTCAGCCCTTAAGCCCTGACCTTACCTCTTGAAATTGTGCATTATACAGTCACAATGCCAAAATTTGAACCTTGAGCTCCAAAAATGCATAATTTCTACCTCCCAGTCAACCTTAACTGTGCATTATGCAATGCCAAGCCCCGAGCTTTCAGCTTGACACCTTGAGTTGTGCAATTGCACAATCCATTAGATTTTACTCCCTCTAAAGTTGAGCATTAGGAAACCTCAAGCCTCAAGCTTGAGCCCTTGAACCCCTCAACTGTGTAATCTACCATCTTGTTCTCCTTCCATAATTTCACATTAGGAAACTCCAAGCTTCAAGCCTCAACCTTGAGCTCTTGAACTCCTCAACTACACAATCACCTAGCTAGGCCTCTCAAAACTATGCATTGGGAAACCTCAAGACTCAAGCCTCAAGCTTGACCTCTTGAGTCCCTCAAATACGTAGTTCCTTGAGTCTATCCTTCCATAACTTCGCATTGGGTAACCTCAAGCCTCAAGCCCTGATCTTGAGCTCTTAAGCCCCTCAATTGCGCAATCCTTTGACCTTTTTCATCCTAAACTGCGCATTTCACAGTCTCAAGCCTCAATCCTAGACCTTGACCTCTTGAACTGCGCAATCCCTAAGTTAGTCACCAGTTCGAACCCTAACAAGTGTTTTCATGAAACACATTATATTAGGGGTTTTTCGGACTGATGTCATATTTTCGTGAATGGTTTTCAATTTCAAGTACTCTATGTCATCATGAAAAGATTATGATGGATTAAAAGGAGAGGGAGAACATGCTAGAAGACACCTATGGAGCTGAAAATATCAGATGATCATAAAGTGAGAGGGCGGAGAAACACAAGATTACAATAGAAGACAAAATATCAACATGACATTGAAGATTCCTTATCTTCGAATCATGAGGAGGAGGAAGAATAAGAACATGCACTATCTTTCAAGAAGACTAAAGATAGTAGAAATAAAAAGTGACTTGACATTGCCATTTCATCATGCAGTCCATGTCATCAGTGTCATTGCATGTCAGGCCATGAGTCATCATGTGCCACATCATTTATGGATTACGTAAATTATATATTGGAAAATGTAATGTAAAGTGGAAGTCCAAGAGTAATCCATGTAATGTGAAAATTCATGTGGGAGTCAGAAGGTCTTAGAGAAGTCAAACAGTCATGAGGGTAGTCTAAGAGTCACAAGGGAGGTGAATGATCACCCCATTTGTTATATATACAACCTCATTGTTCATACAAATGAATTTTCACCTTGGTTCCTCCTATCAGGCATTGGAGAGGAATATAGTTTTTTTGGATGAGCAAGTGACTGCCCTAATGCTCCACTATTGAGGCTAGTGGTGTTCATTGTCCTTATGTATCTTGGGACTTTTACTTAATTCAGAAGCTCGTTAAGCCAACACGCTTTCATGCATATGTCATGAATATTGTAATACTATTCTTTAAATGTTTTCAATGTATTTTGTTTTCATTTATACTAAGGAAATTGAATTATTTTGGTAGCCTTGGTACTTATCTTGTTGAAGATGTGTTTTATTTTCTTTAACAATCATTTCTTCCTAGTGAAATATTTCGTTGTTTGATCAACGGTTCATTCATATTCATATGCTTGTGTGCCTTTTCAAGATTAATACTATTACTTGTCTTTAAAGTGCCTACTTTTCTCTTCCCTTTCGGTACAAGGACCTTGATATTATCAAAAACTAAACATTTCACAAGGCATACTCACTTGTTGATCTGAGATTACTTGTGCATCACTCGCTTGTGTTGAACTTTGTAGCCAAGGAAAATCTATAAGAATATATTGCAGTCGGGTCGATACCCCAGATGGGGATTCTATTCCAAATGACATGAGGTCTAATTGGGACTTCACATCATGGAGACCCCCTTGGTTGATGGATTTCCAACATCGTCAACAGAAAATTTCGTTAAACACACAATAAACATAGTAATTACAGGTCATGAATGCATATTTGTTTAATGTCTCCTTAAATTCATCAAAGAATCATCAAGAAGGCTCAATGCCCTCTCAAACTAGCTATAATAACACGTGTTGACCCATGAATTCATATAACCATTCATTAATTGATTAAATCATAAGAAAGATACATAGAAAGAGCATATAATTTAACCATGCATATAAGCAGAATGAATCCATGACAAACGAGTCATAAAACCAACATTATAACGAACACATGTGTTCATCAATCACAATAAGAAAATAGCTCATATTAACATATGCAAATGCCAACAAAGTCTGGGATTTCCACGTACCATCAGACCATAGATTGGGCTGAACCAATTATCTCTTTCAGCTAATCACCCCTATGCCAAATTCCAAGCATGAATGTGGTATCATACGGGTTAAACCAAAATAGAACCAACTAGGGCTTCCAGAGGCAAAACCACCTAAACCCTCACCCACAGTTATTTCACCTAATCGGTCCAAAAATTACTAACACCAAACAAGCTTGGATGCCTCCAACTTTCTTCACTGTATCTAAAAGAAATTTTATGTCTCCACCCATATGTCAAGAGTTCTAGGAGAAAGCCCATCTCCACGCTTGACTCTTGGAAATTTTCCTGAGACCACCTCACTAAGATCCAAAGTCTATCGACCATCCAAAGCTTAAACCAAAACAAGGAACCCACAACACCATGGTTATCGAGGAAATTGTTTAGGCAAGGTTGAAACCACTGTCAATCCAGGAAAATCCCATGTCAATGACGACAAATGAACCAAAAAACCAAATGCATATATCATGAATTCAGATCTCAGCAATGAAATCACACATGCAACCTGTTACCTGCAATGTACACCTTTTATAGCTATCATTCCAAGCTTTTCATTGTGCTCCCTTTCTTTCCTTTGTTTGCTTTCCTATCCAAGTTCTTCCTCTCTCTTATCTTAGAGCTCTATTTATGAAGGTGACCAAACCTAGAATTGACCAAAGTTGAACTAAAATTTGTGAATTGTTTCATTGATGTCTAGTCTCTTCCTTTCCTTTTTCCCTTTTTTCTTCATTTTCTCTCTAATTTCCCTTGCATGCATATTTGTGTCTCTTCATCTCCCTTTTCTCCTATTTTCATTTATTTCTCATATTAAATTGTCATTTATTGCCTCTTTTTCTTTGCCAAATCCCATAGCCATTAATAAACCACAAGTAATGCCCATTATAATGTTTTTCCATTCGTTCAGCTTGGAATATGTGTCCCATGATCTTGGTTCAATTTTTTTACATGGAAAATCAACCCAAGGTTGTTACAAGTATAAAAATAACCAATGAACCATGGGGTGAATGGAGTTTGGCCCACATGGTGATGAGTGCACAACAAGGTTTTTAGGATATAAAGAGTAAAACAAATGGCCTACTAATCTAACTTTGTCCTATAAACTAACTTTTACAACTAAGTTACTTTTATGATGTAAAGATCCACTTTAATAAAATAAGTGAGAATTACTTTTATAATAATATTACTTTATAACGTAAAGTTCCATGCAAAAAAATAAATAGAAAATGGAAAATAAAGGTATTTTACTAGTGATTAATTTTTATAATTTAAGTGAAAGGCACTTTACAATAAATATATTTTATAACTTAAAC
This sequence comes from Pinus albicaulis, assembly GCA_034641835.2. Classification (NCBI taxonomy): domain Eukaryota; kingdom Viridiplantae; phylum Streptophyta; class Pinopsida; order Pinales; family Pinaceae; genus Pinus; species Pinus albicaulis. The sequence goes on along the minus strand of MU968411.1, from coordinate 29,791,619 downwards.
TTGAATGCATTTTTCCAAAAAGTACACAAAAATATAACAAATGTTTGAAATGGACAATGATTTTTTACTTATAACCTCCTTGAAGTGCATGTTTACTCCAAACACCTTATTTTTTAACTAGAAAACGCGTAAAACACCATTCTACAAAAGAAAATTATGCTAGTCTCCATACCTTGAATGCTCCATCTTAAATCTTTGTTAGTCTAGAAAATACAACTTTTTTCCTTTATTTTTTATTTGATGTGCAAAGAAAAAAAAACATACACAGAAAAATAAAAGATTGATATTTTTTTCCCCAGGCTAAGATCACAAAAGACATAGTGAAAACAAAACACTCATGCTGGAAAGGAAGAAAACTAAAAATATAATTAAAAACTGAAATGAAATATTAAAACAATATGTAAGATAATTATGTACCTCTATGTCTAATATAAATGGTGATATCTTGGGGAAACATAAACCTTTTTAGGAAAAATGAAATTTTTATTAAAAATGATGCTTTGAATGCAATGGACTAGTTCACTTGGCCCAAAAATAGTATAATCTAGCAGTCCGTTAATGCTAATGCATGCAGCAACATAGGTTCAATATCTCAATCAATAACAGAATCAGGTCTTCATAAGCACTTTGATACCATGTTCAATAAACACGTTACATGTGCACAGATTGAACATCTCAAGGAAACCACTCACATAGACAAATCGAGGATCAAGAAATTAGTGTATTACATGGTTAAGACCCTGAAAGAGGGAAACAATCTACAACTCCAACCAACACAATCACTTGAGGTGATGTACCAATGCAAAAATAAAATATTTTACATGTGAATATTTCACAATAAATCATTCACAAATGACCCTCCATGCTCTTTAATGGAGATCGTCAACCAATTAAGTATTAGACCTTGGATCAAGAGTTTTCAATATCAAGGAGAAGATGAATCATTGAATCACTTTTTGTGTGGAACAAAATCAAGACCATTGGGTTTAAAGAATCATAATTAAGAGACACACTTTTCCTAAAGACACATTAAGGTCAATGTTTGGATTTCCCTACACCTGTCGCTACTTCACCTCCAAACAAGTTATAGTTGTGGGCATTATGGGTTACTTCTTGATGATCACATATGAGAGGAAGAATTAGATTACATTTATAATTGAATGTGAAGGTGAAAAGTATGGAATTGAAAGCTCCCTTGTGGAGAATTGAACAAAGATAGAAGCTTTGTTGCACCCATGATGAGAAGTAGTAAAAGCGAAGGGGCGGTTCCATGGATACATTTCACATTATCACCATTTTGAGCATTAATATAGTGTTGATTGTAGGTGATCAAATTTTAGATCAAAATTGAAAGTGCCTAAAAAGTTTCAAAACCGGTGTCAAAGTCGAAGTGCTCGTCATTTTGAATCCAATGACATTCATTTCACCTCAATCTGAAATTGTATGCTCAAGTTATCACGTTCTGATTGTTTGGCCCAATAATTAAAAAATGAGTAGGTTTGTTGACTTGGCAACTGACTCAGCTTCCGTACTGCTAACATCATCTAGGGTGTCTGTGTGTACCATTAGACCAATCGGGTGCTGACAAGTGGCATCTTCTAGTTCATGCAAGTGGTCGAGTTTTATTGGTTGGATTTTTTTCATGAACCAATGGAATAGTGCCACGTGGCCTAGTCATGGGCTGCCACGTGGCACCCTCAGGCAGGGTCAAATTTTTGTTTGGTCAACTAGAGGCCCAAGCAAGATTGAACCCCCAACCTCTCCTCAATTAACAGAGCGCTCTACCAATTATGCCGCAGGTGGTTATTAATAACCATAGACCGCAACTTTATTATACATTTTATATAAGCATAATTTGAGAGGAGGGGTCGAGCTGCTAGCCCCCGCCCTCAATCATTTGACTACCATATGACCACAAAATGAAGGGTTTTGGGCCCAGGGACCAGCCCCAGCCCCTAATCACATTTTCTTCAACATGACCAACGATGGGATCACCAGAGCGCTCGACCAATGGAGCTAAGAGTAGGGGCTAGCCCTTGATCACATGTCCACCACAGAACTGTGGCAATGGTGCTTGGTGGAGGGAGTAGAGGTTAGCCCTAGGCCTGGGCCATATGGTGTTGTGAAACCAGCTCCAAAAATAGAATAAAATAGATATCAACGCCTTAGAAATAAGCCACTTCGAGGGGGCAACCTTCAATACATTACATGAATGAAAAATTATTGGATTATACAAATTACAAAACCTTATTTTTATATATAGGAGTCCATGGGGCCACAATGTAATCCTAGCCGACCTAACAATAATAATTTAAGGGCACAATAATAACAATATGGGGGTTACAAGGGTACAACAATAATAATAAGGGGGGCTACACTAACATAATAAGGGACTACACTATTAATATAGGGACTGAACATGCCCCTCTCCTTCAAACAAGTGTTGTCCTCAACGCTTGATTATTTCTTGATGCTTCTGTATAAAATTCTCATCCTCCCATGTGGAATATTCTACAAAAAATTTCTTCCACTTGCTGAGATACTCTGAAATTGATCGTACTTGTTGAGTTATTGTTTTTGTGACTGCTTCATAACTTCTTTCAATGTGATGTTGATCTTCCTATTCTTTCATTAGATTCTGCACCAAAGTTAGGTTATCCTTTGAGAGTTGGAGAACTTGTTGTTGATGCTCAAGGTGATCTTCCACTAATTTATCATCCATATTAGCTATTATTTGATCCTTCAAACCATCCAACTTAGCCTCCATTTCTTCTTTTAAACCATCTATGTCATCTTCGGTTGCCCTTTGTAAGATCGAAATTTGTTGCACTTGGTACTGTAATTTTGATATCTCATACTGCAATTCTTCCTCTTCATGCGTCATAGTATAGATTTTGAGGGCTTAATGGGTATGTAATTATTTTTAGGAGGCATTATAGAACCCAATACTGATAAAAATTATGAAATATGCGCTTGGAATCACTTCAAACTTCTTTTTCAAACAAACGTTATGCAATTTTAAAAACCAAATACACACCTTTTTCTTGCTTTTCAGGAGCTTGATATTCAAACTGAATTATCTCTGTGATTTCGGATCTTCAATATCTGAAATTTGGCACTGACGTAGGCCTCTGAATTCTCTTTTGAATGCCATGGGTATGACTTGATTTGTATTTTTTAAGACAAATTTGTGCCCAATCTCCGACGATGACCTAATTATGGACTTGTTTAGTAGAGCGAAATTGTACGACTTGCCACGTGTCACTGTTTCTTCCTTTGGCTCTGAAATTGATAGATAGAAAAATAAAGTCTGTGTACTTGCGGTTACTTTTTACAAGATTCCAATCCGATGCTCAGAGAGAGAGTTACGAAGATTTTCCCACGATCACCTCTTTAAGATGAAATTCAGGAGCCTGCCAAAGACCTAACTTCCATAGACCATATCTCTGGAAATATTGCAAACCAAGATCTGAAATTTTGCAACAATGTTCCCCAAGATTTCAGCTTTGCACTCTAAAAATTTTAGCTTCTAAAACTTCGTAGAAAAAAAGTTATAGTGAAAATTACGCGATGACCCGTTTAGGTGAAATTCAGGATCCTACAAAAAGCCCTAACTTCCACAAATCATATCTCTGAAAATTTTGCGAACCAAGCTCTAAAATTTTGCGACGATCTTCCTCAGGATTTTGGCTTTGAGCTCTAAAAATTTCATCTTTTGAACCTTCGTAGAAAAAAAATTATAGTGAAAATTCCACAATGACCTATTTGGTGCAGCGAAACCCTAGAATCCAAAGCTCTAATACCAAATGTTGTGAAACCAGCTCCAAAAATAGAAGAAAAGAGATATAAACACCTTAGAAATAAGTCACTTCGAGGGGGAAACCTCCAATACATTACATGAATGAAAAATTCTTGGATTATACAAATTACAAAACCTTCTTTCTATATATAGGAGTCCATGGGGCCATAATGTAATCCTAGTGGGGCCACAATGTAATCCTAGTTGACCTAAAAATAATAATTTAAGGGCACAATAATAACAATATGGGGGTTACAGGGGTACAACAATAACAATATGGGAGGCTACACTAACATAATAAGGGACTACACTATTAATATAGGGATTTAACATATGGCCTTTCACCTGACCCGAACACAGTATGGAGGGGGCTTGGCAGTAAGCCTTGGGTCCAGGGCATATGGACCCACACAAGACGACAACGAAAATGCGAAGGAGTCTGGCAGTTGGGGAGGGTCGTTAGGTCGACCCTCAACCCTATGGGCACCAGAATACTACAACCTCAACAGTTAGGGGCTAGGCTGGCAGAGGTGGGCTGTTAGCCCTGGTCCTCGACCGCATGGCCCATGTGGCCATATTTTTTGCCTGTAAGAGTTATTGGGAAATTTAATTGTCCAACAAATTGCACCGTTGGAGGGAAAAATAGTCGCCTCCACAAGGGAAAATGGGCCGTATTTGTAGGACAATTCGCCTATTGGTCTGATTTGTAGGATGGATAACAATAAAACTTCATGGAGAGTTTAAGGATCCATAACTTGGTGCGTTTTTTACCTTTTAGAGCTCAAGAAGAGTCTACCTAGAGGTTTTTGGACATTGTGGATCCAATGGTGACATCTAAAGATATTTTTTTCAGGTTCAAGTCCATGGGTGTATGGATCAATCAGTGTTTTGGAGCAGTTCTTGAACGTGTTTGACCATGGATAAGGCCTTGCAGGGGTTTTCTTGTTGGGAATTTATGTATTTTGGGTAGCATCAGTTGTGCTCTAGGTCCCAAATTTTGAGGAAGGACTAGACTACACTTGATCTGCAAGACCCAAAAGTTGATTCGGGAAATTTCATCTAGTTTAGGAGATATTAAATTAATTAATTATTTTAATGTATTTCCTAAGTTAAAACTTAGGGAACTTAAATAATTAAAGTGAATTTAATTAAACATGTGATGAAATTGTCTTAAGTCACACGAATCAAGCTTTCTTTTAATCTTAGACATTGATTAAAGATTTAATCTTGTCCATTGGTTTCCCAACGATAAAAGTATAAAGGAAAGGCTTGGGGTCATTTGTAAACACACACAGAGGCAGAGCGTTGAAGCTAAGTTGAGATTCTAGAGCGAGTTTTCTAAGAATTCTCAGAAGTGTTTCAGCTATAGAGAGGGGAATTTAGGCCAAGGGGATGATCTGATCCCAAGGTCTAGATTCAGCAAGAGGCAGATATCAGCTCAGAGAGGCAGCGCAGAGAAGCAGGAGAGCAACAGCAGGAGGGCAGCACCTTGTGCTACGTAGGTGTTGTGCAATCCCTCAAGGACAACGTAATTGTCACATGAAACCCTCAAGGGTTATGCAGAGACCCTAAGGGGAAGTGTAAGGCCTGTGTCACCCAGTCTAGGGTAATAGAGACATTTCCGGAGCAGCGTTGAGGGATGTAGAGGCTTCAGAGGTTGACGCAAAGGCTTCAAGGGCAGCGTTGGGGTTTCTAGGCCCTAATTTTGGTTGAGTTCTGTAAATTTCATTTGAGGGTGTGGATAAATCATTATTTTGGCCCTATATCAGCCAGTGATTTGTAGATCTATTATTTCTCTGTAAGGTTTTCCAGATCTAGAACCCAAGCTTGTTGTATTCAAAAAAATTCTTAATAATAAAACCCTCCAACAGCCAGAGACGGGTTTTCCCGCATTGGGTTTTTCTGGGGACTAATTTTCCATAAATAACTATGTCACTTTGTCTATGTGTGCATGAACTTGTTCTAAATCTGGATTGGTGGAGATCTGTTATGTGTTTTTATTCGATTTTAACTTGAATTTATTCAGTTAATAACTTGTCGAAGTAGGAGGACCATAACCAGATTAACAATAAATAATTTCTGCATAAAGTGTAAAGATTCAAAATTTTCCACATTTCTTACCTTCAAAAATTTACTACAACAAGTGTTACTGGAAGGGTTCAGCTCATTTTTACTTTTCTCACTATGCCATGTTGAGGAAAGTTTCATTTTTGTATTTCAATGTGAGATTGAAGTACTTTTATGCTCGTGTATGTTCATTTTCAGATAGAGTACAAGGCCTTTGTAGGAGATACCTTGTGTTGCTGATGTTTTCATGACTAAATGTAGGTTGTCATGATGTTTATAATGATATTTATTTGAAGGAGAAAATTTCCTTGAAGGGGAAATAGCCACTTATTTTATCAGCAAACTTTTATGTACTCTTTTTCACTGAATATATGGAGTTTTCTTGCTATGTTGGCAAGCCTGGAGATGTAGCCCAGGAGGGGTGAACTCCATCACCAAATCCTTTGTTTTTTCCCTTCATTAATTCTTGTATGAGTTATGTGATGAAATGTTAGTTATTTTTAAGTTTACATGTGAAAACTAACTCATAAATTGAAGAGATCTTTGGAAAAAATGTTTTGTGTTAAGACCTGTTTTTTCCTTGCAAAGTGTCTGTGAACGATCAATATTTTTTAGGAAGGAGAAGTTCTCCTCCAATTTTAGATCAAGTTGTATCAGAGAAAGGTTTGACCAAGTTGTAATAATGGGCAAGAAGGGTCTCCAAGAGCTAGAGGAGATGAATTTGTCTCTTCGTATGGAGAACATTGAATTGAGAAGAATGCTAGAAATGGCCAAAGAGGAGAAGAGGCATATGTGCCTTCAATTGCATCACGTGCTTGAGGAACAAGTTGTTGAAATTTCCACTTCAATGACAACAAAAGAAACATCCAAGTAAAGCCAATATGTGGGCATGGTTCAAACATTGGTTATGGACCATATGAGGAAAATGATGCATGTGCATTTTGCAAGCATCTCCAAGGTTCTCATCATCATATGTCATTTGGTAAAAGTGGGTGGCTAGAGTCATCTACAATGTCGTCATCATCATCAAAAGCTGAAAATATGCATGGAAAGTTCAAGGAGGTAATAAGCATTTCAAGTACAGTTCCTTTTGTTTATGTCCATAACACCTCTTTTTTAGCATTTGAGCAACATACCAAAGGCATTTGTATGAAGATGCTATCTAAAATGGGTTATGAAGGAGGAGGCCTCAACATCAATGGCTAAGGGATCACCAATCCAGTTATGGTACAAGAGAGACAAAAGTATCAAGGATTGGGGTATGGTCAAAGGGAGTTTGGAGAATGCTCTAAATGGTTTGAGGCACAACAATCATCAGAGGATGATATGTCACACCAAGATGGTGGTGACAATGTTCATTTGTCTCCCAATCAAGATGTATGCTTCAAAGGACCTCACATGTAATCGTCTGGTCCACATCATCAAAGTTGTAGCTCCAGGGAAAGGTATAAATTTCATGGGTGTTTTCCAAATTATGGTAATTTTGACTATTTGTGGAATAATATTTGATCATAAATCCTTATACTTTTTGTGATGCATTTGACCATTTTGTGGTTGTTTGTGAGCGACGCATAGTAATGATCAAAAGAATGGATCAAATTATTGGCATCAAGCATGATGAATCTCCTTCACACTTAAGGACTTCCTTGTCAACAAGCAAGAGAAAGTATTATTGTACCCATTACAAGATTCATGGGCATGGAAATGAACGATGTTGGAAATTACATCCAGAGCTTCACTCCAAGAAGGGAAAATAGATTGTGCAAACTAATGCAAGGGAATCAAGAGGTGGAAAAGAGGACTCGCAGCAAACCTAAGGCAACCTTAAAGGAAAATTTGATGCAAAAAGAGAACCCATAAGCCCATGGAGAGGCAGAGATTGGGTAGACTGTTTGTAAAGTTGCTTTGTAAATTTGTAATTATTTTTTGTTTACCTGTTTGGGTACTTTTGTAAAGTGAACAATAATAGTCACTATGTGCAACAAGTATGTGTTTTTCATTGCATGTTATGTAGTTGTCTTGTTTATAATTCCAATGTTTAAGGACTTTTCGAATGTACAAGTTGTCGTTCAAAGTTTGTTTACAAGTTTGTCATGTACTCACCGATGCGACTATTCAAGATTAAACTTGTTGTGAATAGAATATTTGTTTAATATTGTACAAGATGACTATGTTTTGTAGGCAAAGCCAATTATGTCATTGAATTTTTGCAGCAATGTACTTTTGTGTACAAGTTCAATTTGAGGACGGTAAAGTAAGTTTGAATTGCTTCTGATTTCGAAGATAGAAAGTCAAGTTTGTCTTGGATGAAGTTTTTTTGAGCCGTGAAAAGATGGGATTAAATAGAATGTTTAGATTCCACTCATAAGTATTTTGTTCTTGTATCAGCAATAAGAATTTTGGCTTAATTCTTAACAGGACAGTAGGTCTTCATGAATAAGATAGGTGGAGTGCCTTGATTGGAGTTTGAAAGGAACCAATTGAAAACAAAGCATTATGGATTGTGTTTTTGGGTAAATTTGAGTTTCAACCTCATTTAATTACTAGAAGAAGTAATTTTTTTATGTCCAAAAGTTCCTAGTGGGGAGGTCTGATCAGGTGATCAAAATTTAGCTCAAAAATGAAAGTGCCTACAAAGTTTCGAAATTGGCATCAAGTCGAAGTGCTCATCGTTATTAATCCAATGAAATTCATTTCACCTCAATCCGACATCGTATGCTCAAGTTATCACGTTCTGATTATTTGGCCCAACAACTAAAAAATGAGTAGGTTTGCTAACTCATCTTTTGCACTACTGACATAATCTATGGTGATCGTGTGTACCATAAAACCAATCGAGTGTTGACAAGTGGCATATTTTGGTTCCCGTAGGTGTTCGAGTTTTATTTATTAGGTGTTTTTTGTGGACTAGTGGAATGGTGCCATGTGACCCAGTCATGGGTTCCCACATGGCACCCCCAGGCAGTGTAAAATTTTGTTTGGTCGGCCAGAGGCTCATGTGGGATCGAACCCCCGACCTCTAGTCATTCAACAAATTGCTCTACCAACTATGTTGTAGGTGGGTCTTAATAACCATAGACTGAAACTTTATTATAAATTTTATATAAGTGACATTTGAGAAGAGTGGTCAGGCTGCTAGCCCTGGCCCTTGGTCATCGAACTACCATATGACCACAACGCGAAGGGTGTGGAGCTTGAGGAGTAGCCCCAACCCCTGGTTACATTTTCTCCCACATGAACGACGACGGAATCACCAGAGCGCTCGACCATGGGGAGCTAAGAATAGGGGATAGCCCTTGATCACATGCCCACCACAGAACCATGGCAAGGGTGCTTGGCGGAGGGCGCAAAGGTTATCCCTAGGCATAGAACATATGGCCTTTCACTGATCCAGGAGGATCTTGTTCGACATAGATTCAGTTTGTCCGATGTCTGGTTCAGTCTTCAGTATCGTCAGTTTCGCTAGTGTCATCTAAAGAAGAAGTCCTCAAGTTGTCATGGTTCAGTGTAATGGTGTAATTTGGTGTCATTAGTGACAAAATTAATTGTAAAACATTCTATACCTAAGTCTAAAACCTAACACCTAAGGTCTAACACCTAAATGACAAACCCTAGTCCTAAAACCCTATGTAGCGCAAACATAACCTATGGTGTAAAACCCTTTCAGGCCTAAATGTTAAAACCTTTGTAATAAAAACTTTATTCAAAGTTTTAAAACATAGCTAACCACGAGCTAGCAAACCGCGTCAAGAAATATAAACATGTGAATAGAGACAGCATTAACCACGACGGAATGTTAAGTTTAATGTGGAAAGGATCAAACCGCCAGCACAAGCTATAACTGTTGGATTATCATGTGATCCCTGTGGAGGATAAGCCGTGGAGATAAGACGAACCACCGTAGATGACCGTAACCACCCGAGAAGACCGCCCAAGCTACCTGTTCACATGCCACAGCTCCTGCTACACGTCTTTAGCCTGACCGTCGGGGCTAAATATTTATTATAAAGTTATTTTTGGGTTTCTTGAATTAAAATAGCGCTAAGGCTGTATTAATACCTTATCCCTAAGCTAGGTGTCATGAAAAGACAAGTTCAACACCTCATCGAACCTAAAATTCTCAACCACCAAATTAATTTGGCATAAAGGAGTTTGAATTCAACCTATAAAACCATGATATTTTTCTTCCATGGACACACATTGAGATTTTGGAGTTCATATTCAGAGGGTTACAGGCAGTTTTTTTTTTAGCATTGCTTGACCTTCCGGAGGCATAATTGAGCGCAGAGATAGGTGTTGGAAAGCTAAGAGCGAGAGATTCCTGTTGTTAGTGACTAGAAGTGACTGCGAGAATGATTATTTTGGTGTTTTTTCTATGCAAATACTTCCTCGGATCAATCCTAATCAAGTGGACGCCCATCTTGAAAGCAGACCTGGAGATGTAGTCCACTAGGGACGAACTCCATAATCAATGTTTATTGTTTCTTCTCTCTATTCTTTGCTATTTTTTCATTCTTAATTGTTTTTGGTTTAAGTTGTAAATTATTTCCATCATTCTTCTACATTAAGCATTCATCAGTTAACGATCAATTCACTTAAATACAAACTAATCAAAACTACCTCAGCACCTAATCGATCACATTTAGATCATATATTTTGGTATTATATCAGTTCGTGCTTTGTAGTCTTTTTTCCAGTGGTCGTTAACCACGATGGGATTGCAATCTTGAGAAGGAAATCTTGAGGAGTTCGATCCATAAATTGGAAAGTAGAAAGTCGTTAATCAGTTGACGATGACAGGGACTTAAAACATTGAAACTGAAACTCCTAAAGTGAAGCCCATGGACGAGAATCAAGTTCAGCAAAAAAAATTTAACATGCAGCAGATTTTGGGAGAACTATACGCAGATAAGAAGGCAAGAGATGTAGCTTCTTCGTCGAAGGAATCAAATAAGGACAAGGGTAAAGGAAAAGCAGATAAACCTCCTTCCCCTCCATCATCTCCATCATCATCATCTTATTCTTCTTATTCTAGTTTGGAATCTGAAACAGATAAGAAACCTCAGAAATCTCTTTTGAAACTTGATGTAAAGTTTGAGTTACTTGTTTATGATGGTGAAATTAACCCAGAGAAACTAGATAATTGGATAAAGCAGTTAGAAGTGTATTGTAGGGTTTAAAACATTTATGATGATAAGACAAAGATCCAGTAAGCTACTCTTAGGATGGGGGGAACTTCTTTAATCTGGTGGGAGAGTAAAAGACAAATACATTTAAAGCATAAAGGTAGAGTCATCCCCTCGTGGTCTAAGTTTTTGAAATCTCTAAAGAAACAATTATATCTGTTGGGATACACACAACAAGTTGTTATTGATTGGCAGCGTTTGCAACAAGGTAAGGGACAGAATGTTCATGAGTTCACTCTAGAGTTCAGGAAGAAACCGTTGGCACTTGGTATTCCTTTGGATACATGAGAAACATTATGAGAGTACATTGGTAGTTTACATTCATATTTACATCATACATTATTGATGTTCAATCCTAATGACTTTGACGAAATATGTGTTCAAGCCATACATGTCGAATCAGGTGGTAGGCCATTCATGTTTACACCAAAGACATCCAAACCATTGGAAACCAAAGACAACAAGAAGAAGGGCAGATCGAAGGGAAAGAAGACAGCTACAGCTCAGAAGGAAGATGAAAGACCAACCTGTACTCACTACGAGAGGATCGGGCATGATGAAGCTAGATGTTGGAAACTTCACCCAGAACTCAAGAAAAGGAAGTTCCAAAAGAAGAAAGGTGAAAAGAAGGCTTCGATAGCAGTCCAACAGGACTTGGGCTCTGATTCAGGTGAAGAAGGAAAAATAACTGCAATGGTCATGACAAGTAAAAATTCTAATGCTAGTTCAAGTTCAAGTACATCTGCTTCTTCAAACAGTAAACATCTGGATGAAGATAAAAGAATTGAGCTATTTCATATAAGGGTAACTTCTAAGCACACGAAAATAGATACATGGTTTGGTAGTGGGTCACAGGAGAATTTGATATCTAAATCATTGCTTAAGAAATTGGGTTTAAAAACACATAATCATCCAAAACCATATCCATTAGGTTGGTTAAAGGAATAGACTAAGATTAATGTCACCAAGAAGTGTTGATTAAAATTTGTCATCACAGCTAATTACATAGATGAAGTGGATTTAAATGTGATATCGTTAGACATATGTGGAATAGTTCTAGGGAGTCCTTACCTCTATGATCGAGATGCAATATTTTATAGGAAAGAGTATAAGTATCATCTTAAGAAAGATGGTATTGAATACATCGTTTAGGCACATAAAATCAAAACTCACTTGGATTTAGTTAATGCTGATCAAATGAAGTGCTTAATAAGTTCAAGTAAGATATATATACTCATGGTTGTAAAATAACAGCATAGGTATATTCATGATGCTTTTTCAGGTTGTGAGTCTCAGTTTAAAGATAGTTTGGCTCAAGTGGTAGAATCATTTCAAAGTCTATTTAAAGAACCAAAACATTTGCCTCCTAAACGAGAAATACAACGTGAGATACAGTTGATGTTTGATGCCTCTCTTCCTAATGTCGGAATGTATCCCATGTCAGTAATAGAGAATGAATAAATAAAGAAACAAGTCCAAGAACTGGTAGCAAAAGGTTTAATTCAACCAATTTCATCTCCATGTGGTTCACCCATCATTCTAGTTCCTAAGAAAGACGGGACATGGAGACTGTGTGTCGATTTTATGGCCTTAAATAAAATCATAATCAAGAACATGTATCCTCTTCCTAGGATTGATGATTTGCTCGACCAGTTGAAAAATGTTGTCTATTTCACTAAGTTGGATTTGCATAGTGGGTATCATCAAATTCATATAGCGGAAAATGACATATGGAAAACTGCATTCAAAACTAGGCAAGGATTATTTGAGTGGTTAGTAATTTCTTTTGGTTTGTGTAATGCGCCAGCAACTTTCATGCATGTTATGAATGATGTCTTTCGTCCATACATTGATAAGTTTCTCATAATCTATTTAGATGATATCATGATATTCAATTCCAGTAAGGAATAACATTTTAAGCATGTTAAACAGGGTTTTTGAAGTGTTGCACAGGGAAAAATTGTACATTAAACTGTCAAAATGTGAATTCGGGAAAACTTCATTGGTTTATCTTGGTTACATAGTTGGAGGTGGTCATTTAAAGATAGATCCAGCTAATATAGATGTGATTGTTAAGTGGTTAAGACCACAGAATGTGACTGAAGTTAGAAGTTTTCTAGGAGCAATTCAGTATTGGAGAAAATTTATTGATCAGTTTTCTTTGATTGCATCACCGTTACATGCTTTAACGGGATCTAAAGTTTCCTTTCATTAGGGAGGGAAACAACAAAAATATTTTGATACACTTAAGCAGAAATTAGTCACAGCACCAATCTTAGCTCTACTTGATCTTCAACAACCATTCGAAATTGAAACAGATGCAAGTGGTTATGCAATGGGTGCAGTCTTACTTCAAAATGGGAAACCAATTTGTTTTCATTCTAAAACTTTTTATAAGGCAGTAGTCAATTATCCTACATATGATAAAGAAATTTTTTCTTTGGTTGAAAGTGTAAAGAAATGGAAACATTACATAATGGGTAAGGAAACAATGATTCACACATAACATCAGTCGTTTCAATACCTTCAATCACAAACTAAGTTGCAACAATCTCGCCACTAAATATGGATGGGATTTTTTCAGCAATTTCACTTATTAATTAAGTACAAGAAAGGTGTAATAAAAAAATTAGTTGACATGTTGTCTAGACCATCTTTGAATGCTTCAGTAGTACTACAGAATAGTTCATTGAAACATGAAATTTATGTAGAACAATATAGTATTGATGATGACTTCAAAGATATTTATGAATCACTAACTCATGGTACTCAGATAGAAGAAATAAATTATCATATTCATGACAGGTTATTATATCATCTAGGTAAGTTGTGCATACTACAGATAGAAAGGGTTCAAGTTATTCGGGAAGCTCATTCTTCTCGGATAGCAGGACATTTTTGCATAAGAAAAACTATGGCGCAAATTAAAAGGTATTGTTACTGGCCTCATATGTATGAAACTGTTTCAAAGTACATTAAAGGATGTGTAATGTGTTTGACAAGCAAGCCAAGCAATCAAAACATTGGTTTATACATGCCACTTCCATTTCCTTTGTGACCATGGGACAAAATTTCTTGGATTTTGTTGGGGGATTGCCTATGTCCAGGAAAGGACATGATTACATGTATGTCGTGGTTGATCGATTCAGGAAAATGTGCATTCTTGTTCCATGCAAAAAACAAGTAACTACAGAACAAACAGAACAAATTTTCTTTCAACAGGTATGGGTTCACTTTAGGTTACATACTTCTATTATTTATGACCGAGATACTCGCTTTGTAGCAGAATTTTGGTCCACTTTGTGGGGACTCATGGACACAAAGATGAAGAATAGCACAGCTTTTCATCCACAGACTAACGGATAGAATAGGACCGTGAACCATATTCTTCGAGGTTACCGCAGTAAACATCCTAAGTTGTGGGATGAATATTTACCTTATGTGTAGCATGCTTACAATCAATCCTTACACTCTTCTACTCATTGATCACCATTTGAAACATGTTTGGGGTATCTACCAAAGTCACCGATGGACTTTATGTTCGGTGAAGAAAATAAAGTGGATGGACACGACGATTCAAACAAAGTAGTTAAGTTCATTCAACGGATACAACAAATACATGAAGCGGTACGAGATTAGTTGGAGAAGATTCAGGCCAAGTATAAATTACACCACGACAAGCATAGATTTGATTATCATTTTCAGGTCAGCGATCAGGTATGGTTGTATATCAACAAAGACTGGTTGAAAGGAGAAGGTAAGAAACTGAAATCTATCAGGTATGGCCATTTCAAGATTTTTTAGAAGGTTGGAAATAATGCATTCTGATTAGATTTACCACCATACATGCATATTTTTTCAGTTGTGAATGTAGAAAATCTGAAGTTGTATGAACCTTCGATGATCTTTGATCCCGAGGAAGATACACGGATTCATATTATTGATGATTTAGCACCTGAGTATATGAATGAATTGCAAGAAGACACCATCTTGGATATGAGAGTTCATACTTCTAGGTGAGGATATGTTTAATATCTTTGATTGGGACTCAAGGGCATGAATCCAAGCATGGTGAGATGGATAGAGATAGGAAAAGTGAGGGAGTTTTACCCTCACTTGATGTCTGTTTAAAATCAAATTTTTGTGGTCCAAAAGCTTTCAAGTGGAGAGGATTGATCCAAGAGTATCTTGTTCGGTACAAATCACAAAGCTTCAGTTTGTCTGATGTCTGGTTCAGTCTTCAGTATCATCAAATTTGCCAGTGTTGTCCAAAGAAGAAGTCCTCAAGTTGTCACGATTCAATATAATGGTGTAATTTGGTGTCATTAGTGACAAAATTAATTGTAAAAGGTTCTAGACCTAAGTCTAAAACCTAACACCTAAGTTTTAACACCTAAATGACAAACCCTAGTCCTAAAAACCTATGTAGCGCAAACATAACTTATGTTGTAATAAAAACGTTATCCAAAGTTTTAAAACACAGCTAAACAGGAGCTAGCAAACCGTGTCAGGAAATATAAACATGTGAACAGAGCCAGCATTAACCGACGGAATGTTAATGATCCAGGTGGATATTGGTGGCCACCCGCCTATTCCACTTGGGCGCCCCACCATTGTTTCTTTCAGTTTTTCAGTTTCCTTACTAATAGCAAAATTTACTATTTTTAGCAGTTTTTCGCGTCTTGAACTTTCGGAGCCTTTTTGCGGCCCTAAACGACGTTTTTTGGGCATCGATTCTCTGGCTGATATGATTTCGTTCCCGAAATGATATCCACGGTCATCATTTGTAGTCCTTGGATATAAATTTCTAATGATGTATCATGTGCATCAAACAGAGATAGTATGCCAAAGTTACGACCCCAGGAAATTGATGTACCAATTTACCCCGACGGGGCCCATATTATGGCATTTCATATCGTAGTGTTAGGTTTTTGGATGTTTAAGGTTTTCCATTGTTTCTCAATAATATATAGGCCTTAAATCCTCATTGTAACATAGAGTTCAGAGGCTTGTAGCCACCACATATCTTATCATAGATAAGCTACCAACACCCTAGCTAGTTTATTTTCATTACGTTTGTAACAGATTTTAGTTCTTTGATATTAATGAAATGAAGTGTTATTTCGGGTGCATTTTTATATTTATGGTTATATGTGTATTCTGTTGTGTTCCTACATAAATCCGAATCAATGGTATCAGAGCGGTCTGCTCTTTCTCGATCCTTATTTTCATGTCCCCAACGAGGTCGAGGTATAAGGAGTTAGGGCTCGATCTGGTTGAACCTTTGCAAGATCAACCTCGCAATCCCCGACGACCGCCCATTGGGGAAGAAAAAAAATATGAGGGAGTAGGAGATCCTATCAAAATATTGCTCGAGGAGGCCCTTTAAAAATAAAGGAACGCGATGATGGATAAATTTGCCCAGATCCTTCAATGATTGCCCATTGGCGGCACATCTGCATCCAGCAACCACTCTGGAGGCGCAACTCCTTTTAAGGTACAAGTAAACTTTTGTATTCCCATATTTGAGGGCCAAATAGATTCATACATCGTAGACAGATGGTTGAATCTATTAGAAGGATATTTCTCAGTTCATGACTTTTCCGACCGGGAGAAGATTATTTTTTCACTCCTCAAAGCTACCCCCCATGTCAAGGAATGGTAGGAAACCTACTATGAGAAAAAGGAAGAGGGGGAACCCTCTCTATTCTCGTCCATACCCACTTGGAATTCTTTTCAAGATGCCATCAAGGAAAAATATTATCCCATGGGGAGCTATGAGGACAAGTACATACAATGGACTATGTTGCGGCAACAAAGGGATCAAGATGTACATGAGTTGGCGAATCTATTCCATACCCTGTGCACAAAGTTGGGTATCAAATATTTGGAGAAAAATTTGGTGCTGAAGTACCACATTTTTCTACACAGATACATTAAGGAGGAAATGGATTTCCTCGACATCTCCTCGCTTTGTTAGGCATACCCATATGCTGCCAAGATTGAGCATAAATTCAAAAAGAAGAAGTGAGACTTTGGATCTGCAAATCAAAAGCAAGGGAAAGGTGCCCCCAAACCATAGAACAAAGGACAAAGCAAAGGCATGGCTACTCAATATAACCTACCAAAGCCGTAAGCAAAGAACAACACCACAAAGCCGAAGAAGGACACGGGAAAGTGGTGTGAGTTCCATAAGAGCTCCACTCACAACACAAGTGAGTGTCGGGCCAAGCAGTCACTAGTGGCCGAGATGAGGGCTTCTAAATCAGATGCATGCTCCGAATTTGAATCAAAACCCGACAAGGGGAATGACAAAGGGAAGCAGATTATTGATGTGGAGCCCAACGCCACCATTGCCACTGCAATATCCAGAAGGAGGAAGCAGAAGATCCAAAGGAGGAGGAGCGTCTCTTTCCCTCTTAGATGTGGGTAAAGGTTTCACCGCTACAATTCATTATCGACAGTGGGATAAAAAAGAACCTCATTTCAGCAGAGGTCGTGAAGCATTTGGGCTTGCCGACCACAACACACCCACAATTGTACACCATCGGGTGGCTTCACCAAGGATGGGATCTTCGTGTCAGCCAGTAGTGTCGCCTTCCCTATAGCATCAAGTCCTTTACAGATTAGGTATGATGTGATGCTGCTCCTCTTGATGTTTGTGATGTATTATTAGGCCAACCATACCTGTGGAAGCGACATGTTGTGTATGAGTCCTAGCCTCGTGTTGTTATTGTTACTTTGGGCAATAAGTTGTATATGATACCAAAGGTACCACCGCTTGCGGCTATCTCTTTGGTTACTAAAAATCAATGCAGTAAGCTCATTTCCAAAACTAGGAAAATTGATTTCCTGATGATCCGCCCCCAAGGCAAGAAAAATATTGTGGCCACGACCTCCAGATAGGGATCCTCCGCATGACAACAATAAATGGAAAAGGTCGTGGAGGAGTACGGGGACATCTTGACCTCACCCACAGGGGTGCTTCTGCACTGTCAGGTCAAGCACCCCATCGATCTGACCCCAAGTGTGCCAATGCCCAATGGACCGATCTATCGGTGCTCTATTCTAGAAAATGATGAAATCAAGAGTCAAATTCAAGAGCTGTTGCAGAAAGGTCAAATCCAGCCAAGTTCATCGCCCTGTGGGAGCTCGATCTTGTTAGTGCAGAAGAAGGATGGGACTTGGAGACTCTGTATTTCCTATCGGGCACTAAAGAATATCACTATCCGGAATAGGTACCCGATCCCATGGAATGATGACCTTCTGGATCAACTCAAAGGGATGAAATATTTAAGCAAGATCAACTTGAAAGCTGGGTATCACTAGGTACCGATCGAACCATCTAATGTGTTGAAGACTACCTTCAAAGCCAAGGATGGCCTTTCCAAATGGTTGGTCATGCCTTTCAGGTTGACGAGTGCTCCAACAACCTTCATGAGGCTGATGGAGGACATCTTGTGGTGATCCAGGTGGATATTTGTGGCCAGCCGCCTATTCCACTTGGGCCCCCACCATTGTCTATTTCAGTTTTTCAGTTTTGGCATAACTTACTATTTTTAGCAGTTTTTCGGGTCCTGAACTTCCGGAGCCGTTTTGAGGCCCTAAACGACGTTTTTTGGTATGAAAATTGGTTGCGATTTTGATCATCAAAATCGTCACAAAAGTTGTAGTCCTCGGATAGAGCTTTCTAATGATGTGTCATGTGCGTCAAACGGAGATAGTATGCCAAAGTTACGTCCCTGGGAAGTTGAAACACCAATTTACCCAAACGGGGCCCATAGTTTTGGCGCTTCATCTCCTAGGGTTGGGTTTTTGGGATGTTTAGGGTTCTCCATTGTTTCTCAATAATAAATAGGCCCTCGAGCCTCATTGTAACTCAGTTCAGAGGCCTGTAGCCGCCACATCTCTTCTCAGAGATAGCTACCAGTGCCCTAGCTAGTTTTATTTCCATTCTGTCTGTAAGCAAATTTCAGTTCTTTGATATTAATGACATGAAGTGTTATTTCCGCTGCATCTCTGTATTTATGGTTATGTGTTTGATAGCTGATTCATAAATCCGGATCGGTGGTATCGGAGAAGAAACGATGCCTTTCTCGATGCTTCCTTTGCATGCTCCCCAACGAGGTCGGGGTATAAGGAGCTAGGGCTCGATGCGGTGGAACCTTTGCAAGATCGACCTCGCAGGCCTCGGCCGGGCCGCCGCGGGGGATGAAAAGAAAGATGAGGGAGCAGGAGATCCTATCAAAATATTGCTCGAGGAGGCCCTCGAAAAACAAAGGAACGCGATGATGGATAACTTTGTTTAGATCCTTCAACGGCTGCCCACCGGCGGCGCATCTGCATCCAGTAGCCACTCTGGAGTTGCGACTCCCTTTAAGGTACAAGTAAATTTTGACATTCCCATATTCGAGGGTCAAATAGACGCAGATGCCGTAGATAGATGGTTGAATCTATTAGAAGGATATTTCTCTGTTCATGACTTTTCAGACCGGGAGAAGATTATTTTTGCACTCCTCAAAGCTACCCCCCATGTTAAGGACTGGTGGGAAACCTACTGTGAGAACAAGGACCAGACAGAACCCTCTCTGTTCTCGTCCGTACCAACTTGGAATTCTTTCCGAGACGCCGTCAAGGAACAGTACTATCCCGTGGGGAGCTATGAGGACAAGTACATACAATGGACCACGCCGCGACAACAAAGGGATCAAGATGTGCATGAGCTGACGAATCTGTTCCATACCCTGCGCACAAAGTTGGGTATCAAAGATTCAGAGAAACATCTGGTGCTAAAGTATCGCAGCTTTCTGCACAGATACATTCAGGAGGAAATGGAGTTCCTCGACATCTCCTCGCTTGGTACGGCATACCGGTATGCTGCCAAGATTGAGCAGAAATTCAAACAGAAGAAGCGAGACTTTGGATCTGCGAATCAAAAGCAAGGAAAAGGTGCTTCCAAATCGCAGAACAAATGATAGAGCCAAGGCATGGCGGCTAAAGACAACCCGTCAAAGCCACAAGAAAAAAACAACACCGTAAATCCAAAGAAGGACACGAGAAAGTGGTGTGAGTTCCATAAGAGCTCCACTCACAACACAACTGAGTGTCGGGCCAAGCAGTCGCTAGTGGCCGAGATGAGGGCTTCTGAGTCAGATGCATGCTCCAACTCCGAATCAGAACCTGAAAAGGGGAATGAAAAAGGGAAACAGATTATTGATGCGGAGCCCAACGCCACTGTTGCCACTACAAAGGTCCAGAAGGAGGAACCAGAAGATCCAGAGGAGGGGGAACGTCTCTTCCACTCCCAGATGTGGGTAAAGGGCTCCCCTGTACAGCTCATTGTCGACAATGGGAGCCAAAAGAACCTCATTTCAGCAGACGCCGTGAAGCGGTTGGGCTTGCCGACCACAGCTCACCCACATCCATACACCATCGGGTGGCTTCACCAAGGGCGAGATCTCCGCGTCAGCCAGCAGTGCCGCCTTCCCTATAGCATCAAGCCCTTCACGGATGAGGTATTATGTGACGTTGCTCCTATTGATGTTTCTGATGTATTATTAGGACAACCATACTTGTGGAAGCGTCATGCTGTGTATGAGTCTCGACCTCGTGCTGTTATTATTACTTTGGGAAGTAAGTTGTACAGGATACCAGAGGTACCACCTCCTACGACTGTCTCTTTGGTTATTGCAAAACAATGTAGTAAGCTCATTTCCCAAACCAGGAAATTTGTTTTCCTGATGATCCGCCCCCAGGGAAAGAAGAAGACTGTGGCCACGACCTCCAGACAGGGCCCCTTTGCACGACAACAACAAATGGATAAGGTCGTGGAGGAGTACGGGGACATCTTCACCTCACCCACAGGGGTTCCTCTGCACTGCCAGGTCAAGCACCCGATTGATCTGACCCCAGGTGCGCCGCTACCCAATGGACCGATCTATCGACGCTCTGTTCTGGAAAATGATGAAATCAAGAGGCAGATTCAGGAGCTGTTGCAGAAAGGTCACATCAGACCAAGTTCATCGCCTTGTGGGAGCCCGATCATGTTGGTACAGAAGAAGGATGGGACGTGGAGACTCTGTATTGACTATCGGGCGCTGAACAAGATCACTGTCCGGAATAGGTACCCAATCCCACGGATTGATGACCTTCTGGACCAACTCCAAGGTGCAAAATATTTCGGTAAGATCGACCTGAAGTCTGGGTATCACCAGGTACCAATTGAACCCTCTGATGTGTGGAAGACTGCCTTCAAAGCTAAGGAAGGCCTTTTTGAATGGCTGGTCATGCCTTTCGGGTTGAAGAATGCTCCCGCAACCTTCATGAGGATGATGGACGACATCTTGCGGCCATTCACCAACTCATTCGTAGTGGTGTACTTGGATGACATTCTGATCTTCATCAAGACTTGGGAAGAGCACCTTCATCACATCCGACAAGTCCTCCAAACACTGCGGCAACACAAGTTGTGTGCCAATTTGGAGAAGTGCACGTTTGGCATGACCCAGGTTCAATATCTAGGATACATTATTGATGAAAGGGGGGTGCATGTGGATCCAGCCAAGATCCAAGTCATTCGGGATTGGCCAGCCCCGACTACTATAACAGAGCTTCGCAGCTTTCTGGGTCTTGCTAATTTCTACCGTAGATTCGT
Source organism: Pinus albicaulis (assembly GCA_034641835.2). Taxonomy (NCBI): domain Eukaryota; kingdom Viridiplantae; phylum Streptophyta; class Pinopsida; order Pinales; family Pinaceae; genus Pinus; species Pinus albicaulis. Next base: position 29,769,913 of record MU968411.1, on the reverse strand, counting down.
GTTTGGATTCTCTCATATCACTTGGCCCTTGAGTCAAGTCACCAAAGGAGGAGCGAGAGCAAAATTCTTTTGGTCGGAACCTCAACAGAAGGCATTCAAAGAATTGAAAAATCGCCTCTGTTCTGCCCCAGTGCTCAACTTACCAGACTTGCAGCAACCATTTGAGATCGAGACAGATGCCTCTGACTATGCTATTGGGGCGGTTCTTACTCAACAGGGACATCCAGTGGCATATCACAGTGAGACATTGTCTGAGACAGTTCGCAAGTATCCCACCTATGACAAAGAAATGTATTCCATTGTGCAAGCCTGTCGACAATGGAAGCATTACATTTTAAGGAAGGAAACAATCATCCACACAGACCACCGGCCCCTGCAGTTCATACAGACACAAGGGAAGTTGCAGAATGATTTCCATCAGAAGTGGTCCACATATCTGCAACAGTTTCATTTGAACATCAAGTACAAGAAGGGTAGCACCAATAATGTTGCAGACTGCCTCAGCCGACCACCGATCGTGGCGCTCACCACCATGCTCAACTCTTGTGGGCACGAGACTTCTGATTGGCCGCTTCTCTATGAAAGTGACCCAGAATTCGGCCACACTTACAAGGCACACTTGGGGGGCACGCAAGTTCCAAATTTTCACCTCCAAGATGCACTTTTATGTCACATGAGACACCTTTGTGTTCCTTCAAGCAAGCGTGCCAAGATGATATGGGAAGCACACTACAGTCGAGTCGCTGGGCATTTCGAGGTCGAGAAAACAGTAGCAATACTACAGAAGTATTTCTATTGGCCGAACCTTCGAAAGGATGTCGAGAAGCACATCAGATCCTGCACTGCTTGTGCCATTGCCAAACCGACCATCAAGAAGCAAGGCCTATATACTCCACTACCTACCCCTAGTCGACCTTGGGAATCCATCTCCATGGATTACATGTCGGGCTTGCCCTCTACTAAGAATGGCAATGACTGTGTTTTCGTGGTCGTTGACAGATTCTCGAAGATGGCCATTATGGCGGCCTGTAAGAAGAATATCACAGCAGAAGCTACTGCTAAACTCTTCTTTGAGCGAGTATGGGTGCACTTTGGGATCCCACAGTCTATCATATTAGATCGAGATAGCAGGTTCCTCAGCACATTTTGGTCCAGCCTCTGGTCAATGATGGACACAAAGCTCACCAAGTCCACAGCTTTCCATCCCCAAACAGATGGCCAGACAGAGGTCGTCAACAGAATGATTGTACACATTATGCGCATGTACAATTCAAAGCATCCCCGCACATGGGACGAGAGCCTCCCCTATGTACAACATAGTTATAACCGGGCTCTCCACAGTTCAATTGGCCATAGCCCCTTTCAGGTGGGCTTGGGATTCCAGCCACCATGTCCCATTGACGTAGCCATGCCATTTGCAGCTGCTCAGGCCGATTCAGCGCACGTCCAATCTGAAGTTGACAAAGCAAGTAGCTTCATCGAGCGCATTCAACACATCCGCCAACAGGTTCATGATATATTGGACAGAGCCAATGCGAAGTACAAGCAGCGCCATGATCAACACCGGGTGCCACACCACTTCCAGGTGGGCGACAAAGTATGGGTACATTTGCAGAAGGAGCGCCTCACTGGACCTCACCGCAAGCTTCGCCCGCTCCGATACGGGCCGTACACCATCACCAAGGCTGTAGGTAACAATGCCGATCTTAGTATTCCACCATTCCTTGGTCTGCACCCAGTCTTCAATGTGGATCGCCTTCGTCCTTACTTCCCACCTCTACTGGACACTTCGGACATTGCATAACAACTCACACCAACAGAGTTAAACCCAGACTGCATGGAACAGGCCACCACAGATTGTATCATGGACATGCAAATTAAGAACACTCGCCAACAGAGGATCCAACTGTATCGGGTTGTCAAAGCTGGCCAACTCCCGCACCAAGGAAAGTGGTTCACCAGGGACCAAGTTCAGCAGAAATTTCCTCATCTCATGGAGGAACTTAACGCAATGGGGACCATTGCTTCCTAAGGGGGGAGGAATGATCCAGGTGGATATTGGTGGCCACCCTCCTATTCCACTTGGGCTCCCACCATTGTCTCTTTCAGTTTTTCAGTTTTGGCATAACTTACTATTTTTAGCAGTTTTTCGGGTCCTGAACTTCCGGAGCCGTTTTGAGGCCCTAAACGACGTTTTTTGGGTACGAAAGCGCCAGCGAATTTTCTGATAAAATTCGCCTCGACAGCTGTAGTCCTCGGACAGAGCTTTCTAATGATGTATCATATGCGTCAAACGGAGATAGTATGCCAAAGTTACGTCCCTGGGAAGTTGAAACACCAATTTACCCAAACGGGGCCCATAGTTTTGGCGCTTCATCTCCTAGGGTTAGGTTTTTGGGATGTTGAGGGTTCTCCATTGTTTCTCAATAATAAGTAGGCCCTCGAGCCTCATTGTAACTCAGTTCAGAGGCCTGTAGCCGCCACATCTCTTCTCAGAGATAGCTACCAGTGCCCTAGCTAGTTTTATTTCCATTCTGTCTGTAAGCAAATTTCAGTTCTTTGATATGAATGACATGAAGTGTTATTTTCGCTGCATCTCTGTATTTATGGTTATGTGTTTATTCTGTTGCGTTCCTGCATAAATCCGGATCATGTGGCTATACACCAACATATTTTTCGTAGTGTACTTGGATGACATCCTGATCTTCAGCCGGACATAAGAAGATCACCTCCACCACATCCAACAGGTCCTCCAAACACTACGGCAACATAGGTTGTGTGGCAATTTGGAGAAGCGTACTTTTGGAATGACCCAGGTTCAGTATCTAGGATACATTATTGATGAATGGGGGGTGTATGTGGATCCAACCACGATCCAAGTAATTCGGGATTGACAGACCCTAACCACTCTAACAGAGCTTCGCAGCTTTCTGGGTCTTGCTAATTTCTACCGCAGGTTCGTGTTGGGATTCTCTCATATCATTTGGCCCTTGAGTCAAGACACCAAGGGAGGAGCGAAAGCAAAATTCTTTTGGTCGGAATCTCAACAAAAGGAGTTCATAGAATTGAAACATCGCCTTTGCTCTGCCCCAGTGCTCACATTACCAAACTTGAAACAACCATTTGAGATCGAGATAGATGCCTCTGACTATGCTATTGGGGCAGTTCTTACTCAACAGGGGCATACAGTGGCATATCATAGTGAGACATTGTCCGACATTGTCAGTGAGTATCTCACCTATGAAAAAGAAATGTGTTCCATTGTGCAGGCATGCCGCCAATGGAAACATTACATTTTGGGAAAGGAAATGGTCATCCACATAGACCACTGACCCCTACAGTTCATACAGACACAAGGGATTGCAGAACAATCGCCATCAGAAGTGGTCCACATATTTGCAACAATTTCATTTGAACATCAAGTATAATAAGGGCAGCACCAATAATATTTCAATCTGCCTCAGCCGACCATTTTCAACTGTTGTGGGCACGAGATTTATAATTGGCCGCTTCTCTACAACATAAATTTAGAATTGGGCCACACAAACAAGACACTCTTAGAGGGTACGCAAGTTCCAAATTTTCACCTCTAGGATGCACTGCTATGTCACCTAGGACACCTTTGTGTTCCTTCAAGCGAGCGTGCCAATATTATTTGGGAAGCACACTACAGTTGAGTAGCTCATCATTTCAGGGTCGAAAAAAAAATAGTAGTACTACAGAAGTATTTCTATTGGCTAAATCTTCAACAGGATGCTGGGAAGTACATCAGATCCTGCTTTTCTTGCTCCATTTCCAAACCGACCATCAAGAAGAAAGGCCTCTATACTCCGCTACCTACCCATAGTCGACCTTGGGAATCCATATCCATAGATTACATGTCGGGCCTTCCTTCTATTAAGCATGGAAACAACTATGTTTTCGTGGTCATCAATAGATTCTCAAAGATGGCCATTATGTCAGTCTGCAAGAAGAATATCACAGCAGAAGCCACTGCTAAACTCTTCTTTGAACGAGTGTGGATGCACTTTTGGATCCCATAGTCTATCATCTCATATTGGGACAATGGGTACCTTAGTACACTTTGGTCCAACCTCTTGTCAATGCTGGACACAAAACTCACCAAGTCCACAGCTTTCCATCCCCAAACTGACGGCTAGATAGAGGTCGTAAACAGGATGATTTTACATGTTTTGTGCATGTACAATTCAAAGCATCCACTCACATGGGATGAGAGCCTTCACTATGTAAAAAATAGTTATAATTGGGCTCTCCACAGCTCAACCGGCCACAGCCCCATTCAGGTGGCCCTCTGGTTCCAGCCACTATGTCCCACTAACATAGCCATGTAATTTGTGGCTACTCAGGCCGATTCGGCTCATGTCCAATATGAAGCTGACAAAGTGAACAACTTCATTGAGCACATTCAGCACATCCGCCAGCAGTTTCATGACATATTGGACAGAGCCAATGCTAAGTACAAGTAATGACATGATCAACATCAGGTGCCACACCACGTCCAGGTGGGCGACAAAGTGTGGCTACATTTGCAGAAGGAGCACCTCACTAAACCCACCGCAAGCTTTAGCCACTATGAAATGGGCCATACACCATCACCAAGGTTGTAGGGAATAATACCTTTGAGCTTAGTATTCCACCATTCCTTGGTCTACACCCAGTATTCAATGTGGACCGCCTTCGGCCCTATTTCCCCCCTCTACTGGACACCTCTGACATTGCAGAACAACTCATACCAACAAAGTTACATGCAGACTGCATGGAATAGGCCACCATAGATTGTATCATGGACATGCAAATCAAGAATACTCATGAGCAGAATATCCAACGGTATCAGGTGGTCAAAGTTGGCCAACTCCTGCACCAAGGCAAGTGGTTCACCAGGGACCAAGTTCAACAGAAGTTTCCTCATCTCATAGAGGAACTCACACAATTGGGACCATTACGTCCTAAGGGGGGAGGAATGATCCAGGTGGATATTCTTTGCCACCAGCCTATTCCACTTGGGGACCCACCATTGTTTCTTTCAACCTTTCAATTTCCTTAATAATAGCACAGTTTACTATTTTTAGCATTTTTTCGTGTCCTGAACTTTCGGAGCCGTTTTGAGACCCTAAACAATGTTTTTTGGGCATTGCTTCTCCAGCAAATTCAAATTCATTCCAAAATTGATATTAGTGCTTCAAAGTTGTATTCCTCGGATAGATATTTCTAACGATGTATCATGTGCGTCAAACAGAGATAGTATGCCAAAGTTACGACCCCAGGAAATTGATGTACCAATTTACCCCGATGGGGCCCATATTCTGGTGTTTCATCTTCTAGGGTTAGGTTTTTGGAAGTTTAGGGTTTTACATTGTTTCTCAATAATATATAAGCCTTCGAGCCTCATTTTAAAACAGATTTCAGAGACATGTAGCCACCACATCTCTTCTTAGAGATAAGCTACCAATGCCCTAGCTAGTTTATTTCAATTCTGTATGTAAATAGATTTTAGTCCTTTGATATTAATGAAATGAAGTGTTATTTCCACTCCATTTTTATATTTATGGTTATATGTGTATTCTATTGCGTTCCTGGCCTCGCGTTGTTATTGTTACTTTGGGCAATAATTTGTACAAGATAGCAGAGGTACACCGCCTGCAGCTATCTCTTTGGTTACTGCAAAACAATGCAGTAAGCTCATTTCCAAAACCAGGAAATTTGTTTTCCTGATGATCTGCCCCCAGGGAAAGAAGAATATTGTGGCCATGACCTCTAGACAGGAATCCTTTGCATGACAACAAAAAATGGACAAGGTCATGGAGGAGTACAAGGACATATTCACCTCACCCACAAGGGTAAGGGTACCTCTACACTGTCAGGTCAAGCACCCTATCGATCTGACCCCAGGAGCACCGCTGCCCAATGGACCGATCTATGGGTTCTCTGTTCTAGAAAACGTTGAAATCAAGAGGCAGATTCAAGAGCTATTGTAGAAAGTTCACATTCGGCTGAGTTCATCGCACTGTGGGAGCTTGATCGTGTTAGTGCAGAAGAAGGATGGGACTTGGAGACTCTGTATTGACTATCGGGTGCTAAACAAGATCATTGTCCAGAAAAGGTACCCAATCCCATGGATTGATGACCTTTTGGATAACCTCAAAGGGGAAAAATAGTTCCGCAAGATTGACTTGAAGTATAGGTATCACCAGGTACTAATCGAACCATCTGATGTGTGGAATACACCCTTCAAAGCCAAGGAGGGCCTTTTCGAATGACTGGTCATGCCTTTCGGGTTGACGAATGCTCCCGCAACCTTCATGAGGCTGATGGATGACATCTTGCAGTCATTCACCAACTCATTTTTATTAGTGTACTTAGATGACATCCTTATCTTCAACCGGACTTGGGAAGAGCACCTCCACCACATCTGATAGGTCTTCCAAACACTGCGACAACAAAGGTTGTGTGCCAATTTGGAGAAGTGCACTTTTGGCATGACCTGGGTTCAATATTTGGGATACATTATTGATGAACGAGGGGTGCATGTGGATCTATCCAAGATTCAAGTAATTTTGGATTGGCCGGCCCCAACCACTCTAACAGAGCTTCGCAGCTTTCTAAATCTTGCTAATTTCTATCATAGGTTCGTGTTGGGATTCTCTCATATCACTTGGCCCTTGAGTCACGTCACCAAGGAAGGAGCGAAAGAAAAATTATTTTGGTCGGAATCTCAACAGAAGGCATTCGTAGAATTGAAACATCGCCTCTGCTATGCCCCAGTGCTCACATTACCAGACTTGCAACAACCATTTGAGATCGAGACAGATGCCTCTGACTATGATATTGGGGCAATTATTACTCAACAGGGGGATCCAATGGCATATCATAGTGAGACATTGTCCACAAGTATCCCACTTATGACAAAGAAATGTATTCCATTGTGCAGGTGTGCCGCCAATGGAAACATTACATTTTGGGGAAGGAAACGGTCATCCACACATACCACTAACCCCTGTATTTCATATGGACACAAGGGAAGTTGCAGAACGATTTCCATTAGAAGTGATCCACATATCTACAAAAATTTCATTTGAACATCAAGTATAAGAAGGGCAACACCAATAATGTTGCACACTGCCTCAGCCGACCACCGATCATGGCGCCCCTTCACAACTCTTGTGGGCACGAGAATTCTGATTAGCCACTTCTCTACAAGAGCGATCTGAAATTCGGTCACACATACAAGACACTCTTGGAGGGTACGCAAGTTCCAAATTTTCACCTCCAGGATGCACTATTATGTCACATGGGACACCTTTGTGTTCCTTCAAGCGAGCGTGCCAAGATTATTTTGGAAGCACACTATAGTCGAGTCGTTGGGCATTTCGAGGTCCAGAAAATAGTGGCAGTACTGCAAAAGTATTTCTATTGGTGGAACCTTCAACCAGAAGTTGGGAAGTATTCCTATTGGCCGAAACTTCGACCATCAATAAGCAAGGCATCTATACTCTGCTACCTACCCCTCGTTGACCTTGGGAATCCATCTCCATGGATTACATGTCGGGCCTTCCTTCTACTAAGCATGGAAACGACTATGCTTTCATGGTCGCCGACAGATTCTCGAAGATGGCCATTATTTCAACCTGCAAGAAGAATATCACAGTCGAAGCCACTCGTAAACTCTTCTTTGAATGAGCATGGGTGCACTTTGGGATCCCGCAGTATATCATATTAGATCGGGACAGTGGGTTCTGTTATCACTCAGACTTTCCTTGAAGTTGTTGGGAAGAAGAAAGGGGTCCGAGGTAACCACAAACTAACTTGTAGGTACATAATCTAGCCAATCTGTATCCAGAGAGGGCTCTCTATTTAATTTTTAACTTTGTTTTGAAAGATATTAGGCTAGTTATGAAAGTTTAGGGATTTTTATTGTCTTTGGGTGGTAGAATTCAATCGCAGAATGGTAGGACTGAGTAGTTTAGGCCATTGAGATAATGGAGTCAAAGAAGATGGCTTAATTGGATTTGGTTTCTTAACAAGGGAGGGTTTCACAGGGCAAGGTAATCAAATAGGGAACAAATAAAGATTTAAAATAAATGGAATGGACTCAAAATGGGTGAAGGGAAATTAAGAATCCTTCAACCTATTCGAAAGAGGGAAATTGAATGATTATTAATAAAGGGAATTTAAGAATTCTTTACCAAATAATCAGAATGGATAAACTAGGAAACAGGAGCAATTAAGAATTCACTGTTCATACTAGTTCAGAGGAAAACATTAAGAATAACAGCGATTGAAAACAAATTGCACTCAACCACTTTCTAAATTATTCTTTTTCGTTTATCATTCAGATATGAAACATAGATGGTATAATAAACAATAAAAAATTTAAAACATAAGAGATAGAAGACTTATTGATTCGATGTCTGACTCAAGAATCCCGTGAAAAGTCCTTTGCATCAATTATTTATCCAGCTAGCCATGCAAAATTTCTCCAACAGCACTTTATTCCAAAATAATCAGTATTACAGCAAAGTCTAAGAATCCACCCCCCTCAATACTCTAATTGAGGGGGTATTTATATAAAAAATTACAAAAAATATCTCCTAACAGAGTGAGATATATTTTAGGATGACTCATGGATAAGTTACAAGAAAATAGAGACAGATAGTCTCGTAGATAGGAGAAGAGGTAAACCAATGTTGTGTTGTTCCTATTTTTATGAGTGTGCTGGAGGCAAGCCCTATGATTTGGCTTGATGTTGTCTTCTTTGGTAACTCTATGTTGGCTACCTATTTTTACTGATACTCTTTACCTGTACTGATACACTTTGACATGTTTGATCTCTGTTTATCCTTTTTACCATTACTTACTGTAGTAAATAACCAAAATTCATCCAAGGATATTTTTACAAAATGTCCAACATGTCTTCCCACCATTGTGCTTCTGGTATTCTGGTTCTTTGAAGCTTTCTCAGGGTCTCATCAGTTTCTGTGTATCTAAAAAAGGTAGGTTGAATTGGAAATAAGTGCTTTACCTCATGTTTGAGATAAAACAAATTTTTCAGACTGTTATAAATAATTTTTCCTGTAGGCAACGCTTTTGCTGCTGATGAACTTGTCGATGGACTTGCCTAGTTGTCTGCATACTTATTCAATTTCTCCGCATAGTCTTGATGACTCATTAGTTTATCATGAGTAACTAAAGGACTTGGCAACCCTTTACTTTGCAAAATATCAAATCTTTTCATAAAAGCATTGATTTCTTCCTGCATATCATGGCACCTTCTTTCTAAGCTTTACATCAGAGTTCTTTTAGTAAAAACCTTTTTTTACCTCTAAAATTGTCCCTATTCTATCTTAAATGCCCAGCTCTTCAAGCTGATATTTTTTCTTGGTATTTAAAAATTGTATGAGCTTGTTGGCTTCTTCAGGCATATTTCCTAATTCTGCCCTTGCATTTGGAATTTCTTCTAAATCCAGTTTAACTAAATCATTTTGCTTATAAATTATTTGGATTGATGGCCAAACATCATTTATTGATTGAGTGATGTTGGCCCAAAGAATTTCCTTGATTTCTTTCAAAGGTTTCTACAATGTGAGATCCTTTTCTAATGCTTTCACCAATTTTTCTAACCTGTTGATCTCTCTTGTCTTTTCTGCAACAGTTATCTTTGAGAGATCATTCTTTTGTTCCAAGGTAGTAAATTGTTCCTTTGCTTTTTGGAGTTTTGTAACTTGGAGCTTCAATTCCTCCATTGATTTTATTAGTTCCTCAGTGCTCAAATTGGCAGTGTTGCCCTATGTTAGTCCTACTGACTACCCTGTTGTTGTTGTACCTATGACCACTTCTGTTGTGGCTGCTGGGATGTTTGGTGCTAGTGTTGTCCCAAGTGTAGAAGGGACTGTTGTGTAGACTACTGGTATCACATTGGGAGGCTGAGAGGTCGAATCTCCCTGCTTGTCCTTCAATGCTTTTTCAAGTTCTTGTTCAGTCTCATTCAGTCGTTCATTAAGTTTTAAGAGCAAATCCATCAGCTCTTCTTCATATTTTTTCTTTATGACCTCAGCACTCTGTGGATGCCTTGAAGGTGGAAGCTTTAGTTGTTTCCTTAAGGTAGCAATATCATCGTCCTTCTTTTTAATTAAAGCTTCTGTAGCCTTAATATCTTTGGGACTATGACCCAATCCAATAATTATTTCTTCTAAAGACTTTATTTTGTTACCTTTGGCCTGGGAGGAAGCTTTTTCTAGATGCAGTTGGGCAGTTGTATTATCCAAGGAATTTTGCAATCTTTGGGCTATCATTCCCTTACCAGTCAAGGTTGAATAAATCATTTCTCCAGTTTGTTTATGAAATTCAATCTGATCCAAAGGATTAATATCCTTTGCCATGACTTCAAAATTGGTTCTAAGATATTCTACTGTTGTTTGAGGCTGTTGTACTTTAGGCTTGAAATAACTCATTACCATTTTACCTTCATTTATGTCATAGGCTGACATCAATCTCTATTGATTTGTGGGGGCCATCTTCAAATATTGATTATAAACTTGACGTATCAATGGATCATTTCTGGCTTTTATGTCTATAAATGTTTTCTTGATATCCCAAGTGTCCTTTACTGGTGGTCTGAAGGATGATACCTCTACACTTTGTTGTCTTTCTAGCTCCTTTTTCTATGAGCTGGTAGATGTCCCACCGACTGGGAATGTTTGTTGGCTGTCTACTCCTTCTTTCCTCTAACGATCAGTGATCTCTTCAACATTTTCTTCTTCTGAGAGGGGATTTAATCTTTGCCTTTTGGTACTAGGCTATTCTGAAGGGCTACTGGCAGGGGTAGTTGTTTCACTGTCTCTCTTTTTACCTCTTTCCTCATTTAGGGGAGTTTGCAAGATTGGAGGTTCTGCCATATTGACCTGAGTGGGAGAAATCTGCATTTGGGCTTGTTCCTTGGAATTTTAGGGTTGCTCAGACATTGTGGATTGCTCTCTGGCCTGTGTGTTGGTTTCTTTTTCCTTACCTTTGGATGTTGTTGTGGCTGGTGTGTTGGTTTCCTGTAAATGTTGCCGAGAGGTTCCAGCAGAGGAAGGACCAATCCCTGGTCTTTGTACCTACCCAAAAGAATCCAGGTCAAGTATTTTATCAATATCTCTCATAACATTCTCAACATTGACCTATTCACTATCCTTTTCTACTAGGGTCCCTTCCATCCATTCATCCATGTTTGCAAATTGTTCAATCTCTAGAATCCTATGGTAATGTATGGTGATAATTTTTTCTTCATTCTTCTATCACATATAAAGTTGTTAGGGTCATATGGTACCCACCAAAAACTCTTTTGCAACTTAAGATAATCTTCCAGAATTATTTTTGCTTCTTTCCCTACATCCCTAGTATTACAAACAAAAGGGCCTAACTGACTCTTGATTCTAAGCTGAGCTTTATTCATGGCATTATAAAAATGGACTAGGTCTGAATTTATCATTTGCTTGAAATATTCCAAGTCAAAGATCCTCATTGGAACATACTTTGGTAGTTTAAAAGGGCAGAGCTCACACCCATATATCCTAATTTCTGTATGGTTCTTGTATAGGTACCAATCACCTATCCTGTATTGCTTGGAGAGCTGGAGGATTTTCTTCATATCACTATTGATCCTAGGAGGGGAAACTCCTTTTAATAAGGTGGTTTCTAGGTGAACAAATAGGTCAATGAATTCATTGTATGAGTAAGGGGACTCAAAGGAACTATGGAAGATTGCATACCAAAAAATTACAGACCTTGGATTTCCTCTGGTGTCAAGTTTCATGACAGGGAAGGGGAAATTATCTGACTGATAATAGAGCATAAGATGGTATATAAAAGTTGAGTATTTGAAAACTCTTTCATCTTCTAGTCTCATGAACTAGTCATGAATCTTGTCAGTAATGTAAGAGGCAAAGTCATATTTGACAGCAGGGGGCTGTCCAAGAGTAAAAATTGACAACAACACTAGGGTTAGTTCATCAACGTATTCACTAGAGTTGAATCCCATTACTAAAGATATCATATTCACTAAAAGTCTACCTATATCAGTGAAAAAGGTATGTCCATAACGAGGGGGGCCTTTGGGTTGATGTTCTTGTAGCATGAAAGTTTGACAGAGGTGATTCAGTTCTTCTTGGGATAATTTTGCGGATTTTTCAAGTAAATAATCCATGGAAAGAGGAGTCAGGGCTTGACCGGGATGAAATTGTAACATTCCATTGATGGATTGAACAGTTATTGAAAAAAGAATGGTTTGACTTGGGGACATAACTGCTCGTTGATTAGGGTCGTAATTGGCATGGCAGTGATAAATTATTTCAGGAAAGACATGAAATGAGGGTAAAAAAATACATTTGAAGATTGGATTCCCACAATCCAAAAATATCAGAGCCATTCAGGTAATTATTTCTGCTTTGGCAAAAGATTCTGAGAGGATTTTCTCCAAAGGTGAGGTATTTTATATGGAAATCCCTATCCGCTAGAGGCAGATAGTCTAAATCTTTGTGGGGAGCATTCAGGGGTGCAACAATCAAAGCCACAAGGGTTTCCATTTCTAGTTCTTGTGGATTCAGAAAGGAATTTGGATTTTCAGTGGAAAATGGGCAAATTTACAGGTCTTGGAACTTATGGGGTGAAAACAAAGACTGAATTATACTGTATTTTAATCCTTTTTCTATGGAATTACAGTATAAGACCAAGATTTGCAGGGTTTGGCAGAAATTGGATAAATACCTGTGTTCAGGTGAAAACAGGTGTAGGCAATAGCTAACAGGTTCTGGACTGGTTCGGCTACAAATTTCTTAGCAAGGTGGCGGTTGGAAATCTTCGACAGTTTGACTTTGACGTTCTTTGCATGGGAACACTGGTCGCAACACAAAATAATGAAAATGATGTTTTGTTTGTTTTATTAACAAAGTCAAGGTTGGCGGGGGTTTTTGTTATTCGGGCGAATGACGTACGCGGGAATTGTTTTTTGTCATATGTGGAGGGTGGTAAGCGGTATGATATCACACCGTTCTTGGGGACGAGCGGTATTTGGCCAGGATCCAGTGATTCCATAGACTTTGTGACGTGTAGCAGGGTACTGTTTACAAAACCGCTCTGCGATTCCACATTAACGTTTGGTCGTGGAGGGCCAAGCGATATGGACGACCGCTGTTGGATGTGGAAGGCTTGATCGAACGGCTATCTAGGAGGCGAGGTGACGGGAGTTTAATGAGGGCGGGCCCCATATCGGGAGCAACGTGATATGGTCCAGAAAGTTATTAATTAACCATGGGGGTTAATTAATCCTTTTTTGATGTTAATACTATATAATGGTTATATTTTAACCAAGGGGCGGGATATGTAAAATCTAGGGATTTTGCATAGTTATAGTAATACGGGAATGGGTAGATTTTATAGGGGAAATAAATAATATAAATTAAAAGTTAATATGTCATATAAATGAAAAAGCACTAAGTTAAAAAAGCATTAGGATTGTGTATTTAACTTAGGCTTGAATGAAAAAGGGTTTTTATGGGATATTGTGTAATTTTCCTAAGTAAAATATGATTTTACTTAGGAAAATACTTATGGAAGTAAATGAATGACTTATGGATGGTTTTAAGTACTTAGGATTTTAAATTATCGAGCCGAGGGTCCGATCCCTCCAGAAGTCAGAGAAATGCTCTGAGCCCCTCTAATTTTCAAATGCCTTAGTACTTAGGGGAAATTAGTGAAATTTTTAGGGAAAAATGAGAAGGGGAGTTAATCATTTGACCTTGTTTTGCTTGAAATTCCTCCAGTGTAATGTCTGTCTTTCACTTGTGATGAAAGTAAAGATTAACACATTTAGAGTCATTATCCATCACATGTAATTCTGCAACATCAGCTACCTACCCTACCTACTTTAACCTAGCATTTTTTCTTCTTTATTAGGGTGCACTTAGACTGGCAAACCCTTATCCCACTTTATTTTCTTTTACATGTAGAAATCTATCTGAGTATAACCTTATTACATCCAAGGGCTCAGATTAAGCTGTTGAGCTCCTTTTATTTACTTTACCTATCTACTTATCTTCCAAGATTAAACAGTTTGGTCAGATTTTATTCTATATCTCTAAAACATAAAATTCAAACATGAACTAGCCAAGCTTAAGTGATTTGATTGTTCACCAATTGTGGCATAAGTTACAAGTTGCACACAATTTGTTTATTACATAAGAGCAAAAAGTAGTGGCATTTAGACTTGCACACTTTCCTTGGGCTTTATTTTGGTGGGGTTCATTTTCTTTCACTTTTTTGCCATTTTATTATTTTCACCCTTTGATTTTTCTTTTAGGGTATACCCTCTTTACATTTTTTTTTTTAAATTGATTTTTTGACAATATGGAAAACCTTTGCAACAAGGAAAGGTATGAACATATTACATAGCCCATCAAGTCAATCATGATATATGACACCTATTGGTATATGAGCATAACAGGTTCCTCAACACATTTTGGTACAGCCTCTGGTTAATGCTGGACACCAAGCTCACCAAGTCCACAACTTTCCATCCCCAAACTGATGGCCAGACAGAAGTTGTCAATAGGATGATTGTACACATCCTGCGCATGTACAATTCAAAGCATCTATGCACTTGGGATGAGAGCCTTCCCTATGTACAACACATTTATAACCAAGCTATCCACAGCTAAACCGACCACATCCCCTTTCAGGTGGGCCTGGGGTTCCGGCCACTATGTCCCATTGAAGTAGCCATGCCATGTGTGGCTACTCAGGCCGATTTGGTTCATGTCCAGTATGATGTCGGCAAAGTGAAAAACTTCATTGAGCACATTCAGCACATCCGCCAGCAGGTTCATGACATATTGGACAGAGCCCATGCTAAGTAAAATCAATGACATGATCAACATAGGGTGCCACACCACGCCTAGGTGGGCGAAAAAGTGTGGTTACATTTGCCGAAGGAGCACCTCACTGGACCCCGCTGCAAGCTTCGCCCGCTCCGATATGGGCCATACACCTTCACCAAGGCTGTAGGGAACAATGCTTTCGACCTCAGTATTCCACCATTCCTTGGTCTACACCCAGTATTCGATGTGGACCGCCTTCGGCCCTATTTCCCACCTCTACTAGACACCTCTAACATTGCAAAACAACTCACACACATAGAGTTAAACCCAAACTGCATGGAACACACCACCACAGATTTTATCATGAACATGCAAATCAAGAACAATCGCCAACAGAAGATCCAACTATATCAGGTTTTCAAAGTTGGCCAACTCCTGCACTAAGGCAAGTGGTTCACCAAGGACCAATTTTAGCAGAAGTTTCCTCATCTCATGGAGGAACTCAACGCAATGGGGACCATTGCTTCCTAAGGGGGGAGGAATGATCCGGGTGGATATTTGTGGCCACCCACCTATTCCACTTAGGGTCCCACCATTATTTATTTCACTCTTTCAGTTTTCTTAATAATAGCACAGTTTAGTATTTTTATCATTTCTCCGGGTCCTGAACTTTCAGAGCCGTTTTGAGGCCCTAAACGACGTTTTTTGGGCATCTCTTCTCTGGCGAATATGTTTTCATTCTGCAATCAATATTATTTTGTTCCATAATCAATATTTGTGGTCAACAGTTGTAGTCCTCGGATAGATATTTCTAATGATGTATCATGTGTGTCAAACAGAGATAGTATGCCAAAGTTATGACCTCGGGAAATTGATGTACCAATTTACCCCAACGGGGCCCATATTCTAGTGTTTCATCTCCTAGCGTTAAGTTTTTGGATGTTTAGGGTTTTCCATTATTTCTCAACAATATATAGGCCTTCGAGCCTCATTGTAGCATAGATTTCATAGGCCTGCAGCCACCACATATCTTCTTAGAGATAAGATACCAATGCCCTAGCTAGTTTATTTCCATTATGTCTGTAAACATATTTTAGTTCTTTGATATTAATGAAATAAAGTGTTATTTCTGCTACATTTTTATATTTATGGTTATATGTATATTCTGTTGCGTTCCTACATAAATCTGGACCAATGGTATCAGAGTGGTCTGCTCTTTCTCGATTCTTCTTTGCATGTCCCCAACGAGGTCGGGGTATAAGGAGTTTGGGCTCGATCTGGTTGAACCTTTGCAAGATCAGCCTCGCAAACCCTGACGCCCGCCCATGGGTGAAGAAAAGAAAGATTAGGGAGCAGGATATCCTATCAAAATATTGCTCGAGGAGGCCCTCGAAAAACAAAGGAACGCGATGATGGATAACTTTGCCCAGATCCTTCAACGACTGCCCACTGGTGGCACATCTGCATCCAGCAGCCACTCTAGAGGCACAACTCCTTTTAAGGTACAAGTAAACTTTGATATTCCCATATTTTAGGGCCAAATAGATGCAGACGTCGTAGATATATGTTTGAATCTATTAGAATTATATTTCTCAGTTCATGACTTTTCCGACAGAAAGAAGATTATTTTTGCACTCCTCAAATCTACCCCCCATGTCAAGGACTAGTAGGAAACATACTGTGAGAAAAAGGGCGAGGGGGAACCCTCTCTGTTCTTAGCTGTACCCACTTGGAATTCTTTTAGAGATGCCATCAAGAAATAATATTATCCCGTGGGGAGCTATGAGGACAAGTACATATAATGGACTACGTTGCGGCAGCAAAGGGATCAAGATGTACATGAGCTAACGAATATATTCCATACCCTGCCAACAAAGTTGGGTATCAAAGATTCAGAGAAACATTTGGTGCTGAAGTATCGCAGTTGTCTACATAGATACATTAAGGAGGAAATGGAGTTCCTAGACATCTCCTTGCTTGGTACATCATACCGTTATGATTCCAAGATTGAACATAAATTCAAACAGAAGAAGTGAGACTTTGGATCTGCGAATCAAAATTAAAAGTGATGTGAGTTCCATAAGAGCTCCACTCACAACACAAGCGAGTGTCAGGCCAAGCAGTCATTGGTGGCTGAGATGAGGGCTTCTGAATCAGATTCATACTCAGACTTTGAATCAAAATCGGACAAGGGGAATGACAAAGGGAAGTAGATTATTGATGCGGAGCCCAACGCCACCATTGCCACTGCAAATATCCAGAAGGAGGAGGAGGATTGTCTCTTCCACTCTCACATATGGGTAAAGGGTTCCCCGCTACATTTCATTGTCGACCTTGGGAGCCAAAATAACCTCATTTCAGCAGAGGTCGTGAAGCATTTGGGCTTTCCTACCACAACACACCCATAGACGTACACCATCATGTGGATTCACCAAGGACGGGATATCTACGTCAGTCAACAGTGTCACCTTCCCTACAGCATCAAGCCCTTCACAAATGAGGTATTATGTGAAATTTATCCTCTTGATGTTTGTGATGTATTATTAGGCCAACCATACTTGTGGAAGTGACATGTTGTGTATGAGTCCCGGTCTTGCGCTATTATTGATACTTTGGGAAATAAGTTGTACAGGATACCAGAGTTACCATCGCCTGCATCTATCTCTTTGGTTACTGCAAAACAATGCAGTAAGCTCATTTCCAAAACCGAGAAATTTGTTTTCCTGGTGATCCACCCCCATGGCAAGAAGAATATTGTGGCCACGACCTCCAGATAGGGATCCTCCGCACAACAACAACAAATGGAAAAGTTCGTGGAGAAGTATGGGGACACCTTCACCTCACCCACGGGGGTGCCTCTGCACTGTCAGGTCAAACACCCCATCGATCTGACCCCATGTGTGTCACTGCCCAATGGATCGAACTAACGGTGCTTTGTTCTGGAGAACGATGAAATTAAGAGGCAGATTCAGGAGGTGTTGTAGAAAGGTCACATCCGGTCGAGTTCATCACCCTATGGGAGCCCAATAATGTTAGTGCGGAAGAAGGATGGGACTTGGAGACTCTGTATTGACTATCGGGCACTGAACAAGATCACTTTCTAGAATAGGTACCCGATTCCACGGATTGATGACCTTTTAGATCAACTCAAAGGGGTGAAATATTTCAGCAATATCAACTTGAATTCTGGGTATCACCAGGTACCAATCGAACCATCCGATGTGTGGAAGACTACCTTCAATGCCAAGGAGGGCCTTTTCGAAAGGTTGGTCATGCCTTTTGGATTGACAAATGCTCTCGAAACCTTCATGAGGTTCATAGATGAGATCTTACGGCCATTCACCAACTCATTTGTAGTAGTGTACTTGGATGACATCCCGATGTTTATCCAGACTTGGGAAGAGCACCTCCACCACATTTGATAGGTCCTCCAAACACTACGGCAACATAGGTTGTGTGCCAATTTGGAGAAGTGCACTTTTGGCATGACCCAGGTTCAGTATTTGGGATACATTATTGATGAAAGAGGGGTGCATGTGGATCCAACCAAGATCCAAGTAATTCGGGATTAGCCAGCCCCAACCACTCTAACATAGCTTCGTAGCTTTCTAGGTCTTGCTAATTTCTACCGCAGGTTCATGTTAGGATTATCTCATCTCACTTGGCCCTTGAGTAGAGTCACAATGGGAGGAGCGAAAGAAAAAATCTTTTGGTCAGAATCTCAACAGAAGGCATTCGTAGAATTCAAACATCGCCTTTGCTCTGCCCTTGATCCAGGTGGATATTAGTGGCCACCCACCTATTCCACTTGGGGCCCCACCATTGTCTTTTTCAGTTTTTCAGTTTCAAAAACTTACTATTTTTAGCAGTTTTCAAGTCCTAAACTTCCAGAGCCGTTTTGAGGCCTAAATGACGTTTTTTTGGCATTATTTGTCTAGAGAATATGACTTTACTTTAGTATTTATATTCATGGCAACAATTGTAGTCCTCGGATAGATATTTCTAAAGATGTATCATGTGCATCAAACAAAGATGGTATGCCAAAGTTACGTCCCGGGGAAGTTGAAACACCAATTTACCCAAACGGGGCCCATAGTTTTGGCGCTTCATCTCCTAGGGTTAGGTTTTTGGACATTTAGGGTTTTCCACTGTTTATAAATAATAAATAGGCCCTTGAGCCTCATTGTAACTTAGTTCAGAGACCTGTATCCTCCACATCTCTTCTCAAAGATAAGCTACCAGCACCCTAGCTAGTTTATTTCCATTTTGTTTGTAAGCAAATTTCAGTTCTTTGATATTAATGAAATGAAGTGTTATTTCCGCCGCATCTTTGTATTTATGGTTATATGTGTATTATGTTGCATTCCTGCATAAATATGGATCAGTGGTATCAGAGGGGTCTATTTTTTCTCGATCCTTCTTTGCATGTCCCCAACGAGGTTGGGTATAAGGAGTTAGGGCTCGATCTGTTGGAACCTTTGCAAGATCAGCCTCACAAACCCTGATAGACGCCCATGGGGGATGAAAAGAAAGATGAGGGAGCAGGAGATCCTATCAAAATATTTCTCGAGGAGTCCCTTGAAAAAAAAAAGGAACGCGATGATGGATAACTTTGCCCAGATCCTTCAGCGACTGCCCACCGGTGGCACATATGCATCCAGCAGCCACTCTAGAGGTGTGACTCCCTTTAAGGTACAAGTAAACTTTGACATTCCCATATTTGAGGGTCAAATAGATGCAGATGCCATAGATAGATGGTTGAATCTATTAGAATGATATTTCTCGGTTCATGACTTTTTCGACTGGGAGAAGATTATTTTTGCACTCCTCAAAGCTACCCCCCATGTCAAGGACTGGTGGGAAACCTACTGTGAGAAAAAGGACGAGATAGAACCCTCTCTATTATCAGCCATACCCACTTGGAATTATTTCTGATATTCCGTCAAGGAACAATACTATCGCGTGGGGAGCTATGAGGACAAGTACATACAATGGACCATGCTGTGACAACAAAGGGATCAAGATTTGCCTGAGCTAACGAATCTATTCCATACCCTACACACAAAGTTGGGTATCAAATATTCAGAGAAACATTTGGTGATAAAGTATCGCAGTTCTCTACATAGATACATTCAGGAGGAAATGGAATTCCTCGACATCTCCTCGCTTGGTATGGCATACCGATATGCTGCCAAGATTGAGCATAAATTCAAACAGAAGAAGCGAGACTTTGGATCTGCGAATCAAAAGCAAGGGAAAGGTGCCCCCAAACTGCAGAACAAGGGACAAAGCCAAGGCATGGCGACCCAAGACAACCTGCCAAAGCCACAAGCAAATAACAACACCGTAAAGCCAAATAAGGACACGGGAAAGTGGTGTGAGTTCCATAAGAGCTCCACTCACAACACAAGTAAGTGTCGGGCCAAGTAGTCGGTGGTGGCTGAGATGAGGGCTTCTAAATCAGATGCATGCTCTGATGTGGATCCCAATGCCACTGTTGCCACTGCGAAGATCTAGAAGGAGGAACCAGAAGATCCAAATGAGGCAGAGCGTCTCTTCCACTCCCAGATGTGGGTAAAGGGTTCCCCGCTACAACTCATTGTCCACAATGGGAGCCAAAAGAATTTCATTTCAGCAGATGACGTGAAGCTGTTGGGCTTGTCGACCATAGCGCACCCACAACCATACACCATTAGGTGGCTTCACCAAGGACGGGATCTCCACGTCAGCCAGCAGTGCCGCCTTTCCTATAGCATCAAGCCCTTCACGGATGAGGTATTGTGTGACATTGCTCCTATTGATGTTTCTGATGTATTATTAGGCCAACCATACTAGTGGAAGCAACATGTTGTGTATGAGTCTCGGCCTTGCGCTATTATTGTTACTTTCGGAAATAAGTTGTACAAGATACCAGAGTTACCACCGCCTCCCAATATCTCTTTGGTTACTGCAAAACAATGCAGTAAGCTCATTTCCCAAACCAGGAAAAAAAAATTCCTAATGATCCACCCCCAGGGCAAGAAGAATATTGTGGCCACGACCTCTAGACATGGCTCCTCTGCACGACAACAACAAATGGACAAGGTTGTGGAGGACTACGGGGACATCTTCACCTCACCCACATGGGTGCCTCTGTACTATCAGGTCAAGCACCCCATTGACCTGACCCCAGGTGCGCCGCTACAAAATGGACTGATCTATAAGTTCTCTATTCTATAGAATGATGAAATCAAGAGGTAGATTCAGGAGCTGTTGCAGAAAGGTCACATCCGGCTAAGTTCATCACCCTG
Organism: Pinus albicaulis; assembly: GCA_034641835.2. Taxonomy (NCBI): domain Eukaryota; kingdom Viridiplantae; phylum Streptophyta; class Pinopsida; order Pinales; family Pinaceae; genus Pinus; species Pinus albicaulis. Next base: position 29,748,753 of record MU968411.1, on the reverse strand, counting down.
TGGGAGCCCGATCATGTTGGTACAGAAGAAGGATGGGACTTGGAGACTTTGTATTGACTATCAGGCACTGAACAAGATCACTGTCTGGAATAGGTACCCGATCCCATGGATTGATGACCTTCTGGACCAACTCAAAGGGGAAAAATATTTCAGTAAGATCGACTTGAAGTTTGGGTATCACCAGGTACCAATCAAACCCTCTGATGTGTGGAAGACTGCCTTCAAAGCCAAGGAGGGACTTTTCGAATGGCTCGTCATGCCTTTCGGATTTACAAATGCTCCAGTAACCTTCATGAGGTTGATGGACGACATCTTGCGTCCATTAACTAACTCATTTGTAGTGGTGTACTTGGATGACATTCTTATCTTCAGCCAGACTTGGGAAGAGCACCTCCACCACATCTGAGAAGTCCTCCAAACACTGTGGCAACACAAGTTGTATGCCAATTTGGAGAAGTGCACTTTTGGCATGACCCAGGTTCAATATCCGGGATACATTATTGATGAAAGGGGGGTGCATGTGGATCCAACCAAGATCCAAGTCATTTAGGATTGGCCAGCCCCAACCATCCTAACAGAGCTTCGCAGCTTTCTAGGTCTTGCTAATTTCTACCGCAGGTTCGTGTTGGGATTCTCTCATAGCACTTGGCCCTTGAGTCAAGTCACCAAGGGAGAAGCGAAAGCAAAAATTTTTTGGTCGGAATCTCAATAGAAGGCATTCGTAGAATTGAAACATCGCCTCTGTTTTTCCCCAGTGCTCACATTGCCAGACTTGCAACAACCATTTGAGATTGAGACAGATGCCTCTAACTATGCTATTGGGGCAGTTCTTACTCAATAGGGGCATCCAGTGGCATATCACAGTGAGACATTGTCCGACACAGTTCAAAAGTATCTCACTTATGATAAAGAAATGCATTCCATTATGCAGGCTTGTCAACAATGGAAGCATTACATTTTGGGGAAGGAGATAATCATCCACACAGACCACCGACCCTTGCAGTTCATACAGACATAAGGGAAGTTGCAGAACGATCGCCATTAGAAGTGGTCCACATATATGCAACAATTTCATTTGAACATCAAGTACAAGAAGGGTAGCACCAATAATGTTGCAGACTGCCTCAGTCGGCCACCGATCGTGGCCATAACCACCGTTCTCAACTCTTATGGGCACGAGACTTCTGATTGGTCGCTTCTCTACAAGAGCGATCCAGAATTCAGCCACACATACAAGGAAATTTTTTTTAGGTCCCTATATTACTAGTTTAGTCCCTTATTGTTATTAGTGTAGCCCCCTTATTGTTACTGTTGTACCCCTATAACCCCAACATTGTTATTATCGTGCCCTTACATTGTTATTGTTAGGTCAGTTAGGATAATATTGTGGGCCCATGGACTCCTATATATAGAAGGAGGTTTGGGTCATTTATGGCATCCAAGAATTGTTCATTTATGTAATGTATTGGAGGTTTCCCCCTCGAAGTGGCTAATTTCTAAGGCGTTCATCTCTCTTTTCTTCTATTTTTGGAGTTGGTTTCATAACATTTGGTATCAGAGCTTTGGATCCTAGGGTTTCGTTGCTCCAAACAAGACGTTGTGGCATTTTCGCTATAAAATTTTTTCTACAAGGTTCAAAATCTGATATTTTTAGAGTGCAAAGCCAAAATCCTGAGGAACATCTTCGCAAAATTTTAGAGCTTGATTCGCAATATTTTCAGACATATGATCTGTGGTGATTAGGGCTTTTTGCAGGCTCCTGAATTTAACCTAAACAGGTCATCGCGGAATTTTTGCTATAAATATTTTTCTACGAGGTTTCAAAAGCTAAAATTTTCACAGAATGTATTTGAAATCCTGAAGAACCTCCTATAAAAATTTTAGATCTTTGTTCGTAATATTTTTGGAGATATGATCTGTGGAAGTTAGGATTTGTCCAGGCTCCCAAATTTCATCTCTAAGAGGTGACCGTGGGAAAAACGTCATAACTCTCTCTGAGCGTCGGATTGAGATTTTGTAAAAAGTGGACGCAAGTACACAGAATGTAGTTTCCTGTCTATAAAATTCATAGCCAAAGGAGGAAAAAGTGACATGTGGAAAGTCGCACTAGTTCGCTCTACTGAAATAGTACATAATTAGGTCATTGTGGAAGATTGGACATAACTTTGCTTTGAAGAGTCCAAAGCAGGTCAGATATGTGGCATTAGAAAGAGGATTCATAGGGCTACGTCAAGGCCAAATTTCATATATTGAAGATCCTAAATCATAGAGATAATTCAGTTTCAATATCGAGCTCCTCAAAAGCAAGAAAAAGGTGTGTATTTTTTTCGAATTACATAAGTCTCGTTTGAAAAGAATTAGTTTGAAGGGCATATTGAAGAATAGATATCAGTATTAGGTTCTAAAATGCCCCCTATAAATAATTCAACACCCATTAAGCCTTCAGAAGGCTCTACTATGACTCATGAAGATGAAGAAATGCAACATGAGATGTCAAAATTACAAGAGCAAGTGCACCTATCATGAAGAGCAACAAAAAATGAAATGGGAGTTTTGAAGAAAGATGTGGAAAATAAGATGGATGGTTTCAAGAAAGGCATGGAAGCTAAGATGGAGGGCATGGAAGTTGGCATGGAAGCTAATATGGATGACATGGAAGCTAAGATCGGTGAAAAAATGGAAAACATGAAGAATGAACTAAAAGTAGACATCGAAGGTTTGGCAAAGTTGATACAAGAAATGTTCCTAAGGGTGAAAATATAGTAGAGGAAACTCATAATGAGAACAAAATAAATATTAATTGTGATTTCATAAACTCTAATGTTGGATGAAAGAACCACCACATTCCAAAGATGGATATGAGGAAGTTTAATGGCAAGGATCCCGTAACATGGATACTACAGATGGAGCAATATTTTGATCTCAATAATGTGCAAAACACACAAAAGGTACACATTGAACCTTTACATTTAGAAAAAAATACATTTGTATGGTATCGATGGCTTTGCTCCTGTAAAAAAATTGTCACTTGGTCAATATTTACGGAAGAAATGATAGCACATTATGAGGATACAAAAATCAACACCTTCTTTAGCCAATTGATAAATCTCAAACAAAAGGGTTTAGTGGCGGAGCACATTGAGGACTTCCAAAAATTGAATATAAGGGTAACTGATATTCCATAGGAACACAGGATTGATGTCTTCATAGGGAATTTAAAGGATAACATCCAACATGAAGTTCGCGTTTGGGAACCTGATTCATTGGAAAAGGCATTCAAGTTGGAAAGAAAAATTGAATGTAAAATTATGGCAACAAGGAAGCCTAACACTCACATATATAAATATGGAAGTGTTGCTAGTCTTAGACTTCCACAACCTACAAGGTTGACACCAAAAAAATTGGAAGAAAAAGGAGAAAAGGGCTTTGCTACAGTTGTGATAGCAAATACACTAAAGGTGATAAGTGTGCTAAGAAGAAATTATTTTACATAGATTGTGAAGAGGAAGAAGAAAATGAACAAGAATCTTCAAAAGAAGAGGATATACACCAGGAACCAACCATAGAAGAGGAAGAAATGAGTGTGACCATATCATGTAATGCATTGGTAGGAATTACCACTTCGCAAACTCTCAAGATAGAAGGACATATCAAGAAGAAAAAGGTAATAGTGTTGATTGATTTGGGTAGTACCCATAATTTTATTCGTTTTAAGGTAGCCAAGGAATTGAATTGTTTCCTATACCCAGCACTAGAATGTCACATGATGGTTGCAAATGGAGGAACTATAAATTTCTCTGGAAAATGCCATAATATCAAGGTAACCATGGGGGAATATGTATTGAATAGTCCAATGCTTTCCATTCCTATGGGAGGTGCTGATGTTGTACTAGGAGTACAATGGTTACAATCTTTGGGGATGGTAGCTTTTAATTTTCAAGAACTTTTCTTGAAAAAAATTTCAGAAGGAAAGGAAGTCGAATTACGGGGTATTGAAGGGAAGCCGGGAAGGATAATAAGCTCTAATGTCATGACAAAGCTTCTAAAGAAAGAACAACGAGGCGTAATTGCACAATTATGCTCACTAGAAGTTCCAACATCAAAATCATCTATTTCTGCAGATCTCCAACAAGTCATGGACAATCATTCCAAGGTGTTTGAAACTCCCAAAGGACTCCCACCTATTCGTGATCATGATCATGCTATTCATTTGATTCCAGGAAGTGTTCCTCCAAACATCAGGCCTTATAGATATCCTTATGTCCAAAAGAGCGAAATTGAACGTATGATTGCAGAGATGTTAGAGGTGGGTATAATTCAACCTAGTCAAAGTTCTTTCTCTGCTCCTGTAGTATTGGTACACAAGAAGGATGGATCATGGCGAATGTGTCCGGATTATAGGGAGCTCAACAAGCTCACCATTAAAGATAAATTTCCCATTCCTGTGATTGATGAATTATTGGATGAATTACATGGAGCAATTTATTTTACCAAGTTGGATCTTCGTTCAGGATATCATCAAATTAGAATGAAGACTGAAGATATTCCAAAAACAGCATTTCGAACTCATGAGGGTCATTATGATTTTTTGGTCATGCCTTTTGGCCTTACCAATGCACCTTCTACATTTCAAGGGTTGATGAATTCCATTTTCAAACCCTTCCTTAGAAAATTGGTGCTAGTATTTTTTGATGATATACTAATCTACAACAGGTCTTGGAAGGATCATGTTGAACATGTTGACAGGGTGCTCAAACTATTGCAGGAGAAACAATTATATGCAAAAACATCCAAATGTTTCTTTGGAGTACAAGAGGTGGAATATCTGGGTCATATTGTATCTCACGAGGGAGTTAAGGTAGACCCTAACAAAATTAAAGCCATTAAGGAATGGAAAGTCCCCACAACCATAAAGAAGTTGCGAGGATTTCTTGGGTTAACAGGGTATTATCGCAAGTTTGTTAAGAATTATGGGAGAATAGCAGCACCTCTAACAACATTATTGAAGAAAGATGCATTTCCATGGACTCCTGAAGCAACTAAGGCCTTTGAACATCTTAAAGAGGCAATGTGCCTAGCACCGGTCTTAGCTACGCCAGACTTCACAAAAACCTTTATTGTGGAATGTGATGCCTCAGGAAATGGAATTGGTGCAGTTTTAATGCAGGAAGGAAGACCCATTGCTTTTGAAAGTCGTCCAATCAAAGGAAAGTATGTACAGAAACCTATTTATGAGAAGGAAATGTTAGCAATACTACATGCACTAAAGAAATGGCGAACTTACCTAATGGGAAGACACTTCAAGGTAAAAACTGATCATGATAGTCTTAAACACTTTTTGGAACAAAGACTATCATCAGAAGAGCAGGAAAAATGGGTCACAAAGATGTTGGGTTATGACTTTGAAATAATCTACAAAAAAGGAAAGCTTAATGTTGTTGCAGATGCACTCTCAAGAAATAATGAATAGGTGGAAGCATTGCTTTGTGCCATTTCTATTATCCAACCAGATTGGATAACCGAAGCAAGAGATGAATGGAAGAAGGAAAAAGATGTATGGACACTCATTCAAAAGTTGCAGCAAGATCCTAGTACATCTGATACATTTAGTTGGAAAAATGATTCCTTATGGTAAAAATATCGCTTATATCTTTGTAAGAATTCCCAACTAAAACAAAAAATTCTTCTGGAATTACACACTTCTCCTTTAGGAGGACACTCAGGATTTTTAAAAACTTACCACAGGGTGAAGAAAGAATTTTTTTGGGATGGCCTTAAATCTGATATTCAAAAGTTTGTGGCTGAATGTTTGGTTTGCCAGCAGAATAAAGTTGAGACAATTAAGACCCCGGGACTTCTACAACCTTTATCCATTCCAAGTCAACGTTGGGAGGAGATTTCAATGGATTTAATCACAGGTTTACCTAAGTCCGAAGGAAAGAGTGTCATCATGGTGGTAGTTGATAGACTTACCAAGTATGCACACTTTTGTGCATTATCTTATCCATTTAAAGCAAGTACAGTTGCTACTACATTTATGGACACAATTCAAAAGCTACATGGAAACCCAAAGGTTATTGTGAGCGACAGAGATCCCATTTTTACTGGAAATTTTTGGACAGAGTTATTTTCTTGTTTGGGTACTAAATTAGCTCATAGCTCATCTTATCATCCTCAATCGGATGGTCAAACTAAGATAGTGAATAAATTTTTCGAAGGATATCTTCGTTGTTTTGTATCTGATAAACAAACACAATGGGTCAAGTGGTTACTTCTTGCTGAATGGTGGTATAACACTTCCTTCCATACTGCAACAAAAATGACCCCATTTATGGCACTTTATGGATATCATCCACCATCCATCACATCATCTTTAAGAGAAAATTATAAGGTTCAAGTTGTGGAAGATCACATCGAGCATCAACAAGAAGTTCTCCAACTCTTAAAGGATAACCTAAATTTGGCACAAAATCAAATGAAACAACAGCCAGATCAACATCGCGGCGAGAGAAATTTGTATGTAGGAGACTCGTTATTTTTACGGCTACAATCATACAAAAAAATTTCCTTCAAGCAAGCTAAGAAGGATAATAAATTATTGCCAAAGTACTATGGTCCTTACAAGATGTTGCAAAAGATTGTTACTATGGCACACAAATTGGAGCTTCTTTCTTCTTCGCGAGTGCATCCAGTTTTCCATGTTTCATGCTTAAAGAAGGTTATAGGTTAAAATCTTCCAGTTCAAACAATATTTCCAAAACTTGATGAGGAAGGAAAATTCATATTGGAACCTGCAACGGTCACGGAAACAAGAAATCGATAGCTACGAAATCAATCAATTTCAGAGTATCTCATCAAGTGGAAGAACTTACCCACTGAATATTCTACATGGGAAGAGCTACTCAAGCATTGAGGATTACTGGTGTACCCCTGTAACCCCAATATTGTTATTATTGTGCCCTTACATTGTTATTGTTAGGTCGGTTAGGATTATATTGTGGGCCCATGGACTCCTATATATAGAAGGAGGTTTTGGTCATTTATGGAATCAAAGAATTGTTTATTTATGTAATGTATTAGAGGTTGCCCCCTCGAAGTGGCTAATTTATAAGGCATTGATCTCTCTTTCCTTCTATTTTTGGAGCTGGTTTCATAACACTCTTGAGGGGTACGCAAGTTCCAAAATTTCACCTCCAAGATGCACTGTTATGTCACCTGGGACACCTTTGTGTTCCTTCAAGCGAGCGTGCCAAGATGATGTGGGAAGCGCACTAAATTCGAGTCGCCCAGAATTTTGGGGTCGAGAAAATAGTGGCAGTAGTATTTCTATTGGCCGAACCTTTGACATGATATCGAGAAGTACGTCAGATCCTGCACTGCTTGCGCCATTGCCAAACCGACCATCAAGAAGCAAGGGCTCTATACTCTGCTTCCTACTCCTAGTCGACCTTGGGAATCCATCTCCATGAAATACATGTCAGGCCTTCCTTTTACTAAGCATGGAAATGACTGTGTTTTTGTGGTCGTCAACAGATTCTCGAAGATGGCCATTCTGGTGGCCTGCAAGAAGAATATCACAGCAGAAGCCACTGCTAAACTCTTCTTTGAATGAGTGTGGGTGCACTTTGGGATCCCAGAGTCTATCATATCAGATCGCAACAGCAGGTTCCTCAGCACATTTTGGTCTAGCCTCTTGTCAATGTTGGACACGAAGCTCACCAAGTCCACAACTTTCCATCCCCAAACTAATGGCCAGACAGAGGTCGTCAACAGGATGATTGTACACATTCTACGCATGTACAATTCAAAGAATCCATGCACATGGGATGAGAGCCTCCCATATGTACAACACAGTTATAACCGATCTCTCCACAGCTCAACTGGCCACAGCCCATTTTAGGTGGGCTTGGGATTCCAGCCACTATGTCCCATTGACGTAGCCATGCCATTTGTGGCTACTTAGGCTGATTCAACTCATGTCCAATCTGAAGCTGACAAAGCGAACAACTTCATCGAGCGCATTCATCACATCCGCCAACAGTTTCATGACATATTAGATAGAGCCAATTCTAATTACAAGCAACAACATGATCAACATCGGGTGCCACACAACTTCCAGGTGGGCGAAAAAGTGTGGCTACATTTGTAGGAGTGCCTCATTGGACCCCACCGCAACCTTCGCCCACTCCAATATGGGCATTCAACCATCACCAAGGTTGTAGGGAACAATGCCTTCGAGCTCAGTATTCCACCATTCCTTGGTATACACCCATTATTCAATGTAGACCGCCTTTGTCCCTACTTCCCACCTCTACTGGACACCTCTAGCATTGCAGAATAACTCACACCAAAAGAGTTAAACCCAGACTGCATGGAACAGGCCACCACAGACTGTATCATGGACATGCAAATCAAGAACACTCGCCAACAGAAGATCCAACTGTATCGGGTTGTCAAAGCTGGCCAACTCCTACAATATAGCAAGTGGTTCACTAGGGACCAAGTTCAACAGAAGTTTCCTCATCTCATGGAGGAACTCAACGCAATGGGGACCATTGCTTCCTAAGGGGTGAGGAATGATCTAGGTGGATATTGGTGGCCACCCACCTATTCCACTTGGGGCCCCACCATTGTCTCTTTCAATTTTTCAGTTTTAGCACAAATTACTATTTTTAGCAGTTTTTTTGGTCCTGAACTTCCGAAGCTGTTTTGAGGCCCTAAACGACGTTTTTTGGGCATCGTTTGGCCGGAAAATATGATTTCATTCTGGAATTGATATTCGCGACAATAGTTGTAGTCCTCAGATAGGTCTTTCTAACGATGTATCATGTGCGTCAAACGAAGATAGTATGCCAAAGTTACGTCCTCGGGAAGTTGAAACTCCAATTTACCCAAACGGGGCCCATGGTTTTGGCGCTTCATCTCCTAGGGTTAGGTTTTTGGACGTTTAGGGTTTTCCATTGTTTCTAAATAATAAATAGGCCCTCGAGCCTCATTGTAACTCAATTTAGAGGCCTGTAGCTGCCACATCTCTTCTTAGAGATAAGCTACCAGCGCCTCAACTAGTTTATTTCCATTATGTCTGTAAGCAAATTTTAGTTCTTTGATATTAATGAAATGAAGTGTTATTTCCATTGCATCTTTGTATTTATGGTTATATGTGTATTCTGTTGCATTCCTGCATAAATCTGGATCAACCTTCTTGCTCACATTACCAGACTTGAAACAACAATTTGAGATCGAGACAGATGCCTCTGATTATGCTATTGGGGCAGTTCTTACTCAACAGGAGCATCTAGTGGCATATCACAATGAGACATTGTCTGCAAGTATCCCACTTATGACAAAGAAATGTATTCCATTGTATAGGCTTGCCACCAATGGAAACATTACATTTTGGGGAAGGAAACGGTCATCCACACAGACCACCGACCCCTACAGTTCATACAAACACAAGCGAAGTTGCAGATTGATCACCATTAGAAGTGGTCCACATATCTACAACAATTTCATTTGAACATCAAGTATAAGAAGGGCAACACCAATAATGTTGTAGATTGCCTCAGCCGACCACCGATCGTGGCGCTAACCATCGTTCTCAACTCTTGTGGAAACGAGACTTTTGATTGGCTGCTTCTCTACAAGAGCGATCCAGAATTCAGCCACACATACAAGACACTCTTGGAGGGTATGCAAGTTCCAAATTTTCACCTACATGATGCACTGTTGTGTCACCAGCGACACCTTTGTGTTCCTTCAAGTGAGCGTGCCAAGATTATTTTGGAAGCACACTACAGTTGAGTCGCTAGGCATTTCTGGGTCAAGAAAACAGTGGCAGTACTCTAGAAGTATTTCTATTGGTCGAACCTTGGACAGTATGTTGGGAAGTACATCAGATCCTACACTGCATTCTCCATTGCCAAACTAACCATTAAGAATCAGGGACTCTATACTTTTCTACCTACCCCCAGTCTACCATGGGAATCCATCTCCATGGATTACATGTCGGGTGTTGAAAATGGCAACAAGAAACAGTGAAGGAGGCCTCCTGCAACATCTTTCCTGATCCTAGTTGGAAAGTGATCACCTAAGCTAGGTGGGGACCACACATGTGATTTTTGTCGAAAAGTCTATTTTTAGACTATGTTTATTTTTAGACATATGGAGCATGGTTCGGGGATTCCAGTTTGAGATTCTTGGAGCATTGGTCATGTTGGTAAAAACAGATGAGACTCTATTTTTTAGGTCGAAGAGGTCGAAGGCTATTTTTAGACTGCCTCTCCTAAAAATATGGAAGTCAAATATTATTTACCCTTAATAATATTTAGACTATAAACAGCAGTTTACTCTCTTGGAGCACTTCAGTTCGAGCTACAGATGTGGCTCATGCATCTGACATAGGAATCACGTGGTTCCTAGGGTTTTATGGCATCTTGCATGTTAGACTTCAGTTAGACTCATGTGGCAGAGTTTTGGTGGAGTTGATTGAGGAGTTAATGGAGGTGGTGTTCTGGTTAACTAGTTGAACTAGTTGTATTTAGTTTAACTGGCCAATACACTAGAGATGAGTTGTGTGAATTAAATATTATTTAATTCACAGATTATTAACTCATTATTCAACTAAAGAACACATCAGCTTTAACTCAAGCAAAGGGATCAGCTCAAAGGAGACCAATGGAAGAGAGATGAAAGGGTGAGTATAGCTATCGCTTGGAGGATCGCTTGTGCATGAGATTTGCACCACACTCTGGAGGAAATTACCAATGACAATTGCGCAGCTGGGTTTAGATTCAAACTAGATCTTTATTTAGACCCTCCCTTTGGATTGCGTAATAGAGGTGGAGAAGTAGTGGGTGTGTTTTGAACCAGTAACCTGTTCAAAACTAAGCTAGATTGTGTGTGACTTTATGAGAAAGTACCGAGTACTTGTGAGGAGTATTGTACTTGTTTTGTTACATGATTTCTCCATTATAATATACACAATAGCTGCGGGGTTTTCAGCTATAGACTTTCCCCATACATACTGAGTTAATGTGTGATTGATTTGATGTGAGATTGCTTCTATTATTTCCGCATGTGACAATTAATTGTAGAAGAAGGTTATGTGTTATGCATGCAATTCGAAATTGATGTATGATCGGGTTAATATTCATTGAATAAGTGATTTATTCAGCTAATTTCTACATCGGGCGTTCCTTCTACTAAGCATGGAAACGTGTGTGTTTTTGTGGTCATCGACAAATTCTTGAAGATGGCCATTATGTTGGCCTACAAGAAGAATATCACAGCAGAAGCCACTGCTAAACTCTTCTTTGAACGAGTGTGGGTGCACTTTGGGATCCCACAGTCTATCATCTTAGATCAGGATAGCAGGTTCCTCAGCCATTTTGGTCTAGCCTCTGGTCAATGCTAGACACAAAGCTCACCAAGTCCACAGCTTTCCATCCCCAAACTAATGGCTAGATAGAGGTCGTCAATAGGATGATTGTACACATTTTGCGCATGTACAATTCAAAGCATCCACGCACATGGGATGAGAGCCTTCCCTATGTAAAACACAGTTATAATTGGGCTCTCCACATCTCAACCAGCGACAGCCTCTTTCAGGTGGGCCTGGGGTTCCAGCCACTATGTCCCATTGACGTAGCCATGCCATTTGTGGCTACTCAGGCCGATTCCGCTCATGTCCAATCTGAAGTTGACAAAGCGAACAATTTCATTAAGCACATTCAGCACATCTGCCAGCAGGTTCATGACATCATGGACAGAGCTAAGTACAAGCAACGACATGATAAACATCGAGTGCCACATCACTTCTACGTGGGTGACAAAGTGTGGCTACATTTGCAGAAGGAGCGCCTCACTAGACCCTACCGCAAGCTTCGCCTGCTCCAATATGGGCCATACACCATCACCAAGGCTATAGGGAACATTGCCTTCGAGCTCAATATTCCACCATTCCTTGTTCTGCACCCAGTATTCAATATGTACCGCCTTTGGCCCTATTTCCCACCGCTACTAGACACCTCTAACATTGGAGAACAACTCACACTAACATAGTTAAACCCAGACTGCATGGAACAGGACACCACAGATTGTATCATGGCCATGCAAATCAATAACACTCGCTAGTAGAAGATCCAACTATATCGAGTGTAAAAGTTGTCCAACTCCTGCACCAAGGCAAGTGGTTCACCAGGGACCAAGTTCAACAGAAGTTTCCTCATCTCATGGAGGAACTCAACGCAATGGGAATCATTGCTTCCTAAGGGGGAAGGAATGATCGAAGTGGATATTGGTGGCCACCTGCCTTTTCCACTTGGGGCCCCACAATTGTTTCTTTCATTTTTTCAGTTTTCTTAATAATAGCACAATTTACTATTTTTAGCATTTTTTTTCGGGTCCTGAACTTTTGGAGCAGTTTTGAGGCCCTAAACGACTTTTTTTGGGCATCTCTTCTCCGATGGATATGGAACAGAATCAATATGATTATATTTTGGAATCAATATTTGCAATTGGTAGTTGTAGTCCTTAGATAGATCTTTCTAATGATGTATCATGTGCTTCAAATGAAGATAGTATGCCAAAGTTACGACCCCGGGAAATTGATGTACCAATTTAGCCCGACGAGGCCCATATTCTGACGTTTCATCTCCTAGGGTTAGGATTTTGGATGTTTATGGTTTTCCAACATTTCTCAATAATATATAGGCCTTTGAGCCTCATTGTAACACAGAGTTCAGAGGCCTATAGTCACCACATCTTTTCTTAGAGATAAGCTACCAGCGACCTAGCTAGTTTATTTTCATTCTATCTGTAATGAAATTTTAGCTCTTTGATATTAATGAAATGAAGTGTTATTTCCACTTATGTTTATATGTATATTCGGTTGCGTTCCTGCATAAATCTGGATTAGTGGTATCAGAGCGGTTTGCTCTTTCTCGATCCTTCTTTGCATGTCCCCAACGAGGTCGGGGTATAAGGATTTAGGGCTCGATCTGGTTGAACCTTTGCAAGATCAGCCTCACAAACCCCGATGCACGCCCATGGGGGATGAAAAGAAAGATGAGGGAGCAAAAGATCCTATCAAAATATTGCTCGAGGAGGCCCTCGAAAAACAAAGGAATGCGATGATGGATAACTTTGCCCATATCCTTCAACGACCGCCCACTGGTGGCACATTTGCATCCAACAACCACTCTGGAGGTGCAACTCCTTTTAAGGTACAAGTAAAATTTGATATTCCCATATTTGAGGGCCAAATAGATGTATACGTCATAGATATATGGTTGAATCTATTAGAAGTATATTTCTTAGTTCATGACTTTTCTGAGCGAGAGAATATTATTTATTCACCCCTCACAACTACCCCCCATGTGAAGGACTAGTGGAAAACCTACTGTGAGAAAAAGGACGAGGGGGAACCCTCTTTGTTCTCGTCCATACCCACTTGGAATCCTTTCTGAGATGACATCAAGGAATAATATTATCCCATGTTGAGTTATGAGGGCAATTACATACAATGTACTATGTTGTGATAGCAAAGGGATCAAGATGTACATGAGCTGACAAATATGTTCCATACCCTACACACAAAGTTGGGTATTAAATATTCAGAGAAACATTTGGTGCTCAAGTACCGCAGCTGTCTACACAGATACATTCAGGAGGAAATGGAGTTCCTTGACATCTCCTCGCTTTGTATGGCATACCAGTATGCTGCCAAGATTGAGCATAAACTCAAACAAAATAAGCGAGACTTTGGATCTGCGAATCAAAACCAAGGGAAAGGTGCCCCCAACCCGCAGAACAAAGGACAAAGCCAAGGCATGGCAGCCCAAGATAACCTACCAAATCTGCAAGCAAAGAAAAACACCACGAAGCCGAAGAAGGACATGGGAAAATGGTGTGAGTTCCATAAGAGCTCCACTCACAACACGAGTGTCGGGCCAAGCAGTCACTGGTGGCCGATATGAGGGCTTATGAATCAGATGCATGCTCTGACTCTAAATCAAAACCTGACAAGGGGAATGACAAATGGAAGCATATTATTAATGCGGAACCCAATGCCATCCTTGCCACTACAAACATCCAGAAGGAGGAACCAAAAGATCTAGAGGAGGAGGAGCGTCTCTTACACTCTCAAATGTGGGTAAAGGGTTCCCCGCTATAGTTCATTGTCGAAATTGGGAGCCAAAATAACATCATTTCAGCAGAGGTCGTGAAGCGTTTGGGCTTGTCGACCACAGCACCCATATACGTACAACATTGGGTGGCTTCACCAAGGACGGGATCTCTACGTCAGCCAGTAGTGTCGCCTTCCCTATAGCATCAAGCCCTTGATAGATGAGGTATTATGTGACATTGCTCCTCTTGATTTTTGTGATGTATTATTAGGCCAACCATACTTGTGGAAGCGACATGTTGTGTATGAGTCCCGGTCTCGCGTTGTTATTGCTACTTTGGGAAATAAGTTATACAGGATACCAGAGGTACCATCGCATGTGACTATATCTTTGGTTACTGCAAAAAAATCCAGTAAGCTCATTTCCAAAACTGGGAAATTGTTTTTCCTAATGATCCGCCTCTAGGGCAAGAAGAACATTGTGGCCATGACCTCTAGACAGGGATCCTCCGCACAACAACAACAAATGAACAAGGTCGTGGAGGATTACGGGGACATCTTCACCTCACCCACAGGGGTACCTATGCACTGTTAGGTCAAGCACCCCATCGATCTGACCCCAGGTGCGTCGTTGCTCAATGGACCGATCTATCGACGCTTAGTTCTGGAGAACGATGAAATCAAAAGGAAGATTCAGGAGTTGTTGCAGAAAGGTCACATCTAGCCAAGTTCATCGCCTTGTGGGAGCCCGATCATGTTAGTGCAGAAGACGGATGGGACTTGGAGACTCTATATTGGCTATCGAGCGTTGAACAAGATCATTGTCCGGAATAGGTACTTGATCCCACGGATTGATGACCTTCTGGATCAACTCAAAGGGGCGAAATATTCCAATAAGATCAACTTGAAGTTTGGGTGTCACTAGGTACCAATCGAACCATCTAATGTGTGGAAGATTGCCTTCAAAGCCAAGGAGGGCCTTTTCGAATGGCTAGTCATGCCTTTCAGGTTGACGAATTCTCCCACAACTTTCATGAGGTTGATGGACAACATCTTGCAGCCATTCACCAACTCATTTGTAGTAGTGTAATTGGATGACATCCTAATCTTTAGCCATACTTGGAAAGAGCACCTCCACCACATTCGACAAGTCCTCCAAACACTGCAGGAACACAGGTTGTGTGCCAATTTGGAGAAGTGCACTTTTGGCGTGACCCAAGTTCAGTATCTGGGATACATTATTGATGAACGGGGGGTGCATGTGCATCCAACCAAGATCCAAGTAATTTGGGATTGGCCAGCCCCAACCACTCTAACAGAGCTTCACAGCTTTCTAGGTCTTGCTAATTTCTACTGTAGGTTCGTGTTGGGATTCTCTCATATCACTTGGTCCTTAAGTTAAGTCACCAATGGAGGAGCGAAAGCAAAATTATTTTGGTCGGAATATCAACATAAGGCGTTCATAGAATTTAAACATCGCCTCCACTCTGCCCCAATGCTCACATTACTAGACTTGCAATAACCATTTGAGATCGAGACGGATGCCTTTGACTATGCTATTGGAGCAGTTATTACTCAACAGGGGCATCCAGTGGCATATCACAGTGAGACATTGTCTGACATTGTCCGCAAGTATGCCACTTATGACAAATAAATGTATTCCATTGTGCAGGCGTGCCGCAAATGGAAACATTACATTTTGGGGAAGGAAACTGTCATCCACACATACCACCAACCCCTGTAGTTCATACAGACACAAAGGAAGTTGCAGAACAATCGCCATTAGAAGTGGTCCACATATCTGCAACAATTTCATTTGAACATCAAGTATAAGAAGGGCAGCACCAATAATGTTGCAGACTGCATCAACCTACCACCGATCGTGGCGCTAACCACCGTTCTCAACTCTTGTGGGCATGAGACTTTTGATTGGATTCTTCTCTACAAGAGCAATCCAGAATTCCACCACACATACAAGACACTCTTGGAGGGTACGCAAGTTCCAAATTTTCACCACCATGATGCATTTTTATGTCACCTGGGACACCTTTGTGTTCCTTCAAGAGAGCATGCCAAGATTATTTGGAAAGTACACTATAGTGGAGTCGTTGGGAATTTCAGGGTCGAGAAAATAGTGGCAGTATTGCAGAAGTATTTCTATTGGCTGAACCTTTGACAGGATGTTGGGAAGTACATCAGATCCTGCACTGCTTTCTCCATTTCCAAACTGACCATCAAGAAGCAAGGGCTCTATACTCCGCTACCTACCCCAGTCAACCTTGGGAATCCATCTCCATGGATTACATGTTGGGCCTTCCTTCTATTAAGCATGGAAACAACTGTGTTTTCTTGGTCATTAACAGATTCTCGAAGATGGCCATTATGTCGACCTGCAAGAAGAATATCACAGTAGAAGCCACTGCTAAACTCTTCTTTGATTGAGTGTGTGTGCACTTTGGGATCCCACATTCTATCATCTCAGATCGGGACAGTAGGTTCCTTAGCACATTTTGGTCTAGCATCTGTTCAATGTTGGACACCAAGCTCACTAAGTCCACAGCTTTCCATCCCCAAATGATGACTAGATAGAGGTCGTCAACGGGATGATTGTACACATTCTGTGCATGTACAATTTAAAGTATCCACGCACATGGGATGAGAGCCTTACCTCTGTACAACACAATTATAACTGGGCTCTCCACAGCTCAACAAGCCACAGCCCCTTTCAGGTGGGCCTAGTGTTCCAGCCACTATGTCCCATTGACGTAGCCATGCAATTTGTGGCTACTCAGGCTCATTCAACTCATGTCCAGTCTGAAGCTGACAAATCGAACAACTTCATTGAGCATACTAAGCACATCTCTTAGCAGGTTCATGACATATTGGACAAAGTCAATGCTAAGTACAAGCAATGACATGATAAACATCGGGTGCCACACCATGTCCAGGTGGGCGACAAAGTGTGGCTACATTTGCAGAAGGAGTGCCTCACTCGACCCCATCGCAAGCTTTTCTCGCTCCGATATGGGCCATACACCATCACCAAGGCTATAGGGAACAATGCCTTCGAGCTCAGTATTCCACCATTCCTTGGTCTGCACCTAGTATCCAATGTGGACCAACTTCGGCCCCATTTCCCACCTCTACTGGACACCTTTGACATTGCAGAACAACTCACACCAATAGAGTTAAAACCATACTGCATGGAACAGGCCACCACAAATTGTATCATGGACATACAAATCAAGAACACTCGCCAATAAAAGATCCAACTGTATCGGGTGGTCAAAGCTGGTCAAATCCTGCACTAAGGCAAGTGATTCACGAGGGACCAGGTTCAACAAAAGTTTCATCATCTCATGGAGGAACTCAACACAATGGGGACTGTTGTCGACCCTAGAGACAGCCTTGAGTTGTGAAATACCAGTGCCTAGGACATCTTATATAGCAAGGAGTGTGTGATATAACAAGGGGAGTTATCAACAAAAGGCTCTCGTGCTATCTCCTGTAAACAGGGAGGTTAACTTGAATGGGACCAAAACCTTCAGAAAAGGGACGCGGGGAAAGCAATACTACAGAGGCAAGGTTCGAAATTCTAATACAAATGCATCAGACAATTCAGAGGCAGCTTAGTGTAAAGAGGGCCAGTTCGAAAATACCTCACAAAAATAAATAATCAGAAGGTGATTACTGCGTATGAAAGATTGAGATAATACTTACTGTCACTGAGATGATATCTAGATACACAATATCACCATGTAATGGGCTTACCAATTTAAGAATCCATACATGACAATAGCGTTTTAAAATAACCTCCCAAAGAAGCTAATATAGCAGAAATATGGTTGAAGTGAAAAGTGAAACAGTATATCATGCCTAAGCCATATTTAAAGCGCTTGAATAGTTCAAGCATGGGTATCAACTAGGATAAATCCATACCAAAAACCAGTGAGCCACTCACATTCCAGAACATGATACAAGAAAGGCAGATGAAACGAAATGAACAATTAAACTAACACATAAAGGGAGAAGTTACAAACTGTGAGACACCAAAGACCAAAATCCTCATTAAAGATGGAACTCCTCCTCACTGAAACCCAACGGGCTTTGTGCATTCATATAAAAGTTTGACAAAAATGCATACAAAATTCTCTTACTGCCTAATTTTCTGAAAATCTGGAACCATTTACAATCTGTTCTTGGGGATTCTTATAGGATAAAAACCAGTAACAGGAGTCGATGATGTGCATTAAATTGATTCATTTAGACAGCATGGAGGAAGTGTCCACGCCCCTACTGCTCAATAATCTTGCGTTGTGCTCTATAGTCTGGTTCAGAGATCTCTGTCAGGTCGAGATTGACCTCGGATGTGTTCTTTGTAGTCCTTCTGGCTGTTTGGTACTCTGTGGCAGCCTTCTAAAATAAATGCCCGAGATGGGAAGTCTGCAAAGTCTCCATGTTCCATAACTGCTGGTTCTAACAGGCGTAGAAACTCATGTCAGTGTGTTCATCTGTTTAAGGGCTCGAGGAGGCATGGAGGCTTTAATGGGAAGATGTACTGCCTAGAGAAAACATCCCGCAGATATTCAAACACAGACCTGGTTGTTGCGTGTGCTCTTTAGGTCTTCAAACTGTGTCTTTATCCTTTGAATACGAGATTAGGCTCTAAATATTCAATTAACAAGGCCAAATCCCTTGAATCTGTTTCTGATGTTTCACTTGGCCGTTGTTTTAATGGTCTCCCTACGCTGTCAATCACAGTGGCTTTAATTATGGAAAACCAAGTGAATTTATCACTCCTATGAACCCTGCATAATACGATAAACTCATTAAGAAATCCAGGGAGTGGCGGAAGGAATGTTGTGAAGGCCTGTGGGAGCGGTGGAAAAAAAGTGGAGAACAGTGGAAACAATGAATGAATGGCAGAAGAAGGATCTTTAGTGTTAAACACTAAGGTTTGGGCCTTTGAATTGTGATACAAAGGGGAATACGCGAAAACATATGAAATGAGTTTTATGGTGGGACCCGGCATGGGCAGAGAGCGATTAAACGTGGGTCGATGGATCTGGGTTGAATGGACGGTCACGATTGGATCGGTAGATCGCAATCAGGGGAGGCAGCAGGGGACACATTTGAGAATTTGCGATTGGCGATGGTGCGATGGAGCGCCAACCGTCCGATCTGGGTCAGATCGACGGCGGAGATTAAATCAGCGGGGAGACGAGATGGAGGTATAGAAGCAGGGCGGGAGAAATGAGGGTCGTCGGATCTAAGGGAATGAACGGTGGGGATGGAATCGGGGATCAGCAATCGACGTAACACAAAAATGTGCCTTACAAAATCTCCGATTGGCGATGGGGGTTGCGATGTGATTAGCGTTGGGCCGTTAGATCCGAGAACAGATCAACGGTTGATATGTGATCGGAGGGGGGAAAAGGGGAGGAGCGATGGGTGTAGTGTAGAACTAGCGCGGAATGTTGGATCTGTATAGATCGATGGCGAGTATTGCACCCACGCTCCACAGAATGTTACACTATCGCATCGGAGATATTTGAGTTAACAAAGAAATGCGCTTCCGTCAGTCTCTCCGATTGCGATAAGCGCCTTGCAGGCTAGCACTTGGTCTTGACGCCCATGCATATGGGGAAGTGGTTAAGGGACTGGCCTAAAAGGGGCCTAGCCTGTCATAAGGTGGAAAATGGGTTTTTGGCCCGTTTTTAATGTATTTTAAGGCTAACAAGGGGTAACGGTAAGGGGGGTGAAGGGATTTTTGGCCAAACAAAGGGTATTTGTGAGGTTAAAAGAGGAATTGAATGATCAATGAGGGATTAATGAAAAATTAGGAGAGGGGGTAAATGGTGTTGAAATAGAGGATTAATGGGAATAAAACAAACGAAATGGAGGCCTTTTGGGCATTTTTCTTCACAGAAACACAGAGGTTTTTTAACTGGAAACAGCAGTGGGATTCATTAAAGGACAAAGGGCATAAAGGGACTTCAAGGATGATGTGCTTTCAGCAAGAATGTGTTCCTTGAAAGCTGAGAGACAGTTTGACCCCCTGTTTGCTTGTCAAAAATTAATAGGGGGCTAACATGATCAACATTGGCTCCACCTGGGGACGACACGTTCATCCTTGGGTGTGTCGAGAACTTCGCAGACCACCTACATCATCAATTTTTACAAACAGGAAAAATAAACCTATTCTACTTCTACCCTTATTACTCTCTGAGACCAGATTAAACTGTTGGTCTCATATTTTCTCTACCTAAACTACATCTGCTAGGATTAAACTGTCTAGCAGATTTCTTCTCTGCATTCTAAAACAAAAATTGAAAAACATCCAAGCTAGGATTAGACTGTTTGGCTTGCTGGACTTTGCAGAAGTTAAAACAACTAACTAAATGCTCACAGACTGAGCTTTATTAAGCTTTTCCTACCTACCCTACTTTAACTGGATTATTTACAAGTCTAGCTTACAAACATTGTCTTCCAATGCAACCAGTCCATCAAGTGATCCCATGGCTGGTATGTTTTGCCCAGCTCCTTGAGCAGGCTAGATAGGCAGGGCTGCTCCTACTCTTTCTGTTCTTCGTCAGCAGCTTCAAAAAAATTTCTTTTTGTTCACAACATGCTGCTTAAAAAGACCTTTGATCCTTCTTTAAATATTTGCAGGAAATGAGCATAAGGATCATGAAAAGATACCTGGTTATGAATATTTGGCAGGCAGGCTTCAACCAGGATCTCTTCTTCTTCCATTGGATTGAGAAGAAGACTCTCTTGGGGTAGAGTGTCTCCTTCATTTTCTGAACCAGAGGACTCATCGTACATTGTTGTTGAGTCTTCTTGGAGCTCTGACATGTTTTGCGTTGCTGGAGAATTTGAGCTAATTTGGGCCTCCATATATTCTGCCACAGGATAAATGAACACATGATGTACACTTTTTTCTTTCAGGCCTTCCATGACTGGTAGGTTGTCTTTATCCTGGGCCGCTTTGATTTATGCATCTTCCACTACGTTTTCAATGTGGCTCTTGAGAACCGGATCATTTTCTTCTTGTACTTCGAAAGGCAGTGGAATCTCTTCTCTTTTAAGGGGAGGGAGACTTTACAAAAAGGCTCTCGGGTCTCTGAACTAATATGATTTTTCTTGTGAGTTCAGAAATTCGATCTCAGCTTCATATCTTTCAACCACCAATTATAGAAAGATTTTCTTAAGCACGGGTTTAACACTTGAGCTGAGAAGAAGAATAGCCTGTGGAAGGTCATCCACTTTCAGTTTTGCCAAGCCACGTGACATTTCATCTCGACACTCTGCTATGAAACTTGGATGCATTTTTGAAAACTTCTTAGAGTCTTCCATTGGTGAAGTGGCTTGGTCTTCAACACGACTGATGCTGTACTGCGACATGGTCTCCCAGTGGAGTCTCATGAAACCAAGATAATCAGTGGCCTACTAATCACCAGTGGAGTATTTTAATCATTTAGGAACTGTGGAGTCACCAAGGTGAGGGATCTACAACTCTCAACTCTTCATGCTCACCTTTTTGAAGAGTGAATAAATATTTTGTCGAGGCCCAAGGATTTAACTTTTCTTAACTTCGTCCCTGGCAACGGCGCCAAAAAGATGTTTTCGACCCTCGAGACAGCCTTGAGTTGTGGAAGATCAGTTCCTAGGACATCTTATATAGCAAGGAGCGTGTGATATAACAGGGGGAGTTATCAAAAAAAGGCTCTCATGCTATCTCCTGTAAACAGGGAGTTTAACTTGACTGGGACCAAAACCTTCATAAAAGGGATGCAGGGAAAGAAATACTGCAGAGGCAAGGTGCGGAATTCTAATACAAATGCAGCAGACAATTCAGAGGCATCTTAATGTAAAGAGGGTCAGTTCAAAAATACCTCACAAAAATAAATAATCAAAAGGTGATTACTGCGTATGAAAGATTGAGATAATACTAATTGTCATTGAGATGATATCCAGATACACAATATCACCATGTAATGGGCTTACCAATTTAATAATCCATACATGACAATAGCGTTTTAAAAATAACCTCCCAAAGAAGCTAATATAGCAGAAATATGGTTGAAGTGAAAAGTGAAATAGTATATCATGCCTGAGCCATATTTAAAGTGCTTGACTAGTTCAAGCATGAGTATCAACTAGGATAAATCCATACCAAAAACTAGTGAGCCACTCGCATTCTAGAACATGATACAAGAAAGGCGGATGAAACAAAATGAACAATTAAACTAACACATAAAGGGAGAAGTTACAAACTGTGAGACACCAAAGACCAGAATCCTCATTAAAGATGGAACTCCTCCTCACTGAAACCCAACGGGCTCTGTGCATTCATATAAAAGTTCGACAAAAATGCATACAAAATTCTCTTACTGCCTAATTTTTTGAAAATATGGAACCCTTTACAATCTGTTCTTGGGGATTCTTATAGGAGAAAAACCAGTAACAGGAGTCGATGATGTGCATTAAATTGATTCATTTAGACAGCATGGAGGGATCATCCACACCCCTACTACTCAATAATCTTGCGCTGTGCTCTGTATTCTGGTTCAGAGATCTCTGTCAGGTCGAGATTGACCTCGGATGTGTTCTTTGTAGTCCTTCTGGCTGTTTGGTACTTTGTGGCAGCCTTCTAACATAAATGCCCGAGATGGGAAGTCTGCAAAGTCTCCATGCTCCATAATTGTTGGTTCTGACAGGCGTAGAAACTTCAGTCAGTGTGTTCATCTGTTTAAGGGCTCGAGGAGGCATGGAGGCTTTAATGGGAAGATGTACTGCCTGGAGAAAACGTCCCGCAGATATTCAAACACAAACCTGGATGTTGCATGTGCTCTTCAGGTCTTCAAACTGCATCTTTATCCTTTGAATATGGGATTAGGCTCTGAATATTCAATTAACAAGCCCAAATCCCTTGAATCTATTTCTGTTGTTTCACTTGGCCGCTGCTGTAATGGTCTCCCTGCGCTCTCAATCACAGTGGCTTTAATTATGGAAAACCAAGTGAATTTATCACTCCTGTGAACCCTGCACAATACGATAAACTCATTAAGAGATCCAGGGAGTGGCGGAAGGAATGCTGTGAAGGCCTGTGGGAGCAGTGGCAGAACAGTGGAGAACAATGGAAACTGTGAATGAAAGGCGGAAGAAGGATCTTTAGTGTTAAACACTAAGGTTTGGGCCTTTGAATTGTGATACAAAAGGGAATACACGAAAAACATATGAAATGAGTTTGATGGTGGGACCCGGCATGGGCGGAGGGTGATTAAACGTGGGTTGATGGATCTGGGTTGAATGGATGGTCATGATTGGATCGGCGGATCACAATCGGGGGAGGCAGCAGGGGACACATTTGAGAATTTGTGATTGAAGATGGTGCAATGGAGCGCCAACCGTCCGATCTAGGTTAGATCGAAGACGAAGATTAAATTGGCGGGGAGATGAGATGGAGGTATAGAAGAAGGGTGGGAGAAATGAGGGCTCTCAGATCTAAGGGAACGAATGGCGGGGATGGAATCGGGGATCGGCAATCGGCGTAACACAAAAAGGCGCCTTACGAAATCTCTGATTGGCGATGGGGGTTGCGATGCGATTAGCGCTGGGCTATCAGATCTGAGAATAGATCGATAGTTGATATGTGATCGGAGGGGGGAAAAGGGGAGGAGCAATGGGCACGGTGTAGAACTAGCGTGGACCGTCAGATCTATATAGATCGACGGCGGATATTGCACCCGCACTCCACAGAACGTTACACTATCGCATCGGAGATATTTAAGTTAACAAAGAAATGCGCTTCCGTCCGTCTCTCCGATTGCGATAAGCACCTTGCTGGCTAGCACCTGGTCTTGACGCTCGGGCATATGGGGAAGTGGTTAAGGGACTGGCCTAAAAGGGGCCTAGCCTGTCATAGGGTGGAAAATGGGTTTTTGGCCCGTTTTTAATGTATTTTAAGGCCAACAAGGGGTAACGGTAAGGGGGATGAAGGGATTTTTTGGCCAAACAAAGGGTATTTGTGAGGTTAAAAGAGGAATTGAATGATCAATGAGGGATTAATGAGGAATTAGGAGAGTGGGAAAATGGTGTTGAAACAGAGGATTAATGGGAATAAAACAAAGGAAATGGAGGCCTTTTGGGCATTTTTCTTCACAGAAACAGACAGGTTTTTTAACTGGAAACAACAGTGGGATTCATCAAAGGACAAAGGGCATAAAGGGACTTCAAGGATGATGTGTTTTCAGCATGAATGCGTTCCTTGAAAGCTCAGAGACAGTTTGACCCCCTGTTTTCTTGTCAAAAATTAATAGCGGGCTAACATGATCAACATGGACCATTGCTTCCTAAGGGGGAGGAATGATCTAGGTGGATATTGGTGGCCACCTGCCTATTCCACTTGGGGCCCCACCATTGTTTCTTTCATTTTTTTAGTTTTCTTAATAATAGCACAGTTTACTATTTTTAGTAGTTTTTTGGGTCTTGAACTTCCAAAGACGTTTTGAGGCCCTAAACGACGTTTTTTGGGCATCACTTCTTCGGCTAACATGATTCCATTTTGGAATCAATATGATTCCATTTCAAAACATATATTTATGGTTGACAGGTATAGTCCTCAAATATATCTTTCTAATGACGTATCATGTGCGTCAAACAGAGATAGTATGCCAAAGTTATGACCTTTGGGAAATTGATGTACCAATTTACCGCGACAGGGACCATATTCTGGTGTTTCATCTCCTAGGGTTAGTTTTTTTTATGTTTAGGGTTTTCCTTTGTTTCTCAATAATATATAGGCCTTAGAACATCATCGTAACACATAATTCAAATGCCTATAGCCACCACATCTCTTCTTAGAGATAAGCTACCAACGCCCTAGTTAGTTTATTTACATTATGTTTGTAAACAGATTTTAGTTATTTGATAATAATGAAATGAAGTGTTATTTCCGATGCATTTTTATATTTATGGTATATGTGTATTCTGTTTCGTTCCTGCATAAATTTGGATCAGTGGTATCAGAACGGTCTGCTCTTTCTAGATCCTTCTTTGCATGTCCCCAATGAGGTTGAGGTATAATGAGTTAGGTCTCGATATGGTTGAACTTTTTCAAGATCATACTCGCAAACCCCGATGTCTGCCCATGGGGGATGAAAATAAAGATGAGAGATTAGAAGATCCTATCAAAATATTGCTCGAGCAGGCCCTCGAAAAACAAAGGAACGCAATGATGGATAACTTTTCCCAGATCCTTCAACGACTGCCCACTAGTAGCACATATGCATCCACCAGCCACTTTGGAGGCACAACTACTTTTATGGTACAAGTAAACTTTTATATTCCGATATTTGAGGGCCAAATAGATGTAGATGTCGCAAATAGATGGTTGAATCTATTAGAAGGATATTTCTCAGTTCATGACTTTTTCGACCGGGAGAAGATTATTTTTGCACTCCTCATAGCTACTCCCCATGTCAACGACTGGTGGGAAACCTACAGTGAGAAAAAGGATGAGGGGGAACCCTCTGTGTTCCATTATCTCAGATCGGGACAGCAGGTTCCTCATCACATTTTGGTCCAACCTCTACTCAATGTTGGACACCAATCTCACCAATTCCACAACTTTCCATCCCCAAACTAATGCCCAGACAGAGGTCGTCAATAGGATGATTGTACACATTCTATGTATGTACAATTCAAAGCATACACACACATGGGATGGGATTCTTACCTATGTACAACACAGTTATAACCAGGCTCTCCATAGCTCAACCACCCAGAGCCCCTTTCAGCTGGGCTTGGGGTTCCAGCCACTATGTCCCATTGACTTAACCATGCCATTTGTGGTTACTCAGGCCAATTCGTCGCATGTTCAACCTGAAGCTGACAAAGAAAACAACTTCATTGAGCACGTGCAACACATCCGCTAGTAGGTTCATGACATATTGGACAGAGCCAATGCTAAGTACAAGCAATTACATGATCAACATCGTGTGCCACACCACGTCTAGGTGGGCGACAAAGTGTGGCTACATTTGCAGAAGGAGCGCCTCACTGGACCCTACCGCAAGCTTCGCCCGCTCTGATATGGGCCATATACCATCACCAAGGTTGTAGGGAACAATGGCTTCAAGCTCAGTATTCCACAATTCCTTGGTCTGCACCCAGTATTCAATGTGGATCGCCTTCGGCCCTATTTCCCACCTCTACTAGACACCTTTGACATTGCAGAACAACTCACACCAACAGAGCTAAACCTAGACTGCATGGAACAGGCCACCACAAATTTTGTCATGGACATGCAAATCAAGAACACTTGCCAGCAGAATATCCAACTATATTTGGTGGTCAAAGCTGGCCAACTCCAGCACCAAGGCAAGTGGTTCACCAGGGACCAAGTTCAACAAAAGTTTCCTCATCTCATGGAGGAACTCAACACAATGGGGACCATTACTTCCCAATGGGGGAGGAATGATCCAGGTGGATATTGGTGGCCACCTGCCTATTCCTCTTGGGGCCCCAGCATTGTTTCTTTCAGTTTTTCATCTTTCTTAATAATAGCACAGTTTACTATTTTTAGCAGTTTTTCGGGTTCTAAACTTCTGGAGCCGTTTTGAGGCCCTAAATGACGTTTTTTGGGTATCCCTTCTCCCACAAAGTTAATTATGTTCTGGAATTAATATGATTCCATTTTGGAATTGATATTCGCAGTCTTCAGTTATAGTCCTTAGATATATATTTCTAACGATGTATCATGTGCGTCAAACAGAGATAATATGCCAAAGTTACGATCGCGGGAAGTTGATGTACCAATTTACCCCGACGGGGCCCATATTCTGGTGTTTCATCTCCTAGGGTTAGTTTTTTTTATGTTTAGGGTTTTCCATTATTTCTCAATAATATATAGGCCTTCGAGCCTAATTGTAACACAAAGTTCAGAGGCCTGTAGCCACCACATATCTTCTTAGAGATAAGCTACCAGTGCCCTAGCTAGTTTATTTCCATTATGTCTGTAAACAAATTTTAGTTCTTTGATATTAATGAAATGAAGTATTATTTCCGTTGAATTTGTATATTTATGGTTATATGTGTATTATGTTGCGTTCATGCATAAATCTGGATCAATGGTATTCGAGCGGTCTTCTTTTTCTCGATCCTTCTTTGCACGTCCCAAACGAGGTCGGGGTATAAGGAGTTAGGGCTCGATCTAGTTGAACCTTTGAAAGATTAGCCTCGCAAACCCCGATGCTCGTCCATGGGGGACGAAAAGAAAGATGAGAGAGCAGGAGATCCTATCAAAATATTGCTCGAGGAGGCCCTCGAAAAACAAAGGAACGTGATGAATGATAACTTTTCCCAGATCCTTCAACGACTGCCCACTGGCGACACATCTACATCCAACAACCACTCTGGAGGCGTAACTCCTTTTAAGGTACACGTAAACTTTGATATTCCCATATTTGAGGGCCAAATAGATGCAAATGTCGTAGATAGATGGTTGAATCTCTTAGAAGGATATTTCTCAGTTCATGACTTTTCCGACTGGGAGAAGATTATTTTTTCACTCCTCAAAGCTACCCTCAATGTCAAGGACTCGTGGGAAACCTACTTTGAGAAAAAGGACGAGGGGGAACCCTCTCTGGTCCATCATATCATATCGAGACAGCAGGTTCTTCAGCACATTTTGGTCCAGCCTCTAGTTAATGCTGGATACCAAGTCCACAACTTTCCATCCCCAAACTGATGGCCAGACAGAGGTCGTCAACAGGATGATTGTACACATTATACGCATGAAACCTCCACACACATGGGATGAAATCATTCAATATGTACAACACATTTATAACTAGGCTCTTCACAACTCAACTAACCACAACCCCTTTCAGGTGGGCCTAGGGTTCCAACCATTATGTCCCATTGACATAGCCATGCCATTTGTGGCTACTCAGGCCGATTCGGCTCATGTCCAGTCTGAAGCTGACAAAGAGAACAACTTCATTGAGCACATTCAGCACATCTGCCAACAGGTTCATGACATATTGGACAGAGCCAATGCTAAGTACAAGAAACGACATGATCAACATCGGGTGCCACACCACATCCAGGTGGGCAACAAAGTGTGGCTACATTTGTAGAAGGAGTGCCTCGCTATACCCCACCGCAAGCTTCGCCCGCTCTAATATGGGCCATACACCATCACCAAGGTTGTAGGGAACAATGCCTTCGAGCTCATTATTTCACCATTCTTTGTTTACAGCGAGTATTCAATGTGGACAGCCTTCGACCCTATTTTCCACCTCTACTGGACACCTCTAACATTGCAGAACAACTCACACCAACAGAGTTAAACCTAGACTGCATGGAACATGCCACCACAGATTGTATCATGGACATGCAAATCAAGAACACTGGCCAGCAGAAGATCCAACTGTATCGTGTGGTCAAAGCTAGGTAACTCCTGTACCAAGGCAAGTGGTTCACTAAGGACCAGGTTCAGCAGAAGTTTCCTCATCTCATGGAGGAACTCAACGCAATGGGGACCATTGCTTCCTAAGGGGGGAAGGAATGATCTAGGTGGATATTGGTGGCCACCTGCCTATTCCACTTGGGGCCCCACCATTGTTTCTTTCAGTTTTTCAATTTTCTTAATAATAGCACAGTTTACTATTTTCAGCAGTTTTTCAGGTCCTGAACTTCCGGAGTCGTTTTGAAGCCCTAAACGATGTTTTTTGGGCGTCCCTTCTTTCGCTAATATGATTTTGTTCTGAAATCCATATGATTTTGTTTCGAAATCAATATGATTTCGTTCTAGAATCAATATTCACGATCAATATTTTTAGTCCTCAGATAGATCTTTATAACGATGTATCATGTGCGTTAAACAGAGATAGTATGCCAAAGTTACGACCCCGGGATATTGATGTACCAATTTACCCCGACGGGGCCCATATTCTGGTGTTTCATCTCCTAGGGTTAGGGTTTTGGATATTTAGGGTTTTCCATTGTTTCTCAATAATATATAGGCCTTCGAGCCTCAATATATCTTAGAGTTCAGAGGCCTATAGCCACCACATCTCTTCTTAGAGATAAGCTATCAACACCCTAGCTAGTTTATTTCCATTTTGTCTGTAAACATATTTTATTTCTTTGATATTAATTAAATAAAGTGTGATTTCCACTACATTTTTATATTTATGGTTATATGTGTATTATGTTGCGCTCCTGCATAAATCTGGATCAGTGGTATTAGAGTGGTCTGCTCTTTCTCAATACTTCTTTGCATTTCCCCAACGAGATCGGGGTATAAGGAGTTAGGGCTCGATTTGGTTGAACCTTTGCAAGATCAGCCTCACAGACCCTGACACCCGCCCATGGGGGATGAGAATAAATATGATGGAGTAAGAGATCCTTCAAAATATTGCTCGAGGAAGCCCTTGAAAAACAAAGTAACGCGATGATGGATAACTTTTCCCAGATCCTTCAATGACTGCCCATTGGCGACACATCTGCATCCAACAACCACTCTGGAGGCGTAACTCCTTTTAAGGTACAAGTAAACTTTGATATTCCCATATTTGAAGTCCAAATATATGCAGACACCGTAGATATATGATTGAATCTATTAGTGGAACTATTTCTAAGTTCATGACTTTTCCGACCGTGAGAAGATTATTTTTGCACTCCTCAAAGTTACCCCCCATGTCAAGGACTGGTGGGAAACCTACTGTGAGGAAAAGGATGAGGGGGAATCCTCTTTGTTCCATCATCTCAGATCAGGAAAGCAGGTTTCTCAGCACATTTTGGTCCAGCCTCTGCTCAATGCTGGACACTAAGCTCACCAAGTCCACAACTTTCCATCCCGAAACTGATGGCCAGACATAGGTCGTCAACAAGATGATTGTACACATTCTGTGCATGTACAATAAAAAGCATCCACACACATGGTATGAGAGCCTTTCGTATGTACAACACAGTCAGCTCAACCGGCCATAACCCCTTTTAAGGTGGGACTGGGATTCCAGCCACTATGTCCCATTGATGTAGGCATGCCATTTGTGGCTACTCATGTTGATTCGGCTCATGTCTAGTCTGAAGCTAACAAAGTGAACAACTTCATTGAGCGCATTCATCACATCCGCCAGTAGGTTCATGATATATTGGACAGAGCCAAGGCTAAGTACAAGCAAGGACATGATCAACATCGGGTGCCATACCACGTCCAGTTGGACAACAAAGTGTGGCTACATTTGCAGAAAGAGCGCCTCACTGGACCCCACTGCAAGCTTCGCTCACTCTGATATGGGCCATACACCATCACCAAGGTTGTAGGGAAAAATTCCTTCAAGCTCAGTATTCCACCATTCCTTGTTCTGCACCTAGTATTCAATGTGGACCGCCTTCAGCCCTATTTCCCACCTCTACTGGACACCTTTGACATTGCAGAACAACTCACACCAACAGAGTTAAATGAAAACTACATGGAATAGGCCAACACATATTGTATCATGGACATGCAAATCAAGAACACTCACCAGCAGAAGATCCAACTGTATCGGGTGGTCAAAGCTAGCCAACTCCTGCACCAAGGCAAGTGGTTCACTAGGGATCAAGTTCACCAAACTTTTCCTCATCTCATGGAGGAACTCAACGTAATGGGGACCATTGCTTCTTAAGGGGGGAGGAATGATCCAGGTGGATATTGGTGGCCACCCTCCTATTCCACTTAGGGCTCGACCATTATTTCTTTCAGTTTTTCAGTTTCCTTAATAATAGCACAGTTCACTATTTTTAGCAGTTTTTCAGGTCGTGAACTTCTAGAGCCGTTTTGAGGCCCTAAACGATGTTTTTTGGGCATCCCTTCTCTGAAAAATATGATTCCCTTTTGGATTTGATAATCATGGTCAGCAGTTGTAGTCCTCGGATAGATCTTTTTAACAATGTATCATGTGCATCAAACGGAGATAGTATGCCAAAGTTACAACCCTGAGAAATTGATGTCCCAATTTATCCCGAAGAGGCCCAAATTCTGGCGTTTCATCTCCTAGGGTTAGGTTTTTGGATGTTTATGGTTTTCAATTATTTCTCAATAATATATATGATCTGAAACTGAAACTATTTGTATTTTTTGTTCAAAGTATTCATTTCCATTTAATTAAGTGTGAAAAGTGTTTGTCATGTCTTCAAATTAAACAAAGTGTTTTTGGTAACTGTTTTTGAGTTTATGTGTGAAGGAATGTTAATTAAAATTACTGTTTAACATCTTGAATCAGAAATACACAGCATGATAACTTCACCATAACAACACAGCAACATGATGAGGTAGTTCACCCCTCCTGGGCTACATCTGCCGAGTCCAAGGCTCCCAATGGGCATGTCCTTGCTCTATTAGGTTGCTCAAATTGGTTTTACAATGAGAAATAAGCCTAAATAGGCTGAAAATGCTGTGAAAATGAATTCAGAAGACAGAAATAAGCTAATTATGGCTTTTATTTCACCTTAAACAGTGAAGTGTAGCCCAATGCAGCTCCATTTCCCTCATGGCCTTGATGGCTCTCCAAGCTTCCCTGAAGAAAATATGGCTGAAAAACACCTATATTGTCTCTGTAACCTATCCCAATGGCTCCAGAATGCTCAAAATACCCAAAATTGACCAAAATTTCATCCAAATTGGTCCAATAATGTAGAAGTTACGACTCTAACAAGTTTTTGCCTAGTGGCCCCAAAAAAACATCCTCTAAATGTGGGATAACTCCAGTTGAGCTCACCAAAAAAGGCAGAATGTCAAAATATTCAGAACCATGCTCTATTTTTGGGGCAAAATTAACTTTAACTATCAGTTCAACTAACTGTTCACATGCGGATAAGTCGGAGACAGTTTACATTGGCGGTTAAGGGTTTAGCACCCGCCCATGGTCACAAGCTAACCCCAAAGGCGCTTAACCCAAATATTTCCGCCCATTCTAAAAAAACTTAGCCCCTAGTTATGGCGCGTGGTCACAATACCCGCAGCCTTAAGCCCTGAGGGCTTCACCTTAACTCCGCTGCGTTCAACTGTCAAATAACCCAACTGTTTGTGCAACTGTTTAACGACTCATCTGTTTAAACTGTGAAATATTCATTCAGGTCGGGTCATGCCCAACTGACCCGAACACGTTCACCAACGCCGACTCGACTCATTTACCTCTGCACAAGACCCATTCATTGCTGACCCGAATGCATTTAGCTCTGCGCGAATACGTTCAGGGTGACCCAACTCCGTTCAAGTCGGGTTGGGTCTGCCCACCAATATATATTTTTAAATAGATTTTGAACCTTTGGCCTGGGGCCACGTGGCACCCTCTGATAGGGCCCCCAAAAACCATATAAATCTTAAATTTTTTCCACATAATTTTTTTTTTGAAAATGACAAATTTCTGAGTTCAAAAGTCATGTTTTGAAGGTTATTGGGCGTTTTAAAACTTCAATATCTTCTTCATACGACATCGGATTTGGGTCTCGTTCATGGCGCCAGAATTGAAGTGACGAGGCCTATCCGGTTGTTCAGTTTGAAACTAATTTTGAGCAGTTCCAATTTTGAGCATCTTTTTTCTCTTGGACATGATCACCTGATCACACCTCCCCATTGGGAAGCTTTTGGACCCCAAAAGCCTTCAATTACCTGTTAAGAAGATGAGGGTACAGATCCCTCACCTTTTCCACCTCACTCCAATTTTCCTTACTCGGTTTGCTGCCTTTAAGACCAACCCGAACATAATCAACATTTCCCCTCCTCAAAGTGCGTGTCCTTCTGTGAAGGATAACATCCTCTTTCAACTCATCCAAAAATTATGGCGAGAAATCCTCTATGGATGGCAGCTGAATGTCACTTTCATAATCATAAATTAAAGGAGGTTCATACAAACGTAAATTTTCCACATTCATAACAAAATACATTTGCATATATGAAGGCAAATCTAGTTGAAAAGCATTATTTCCAACTTTTGTAAGGATCCTGAATGGACCATAATGAATAGGCTTCAACTTTTTACCTACTCCTTGCATTATTTCCTTACTAATATGCAGCCATACCTCATGTCCTTCTTGAAACTTATGATCAAATCTGTGTTTGTCATGCCTCTCTTTGTACTTGCCTTGACTTTTTTCAAGTTGTTCTTGAACCTGTTGTTGTATGAGCTGAATTCTTTCAATGAACATGCGAGCTTTGTCAATATCACTATGCCCATCAATGGCAACATCCTTCTCAAGAATGAAATCTAAAGGTGGCTTAGGAAAATACCCAAAGCAAGCTTCAAAAGGTGAAGTATTTGTAGAAGAGTGTTTGCTTGGTTGTAAGCATGCTGAATGTAATGCAAGTGCTCATCCCAAAGCTTGGGATGCTTGCTGAAATAACCTCTCAAAAGATGTACAATGGTTATGTTCACTACCTCTATTTGGCCATCTGTTTGTGGATGGAAAGCAGTACTCTTCTTCAACTTGGTGTCCATAATCTTCCATAGATAGGACCAAAAATTCCCAACAAATCTGGAACCCACACATGTTGAAAATATAAATCAACATTTTGTTCAGCAGTTATAGATTTCTTTCATGGCATAAGAATACACATCTTGCTGAATCTATCAACTACTACATAAAGATAATCATGATTCTTTCTAGATAATGGTAGACCTCCAACAAAATCCATAGAAACACTTTCCCATGGTTTAGAAGGTATTGGCAATGGCATATATAAACCAAGCTTCCTATTTCAAGGCTTGCTTCTAGCACATAACGAACAACCTATAATTAAACGTGAAAGACTATCTACCATGCGAGGCCAATAACAATACCTTTGTAAATGTGCCACTGTTTTTCTTACCCCGAAATGTCTAGCAATAAGAGAAGAATGAGCTTCTCTCGTGATGCTTACTCTCTCCCCCTATGGTATACATAACTTGCCCATATGAAATAGAAAATTATTATGCAAATGATAATCATTCTCCTCAACATAATTCCCTTCACTCAAGTTAGTATACACATCCTTAAAATCAACATCTGATGCATACTGTTCTATGTAGCTCTCATGTACAATAGAATCATTCTTAAGTAAAGTAGTAGAACTAATAATAGACCTTGAAAGAATATCAATAACTTTATTGTAAATACCTTTCTTGTACCTTAATACCAAGTGAAATTGTTGTAGGAAACCCATCCATCTAAAATGTCGTGACTGCTGTAATTTACTTTGCGACTGCAAGTATTGTAAAGGCTGACGGTCGATATGAACAATTGTTTCTCTGCCCATCAAATAGTGTATCCACTTTTTGACGCTTTGTACCAACGCATAAAACTCATCATATGTAGGATAATTCACAACAGCACCATTAAATGTCTCAGAATGAAATTCGGTAGGCTTACCATGCTGTAAGAGAACTGCACTCATGGTGTAATCACTAGCATCGGCCTGAATCTTGAATGGTTGTCTCAAGTCCGGTAATGCAAGGTGTTAGCCACCTATAAAATTTGTTATATCAAAAGGTCGCTAAATCATTTTTGGAGCCTTCAAGAAACAAGTTTATTGCCAAAAATGTTATCTCTTGAAGACTCATGAAGACATCATGCCCTTTGTTTAAATCTTCACTGTTGTTCCCCTTTTAAAAACTCATAAATTCTGCTATATTCATAGAGAAAAGACTGCTGCAAAATCATCATTTTTTCCTTCCTTTCACTTCAAACTAACCTTCATTTTTACCCCTTTTATTCCCCATGAAATTCTTCTATCTTCCATTTTTCCCATTTCCCCTTCATAAAATCCTCTTAGCAAAGTTTAAAACTCACTTTGAACTATGCTGAAACCCCCAAATCCATCAAAAAAAAATTTGAAAAAATCATAAAAAATACATTTTTTTTATTTTTATTTTTATTATTTTTTTTTTTTTATTTTAAATTTTTTTTTTAATTTTTTTTTTGTATTAAGGCTTAAGCCCCTTCGGGCTAAGTCCTAACCACTTCCCCACCATATTCCTTGGTGCTAGAACCAAGCACTAGACCCTTTTGGCGCTTATCGCATCAGAGAAATCGAAGCGCACAAGTCTATTTGCCATGTTAAAAGCCTCTGATGTGATGAGCCCTTTGTTTTATAACCCCCATTCTTATTACCACTTCATGTAACCCTTGGGCCCGCAATCAGGCACTAAGCATTGTTTAAAACCCATCTTCGATGCATATTTCCCTTTGTAAATGCAATAAACCCACTTTCCTAAGTTTTGGTCTAAACCCGCCGGAGTAATGTTTTTTGATATAAATGGGTAGATTGAAAAGCCCTGCATCAAAGTTCCGATGCGATTAACCCCTATTTGTATTAACTCTCGCCCTCCATTTCTCTACATATAAACCTGCGCCCGGGACCAAGAGTTAAAGTCCCAAAGCGCTAATCGCATCGGAGAAAATCAAAATGGGTAGATTGAAAAGCTCGAAGGCCCGATCCCGATTGGCCCTTTCTATGTATAAGCCCCGGGCCTTTATTTTCCATGTAAACCATAGGCCCTGTAACCAGGCGCCATTCCTTATTTATAACCCACCCCGAACCATGAAAACCTTTGTTTTTTATTTTTATTTTTGGTTTTATATAATATAGAGGATCCTGCTCATCCATTGGTCGGAGCACTTCTCCGTCGTTGATCATTGGGCCAATCCGATGGTCTGCGCAAAATCGCATCGACATTTTTTCATTGGGCGCATTAATATTATGCCACCCCCGATTGGTCAACCCCCAATGAGTTCTTCGTCGTCGATCTGATCTGTAGATCGATGGTCCACAGTTAATTGCATCGACACCATTCAAGTTTCTTCCCCCGCCGATCGCAAGCCTCCGATTTCATCTGGGTCGTCCATGTGTCCAGATTGGACGGTCCAGATCACATCTCCCGACTTTGGTTAAAAACATGCATCCTGCTTCATAATTTTTTTTTGGCCAATCACAGCCGTTGATCTCTGCAATTCAACGATCCTTATTAAACCTCGCTCCGCCTTTGTATTATTTCATTTGACCTCCAGATCGCATCGAAGCCATTGATTCGTTCCATCTAACGGTTCATATTAACCCCGACAGGTCTGCCTCCTATGGGTCCTACCTCCCTCCATATCTAATCTTAGTCGTCCAATCTTTGATCAACAGCTCATAACAAAACTTCCCTTCCCACTTCTGCCCGCACATCTATCCAATATCGCGCTTGCTCCCCACTGTTAGATCTGAGGCCCCATATCTAACGGTCGACGATCCATATCGCATAACTTCAAACGCAGAGGTTAATTCTCAAAAATTACGTGATATAGGTTGTTTTCAAAATACACGTGTCGCCTCCTAATGCATATCGCGTTCAAAAAGCGAAAACCACCTTTTCCTCTTTTAGCCATGCGAAACCCGTGGTTTTCCTTCCCGAAACCACCTATCCCCTTTTGCACTATGGCTTATCGTGTTCCTCCTTGACCGTTGATATCTACATATCGACGGTCCCAAATCACTTTTTCTTTACACTATCGCCCTCCACCCTCACCAAGGGTTTTCAACGTGAAATTCCCGTCGTTGATCTCGTGGGCCGATCTCATCCGTCGGCCCACGATCATCCTGAAACCCCAATCTTCTTTCCTTTGCATTTTCCTCCGCCAAAGGGCTTTTAACCTTATTTCTTCACATTTTCTTCTATTTTCACAATAATGTGACCCCTTCGCATTATTAATTCACTGCTAAATCTCGACCGTTGATCTTCTTGGTCAATCATAGATCAACGGTTCTGACTTAAAATCTCCCACCACTCTCCTTTTGGACCACCACACGCAAATCTCCACTGTTGTATGTTGTCTTCCAATGGCCTCGCTCCTCCCCACAACCTCTAAAGAAGTTTTACCAAATAACGCAGGATTTCATAACATTTGTGCATATTTTGCAGGTTTAATTTTTTTTATTTTTTTTTTGAAGAAAAAGCCAAAGGCCGGGATGACAATCCCCACGCCTTTATTCATAAAAGAAAGGCCATCTACAGGGTTCAAACTTCACGTTTCGTCAATGCTTCATGGGAATTGATGCCATATGAGCCCTTTGCGGCCCTGCACATCAACAAGACACAGACAATTAAATCAAAGCTAAAGAGTATCAGTGTTGAAGATTAAACAAGCTAGAAACAGAGGATTGAAGACTGTTTTCATAGTTTTGGAGGATTACGGCTAAGATTGAAAATCAAAAGCCTAATCCTTCGAATTAAAACACAATTACAGACAAATCAAAAGATTTATCAGTCAGAGGATGCCTCCACTACCACATAAGGGGCAAATTGATTCCTCTCAGCTACCTAATGCCACCTATAGCCTCAAAGCATTCAACAGAGGCTAAATTATGATAAGAAAAGAAGATATTTTCCTCAGCGCAGCCGAATAGTTAATTCTGCCAAAGGAACTTAATGAAAAAATATCAGCAGAGTTATTACAACATGAAACAGAGCCTTAAAGTCAACGAAAGCTCCCACCAAGCTTAATTCTTAAATGTAAAACAATTAATACAGACAAAACATCTGTAAACTTCTCCATCGAGCCCATCAAAGGCCGAGAAGTATTAAAGTCTCTATTAATTGACCCAAGAAATCTTTTATTAGATCCCACCTCCTCTTTTCTTCTATAAATACTCCTGTAGAAGATAAGAAAATGTTGGTTGCAGAATTTTGAAATATACTTGCGCTTGAAAATTCTACTTGTAAATATTTTTCACGGGCTCTTGAAGCTCTGTTTGTGATCAAATAAGTTAGGCTGAGAAGTGAAGATGATTTCTGAACTGAAACATTGGACTTAAAGCTGAACTGGTTTGAAGCATCAATACAAGCTGATTTATGGGATCCTGGTCTATGTCTACGGTGATGTTATTTCTTATTGTAAATTGTTATTTTATTTCTGTTTTCACTTTGTCCATCTTCTTTGATAAAGAACAGTAAGCATAGAGTTAGGATTTACTGTATATCAGTACCCTTCTCTGACTGATAAGCTTTATCTACATGTTTTCTTCCAAATTGTGTTGTTTAGGAATGATTTAATTCAATTTAAGCAATTAGGAATGCTGGCGTTCCTTCGTCCTATTGTCTCAACTGAATGTTGTTCTTGAATGTTATTTTCAGTTTATCTTAAGTAGAGATGAACTAAGGAAGTAATGGTGAGCCCTGTCCTTTAGTTTTATCCCCAAAAACTAGCTGAAATTTTCCCTAAGAGTGCGTTGAAAGCAGGCTAGGTTAAAAGTCCTTACCTGATCTTAGACCATTATTTGTTATCTTATGTGTTGGTCTTGAAAGCATACAAAGTAAAGCAGAGCTAGGGAAGTTTATGGTGAGCCCTGTCCTCTAGTTTCTTCTCCAACAATTGCTTTTAAAGTTTCCCTTTGTGTTTAAAATGTTTTTCTATTGAAAGTGCATCAAAATATGGTTGGTTTCGAAGTACTTACCAGATCTTAGATTACTTTTATGTCTCTCTTAAGTGTATGCTGAAAGCAGGATAGTTTCAAAGTACTTACCTGATCTTAGGCTGCTCTTTGTTCTTCATTTGTTTATTCCCCCTTCTTGTTGTATCATTTCATTCCATAAAATCAACTTTAAAGAGATCCTTAGACATATATGACTTGCCCCATGGACCACTCTTGAACCTTGTTGTTTCAATTAAACCCTATTATGACTCCATAGCCCAATGGACTAAAAACCAGTGTTATATCTATCTTTTTAGCCAAAGCTTGTTATGATTGCTTACAACTTCACACCTTTGAAACTCTTTCCATTTAGGACTTTCCCTGAAATAATAATCATGCTCAACCATCCAAAACAAAACAAAACCCTTGGCCTTCATAACTAGCCTAATATCATCACCCAAAAGTTTTTTAAAAGATAAATCAATCTTTGCACTTTATTGGAGAGATCCCTCTCCGGATTCAGGACGGCTAGATTCTAGAATCCCAAAGTGGTTGAAATAAGTGTTCTCCATGCAGTTGGACTTTACCATTCTTGCTAATTACAGGGAGCTAACATCTTCTGGCGACTCCACTGGGGATCCTGAGTTAAATTTCATATTAGGCTCCCTTAAGTACTTCGTCAAACCTTGTGAGTAAAAGCAGCCCTTTCAAGCACTACCAAGCAAACGGTAATCATGATGAAACTTGTTTTAATCAGTGACAAACTAGGCAGACCCTAGGGTTCTCATAAGAGTTTATCTAACCTTGAAAGATCAGTTGACTTAGCCATAAGAGTAGACTGTCTTTGTCTCATAACCGTAGCTAAGTTTTGAAACAGAGTTAGGACACTCTTAGAACCAATAGGACTGAAAAATAACTCAGAAAACCCAAAAATATTTCAGATTGGTATTTAATAAACATGGTGGTGGACCATAAAACCTTTTACCTCTAAAAAGAGCTTAAAACTTCCACTTGGCGACTCCACAATCCTAAACAGACCTTAAGACTCCACTAGGAAGAACCATTATCATTATAACATCATTTAAACTCAGTTAGAGGACTATAGGATTAAAATTTGTGTAAAACAGATTAGTTAGCCTCTTAAAGATTGTCATATCTGGTTAAACTATTCTTGTTTTAGTTGGGTCTGAAAAAAATAGCATAGT
Organism: Pinus albicaulis; assembly: GCA_034641835.2. Lineage (NCBI taxonomy): Eukaryota > Viridiplantae > Streptophyta > Pinopsida > Pinales > Pinaceae > Pinus > Pinus albicaulis. The sequence goes on along the minus strand of MU968411.1, from coordinate 29,708,996 downwards.
GGCTCCTAGAAAGATTCATACTAGAGCCTACCCTGACCCAAACCGACCTGAGATAGTTGATAACCCGGAAAGTATCCTTAGGGAGTCTCCTAAGATTAAATTATCAACTGTTTTCAGATCACCCTTGAGAGCTAATTCAGTTCCTGAAAATCTTTCAGCTCTACAACAATCACAAGTTGACCTAAGAAATCCATTTAGAATTAGGTCACTTGATGATATAATTCAGCTAGATTCTGAGTCTTCACTTTCATCCCCGGAAACAAGTGATCATCCTGGTAGTAGAGAAACAACACCACCTGATTTACACTTCCTTCACAATTTAGGTGTCTCTCATCCAAGATCAGCTCAGCAATCTACTACTGTTCCATCCACATATGTTCACCAAACATCCACTGTCCAAACCACTCCCCTTCAGCGCACTTTTCCTCTTGTTAATCCACCTCTTGTAAATCCACCTCCTCCACATATCATGGCAGCATGGTATGCTCCCTTAGTCCTTCCTGTACCCTTGGTCAATATTCCATAGGACTATCAGTCCAAAATACCATTGTATGATGCCAGTAATGCTACAACTGCATCACAACATGTGGATAAAATGAATGACTACTTTGACAGAAATGAAATTGATGATGATTCTATCAAACTTAGACTATTTTCTCAGAGTTTGGGGGGAGAAGTAAGAAAATGGTTTAAAGGCTTAACCCCCCACAGTATAAATTATCTCCAAGCCTTCCATCAAACATTCCTAAACAAATGGGAAGTAAGGAAAAATCCTCTTCAAATCCTTTCTGATTACAAAAATCTCCACAAAAACACTAGGGAAAGTGTACAAGCTTACTGCACTAGATTTAATAGTGTGTATAATGCCCTTCCCCCAGATTTAAAACCTCCACAAGGCTCAGCGTTAAACAAGTTTCCTAAAGGGTTTGACCCTGAAATGGCCTATCAGTTGAGAGAAAGAGATCCTCTAACCCTTGAAGATATGCAAAAAGGGGCTCTTCCTGTGGAAGTTAACTTAATGGAGAAAAGAGCAAGAATGAAGAATGAGAAGAGAGTATCCTTTCGAGAAGAGTCCACACTTTCTACTTCCAGCTCAAAGATGGAAAGAATGATGGAGGAGATGATGAAGAAAATGAGCATCCTTGAGAGATCACAAGCAAGTCAAAACCAAACTACTCCTCAAAACAGAAATCAAAACCAGAATCAGAATTTTGGAAGAAACCAACCTCCAAACAGACTTAGGGAAGATGATCAACAGATCACTCCTCCCTTTCATCAAAACTATGTAAGTGAGGTTGAATAAACGGATGAGCAAATAGAGGAAGATGATATCAACATGCTGGGAGTAGATAATGATGACTTTGAGGTTCATTATGATAGAAAACAAGGTCTATACACACCTTATGATGACAAAAGAGATAATGATGAAAGTTATTATCAAGACATGGAGAATGTCATCATAGAATCTCAAAGGGAATATGACCTTAGAAGTAAAACTAATCAACGAACTCCCAATAACAAAACCTCTGAAAAATCTTCACAAAACAACACTGTAAACAAACCCAAAATTGTAAAACAAAAGGACAAAACAGTGGTTGGAACTTCTGATAAAGGTAAAGAGAGAGGCACTCAAAACAAGGTAAAACAAAGTACAAACCTTAGTAGTACCATCAACTCAGTTAGTACTCCCGTTAAAACCATTTTGTCAAATGTAAATAGAGATAATCAACAAACAGATTTTGCTGACAGAGTGGCAGTTAATAAGGCTGAGGTAAGTACTTCAAAGAATCAAATTCCTTTCAGTTTAGAGCAGGAAATTTCCAAAATTAAAATCTCTGTTCGTCTCTCTGAACTGGCTGCCCAAAATGTATATAGGACCCAGATTTTGAAGGCTTTAAACATAGAGGATAATAATGACACAGTCAATCTTAATGATGACTAGCCTGAGCTTATTTTTGGTCCAAAGATTGAAGGTAGATATCAAGAGGGACCTATTCCTCCCTTTTATGTAAGTTTAAACGTTCATGACAATATTTTGCACAACGCTATGCACGACTCAGGGGCTTCTCATAATTTAATGCCAAAAGCTGTAATGGAGAGTCTGGGTCTAGAAATCGCTAGACCTTTACTCCTTTGACTCCAGCAGAGTAAAATGTTTGGGTTTAATTAAAGACCTCTGCGTTAACTTAGCCCAAATTCCAGCCAAATGTTTGGTCATGGATATTGTTGTGGCTGATGTCTCCCCAAAGTATGGAATGTTGTTATCTAGGTCTTGGGGAGCTAAGTTATAAGGAACTATGCAGATGGACATGACATATGAGACCATCCCTGTGTTTAATCAAATGAGAAAACTTTACAGGGAGTCTCATATGCAGTACATGGTGACTAGGGCTGGTTACTAGAAGACAACAACCAACAAAATCCTAAGGGTTGGTTACTATTGGCCTACTCTCTTTCTCGATGTACAAAAGATGATAATTGCTTGTCATAAATGTCAACTTTTTGAAGGCAAAAGGAAGCTGTTACCCTTACCTCTGCATCCAATCACTGTTGAGGCTCCTTTTCAACAGTGGGGACTTGACTTCATAGAAGAAATCCATCCGCCATCCTCTGCCCAGCATAGATGGATTCTCACTGCCACGGACTACTTCACCAAATGTATAGAAGCCATCCCTTGTAGGCAAGGCAATGATTTTGTCATTATAAAATTTTTGGAGACTAATATTCTCTCTAGATTTGGCTATCCTACCAAGCTCATCACTGATAATGCAACAGCATTTGGATCAAAGAAGATGGTTGAATTTTGTCACAAATATCAGATAACAATGGGTCATTCCACGACCTATTACCCTCGAGGTAATGGACTTGCAGAATCCTCAAACAAGAGTTTGGTGAACATAATCAAGAAGTTGTTGGAGGACAACAAGAAGTCTTGGCACACAAAGCTTGTTCATGCACTTTGGGCTGACAGATTGACTATGAAGAAATCTATTGGAATGTCACCTTTCCAGCTTATGTATGGTACTGATGCAATCTTTCCAACCAGCCTTGGTGTACCAGTTATGAAGTTGATTCAAGAGTTGCAAACCGAAGATAATGACATGATCAGAAGAATAAATCAGACCATTCACCTTCAGCAAACTAGAGAGGAGGTTTATAACAAAGAATTACAGAAACAAGACAACATCAAAAAGCTTTTTGACAAAAGAACAAAGGCTAGCAATTTCAATGTTGGGGACAAAGTCTTAAAGTGGGACTCAAGGAGAGAAGACAAGGGCAAGCATGGGAAATTCGACAACTTATGGCTTGGCCCTTATCTCATTCATTCAGCTGCTGATAACAATGCCTATTTCTTATAGGAGTTGAATGGAGCTGAACTGTTTGGGGGTCCTGTCAATGGCAGGATGCTTAGACATTACTTCACTTGATCCATGTTATGTTTTGAAGCCTTTTAATTTTTGTTTTCATTATAAATATTTCATCCATCATTGCATTCAATGTTAGAAATATCAAAAATACAAAAAACAAATGAGGAAGGAAAAGAGGGTAGATTGTAAAAACAATAAAGGTACAGCCTCATACCAAAAAAGAGAAATAAAGTCTGAAAGTGTGCAAGCTTAAAGGCTACTCCTGAAAACACACTCCTAATTAGTCAAGTAGCCTAATCATGACTAATTAGTTTTAATTTGACTATTGATAGGTTAGTGAATTTGATTTTCCAAACAACTTAATCTTGGCTTATGAGTAGGTAGGTTAGGTTAGAAATTAAAGGTTCAAACAAGCTTAAAATCCGAACCTAAGTTTTCAAGAAGAAGAATGCCTCTGAACTGTTTTATTTTATGAGTTAAAAATAGAGGTAAACTGGTTCTAATCAGCTTAAAATTTGAACCAGTTGATAAAGGAAAAATAGCTCAAACAGAAGTAAAAACAGAGCTGTAAAAGATGAAGAAAGTGCTTTGAACTTTCAGATCTTAAGCCTTCCATTTTGATTTAATTTTCTACAAAATAATATCTATGTGCAACTTGTTTTTTATACCATAGATCAGCATCAAGTTAGACTGTTCAATCCTGACTTGTATGCTTTTAAATTTCTGTTTTAGAAATTAAAGAATAAGAATCTGTTAGACTGTTTAATCCTAACAGGTTAGTAGATTAGGTAGAGAAGCATATGAACTCAACTGTTTAATCTGAGTTCATGGAGAAATAAGGAGTAGAATTAGATTAGTTTTATGCTTTCAAAATAATAAAATGTTGTAAGAGATTTTTCCAATCCAAGTGCACTCTAAAGATGAAAAGATGTTAGATCAGTAGGATTGAGTAGGTAGAAAGCTTGTTGAGGAAAGATCCATTGTTTTTCATGGCTGCTAACATGTTTCAAAGCAAAGGAAGATCATCCAAGTAAAGAAAAGCAGCCCAATGGATAAGGCACTGATCAGCCTCTCAGAGAATGCAAGTTTGAAGTTCTTGATGCCTTCGTGAAGGCACCATCCCCAAGTGGAGCCATTGTTAGCCACCTATAAAATTTGTTATATCAAAAGGTGGCTAAATCATTTTTCGAGCCTTCAAGAAACAATTTTATTGCTAAAAATGTTATCTCTTGAAGACTCATGAAGACATCATGCCCTTTGTTTAAATCTTCACTGCTGTTCCCCTTTTAAAAACTCGGAAATTCTACTATATTCATAGAGAAAAGACTGCTGCAAAATCATCATTTTTTCCTTCCTTTCACTTCAAACTAACCTTCATTTTTACCCCTTTTATTCCCCATGAAATTCCTCTATTTTCCATTTTTCCCATATCCCCTTCATAAAATCCTCTTAGAAAAGTTTAAAACTCACTTTGAACTTAAGCCCTCTTCGGTTCAGTCCTAACCACTTCCCCACAATATGCCTTGGTGCTAGAACCAAGCGCTAGACCCTTTTGGCGCTTATCGCATCGGAGAAATCAGAGCGTGAAAGTCTATTTGCCATGTTAAAAGCCTCTGATGCGATGAGCCCTTTGTTTTATAACCCCCGATCTTATTACCACTTCATGTAACCCTTTGGCCCGCAATCGGGTGCTAAGCATTGTTTAAAACCCGTCTCCGATGCATATTTCCCTTTGTAAATTCAATAAACCCACTTTCCTAAGTTTTGGTCTAAACCTGCCAGAGTAATGTTTTTTAATATAAATGGGTAGATTGAAAAGTCCCGCATCAAAGTTCCGATGCGATTAAGCCCCATTTGTATTAACTCTCGCCCTCCGTTTCTCTACATATAAACCTGCACCCGAGACCAAGAGTTAAAGTCCCGAAGCGCTAATCGCATCGGAGAAAATCAAAATGGGTAGATTGAAAAGCCCGAAGGCCCGATCCCGATTGGCCCTTTCTATGTATAAGCCCCGGGCCTTTATTTTCCATGTAAACCATAGGCCCCGCAACCAGACGCCATTCCTTATTTATAACCCGCCCCAAACCACAAAAACCTTTGTTTTTTATTTTAATTTCTAGTTTTATATAATATAGAGGGTCCCGCTCATCCATTGGTCGGAGCCCTTCTCCGCCGTTGATCATTGGGCCAATCCGATGGTTTGCGCAAAATCGCATCGACATTTTTTCATTAGGCACGTTAATATTATGCCACCCCTGATTGGTCAACCCCCGATGAGTTCTCCACCGTCGATATGATCTGCAGATCGACTGTCCACAGTTAATTACATCAGCGCCATTCAAGTTTCTTCCCCCGCCGATCGCAAGCCTCCAATTGCATCTGGATCGTCCATGTGTCCAAATTGGACGGTCCAGATCGCATCTCCCGACTTTGGTTAAAAACATGCGTCCCGCTTCATAAATTTTTCTCGGCCAATCACAGCCATCGATCTCTGCAGATCAACGGTCCTTATTAAACCTCGCTTCGCCTTTGTATTATTTCATTTGACCTCCAGATCGCATCGAAGCCATTGATTCGTTCCATCTAATGATTCATATTAACCCCGACAGGTCTGCCTCCTATGGGTCCTGCCTTCCTCCACATCTGATCTTAGCCGTCTAATCTTTGATCAACGGCTCATAACAAAACCGCCCTTCCCGCTTATGCTCGTGCATCTATCTAATATCGCGCTCGCTCCCCACCGTTAGATCTGATGCCCCAGATCTAACGGTCGACGATCCATATTGTGTAACTTCAAACGTAGAGGTTAATTCTCAAAAATTACGTGATATAGGTTGTTTTCCAAAGACACGTGTTGCCTCCTAACGAATATCGCGTTCAAAAAGCGAAAACCACCTTTTCCTCTTTTAGCCACGCGAAACCCGTGGTTTTCCTTCCCGAAACCACCTATCCCCTTTTGCACTATGGCTTGTCGCATTCCTCCTTTACCATTGATCTCTGCAGATCGATGATCCCAAATCACTTCCGCTTTACACTATCGCCCTCCACCCTCACCAAGGGCTTTCAACGTGAAATTCCCATCGTTGATCTCGTGGGCCGATGTCATCCGTTGGCCCACGATCATCCCGAAACCCCAATCTACTTTCCTTTGCATTTTCCTCTGCCAAAGGGCTTTTAATCTTATTTCTTCGCATTTTCTTCTATTTTCATAATAATGTGACCCCTTCGCATTATTAATTCACTGCTAAATCTCAATTGTTGATCTTCTTGGTCAAACATAGATCAACGATTCTGACTTAAAATCTCCCACTGCTCTCCTTTTGACCACCACACGCAAATCTCCACCGTTGGATGCTGTCATCCAACGACCTCGCTCCTCCCCACAACCTCTGAAGTAGTTTTACCAAATAACGCAGGATTTCATAACATTTGTGCGTATTTTGCAGGTTTAAATGTTTTTTTTTTTTTTGGAAGAAGAAAAAGCCAAAGGTCGGGATGACGATCCCCACGCCTTTATTCATAAAAGAAAGGCCATCTACAGGGTTCAAACTCCATGTTTCGTCAATGCTTCATGGGAATTGATGCCATATGATCCCTTTGCGGCCCTGCACATCAACAAGACACAGACAATTAAATCAAAGCTAAAGAGTATCAGTGTTGAAGATTAAACAAGCCAGAAACAGAGGATTGAAGACTATTTTCACAGTTTTGGAGTATTATGGCTAAGATTGAAAATCAAAAGCCTAATCCTCTGAATTAAAACACAATTACAGACAAATCAAAAGATTTATCAGTCAGAGGATGCCTCCACTGCCACATAAGGGGCAAATTGATTCCTCTCAGCTACCTAATCCCACCTGTAGCCTCAAAGCATTCAACAGAGGCTGAGTTATGATCAGAAAAGAAGATATTTTCCTCAGCGTAGCCGAATAGTTAATTCTGCCAAAGGAACTTAATGCAAAAATATCAGCAGAGTTATTACAACATGAAACAGAGCCTTAAAGTCAACAAAAGCTCCCACCAAGCTTAATTCTTAAATGTAAAACAATTAATACAGACAGAACATCTGTAAACTTCTCCATCGAGCCCATCAAAGGCCGAGAAGTATTAAAGTCTGTATTAATTGACTCAGGAGATCTTTTATCAGATCCCACCTCCTCTTTTCTTCTATAAATACTCCTGTAGAAGATGAGAAAATGTTGGTTGCAGAACTTTGAAATATACTTGAGCTTGAAACTTCTACTTGTAAATAGTGTTCACGGGCTCTTGAAGCTCTGTTTGCGATCAAATAAGTTAGGCTAAGAAGTGAAGATGATTTCTGAACTAAACATTGGACTTAAAGTTGTAACTAGTTTGAAGCATCAATACAAGCTGATTTATGGGATCCTGGTCTATGTCGACGGTGATGTTATTTCTTATTGTAAATTGTTATTTTATTTCTATTTTCACTTTGTCCATCTTCTTTGATAAAGAACAACAAGCATATAGTTAGGATTTACTGTATATCAGTACCTTTCTCTGACTGATTAGCTTTATCTACATGTTTTCTTCCAAATTGTGTTGTTTAGGAATGATTTAATTCAATTTAAGCAATTAGGAATGCTGGTGTTCCCTCGTCCTACTGTCTCAGCTGAATGTTGTTCTTGAATGTTATTTTCAATTTATGTTAAGTAGAGATGAACTAAGGAAGTAATGGTGAGCCATGTCCTTTAGTTTTATCCCCAAAAACTAGCTGAAAGTTTCCCTAAGAGTGCGTTGAAAGCAGGCTAGGTTAAAAGTCCTTACCTGATCTTAGACCATTCTTTGTTATCTTATGTGTTGGTCTTGAAAGTATACAAAGTAAAGCAGAGCTAGGGAAGTTTATGGTGAGCCCTATCCTCTAGTTTCTTCTCCAACAGTTGCTTTTAAAGTTTCCCTTTGTGTTTAAAATGTTTTTCTATTGAAAGTGCATCAAAAGCTGGCTGGTTTCAAAGTACTTATTAGATCTTAGATTACTCTTATGTCCCTCTTAAGTGTGTGCCGAAAGCAGGATAGTTTCAAAGTACTTACTTGATCTTAGGTTGCTCTTTGTTCTTCATTTGTTTATTCCCCCTTCTTGTTGTATCATTTCATTCCATAAAATCAACTTTAAAGATATCCTTAGACATAGATGACTTGCCCCTTGGACCACTCTTGAACCTTGTTGTTTCAATTAAACCCTATTATGACTCCATAGCCCAATGGACTAAAAACCAGCGTTATATCTATCTTTTTAGCCAAAGCTTGTTCTGATTGCTTACAACTTCACACCTTTGAAACTCTTTCCATTTAGGACTTTCCCTCAAATAATAATCATGCTCAACCATCCAAAACAAAACAAAACCCTTGGCCTTCATAACTAGCCTAATATCATCACCCAAAAGTTTTTTAAAAGATAAATCAATCTTTGCACTTTATTGGAGAGATCCCTCTCCAGATTCAGGAGGGCTAGATCATAGAATCCCAAAGTGGTTGAAATAAGTGTTCTCCCTACAGTTGGACTTTGCCAATCTTGCTAATTACAGGGAGCTAACACAAGGACTGGAGCTGAACTTATCTTCTCTTTCAAAGACTCAAAATCTTTATGTTGCTTGCCTCCCCATTGGAAAGCACACTTCACACTTGTCACTGCATGCATAGGAGCTGCTATGGCAGAGAAGTTAGAAATAAACTTCCTCCAATACTGAGCTGCACCCAAAAAACTTCTTACCTCTGTAACAGATTTGGGAGTAGGCCAATTCACAATGGCTTCTACCTTAGAAGGATCAATTCTCAAAGCACCTCCTCCTACTATGTGTCCCAAATAAACCAAAGAAGTCTTTCCTAATTCACACTTTGACATTTTAAGAAACAACTGATTTTTCTTCAAAATACCAAGTACTTTCTTAACATGCATGACATGCTCTTCTCTAGTCTTGCTGAAAATTAAGATGTCATCTAAGTAGACAATAACAAAATCATCAAGAAAAGGACATAATACATCATCCATTACCCGCATGAAATTTGTAGGTGCATTGCATAAACCAAACGACATAACAAGCCACTCAAAGAGTCCCTGTTTGGTTTTAAATGTTGTCTTCCAAATGTCACTTTCTGCAATTCTAACTTGATGATAACCACTACGTAAGTCTAACTTAGTGAAATATTTAGCATCTTTCATCTGATCTAACAAATCATCTATCCTTGGGAGTGGGTAACGATTTTATACCGTTATCTTGTTCAATTCCGTAAAGTCCACACACATGCGCCAAGTTCCATATTTCTTTGGAATCAACACTATCGATGACCCACATGGCGAAGTGCTTGGTCTTATGAATCCCTTGTCAAACAAGTCTTTAATTTGCCTCTTGATTTTAGCATTCTCCATGATAGACATGTGGTAGATGCCTATGTTAGGAAGAGGACAATCTTGATGTAACTGGATTTCATGCTAAATCTCCCTTTTAGGAGGTAAACTTGTCATTTCTTGAAACATCTCATGATGTGCATTAACTACATCATATAAATATGATTTAAGCTTGGAATCATAATTTTCAAATGACTCATGATTCACATCAACCTTGGGCTTAATCATAAGAAGTACAAAACTCTTACTATAATTCACCAGCCTTTTTACCTGTCCCACATTTACCATCGCTATATTTGCCTTCTTGCGATGTGCTCTGACAATGAACTCCTTGCCATCTTTAAAGAGATGATACTTATTTTCATGGTGATGGAAGATTGCTTTCCTGTCAAATAAGTAAGGAATTCCCAAAGCAATTCCTGATATATCAAGCGGTACTACATCAAGTTCAACTATGTCAATAAAGTGTGCAGTAATCGCGAATCGCAATATGCACTTTCTTGAGACTTGTAAGTTTGCATCCTTGCATATTCACCCAAGTGGATAAGGCTTTGGATGTGGAATGGTCTTAAGTTTAAGATGTTTGACCAAGTCTTCTGATATGAGATTTTCTTGTGACCCACTGTCAAACAGTGTGTCAATTTTTGTATGTTTTGAGACTACCCTCACATGGAACAATTCAATTCTTTCTTCCTTATTTGGAGCTTGTACATGACAGTTTGAAGTACCAGTGCTTGGCTTAGTTTCAATTTCTTTTCCCTTCATAATTTTCAAACCCATGGTTGCAATTTTGGTTTCGTCACCTAAATCATCACCTAAGTCTTGTGGTGTAGTTGTAGTAGCTGCAGTTTTCTTCTTTCTTTTGTTTTTGTTAAACTGAGTTCTTTTTTCAGGATGTAATTTCCAACAATTTTTCTCTTCATGGCCTTCTCTTGAACAATGTTCACATATCACTTTCTCACCCTCTTGTTTGACAGATGCATTCTTTTTGCCTTTTCCCTTAAGGGTTTTATCTTTGTTTTTCCCCTTAAAAGGCTTGTTTCTACCCTCATCAAAAGTGTTTTTCCCTCTAGCCTCTAAATGCGTAGCTTGTACACAAACTTCGTATAGATTAGTAGGATTGAACATAAGGATAGTATGTCTAAGGTAGTTGTGCAAACCACCTATATATTTCAGCAAAGTATCTTGACTTTGTAAGTATACCCCTAATAAGAGTGCTATTCTCCTAAAATCTTGGGTGTAGTCTTGTACATTTTGTCCTTTAAGTTGTCTGAAGTTTTTCCAATTCATGATAGCCTTTTGTAAATGAGCTAATGGATAAAATTGCTTTTTAATTGCTGAAATAAATTCAACCCATGATAAAGTGATCTTACCATGTTTTTTAATTTCATCCTTGGTCTTGGCTTTCCACCATACCAATGCTGTTCCATCCATTCTTAAAGAGGCTAACTGTATCTTGGTGTCGTCATCATGAAGGTTTTGTATCCTCAAGTAAACTTCCAACTGTCTGATCCAATTGTCAAGTTTCTCTGCATTGACTTCACCGTTAAACATAGGTAACTCAAATTTAACATCAAGCTTTAAAAATGGACTTTTACCAGTGGTTTTAGACTTGTGAGATTGATTCACCGAAGTTGAGGATGACGATGTAGAGGAAGAGGATGAAGATGGGGATGGTGGATTACCATTTCCTCTGTGTCCTTTCTTTGACTTGTCATCACTTTTATTTCCTCCTGAAGAACCCTCTCCTTCTTTATGGTTTTTAGACCCTTCTCCAACAAGCCTATAATTCCTTTATTGGTAGAGTATCCTCACCATCTCAGTCATATCCAAGAAAACCTTTCGGAACACCCGTTCCTCTTCTTTGGGATCCATATCTTCAGGAGTTTCTCCCCCTCTTGAAGACATGCATGAAGTTGCTTCTATGGCTATTGGAGGTGGCTCTCTGGCCCTTCTTGGTTGAGGTTTACTTTGTACACTAACCAAATTTCCTTCACCTCTCTTGAGTTTAAGCCTAGTAAGCATCAAAACTTGCAAAAAATCAAATATATCTTTGCACAAAACAAATGCTGAGTTAAACTCTAGCTCCTAAGGCACAAATCCTTAGCTTCGATACCATTTGATCTGAAAATGAAACTATTTTTATCTACTTTTCAAAGTATTCATTTCCATTTAATTAAGTGTGCAAAGTGTTTGTCATGTCTTCAAATTAAACAAAGTGTTTTTGGTAACTGTTTTTGAGTTTATGTGTGAGGGAATGTTAATTAAAATTATTGTTTAACATCTTGAATCAGAAATACACAGCATAATAACTTCACCATAACAACACATCAACATGATGAGGCAGTTCACCCCTCCTGGGCTACATCTGTCGGGTCCGAGGCTCCCAATGGGCATGTCCTTGCTCTATTAGGTTGCTCAAATTGATTTTACAATGAGAAAGAAGCCTAAACAGGCTGAAATATCTGTGAAAATGAATTCATAGGACAGAAATAAGCTAAGTATGGCTTTTATTTCACCTCAAACAGTGAAGTGTAGCCCAATGCAACTCCATTTCCCTCATGGCCTTGATGGCTCTCCAAGCTTCCCTGAAGAAAAAATGGCTGAAAACACCTATGTTGGCTCTCCAACCTATCCCAATGGCTCCATAATGCTCAGAATACCCAAAATTGACCAAAATTTCATCCAAATTGGTCCAATAATGAAGAAGTTATGACTCTAACAAGTTTTTGCCTAGTGGCCCCAAAAAAACCTCCTCTAACTGTGGGATAACTCCAGTTGAGCTCACCAAAATAGGCGGAATGTCAAAACAGTCGGAACCACGCTCTATTTTTGGGGCAACATTAACTTTAGCTGTCATTTCAACTAACTTTTCACATGCAGATAAGTTGGAGACAGTTTACATTGGCGGTTAAGGGTTTAGCCCCTGCCCATGGTCACGGGTGGAGGTCCTGTGGTGAGGGCTAACCCCAAAGGGGCTTAACCCAAATCTTTCCACCTGTTCTAAAAAAACTTAGCTCCTGGTTATGGCACGTGGTCACAAGACCCACAGCCTTAAGCCCTGAGGGCTTCGCCTTAACTCCGTTGCATTCAACTGGCAAATAACCCGACTGCTCGTGCAATTGTTTAATGACTCGCCCATTTACACTGTGAAATATGCGTTTAGGTCAGGTCGTGCCTGACTAACCCGAACGTGTTCACCAACGCCGACCTGAATCGTTTACCTCTACACGAGACTCATTCACTGCTGACTCGAATGCGTTTAGCTCTGCAAGAATATGTTCAGGGTGACTCGACTCCGTTCAGGTCAAGTCGAGTCTGCCCACCAATATATTTTTTAAACAGACTTTGAAACTTTGGCCTGGGGCCACGTGGCAACCTCTGAGCAGGCCACATGGCACCCTCCAATAGGGCCCCTCAAAACCATATAAAATTGGAATTTTTTCCACATTTTTTTTTGTTTTGAAAATGACAAATTTCTAAGTTCAAAAGTCATGTTTTGAAGGTTATTGGGCGTTTTAAAACTTCAATATCTTCTTCATACGACGTCAGATTTGGGTCTCGTTCATGGCGCCAGAATCACAGCGATGAGGCCTATCCGGTCGTTAAGTTTGCAACCAATTATGAGTAGTTCCAATTTTGAGCATTTTTTTTCTCGTGGACATGATCACCTGATCAATATAGGCCTTCGAGCCTCAGTGTAATGTAGAGCTCAGAGGCTTGTAGCCGCCACATCTCTTCTCAGAGATAAGCTATTAGTGCCCTAGCTAGTTTATTTCCATTATATCTGTAAACAGATTTTAGTTCTTTGATATTAATGAAATTAAGTGTTATTTCCGCTGCATTTTTATACTTATGGTTATATGTGTATTCTGTTGTGTCCTACATAAATTGGGATCAGTTAAGTTTAATGCAGAAAGGATCAAACCCCCAGCTCAACCCGTAACCTTCGGATTATCATGTGATCGCTGCAGAGGATAAGCTATGGAGATAAGTCGAACTGCCGGAGCTGACCGTAACCTCCAGAGAAGACCGCCCAAGCTGCAGCTCCTCCTACGCGCCGTTAGCCTGATCGTCGAGGCTAAAGATTTATTATAAAGTTATTTGGGTCTCTTGAATTAAAATAGCGCTAAGGTTGTATTAATACCTTATCCCTAAGTAAGGTGTCATCAAATGACAAGGTTAACACCTCATCGAACCTGAAATGCTCAACCACCAAATTAATTTGGCATAAAGGAGTTCAAATTCAACCTATAAAACCATGAAAATTTTCTTCCATGGACACACATTGAGAGTTTTTAGTTCAGATTCAGAGGGCTAGAGGCAGTTTTTTGTTTTTGTTTTGTTTTGTTTTTTTGTTTTTGTTTTTGTTTTTGTTTTTTTGTTTTTTTGTTTGTTTGTTTGTTTATTTATTTTTTGTTTGTTTGTTTGTTTGTTTTGTTTGTTTTGTTTTTTGTTTTTTTTTTGTTTTTTGTTTTGTTGTTGTTGTTGTTGTTGTTTTTTTTTTCAGCGTTGCTTGATCGTCCGGAGGTGGAATTGAGCGCAGAGACAAGTGTTGGAAAGCTAAGAGCGAGAGCTTCCTATTTTCAGTGACCAGAAGTGACTGAGAGCATGATCAGTTTGGTGTTTTTGCTGTGTAAATACTTCCTCAGATCAATCCTAATCAAGTGGACGCCCATCTTCAAAGCGGACTCAGAGACGTATTCCACCAGGGACGAACTCCGTAATCAATGTTTGTTGTTTCTTCTCTATGTTCTTTTATGTGTTTTCATTCTTAATTGTTGTTGGTTTAAGTCGTAAATGATTTCCTTTAGTCTTCTACATTAAATATTCATTAGTTAACGATTAATTCACTTAAATACAAACTAATCAAAACTAACTTAGCACTTGATCGATCACATTCAGATCATTCACGTCACCTCGACGCAGTATGGAGGGGGCTCGACAGGAAGCCCTGGGTCCAGGAAACATGGACCCGCATAGGACCACTGTGAAAATGCAAAGGAGTCTGGCAGTTAGGGTGGGTCGTTGGCCCTACTCTTGGCCCCATGGGCACCAGAAAACAACAACCCCGATAGTTAGGGGCTAGGCGGGTGGGGGTGGGCCATTGGCCCTGGTCCTCGCTGCATGGCCCATGTGGCCATATTTTCTGCCTTTAAGGGGTATTGGGTAAATTAATTGTCCAACAAATTGCACTGTCAAAGTGCGAAATTGTTGCCTCTGCTGCGGAAAACAGGGTGGATTTGTAGGACAATTAACCTATTGGTTTGATTTGTAAGAAAAAAAACAGTAAAACTTCATGGATAGTTTAGGGAGCCATAAATTGGTGAGTTTTTTGCCGTTTGGAGCTCAAGACGAGTCTATATAGGGATTTTTGGACATTCTGGATCTAATGGTGACTTCGATTTTCTTATTTGAGCACATCTAAAGAGACTTTTTGCAGGTTTAATTCCATGGGTGTATGGATAAATCAATGTTTTGGAGCAATGCTTGAAGGTGTTTGAGCATGTAGAAGGTCTTGTAGGGGTTTTCTTACCTTCAAAAGTTTACTGCAACAATTTCTAATTGCAAGGTTCAACTCGTGTTTACTTTTCTCACTATGTCATGTTGAGGAAATTTTCCTTTTTGTATTTCACTATGGAATTGAAGTACTTTTATGCTCATGTATGCTTATTTTCAGATAGAGTACAAGGTCTTTGTAGGAGACACCCTGTGTTGTTCATGTTTTCATGACTGACTATAGGTTTTCATGATGTTTATAGTGAGAGCTATATGAAGGAGAACATTTTCTTGAGGGGGAAATAACCACTTATTTTATCAACAAACTTTTATGTACTCCTTTTCATTGAATATATGGAGCAATCTAGCAATGTTGGCAGTCCCAGAGATGTCATTGAGGAGGAGTGAACTCTGTCACCAAATCCTTTGTTGTTTATCTTCATGAATGCATGTATGACTTATGTGATGAAATGTTGCTTATGTTGAAGTTTACATATGAAAACTAACTCATAACTTGAAGAGACCTTTGGAAAACCTGTTTTTTGTTAAGACCCATTTTTTCCTTGCAAAGCGTTAGTAAACGATCAGTTTTTTTAGGAAGGAGAAGTTCTCCTCCAATTTCAGATCAGTAGGGAAATTACTTCTCCACTTTTGGCAAAGCATCTGAATGTCGTCGGGTTCCTTCATCACTAAAAGGATATTGGGCATCAAACAACATTCATCGAGACGAAAAGTGATAGTAAATTCCTTCTATTATGTGTAGGTTTCTAAAACTTGGGTTTTTGCCATTGTCTTGTTGGTTGCTTTTGTTTTGTATTTTCAAAGACCCCAAATTAGGTGCTCTCTCCAACTAGATTTTTCTCTCAGTTTTATCTTGGGTAAGTATGTTAGTGGTGTGGAATGTCATTGCTTGGCTTCTCCTTTTTCGGAAGCATTAAATACCATTATTTAGAGCTTCCTCATGTCATGAGTGTGAGCGATGGGGCATTCGTGTTCTCCCTAGTGAGTTGCACTCAACTTTGTGCCTCTACCTTTAATATACAAGCTGTTATGAAATCTCGTTTCTCAAATTCCCCATTTTGTTTAAGCATTGAATGTTGTGGAAAAACTTCTCCACTACATGATTATTGGTGGTGATGGGGCAACAACTGATTTTTGGTGAGGGTTCATGCTCTCCATGTCTACTAGTGCTTCAATGCTCAGAGTCCCTTGAGTTTCCAAGTATGGATTATCACTACTTGAATTCTCAAACTTTGGAAGAATATTTCGATTGTGGGGCATTTGTTCATTACTCATTGACTAGCAAAGGGGTGGCAAGAACTTTCCAACGGGTGTGATTTTCTACCTAGCCTCTTGTTACTCCCTTGTTGGTCATTGTTGATTTTCTTCAACATTGTCAGAGACCCTAAAATTGGTGCTCTCCATCTTGCAATCTCCTCTTCGTGCCATTTACCTTGATTGCAGGAGTAGTCTCGAATGTCATTGCTTGGCTCTTTGTTTCTTAGAACTGTCAAATGGTGTGGTAGAACTTGTCCACAACTTGAATCATGTTGGGGGGCACATGCCTCTTATTATAGGGATGTTGCATCCTCTATTTATATCAATGTTTTGAGAATATTGTGTTGCTCAAATTTCCAAGTGTAGGTTGTCACTACTCAATCTCTTCATTCACTGTTATACTTCTTCGCTTTTGGTAGAGTGCATGAATGCTATGGAATGATTGTAACACTTGAGGAATGTTGGATGTTCCTCATGGGTTTATTGATAGGAAAGAGGTAGAAGGATCTCACTAATTCATGTGCCTTTCTAACCTTAGGGCTCTTCTCATTCCCTAGTTGGTTATTGTTATTTATCCTTGGCTTGTCTCAAAAACCCTGTAAATCTCTCTCTCTCCCCTAGAAATTGCTCTCATCTTTGTGTGTAATTAGTCAAGACTCTTCGAGGATAATGCTGTTGTTGGATTTCATGGCTTATGTTGTTGATTATTGTCAGAGAACTTCCGTATTTGTAGCGTGGGGTTGGGTAGCCATGATTGGTGTGGCTTATCAACAAGAGTTCACACCCTCCATCATTTTAGATGGTTTGACATTGTTACATACCTCAGTTTTTAATTGTTGTTTGTTGTTTCCTAACTTCTTCCCTTTTCACAAATCGTCAGACTGTCATCTTGTGACATAGGGAATTGAGTGCTATTGGGAATTGCACCTTGGTCATGGATTAATAGGAGAGAGCGGTATTCTACCATTCGATATGCTTATCTAAACCTCAACGATGTTGTGAATGAGGATCTTATTTTTCTAATTTTCTAGAGATTCTTAATTTGTTGGAAGGTGTGTGGCCACTATCCTTGTCCAGTAGCAACTTGCACTTCTCTACCTTTTTTTCCATTGAAAGAGTAATTTGCAAGAAATTGATCATTCGATGGATGACACATAATGCAAGTTGTTGGGTTAGCCACCCTAGTCCCTCTCTTGATTGTTCCTTGCAAATCCCCTTTCGAAATTTGGCATTCGAGGTTTGAAAGACTGCTATTTTTTTGAGCCCGTCCTCTTCTATGATGTGTGGGAAGTGAACAATTCCACGTTTTAATTGTGTGACATTGATGGCTTATGTCTTGACCATGAAAGTGTGGAACATTACTACTCTTCTTCTCCA
Source organism: Pinus albicaulis (assembly GCA_034641835.2). NCBI lineage: Eukaryota > Viridiplantae > Streptophyta > Pinopsida > Pinales > Pinaceae > Pinus > Pinus albicaulis. The sequence continues at coordinate 29,691,110 of MU968411.1, read as the reverse complement.
TTTTCTAAAGCATCCATTACGAGTGTTCAACTTTTTCACTTTATATTTTTATTGCTTTCATTTGCACCATTTAGAGTAATTGCTAGTTATTATTTTAGCAAAAATAAACATCGTCCAATAAGGATAGGAAGTTGCATGGAGTGCATTATGTGGCTTTACATTATACACACATAGATGGCTTTTTTGTTTTGTTTTTGTAACTAGGTTGAGCCTAGGGCAGGGCCAACCTGTTTATTGGATGGAAGAACGATCTACCCACAATGGGATGCTATCACCAAGATTGTGCGAAGCACAATTGAGCTTGGACGCCCCTTGGGATAGTTTAATTTCCCCAAAAGTGGTTTCCATCCTTAACCCCTCCCCATGAGGTTTGAACCTAAGACCTGGTGGGGACTAAACCCCACTCAAACCAACTAGTCTACACCTCATGGGTCACACGTAGATGACATTGCTTGTAGGGAGAAATACCATTCCTGTGTAACCTTGTCGTGTGACATTTTACACTCAATTCCTTGTGACATCTATCGAGCACACTGTGACAAAACTATAACCATATTCCTACCATTATTTGACAAGCAAATTAATATACATAGTAGGGCATGACACACTAGGAAAGTTGGCTTGCTAATCCTCCTCTACTCCTTTGGACTCTAATAAGTTTTAGGACCAATCCCATTATTCTAATAAGTTTTAGGATCAATCCCATTTAAAATCTTCTATGATATTTAACATGTAGGTGGTCTTAAATTCAATACACATAGTAAGACATGGCCCACTAAGGGAGTTTCCTTGCTAATCCTCCTATACTCCTTCGGATTTTAATAAGTTTTAGGATCAATCCCATTTAGGAGGTCTTAAATTCATCATAGTTAAAATTGCGTTGTATGATTTAAATCAAATAAGCATTTATTAATGAAATTTACATTGTCATTGGTTAACCATCTCCCAATTTCCTTCCAACAAGGAAACCATGACATAAAATAATTGAACCATGACATAAAAACTTTTGTTATGGATAAGTTCCACAAGCGTACTTGGGATAAACAACGAGGGAGAAATAAAAAGTAATATATTGAAGAGTTTAATCCCACTCATAATCGTTAACAAAAGCATAGATAGGGGCCAATATTTCTTGGAGAGCCAAAATTCTTATTGCTCAGTTAAAGACTAATTCTCATATACTAGCTATGCAGATATTATGACAACTAACTCTTGGGATAATTTATTCCATGAGGGGTTTGTCGAGAAGTTAGGAGCGTTTATTGTGAGGTTTCACAGGAAAAGGGCTGAATAAGGATAGTAAAACAATTTGTCCCATAATCTGTCCCATAAATTATATTTAACCTCTTTAATGTTAAAATATTTATTTATTTATTTTTTAATTTTACAACATTTTTACTATTAGGATTTTGGCTTATGTGATCCATAGATTATGTATAAAATATTTCAGTGAAAATCACATTGGAGCAAATTGTGTCGACTGTGTTCGGAACCAGCCAGTGTGGTTCATCATCATGGCATTTTTGCTCTCCCTCATCATTGACAACCAATCCAATTTTCCCTAAAAAAAGGAAAAAAGTAAAGAAATTATTTTAACGTCCACAATGCTAAAAATAGCTTATAAGAACGATTGCTTCTCCATCTAATTCTTGGATTCAACCCTTTTCCTATAACTCTTGTCCACATTAAAACTCTTCATTATTTGCAATTTTACTCTCTCTCGTCATTGACAACCAATCCAATTTTCCCTTAAAAAAATGAAAAAAAAAGAACTAAAGAAATTAACCAACGCTAAAAATAACTTATAAAAAAAATACTTCTCCATCTAATTCTTGTATTCAACCCTTTTCCTATAACTCTTATCCACATTAAACTCTTATCAGTTTATCCAAATAAAGAAACAAGACGTGACAACGCTAACTTATTATATTTATGTTCTCCCTCATCATTCACACTCACATTAGAGTACATTGAGAGACAGAAAGTTACTGTGAAATGAAACCTATTCCTGTGTGCAGCACGACTCATAATGTCCTCGAGAACTGGCTCCAACTCCAAAGAATTTTACGTGACTAAAAACATAAAAACATAAGTAATTTTAGGAATTTGGCTTATGTGATCCATAAATCACATCAAAATAATTTTGTGTGTGGTTCATCCAGCTAGTGTGGTTCATCATCAGGACAAGATGAAGAATCTGATCAGAAAACCCAATTAAATAAATAAGAAAATCTCTAACTAACCATTTGTAAAATAACAGCTAGTTTGACTAAACCTAGGAAATGAAATTAAAAAAAATATAATAATGATTTCTTATTTATTTAATATTAAATGCTTAATGTCTATAATTGGAATCTTATTTATTTTTATTTTTAATAAAATAAAAATTAACCAATATATTCTTGAAGAATAAATAAAAAAATTTTTAATTTTAATTTTAATTTTAACTTTTAGAATAATAATTAATATATTTATTTTATTCTATTTTTAATATTTTTAATAAAAGATTAAAATTTAAAATATCAACCAAATTAATAAGATAAAATAGAATAGAATAAACTAAATAAAATTGAAAAAGAAGATAATATATATATATATATATAATTTGAGTTTAAAAATTATATTTTATTTAATAATATGCTATATAATAATAAGTTTAAAAAATAAAAATAAAAATAAATAAAAAAATAAAAATACATAAAAATAAAGAATTAATAAATAAAAATATAAACTATAAAAATAAAAAGAAATAAATAAATAAAAAATATTTATAGAATTGAATTTATTAAAAAAAAGAATAAAAAGAAATAAATAAATAAAAAATATTTATAAAATTGAATTTATTAAAAAAAAAATAAAGTGCAAGAATCTAATCAACCACTTATTATTTTTATTGTGGTTAACCGACCTCGATTTTATTTTTATTGTGGTTAACCGACCTCGATTTTCAAAGCTTCTCTCAACTTGCGGCGGTAATGGAAATGAATGATCAATCTTTTTACTGTCGATATGGGTGTTACACTTCCATTCGAAGATGACCCGCACGGCCGATAAGGTCCTCGAGAACTGGCTCCAAACTCCAAAGAATTGAACTAGCTCCAAACTCCGAAGATTTTTACGTGACAAAAACATAAAAACATAACCAATCTCTTTACGGTCGAGGTGGTGTTACACTTCCATTCGAAGATGACACGGATTCGAAATCGCAATCTCCGTGCGTGCGTCCTTGCTTGCAATAACCGGCATTATGATTGAATGAAGTCACATGGTCTGTGTCTATGATTAAGAGGATAAACGGGAGAAGCCGGACCAGGGGGCTGTGACAAGGGCGAGGGGTTCAAATTTGAATCGATGGCACGGAATTTGTTTTCAAATAGGGAATTCTTCTCATAAATTGCAAGCAACTCAGTAAATAAATGACGACGCTCAGGGTTTGTATGCAAAATTCTTGATCTGCCATGGCTCAAGCCTCGAATGACTTTGACTTGGACTCCTTCATTGAACAGCAGAGCAGCGACGACGATGTGAGCGATCTGCCGGGGCTCAATCGTAGCCTGGAAGATATCCTGAACGATTCCGAGGAGGAATCGTCTTCGGAGGGGTCTGATGATGAGATTGCAAAACCTTTTCTCTTCAGAAACCCTAGTTTCACACGTCAAAGGCAGGAAAATGACGAAAACAACGAGGACTGGGCCGAGAAAGGTTCGAAGAAACTGGAGAAAAGCGAAGGACATTCAAGTTCTTTTTCAATTACAGACATATTCAAAATTGGATATGAGAAAGGTGATGCTTATGATCCTGATGCGTCTAATTCGAACTTAGAGGAAAAAGGCAAGCCCTTGCATTCGATGGAAAATAAAGATCAGAAAACTGGAGTTTCCACTGATGCATCTAGTTCAAATTTAGAGGAGAGGGGCAAGCCCTTGCATTCAATAGATAATAGATTTCAGAAAACTGAAATTTCCAACAAAGTTCGGTCCGCTACAGAATTGGCTGAATTGAGGTTTAGTCTGAGCATGAAGAAGTCTGCATTCTTGGATTTTGCTGGTAAGCCTCCGGCATTTGCCGCTTCAACGCCTGCTTCGTTTTCGCTTTTATCTCGGTCACCGGCTTTTTCTCCTTTGCTTGGAAGTGTAAAGCCGAGTCCAAAGCCCGGAGCTGCACTTGCTGCGGCTGCAGCTGCATCTCGAGCTGTTCCTAGTCCCCATGCCACAGCGATAAAGAACAGGAAGGCGAACATTCTATCTCAAAAGAGTCTTGATTCGGCAGGCTCGGCAGAGTCTAGTTCAAAAGTTGGAGCAATTTCGGAAGAAGAGGAAAAGGAGGGGAGTATGACTGGTTCCGATGTGGGAATTTCTGAAGGACTGTTTCAATTTGGGGATAATTCAACTAGAATGCCATATGATCTCAGTTTTACTAGACCCGTAGAGGAAATAGAAAAAGAGACGCATACTTTTATGGAAAAGCACGAGGATCCCCTACCGAGATCAGAACCCGAAGAATTTATTGCTCAAACAGAGACAGTGACAAGAGAAAACGACGACGAAAGAATTATAAGCGGGAAGAATGAAGAAGTAGAGGGACAAGGTGATATCAGTACAGGAGTGCAAGACAACGAAGTGCTGCAGATTGTGCAGAACATTGGCAAAAGTAGTCCAACATCTGACCGTGAAAAAAGTCCACCATTGATGGATTCCAATACTAATACTTGTCTGGAAACTCAGAACTCTGAATCCAGTAAATTTTCGTTGGATAGTGATCATAATATATCGCAATTAGGCAGTGAAGAAGAAACAGGAGATGCTCCTATTCAATTTCCAGAGCCAACAGAGACGGTTACTCAAGAAAAGCAGGTAAATGTAATTGAAGAAATGCCTAAAAAGAAAAATGAAAGGACCGTTGATGATGTTGTCGATGAAAAAGGGGGAAAAATGGAACATGGCCGACCTGGAAGGAAAACTGGCAAAAAGGTCCGAGCCTCTCTTAAGCCATTGGACTTGGCGGAAGAACTTGAAAAGAGAGATGCATCTTCTGGATTGCACTGGGAAGAGGGAGCTGCAGCGCAACCGATGAGACTTGAGGGTATCCGACGAGGACCTCCAGCAATAGGTCATTTACAAATTGATTCCATGAGCTATCTTTCACAGGCACTTGCATCACAAATGTTCAGGCGGGATCATGGTTCTCCACAAGCTCTAGCTGTGCATATGAATTATATTGCCGTGGGTATGTCCAAAGGATCTGTCCTTGTTAATCCCAACAAATATTCTTCTCAGAGTGCTGACGCCATGGATGCCAAGGTTCTGTACTTTATCCTCTGAGAACCTGACTGTTTGCCTGTATTCCGACATTTCCTTATCTTTCAATCCCCTTCGTGATTTGTTCTTCTGACATTGTTTAGTTTTTTTTACTGTGGAATGCAATTCCCCTCCGTGATTTGTTCTTCTGACAATGTTTGGAATGCAATTCCCCTTCGTGATTTGTTCTTCTGACAACGTTTAGCTTTTTTTACTGTGGAATGCAATTTTTTAGCTCTTTCGAGACAGACTGCCTATTCTGACAATTGTTTCTCAAGTTTTGCAATAGATCTTTTTTTTAGAAGTTGGAGTTAGGGGAGAGAATTAACGCCATAAAAAAATACATTCAAAAGATGTTTCTTCTCTTTTAAACATCTAGCCAAAATTGACTGAATCAATGAAACCTATTATTCAATTGCAATGTTTCCTGCTTGATCTTTTTATTCAAAACCATGTTATATTCGTCTTTTTTCTATGAGACTGAAATCTTTTTTCTATGAGACAGTGAAATCTTGAGTAGCTTCATCCTTTGGGATATTTTCTCCAAAAAGCTCCAGAACTTCTAGTGCTGTCAATCTTCTTCTTTTTCCTGATAAATTTATCTTGCAACCTTAGCTTTTCCATTTTTGATCTTTGAATGAGAGTTATTTTTCTGATCCTTTTCCAAAATTCTTACTTCATTGTGGACTAATTGAGCACCGTCTTTCTCTTAAGGGCTAACCTCTTGAAGCCTTTGGTGCACTTTTTTATCAATTACTTTTGAGTTGGATTCTCTTGACACTTTCTCAGCTACATATCTGAATCTGAATGAACTTGATGCCTATCTTTCAAGTTGCATCTTTCCACTTTGGCCATTTGGGAAATTCTCTGCCCTGGCAAGTTTCCTACTAACGGATGTTGTTTGGCTATAGTTGTGACAGTATGGTAAAAACTAGAAATAGAATACTTATATAATCTAAAACCTCTTCCCACTGAAAGTCTTCATATTTCGAAGTCACTTCTTCTGGCAAACCCTTTACTCAAGTCTGCTGCCATTTCTATGCTCAGCAAGTCCTTGGGATATTATCACCTTGCGCCAAAATAACCTCCCAATCACATTGCCTATCTGGTTGGCAACTTCTTTCACCCACGAATACAGTAGAAGATTGAGAAGCCTAACATTTGTTGGGATGTCAAGACCAAAGTTGCTGGATCAATTTCTGGGAAGCTGCGACCTAGGATTTGTAAACAAGCATTACTTGCACCAAAACTGCAGTTCTCCATTAAGAAGTCCAGTTCTATCCTCCAAATAAAAAAAAATTAAAGAATTAATAATAAAAATTCATTACATGGGGAAGACTCATAATGTCTTTCTCCATATTCTTTCATAACAAATCGATTCAGCCATCTAAATTTTATAACTTTTGTGTCTGACAGCTAAATTAAAATCAAAATCGATAGATGTTCTTGCCAATTCTTAGACGAACTTGTGCCAAAGTCCTGTAGATTCTCTAACCTTCCAACCTGAGAGGTTGGAATAAAGTTTGTAGATTTCATCCGTGAGCGCGGTTTTTTTTGTTAATTTTGGACAACTAGGTCCAAACTCCATGTTGTGATGCTCAGATGAAGATGGCAATATTTTTATTGGATTCCTCTTTCGGAGAGGTGCAAGATTGATCTAAAGATCATCAGATCCGATGAGCAGAACATTTATTTTGAATTAATTCCACTTATGTGCAAGGTCGGCCAGAATTGAAATGTAGGCTTGAAGCCCCAACAGATGTGTCACACACCCTCACTGATGGATATATATAGGTCAACGTTGGAGGTCATTTTCATTCATCACTCATCACACATTCTCTCTCATCATCTAATTGGTTTGATCACCTTGGAAGCTCTTCTTCTCTCACACGTGGGAAAAACGTAGCAAAGGAATTTTCTGTTTTGACCTAGGGTTTTCAGCATAGATTTGACCAGCGTTGACTTTGGTCAATGCATGGTCAAACTGACCTCAAACTCTCCCAAATTTCAAATTTTTGTAGTCCGCATTTATTGGCACAAAAATTGAGGTTGGATGTTGACTTTGACCTAGCTACGTTGAGTTTTGCTGCTATTGTTTTTGCGTTGACCGTTGACTGGGACATCGTTGACTTTTGTTGACTGATATAGAGCTGTCTAAGAGGGTTGTGTGACACATTCTGGTTGGCTGACCGTGTAGAGACTTTGCTGGTTGAAGCATCCTGTTGACTGCCGTAATGCACCACAACACATATATGACGGCTGTAGTGTATTTTTGGCTTGTCTTCTGTCGATCTATTGGTATATTCTATCAACATTTTACTTTCTTGTTTATGTGATTGCTATTTGATATTGGGAATAAAAGTAAAGTTGCATCAAGCATAGAACATCTACAGAAATTTACATGGTATTAGCGCTGAGGTGAAGACAAAGCCCTAGTTTGTAGCAATCACTGAAGAAGAGCATGGGTACCTCAAACTATAATGGCTTCAAAGCTGATGACAAGTTGACTGGCAAGGAAGATTTCCATGCCTAGAAGATGACTTTGGATCTTATGTTGGAAGACCAAGATGTTATGGACTATGTGTAGGGTAAAATCCAAGAGCCTCCATCAACTGCACCTGCTGCTAACCAAATCAAAATATAAGAAGGGGGAAATCAAAGCAAAGCTGATGATCCAGGATTCAATTCATATGAGTCTGGTAGCCTACATCTTTAAGCTGGGCACATCCAAGGAGATGTATGATAAGTTGTTCAACATGTTCAAGGCCAACAATGCAAATCAAGTCCTTTTCTTCAAGAACCAATTGAAGAATCTGAAGAAAGGCAGGGATGAATCTATCCAATCATACTTTCTGAAGTTGATCGAAATCAAAAATAATCTTCTGGCTGTTGGGGAGACAATAGTTGATCAAGAAATGGTTCTCATTGCACTTGGAGGTCTCTCCTCCGAATGGCATGTATTCCATACTACCATTCTCAATAACAATGTGATACTTGATTTTGACGAAGCATTATCGATATGCGTACAAGAAGAGACGAGAATGAAGGGATATGAAAGTGAAGGTAATGTTGCCTTCACTGCTCGTGTTAAGAAGAAGAACAATGTTGGTCCGAGGAACTAAGGAAGAGCAGGGGCCCAAGGAAAGAAAGGAAAATGTTACACGCCAGAAGGTTGGCCACTATGCTAGAGAAATGCCCTTTCAAGAAGGATTCTCCTGGGGATGATGACAACAACAACAACTGGAGGAATGGCAATCAAAGGAACAACAGGTTCAAAGGGAAGAGGAAGGCTCCCTCTGGTGAAAATGGGCGACCTTTCAAAAGGTCGAGAAATTCCAGTTATGAGGAATCTAATGTTGTTGATGATAAAAGAAATGAATTCATTCTTGTATCTTCCCTCTTTGTTGCATCTCCACCCGACACTATGGATGTCTGGTTGATTGATAGTGGTGCCTCAAGGCACATCACTGGGTTTAAGGAAGCACTTTCTGATATGGTTGAGAAGGATGTTAATATGAAAATTATCCTTGGAGATAATGCCACATATCCCGTGAAAGGGACAGGGATTGTGACCCTCCACTTATCTTAAGGTCAAGTCCTCCACTCTCAAGATGTACTATATGTACCTGATTTGAAGAAGAACCTTGTGTCTATTTCGGCCATGGAAGACAAAGGTTTCAATGTGGCATTCGTTGATGGGAAGGTGCGCATCTGGAAGAAGAGCTTTAAGGAAGCTATCACGATTGGGTTTAGAGTTGATACACTCTACCAGGTTGGAGGAAGTCCACTAGGAGTGATGACATGTGATACTATCTGACAGACTGAACTATGGCACCGAAGGTTTGGACACCTTCATTACAAAGCCCTTCCCAAAGCAAGGAAGGTGGTGACGGGGATGCTCGAGTTCAAAAATGATCATGAAGGTGTATGTCAGGGTTGTGCCGAAGGAAAGCATACAAGGGGACCTTTCCCCTCAAGTGTCATAAAGACATCTGATGTCTAGCAATTGATACACTTTGATTTGTTTGGTATGTTACCCGTGACATCCTTGGGAGGATGTTCTTATTATATGACGTTCATAGATGACTTCTCTCGCAAAACCTGGATATCCTTCTTGAAGAAGAAGGATGAGGCTTTCATGTGGTTCCGTGCTTTCAAAGCCTTGGTGGAAAATCAAAGAGGGAAGAAGATCAAGATTTTGAGGTCCGATTATGGCACTGAATATGAGACGAATGAGTTCAATAACTTTTGCAGAGAAGCTGGCATCAAGAGGGAGACCACAACCGTATATACTCTTGAGCAAAATGGCGTTGCTGAAAGAAAGAAAAGGACCATTGTGGGAGCTGCCCATGCCATGCTATGTGCCTAAGGTCTTCTAAAGTTTCTGTGGGGAGAATCTACGAACACTGTTGTGTACATACAAAATTGATGCCCGCATTCCGCTCTAGACTCCAAAACTCCCGAAGAGATTTTCTCTAGTAAGAAACCTGACGTCTCACATTTTAGAGTTTTTGGTTGTCTCGTTTATTTTCATGTACCGAAAGAGAAGAGGAGCAAGCTCGATGCTTCTGGGAAGAAGGGAATGTTTGTGGGCTATAGTGAAACTTCGAAGGCCTATAGAGTCTATGTGCCTGGTCAAAGGGAAGTGGAGATATGCCATGATGTTACCTTTGATGAAGATGCTTCCCTCGGGAAAGTAATCAATCTTTCGAAATCTGAGGAAGATCATGAAGTAAGGGCTGGAAATCAGGAAGAACCGAAGGATGAGATGATGCCCGATGTTGAAGGACCGATGGATCCTATTGATCCACCTCCTTCAATGAAGAGAAGACCATCATGGCTCAGGGATACTCTCGAGGATGCCGAGAGACATATGGCCCCAAGGAGGACATTCCGTGAAAGCTAGAAGTCGAATAGATACCAAGGGTATCTAGCATCCATGAGTACAATTGTACAATTTGAGCCTGGATCTTTTGAAGAATCGTAAAGCATCAAGTTTGGAAGGATGCTATGCACGAAGAATATGAGTCCATTATGAAGAATGATGTCTGGGATGTGGTTTCAAGACCGGAGGACAAAGCAGTTGTCACCTCGAAATGGCTCTATAAGATCAAGCATGGATCTGATGGTAGTGCTGAAAAGTTCAAGGCAATATTCATTGCTCGTGGCTTCTCTCAAAAGGAAGGCGTAGACTATGATGATATATATGCACCTGTGGCCCGATATACCACCATCTTATCTATCATAGTCGTTGCTGCTACGCAAGGATAGAATCTTCATCAGATGGATGTGAAGACTGCCTTTCTGCATGGTGCGATAAAGGAAGAGGTGTATGTGGAGTAACCTCTAGGGTTCGAAGTCCAGGATTGGGATACCCATGTATGTAGGTTGAAGAAAGCCCTCTATGGGTTGAAGCAAGCCCCCAGGGCTTGGTACGAGAGGATAGATAGCTACTTGATGAAGCTGGGCTTCAATCCTAGTAATGCTGATCCAAACCTCTACTTCAAGGTTGATAGAAAAAATCCTCTCATTCTGGTGCTCTATGTGGACAATCTCTTCCTGACAGGTGCTGACCCTCTCATTCATCAGTGTAAGAGGGAGCTCGCTTCTGAGTTCGAGATGAAGGAACTAGGACTGATGCATTACTTCCTAGGCCTGGAGGTTTGGCAGAGACCTGGCGAGATTTTCCTTTCTCAAGGAAAGTACATTGTGAAGCTGCTAGAAAGATTTGGAATGATGGATTGTAAGTTCGCGTCGACACCGATGGAGCTCAACTTTAAGAAGTTGAGTGGCAGCGCTGCTCGGCTCGTGCTAGCAAATCCTACTGAATATTGTCAACTTGTAGGGGCCCTGATGTTCTTAGTGAACACCCGTCTAGACGTATGTTTTGCAGTGAACACTTCGAGTCAACACATGGTTGATCCTCATCACATTCATTGGGTTGGTGCCAAGAATCTATTGAGATATCTTCGAGGCATGATAAACCATGGGTTGAGATACACTTTCGGGAGCACGACACTCCATGGATATATTGATGCCGATTGGGCTGGCAGTGTGGTGGATCACAAGAGCACATCTGGATGCTGCTTCACACTTGGGTCTGCTTCAATATCATGGATGAGCAGGAAGCAAAAGTCGGTGGCTTTGAGCATTGCTGAGGCCGAATACATTGCAGCAAGTATGGCCTGTTGTGAAGCAGTTTGGTTGCGAAAGCTCTTCAGTGAGCTGTTCGGGCATGTGCTAGATACCATCGTTATCCTTTGTGATAACCAGAGTGGGATTCGGTTGTCCGAGAATCTCGTGTTCCACGATTGATCCAAGCATATTGATATCAGGTACCACTTTATTTGGGATATGGTACAGCGAGGCACCGTAAGGCTCGATCATATAGGAATTGATGAGCAAGTCATGGATATTCTCACAAAGCCTTTGGGGAAGGTCGAGTTCCTAACCTTTCGTGAGAATCTTGGTATCGTGGAACGACCCTATGCTGAGGGTCCTGTTGGGCGATGAGCTCTGGAGCTCCAAGGGGCTTTGGGGATAGCTTCTCAGAGCTACAAGTAACCACAGGACTAGGCTTGCCGAACCTTGTTGGTGTCCTTCTGCCCCACCGTTATGATATTGAGTTGGTTCACCTCTCATGATTTGTGCCTCGTATGCATCCTACCCATTGAGTCCCGGACTCATGGGAAGTACCTCTCATTTGGCCAGTGAGGTGGGAAAAGCTAGAGACCAGTAGCAAAGACTGATGGACGCATCGAAGATTGCTGTATTCTCTATGTCTAGGATGGCACGTGTCCAACCGCTTGATCTAGGATCAAGTCTAGTGAGGTTTTGGACCTCTAACTGACTTCAGGTCAGGTAAACCAACTTCGGGTTGGTATGTGACTCCTTTGAGTCCTATAGAGGTTTCGGACCTCTGAGCTGAATTTGTCAGCCGGGAGTGATGTCTTTGTGACTCACCTTTTGTTTTGAAATAAAGAAGCCAGCAAAGCAAGTTACGGCGGGATGACGCATGATGTTTGGATGGCACAGGTGGATGGAGTTTTCCCTAGTTGAGAGGGAGTGTTAATTTTGGACAACTAGGTCCAAACTCCATGTTGTGATACTTAGATGAAGATGCCAATATTTTTATTGGATTCCTCTTTCGGAGAGGTGCAAGATCGATCTAAATATCATCTTGATCCGATGAGCAGAACATTTATTTTGAATTAATTCCACTTATGTGCGAGGTCGGCCATAATTGAAATGTAGGCTTGAAGCCCCAACATATGTGTCACACACCCTCACTGATGGATATATATAGGTCAATGTTGGAGGTCATTTTTATTCATCACTCATCACACATTCTCTCTCATCATCTGATTGGTTCAATCACCTTGGAGGCTCTTCTTCTCTCACACGTGGGAAAAACGCAGCAAAGGAATTTTCAGTTTTGACCTAGGGTTTTCAGCGCAGATTTGACCAGCGTTGACTTTGTCAGTGCATGGTCAAACTGACCTCAAACTCTCCCAAATTTTCGATTTCTGCAGTCTGCATATATTGGCACAGAAATCGAGGTTGGACATTGACTTTGACCTGACTGTGTTGACTTTTGCTGTTTTTGCGTTGACTGTTGACTAGGACAACGTTGACTTTTGTTGACTAATATAGAGTTGTCCGAGAGGGTTGTGTGACACATTCTGGTTGGTTGACCGTGTAGAGACTTTGCTGGTTGAAGCATCCTGTTGACCGCTGTAACGCACCACAACACATATTTTGCTGATCAAGTTAAGTGTATTTTTGGCTTGTCTTCTGTCGATCTATTCGTACGTTTTATCAACATTTTACTTTCTTTTTTATGTGTTTTCTGTTTGATATTGGGAATAAAAGTAAAGTTGCATCAAGCATAGAACATCTACGAAAATTTACATTTTTCCTCGAAACAAATCTTAATTTCTATCCAAGAAAGAAAGAAGATCACACATTGTAAATGCACATATCATTTAAGCTTCACAATGTCTGGTCTTCAAGAGACCTATCCGCCTAAATCCCATAATGATCCAGGTGGATATTGGAGGTCACCTGCCTATTCCACTTGGACCCCACCATTGTTTCTTTTAGTTTTTCAGTTTCCTTAATTGTAGCACAATTTACTATTTTTGGTAGTTTTTCGGGTCCTGAACTTTTGAAGCCGTTTTGAGGCCCTAAACGATGTCTTTTTGGAAAATGGGCAATCATTAGTCTTACAATAATGTTTGGACTAATGTTTGCAATCCAAAGTTGTAGTCCTCGAATAGATCTTTCTAATGAGGTATTGTGCACGTCAAATAGGGATCGTATGCAAAAGTTATGACCCTGGGAAGTTGATGTACCAATTTACCCCAACAGGGCCCACAATTTTGGCGATTCATCTTCTAGGGTTAGGTTTTTGGATGTTTAGTGTTTTCCATTGTTTCTCAATAATAAATAGGCCTTTGAGCCTCATTGGAACACAATTCATAAACATGTAGCTGCCACATCTCTTCTCAAAGATAAACTACCATCGCCTGAGCTAGTTTATTTCCATTCTGTTTCTAAACATATTTCAGTTCTTTGATATTAATGAAATGAAGTGTTATTTTTGCTGCGTTTCTATATTTATGGTTATATCTGTATTATGTTGTGTTCTTGTCTAAGTTCAGATCACATAAACAACCAACATAATATATCTGAAAAATGTATAGATCCTATATATAGCTATTCAGTTACAATCCTTATCAAGTAGATGTATAACGATATTTACTTACAACATTTTGACAAAAAACTATGAAGAATTGGTCATCTGCCCGTCATTTATCATATCGCATTGAAGACTATCCTATGGTGTGGACAAGGAAGTGGAATTAGTTGACAGTAACTAACAATTTTCACTTTCATTCTATTCCCAGTATCCCTGTGCAACCTCCTGACCCTCTGTAGATAGAGTATCTTCTGTAGTGTCCAGTTCTCTGTGTATGTTTGTAAGAATCGTGGAGAAAAGAGCATACATCCTTTTTAATTGATTGAAAATGGGGGACAATATTGATCTATCCATCCTGTATAATTTATCTTTTCTATCAATCCTTGTCAAGTAGATGTATGTGAGCATTCACTTTACAATTTTTTGACAAAAAACTATTAAGAATAGGTCGTCTGCCATCATTTATCATAAAGCATTGAAGACTATCTTATGTTGTGGATAAGGAAGTGATATTTGTTGATAGTAAGGAACCATCCTTGCATTCATTCTTGTTCCCAGTATCATAAAACACACCTCCTAGTCCCTTTCTGCTCCTGTTTTGGAGTATTTCGTAAGTCAGTTTTTATTCCTTGTGGCCACCCATATGGAAATTCTTGTTTCCGTAGTGGTTTCCACCATGAGGACTTATCATTTTGACTATTGAGCCTCATTGGAAAACATTGCTGTGTACCCTAATTTGGCAATATATTTATCCACTGAAGGATTTTTAGATCATACTATTTCATTTGCTTCCATTCTGATTCTTACATGACTTCTAATCAAGTCTTCAACATATTCGTTCCACTGATCTGCATTGTTCCCTTAAAGTCCTACCCTATTGTTGATTTTTGGGTAGCATTGGATGTGCTCTAGCTTCGAACTTTGTGGGGGGCCTAGAACACATGAGATCTCCAAGACCCAGAAATCGTTTGGAGAAATTCCACCTAGAGCATAAGTTATTCAAATAATTAATTATTTTAATGGGGATCCTAAGTCTAACTTAGGGAAATTAAATAATTAAAGTGAATTAATTTAAACATGTGGGTGAGACTGTTCTAAGTGACGAGGATCAAGTCTTTTCTAATCTAGCCGTCGATTAGAGATTAGATCACGACCGTTGATTTGTCAACTGGAAAAGTATTAAAGGAAGGCTTGAGGTTAGTTGGAGAACACATACAAAGTCTGAATTTGGTGATCAAATTCTTCTGACAGAGCAGTGCTCGGACGAAGATCAGATCTGAGTAATTCAGTGCAGTGAGGGGCAGTTCGGCAACGAGATTTGTATCTAGGGCCGAGAATACAATCACAGAGAGGCAGATCAACAACATAGAGGCAATGCAGGCCTAGGAGGGGTGACGCAGAGCTAGCAGGGCTCACGTAAGGGTAACATAGAGCCAACAAGGCTCACACAGAGGGGACGCAGAGCCAAAGAGTGTGGCGCAGTCACTCGTAGAGCTACACTGGGGTTTCTGTGGGGCAGATCGGGCAACTATCCAACATATCATTTTCTGAGCTGGGAAGGCTCACGGAGAGGGTGTCGCAACCACTAGGAGAGGTGATGTAGTCTAGCTTGCTGTAGCCATCGCTCAACAACACTGGGGACTGCTCAGTCACCTTTGGGGTTTCTTCATCCAGTCGCTGGATCAACCATAACATCTGTCTCTGGATAGAGGTACTTCTGCCGAGGATTTTCTCTGTTAGGTGAGCTAGATTTGGCACCCTAGTTTGTATTCACAAATCTGCTTAATAATAAAACTCTCAAAACTACTGCACTTGTTTTCTTGCATTGGGTTTTTCTGGGGACATTTGTCCAAAAAATACGTGTTTCCTTTGTCTAGATGTTTTGCTTATTTTTCAGTGCTTGATCTGTATAATGGTGTAGGCTGCAGTGTATTTACTTTGATGTTTTCAGGAATTATTTAGAAAATAATTTGTTAAGTTAAAACAAACAAGTAAGTAAATCAGATTTACTATAGTGGGATTTCTGTT
Source organism: Pinus albicaulis (assembly GCA_034641835.2). Classification (NCBI taxonomy): domain Eukaryota; kingdom Viridiplantae; phylum Streptophyta; class Pinopsida; order Pinales; family Pinaceae; genus Pinus; species Pinus albicaulis. Next base: position 29,675,084 of record MU968411.1, on the reverse strand, counting down.
TAGAAGATTAAATTTTTTTCACAGCTACTAGTTTTGATCCATCCCCGTTGCTAGATATCTGTAGTCACAGGACCAACACTTTAGACACCTTAAATAATTCCTTTCATGTAAAAGAGTTAATATTTTGTCTGACAGAGTGTATAGGTGTTCTCACATCCAACCCATGGATCAGACTCCAGTCTCATTTGTTTTCCATTACCAATCTTCCATGCTACCCAGTTGTGTAAAACTGAAAGATTTGCACCAGTCCCTTCCATATCAAAATTATCAAGAACTGGAATCGACAAAGACTCCGTGGGGCAAAAGAGCAATAAGTTTGAATTGGATTAGGAATAAATTGTGAAAAACTTGGCAAGTACAAAAATTAAAGATATACACATTTTAAACAAAAAATATGTATTTTTCATTGATATTTAATAAAGCCATGTCCATACAATGCACACTATCAATAAATGTCCAAAATTTCATGGATTAATAGGTATCTCATTTAATATGTGTCCAAACTGAGAACTGAAAGCATCTACTTATAAAGGTAAGTGAAGAGTTAACGCTGAATACTATATAGTAAAAAATCTAAGATGAAGGTTTCTCCCATGTACTCAACTCTTTGACCCTCAAGGTTTGCAAAGTCCTTAATGTGAAAAAGAGTGCTTCTTTTGATCGAAGCCAATCTGATGTAGGATCTAGCTATTCCAAGTTTAGGTCAATAGCTGAATGATCCAAACCTGTCATTATCATGAAACATTAAAATGTAAATCAATTCTTCCAATTCAAGTGTTTAAGCTTTAGATAAACTGAGCTGAGTCTTGTGTTTCTTGATGTCTCACCTTGGATTTTCCTATTGCAAAGTCGAAGAGTGCAATGGACTGATATAGGGTTCTTTAAGTGCTTTTGTGTTAATAACTTAATTGGTTGTACTTATTGGCATGCATTTTCTCAAACATGCTCCAATTGCACCCACAACCTGAAGCATTGTAGGTATGGCTTAAGTTTCGAATGGTAAATCTTTTAAGATATGGGACATCATTGCCAAAATTTTGCCACCAAAGATCTAGCAAAGTGGCAAGGTTAAAATCTACTCAGAAGCATGTAATTGGCACATACTTGGCCACCTCGTCATTATATCTTCTTTTGATGGCCTCCTAGGTGAGATCCATCGCCTCTTAAATGTAACCCTTAGTGGGTTTTTCAATATCAACTATCATGAAAGATTGAAGTCGATTGTCAAACATTTAAATTTTGGTATAAATACAATTTGAAAATGAAATGAAGTTTGACTTTGAAGGTGAACATTGTAAAAAATTTAAGACTTAAGTACCTGAGCACTTTGGTAAGTGACCCTGTCACAACAATAATCTCTTTAGCATCTTCCTAGAAACCATCACTAAACACAAGAGCAACAATTAAAATGTGTTCATTTGTTTTTCCATGTCTCTTGATGCCATCCACTCAAGTCCCAAACATATCCTATTGAGATTTGCCCTTTGGTCAACCATGAATTGCAAAGAGATGAATTTTGTTGGAATTTTGGTCATTGTAGGATAAGCAAGTTCCTTGCCTTCAATGAATATTCTTGTCTTGTTGAGGTCATTTATGCGATTGTAAATTTATTTGGTTATGTATTTTGCCTTATCCATAACTTTTTGTATCTAGGGAATTCTTACAATGCCTCAAGTATTAAATCTATGCAATGTGTAGCACAAGAGTTCCAAAATATGGAGGGATTCCTAAGCTCAAAAAGTCTAGCAACAGTGATATAATTAGTTGCATTGTTTTTAAAAATTTGTACAACATTTTCTTTTCCCACTTCCTAAACAACTTTAATCATTTCACAAATTAGTTGGGCACTATTAACTTTGTTGAGGCATCTACTAATTTGAGAAACATTATTGCCTTTGTACTAGATATGGGGAAATTTATTAAGGTTCTGTTCGTTTGATCTACCCATCCATCAATCATGATGGTGGATTTTGTTTCTGCCCATGATGAACAAAACTTATCTAGTATATATCATCAATGTTTTCTAACAATAAATCTGCCCTAAGGCTCCCACATGTAGGGGTTTTCAACCTAGATTTGCAGTAGTGACAACATCAATCATACACTGGGAGTGAGGGCTTTTGGCACAGTTGTAATGTCCCCGGGAAATTAATTCCATAAGATGAAGTGGCCTATTGATCTTTGTAGGCTATAGCCTTTGCTAAAGGTGAAAACCTAAAATACCCAATGTTTGGGAAATGGAGGGCAAGCTTTGGGGCAACTTGGCAAAGTGTTAATTTTGGGCAACTAGGTCTAAACTCCATATTATGATGCTCAGATGACGATGCCAATATTTTTATTGGATTCCTCTTTCAAAGAGGTGCAAGATCGATTTAAAGATCATCTTGATTGGATGAGCAGAACATGTATTTTGAATGTATTCCACATGTGCAAGGTCGACCAGATTTATCCCACATGCCTAAGAGATGTGTCACACACCCCTACAGATGATTTATATTGGAGAGACTTGGAGTTCATTTCACACACACATTTTTGGAGGTATTCTCTTCTCTCACGGATGGTGCAGCGTTAGGGCTTCTTGGTGCAGCGTTTTGATGAGCTGTCTTGGGGTTGTGTGACACATTGGGTTGGCTGACCTAATGGAGACTTTGCTGGTTGAAGCATCCTGCTGATCACCGTAACGCCACCATTCTTCATCTCTGTTTTTATTGGCTTGTCTTACATCGATCTATCGATATGTTCTATCAACATCTTACTTTCATGTGATTGCTATTTGGGCCCTAGAAGATTAAAGTAAATTTGCATCTAGCATAGAACATCTTAAAAAATTAACATGGTATCAGAGCTAAGGAGAAGACAAAGCCCAATCTGTGTCGAGGGACAACTAGTGAAGTGCGGATCTGTTGAGGGATGTTTGAAGGCTAAAAGACAGGTTTGTAGGGCTGTTCTAGGGCCGAGGTTGCTGGGCATATAGGCCAAGGAGTAGAAGGACGCAACGTTGGTGTAACAGGAGTCTTTGGGCTTGCATATAGGGGACTGTCGGAAAATAAATATAAAGAGACATGATCGCATTAACTGTACAGCCCAGTGCTTGCGAATCCATCAGCGAAAAACATTTCAATGGAGTAAAACTCCATGAGAGAGCAACAACTGTAAGCATTGAAGTTGTTGCGTGCAGTTTGAACGGGCGATCAAACCTATGTAGAAGTAGTCATTGGGTGCGAGGTCATCCTGCATAGTGTGAATAACATTCTATCGAATGTGGTTTTTGATCAAATTTTAATGTTTCCTTTTCTGGTATTGTACGTGCTGCCACTCGCAGTTAATTGAAATCGGGACGTTGGGCCAAATTAGAGGACAACTCAACAATGTGCATAAGGATCCCTGCATTTGTGGATTCATGGCAGCACGGGGGTATCTCAAGCTGTGACGGCTGCATCCATTGTTATGCGGGTTCAGTGCTGAGGAACGATTAAAGGGCCGACTTTTGCTAGATCGAATGGTGAGCAACCACGTGTAGCTCTAGCGCAAGGAGAGTAGCTTGTACGTGTTTAGACAATGCGAAATTGTTGGAGTGCAATGGAAGTCTTGTTTTGTGTTGCAGAACGATGTGATGATACAAATCTAGTAAGTGCATGACTATGGAGTAAATCTGAGGTTTGGTCAGTGTGATAATGCAGAGCATATCCTGAGTATGTTACATAATTGTGTTAGCTAGTATGATGTGTGGTGGTGCGATCAAAGTGTGAGGATAGTGTTTGAAGTTGGGGAGCAAGTTATTTGAGTGAACTGGTGTTTCAGGCACAGTGAATAGCTTGAAGTGATCAAGAAGCCCTTCAGTTGTTGTGCGAATAGTAGAGAATCTTCTGTAGAGACCGAAATTCACACATACCAGAAGCCAATTTCTTTTGTCAGTAAGGAGGTCGAATTTGTCTTTGTGAAGGCCGAGGTCATTTCTGGAGGATTTTATCATTTCAGAGGGAAGAGACTGCTATAGCTACAACTTCTCCGTCTAGATAAAATCACCTTCTTCCTACAGGTGGAGTTGATTCATTGCTGGAATTGTACCAAAAGGAGCCCTTATGTTGCCAACGTTGCTGAAGGTGCCATATTTAAGTTAAGGCCGAATATGTTCTTGTTTGACTGTTGTCTGAAGGGTATACCACCATCTTAGGGAGGGCATAGTGGATCAACTATATTATTGGAGCCTAGTCTCAGATTTGCAAATGGTCAAATTGGATTCCTTTACCACTGCAGCGAATTTTCAGAGAATCAAGATCTCAGGTGCCAAATTTTGAAGGTTTACACAACCATCCATAATTTTGTCCTGAAGTCTGATAAATTCTCTCTAATGTTCTGTGATGTGATAAAGCAGAGGACCGAGACCCTGAAAAGATGACAATAAGTTGTGTTTTATCTCTGTGATAGGGTCACAGAGCCTCAATAAAATTGCGCTCTAATTCTGTGGTATTGTCTGATACAAGAGAGAGGTTGATTCATTGAAGTTGTTTTGGGGAAGTTTGTCCTTGAATGTTGAATAGGACAAAGTGATTTAAGGCCTAATGTATAGTGATTTTGTGGAGGATAAATCACTGTGTTAAAACCCTTGTTCGAATCCTGTGATCAGTGACGTTGAAGCAACATAATTATTATGTGAAGGCAAACTTGTCGAGTTGATATTTGAGCCTTAAGTATAGTGCTTTGGAAATCTACTGTAAGAAGGCAGATGTATTAAAAGACAAAAGAAGAGGTATGTAAAATTTTTCTTACATGAAAAGATTGTTAAAGTATGTTTGATTTTGTATGCTGTCTAAGGAAACCTAAGGATATTGGCTGGTCGATGAGTCTTAGAACAATGACATATGGCATCATATCTATGTTATCTTCAGTAATATATGGCAAAGTATATATGACCTCACTATATGACATATGGCAGAGTCTATATGAACTTGATCTGTGGTAACTTCAGTGGCATATATATATATATATATATATATATGACCATGAAGTTTGATATCTTTAGTATTGTATGACAGTATGACAATGATGTGTATGATAATATTATGGCAACATTGTAATAAGTGATATGACAGAGTATGGTAATGATACTTGTCGAGATGCATGTCAGATATATAATAGATGTATGGCAGTATATGGCTATGATACTTGTATTGCTATAATTTCTTAAAATAAGCCTTGACAATGGATTCGGGCCTATGATTTCAAAGCCCTTTTCGTAGCAAGGAAGTTGGCGTCTGGGATGCCCAAATTCAAAAATAATCATGAAGGCGTATGTTAGGGTTGTGTCGAAGGAAAGCATACAAGGGGACTTTCTTTTCCCTCGAGTGTCACAAAGACATCTGATGTCTTGCAAATTGATTCATTCTGACTTATTTGATATGTTGCTCGTGAAATCCTTGGGAGGTTGTTTTTATTTCATTACTTTTATAGATGACTTCTCTCGCAAGAGGAGCTGGCATTAAGAGGGAGACCACAACCGTGCATGCTCCTGAGCAAATGGCGTTGCTGGAAGAAAGAAGAGAAGACCCTCATGGCTCAGGATGATGAGAGACATATGGCCCCAAAGGGGGACATCTGTGTAAAGCAAGAAGCCGAATAGATACCAAGGGTATCTAGTAGCCATGAGTACAATCGTACAATCTGAGCCTGGATCATTTGAAGCAGCAGTAAAGCATAAAGTTTGGAAGGATGCTATGCTTGAAGAGTACGAGTCCATTATGAAAAATGATGTTTGGGATGTGGTCCCGAGACTAGAGGACAAATCTGTTATCGCCTCGGAATGGCTCTATAAGATCAAGCATGGATCTGATGGGAGTGCTGAAAAGTACAAGGCAAGATTTGTTTCCCAAGGCTTCTCTCAAAAGGAAGGCATAGATTATGATGATATATTTGCACCTCTGATCTATTATCGCCCTTGCTACCGTGCAAGGATGGAATCTCCATCAGATGGATGTGAAGATCGTTTTTCCTACATGGTTCGATAAAGGAAGAGGTGTATGTGAAGCAACATCTGGGGTTCGAAGTCCAGGATAGAGACTCTCATGTATGTAGGTTGAAGAAAGCCCTCTATAGGTTGAAGCAAGCACCCAGGTCTTGGTACGAAAGGATTGATAGCTACTTGATGAAGCTGGGCTTCACTTGAAGTAATACTGATTTGAACCTTTGATAGAGAAAAGCCTCTCATTCTGGTTCTCGATGTGGACGATCTCTTCCTGACAGGTGCTAACCCTCTCATTCATCAATATAAGAGGGAGCTAGCTTCCGAGTTCGAGATGAAAGACCTAGGACTGATGCATTACTTCCTAGGCTTGGAGGTCTGGCAGAGACCTGGCAGAGTTTTCCTCTCTCAAGGAAAATATACTGTGAAGCTTTTGGAGAGATTTGGTATAGTGGACTGTAAGTCCGTGTCGACACCGATGGAACCCAACTTTAAGAAGTTGAGTGGAAATGCTGCTGGACCCGTGCTAGCAAATCTTACCGAGTATCGACAACTCATAGGGTCCTCGATGTTCTTAGGGAACATCTGTTCGAACGTATGTTTTGCAGTGAACACCTTGAGTCAACACATGGTTGATCCCCATAACATTCATTGGGTTGGTGCCAAGAAACTCTTGAGATATCTTTGAGGCACAATAACCTTGGGCTGAGATACACTGCCGGGAGTTTAAGACTCCGTGGATATACTGATGCTGATAGGGCTGGCAATATGGTGGATCGCAAGAGCACATCTGAATGTTGTTTCACACTTGGTTATGCTTCAAGCAGGAAGTAGAAGGCGGTGGCTTTGAGCACCGTTGAGGCCGAATACATTGCAACATGTATGGCCTGTTGTGAAGCTATTTGGTTGCGAAATCTCTTCAATGAGCTGTTCGGGCATGTGCTAGATACCACCGTTATCCTTTGTGATAACCAGAGGGGGATTCGTTTGTCAGAGAATCCCGTGTTCCACGATCGATCCAAACATATTGATATCTGGTACCATTCTATCCAGGATATGGTACAACAGGCTTCGTAAGGCTCGATCATATATGAACTGATGAGCAGGTCGCGGATATTCTCACAAAGCCCTTGGGGAAGGTCATGTTCCTAACCTTCCGTGAGAATCTTGGAATCATGGAATGACCCTATGCTGAGGGTCTTGTTGGACGATGAGCTCTGGGAGCTCCAGGGGGGCTTTGGGGATAGCTTCTTGGAGCTATAAGCAACCATAGGGCTAGGCTTGTCGAACCTTGTTTGTGTGCTTCCACCCCACCGTGATGATATTGAGTTGGTTTACCTCTCTTTGATCTGTGCCCTGCAAGCATTCTACCCATGGAGTCCCAAACTCATGGGAAGTACCTCTCATTTGGCCCATGAGGTGGGAAATGCCGATAGCAAGACCGATGGACACATAAGAGATTTTCGTACTCTCTATGTCTAGGATGGCACGTGTCCAACCACTTGATCTGGGATCAAGTCTAATGAGGTTTCAGACCTCCAACTGACTTCGGTTCAGTTAAACTAACTTCGGGTTAGTGTGAGACTCCTTTGAGTCCTATAGAGGTTTCAAACCTCTGAGCTGACTTCAGGTCAGTTGGGAGTGATGTCTTTGTGACTCACCGCTTCGAAATAAAGAAGCTAGTGAAGCAAGTTATGGCGGGATGACGCACGATGTTTTGGATAGCACTGGTGGATGGAGTTCTCCCTAGTTGAGAGGGAGTGTTAATTTTGGGTAACTAGGTCCAAAATCCATGTTGTGATGCTCAGATGACGATGCCAATATTTTTATTGGATTCTTCTTTCGGAAAGGTGCAAGATCGATCTAAAGATCATCTTGATTGGATGAGCAGAACATGTATTTTGAATTTATTCCACATGTGCAAGGTCGGCCAGATTTATCCCACATGCCTAAGAGATGTGTCACACACCCCCACAGATGATTATATATTGGAAAGACTTGGAGTTCATTTCACACACATTTTTGGAGGTATTCTCTTCTCTCAAGGATGGTGCAGCGTTTCGATGAGCTGTCTTAGGGTTGTGTGACACATTGGGTTGGCTGACCTAATGGAGACTTTGCTGGTTGAAGCATCCTGCTGATCATCGTAACGCTACCATTCTTCATCTTTGTTTTTATTGGCTTGTCTTCCATTGATCTATTGGTATGTTCTGTCAGCATCTTACTTTCATGTGATTGTTATTTGGGCCTTGGAAGATTAAAGTAAATTTGCATCTAGCATAGAACATCTTCATAAATTAATACAAAGAAACCCAAAGTTGGGGTTTTGAGTGAACCTCAATCAATTAAGGAGAAAATCCCTTCAAGAAATCTATAAATACAATAGGGCTAGATTCATTTGGATCATTTTGCCTCTGTTCTTCTTTGAGCCTAAGGCTTTGAGGGTTTAAGACCCCCTTTTTGACTAGTTGGAGGTGATCTCAACCTACCTAGTATTTTCTCTTCTAATTTCAGTGGTGAAAGAGTCCACCCTAATTAGTTTATTTTTTCTTTTTCTTCTACTCTGTTTTGGCATAGGATTGTCGAAGAAGTTCTGGTCTAAGGAAGGTCATAAGGTCAAACGAAGTCTTTTTGAGGCAACAACTAAAGCCAGACAGATTGAGGCATTTCTTGAGGTCACACGAGTTTGGTTTGAGGACAAACAATAATAGAATTCTGGACAGACCTAGTGTGAGGGATTCTGAGCTGTTCTGGAGTCTGGACTAAAAGTGTAACAGGCTAGGGTAATTTTTGCCTTGAGATTTTTCAGGGTATTATTTCTTTTCCAAACAATGATTACTTCAATACCAATAATGTAGTTGTTAATGGCAGTAACAACTTCTCAATCATGCATAAAACTGAATGGAGCATTTAATGAGATCATATTCCAATCAACAATTGCAATGGATCCCACAGTATTTATAATATTTTGATACAATATTATGCACGATTCAGTTCACGTTTAATGACGACATAATAAACAGTTTGACAATTAAAAAGGTACCCTAATAAGTGATTTTTCAAGATGCTGCCGACTACAAGACTTTATACGAAGTCTATGTTCTCAAGACGTATAAGCTACATAATTTGATCAACAAATAGAACTTTGCAGTTAATTTGGACACTCATTGATCATTATGGTGTTGCCGACTTTTGCCTACGTATTACGTTGGATGCGTTGAATTAGAGACGCCACTACAATCTACAGTTTGATACTATAAAATCATATCGTGCATCAGGATCGTATCTCCAATTTCCGTCCAAAAACACTGTAACAGTTTGATTCAGTTCAGTTCAGTATTCCCGCACTTCCTTAGGGTGTCTGGTTACTTGGTCAACTCGCTCGCTCTGCTTCAACGTAAATAAATTTGACCCTACGTCAAATATTAAACTGTTTGGTACTTAGATCCACGTGGTTCGGCTTCTATGTGACTTTTAATCTTGTTAAAGAATCTGTGGATTGAAGACGATTTGTCACTAAAACTCCTTTGTATGAAATCACCCCAGGAAATTGCTCCCGTAGGTATGTGTTTCAACCTTCGATCTGTTGATTGCTGGTTGTCTTATGAACTCGCATCTACCTCAGGTAATTTTTTGTGAGCCAAAGTCTCGGGTGATGGCATAGGACAGACTGAAAGGCGAAACTGGCTCAAACACAGCCCAAAGAAAACTGGCTGTAGGCTCTATGAAATATTTTCGTAGCGCCCTTTTAAAAACCTGTAGGCACTGCAAAATATTTTCGTAGCGCTTCTAGAAACTCTGTTTTCGGCTTATGGGAAGGTGAAGCGACTCGATTCTCTGCTAAAATGATCCCTCATTGTCTTAACACGTTTCCCACGCTTAGGGAATGATCTCCCTTGTCTCCCTTACCAAGGATTATGCTTGCACTCCCAACAAAAAAGTGTGACAGCATTGAGACCAGAGACTCTGTTTCAACACTCAAACTTACTCATATTCCCACGCATCCCTACTCCTGGAAGTCGTGGCACATTCATCTGCAGGTTGGGCGACTATTTCGACAGGCATACACGAAATATGAACAAGCGAAATGATTTAAAGCTTTACGCATAGATCATTAACTAAGTAGATTGAATAAGTACCGATTTCCAAAGGCAAACAACACACAAAAAAGAAGTTACTATTAATCACAGTTCATAGCATGCAATAATTTGATTCAACCTCTGGATTTTGATTCAAAGCGAATTGTATCACTTACAGTCCCATTGCTATACACCTACGCCATTCACACATGAACGAATATATCTTTGTTTTCGCAAAAAGGAAAATATATCAGAATGCGACAACAGGACTGCAATTTCACAGAGAATCATGAGCCCTTTTTCCTCCTCCCCCCCCTCTCTCTCTTGTTTTCTCCAAGCATTCATTCTCTTTTTAAAAAACCCACATGGGACAACCAAGAATCACCAATGATGCATCGTTTCAGATTCTCTACAAGCTAGGAAACTAAAATCATATTAGATATCATTTTTTGGGATTCAACTGCGTTAGTAAGTCATTCATCTATGACCATTTCCATGAGAGGTAGTCATAACTAATTAATTTCTCATGATTTTTGAATAGTCCACTTAGCACTCATTGCATCAGGTGATGCTCATATGGGTGAAGAAGTGGGATTGAAACTAGTGAAATGAATCACATAGTGTCAAAAATCACTTCTGGGGCTTGCATCCGGTAAATAGGACTTCCCGGGAGGTCACCCATCCCAGATCGCCTCTGGCTCAAGTGCGCTTAATTGTGGAGTTTTCCCCATAATCAAGCCCACTTAGCTTGCTACCCCATTTGCAAAACCTTAGCAAGAATTGTGCCTCATGGAAATGGTCATAGATGAATGACTTACTTAACGCAGTTGAATCCCAAAAAATGATATCTAATATAATGCAGTGCGAAAAACCCTCAATACTTAAAATACAAAGAGTGAAGGGAGCTCTATTTGAATGGTTCATGAGGCACAATACTTGCTAAGGTTTTGCAAATGGGGTAGCAAGCTAAGTGGGCTTGATTGTGGGGAAACCACTGTTAACTCCGCTTGAGCCAGAGGAGATATGGGATGGGTCACCTCCCGGGAAGTCTTGGTTACCGGTTGCAAGCCCCAGAAGTGATGATTGACACTATATGATTCATTTCACTAGTTTCAATCCCACTTCTTCACCCGTGTGAGCATCACCTGATGCAATGAGTGCTAAGTGGACTATTCAAAAATCATGAAAAATTAGTCAGTTATGACTACCTCTCATGGAAATGGTCATAGATGAATGGCTTACTTAACGCAGTTGAATCCCAAAAAATGATATCTAAATGATTTTAGTTTCCTAGCTTGTAGAGAATCTGAAACGATGCATCATTGGTGATTCTTGGTTGTCCCATGTGGGTTTTTTTAAAAACAGAATGAATGCTTGGAGAAAACGAGAGAGAGAGAGAGAGGAAGGAGGAAAAAGGGCTCGTGATTCTTTGTGAAATTGCGGTCTTGTCGTTGCATTCTGATATATTTTCCTTTTTGTGAAAACAAAGATATCTTCGTTCATGTGTGAATGGCGTAGGTGTATAGCAAAGGGACTGTAAGTGATACAATTCGGTTTGAATCAAAATCCAGAGGTTGAATGGTCATAATGAACAATACACTGTACTGCTGGATCTATTACATTTGTTGATTGGAGATTAACTTCATTGAATACTACATTGATCTGTCAGCCTATGGTGTCATTGAGACGCTGATACTGTCCATTAAGAATGCAATATTTGTATTGAAATTAACTATTGTTTGGAAAAAGAAATTCTGCTCTGAAACCCTAGCCCCTCAGAAATCCTTGGGCAGAATTGCCCTAGTTCATTACAACAGTGGAAAGGGATGTTGGACTAGTACCAAAAAATAGTAATGACCTTCCTTGCTTGACTATGGACATTTTTTTTCCAACTTGTGCCGTCCAAGCTGGGTTGGGTATCGAGTTATGTGCAGGTAGCAAAAAGTGTATATTTCCACTTCCATTGCTCAAATTTGTGAGAGTGGGAGGACGAGTAAGTCGCATTTGGCTGTGACTTTGAGGCATGCATTGAACATGAAAACCTGGGCCTAGCATTGAGGATTTGACAAAGGTAGGTGACAAGGGGGTATTGCAAGAAGTTTGGAGACCCTCGATATTTGCCATTTCTTGGCTCTAATCTCATTCATGGTATCAATAGCCAAGCTATCTTGGTGTTTAACATCTTGGGGAACACCACTACAAGGACCAATGTCATGACTGAGAATATGCATAAGGTGGAATTTGAATCCAAAAATTCCGCCACCACATTCATTTTTGTAAAATTTACATAGAAGCTTAGCTAATTGTGGAATCTTTTCAAGTAAGCCCTAGCAAAGTCCTCCTTTGTCATTTTTGTTGTTTTGGTTAAATGTTTGTTGTCGTTTAGGGTTTACTTGCTGGCAGCAGCAAGGTGAAATACTAAAAACTGTAATAGCCTTAGGGTGAAAACAAGGTAAAAACCGTTTAGGGCTTAAACTTTACTTGCAGGCTGTTAATGACTAAATAGTAAATAGTATACGACAACCTTTAAAGTCATGCAAAAAATACAATAGTGGATAGAAACCTGAATAACCCAAATAATACCCCAAGAAGCCCAAAAAAATTCTTAAAAAGAGTTCCTATAAATCTTGTTGTTCCACGGGGATGCATACCCTAGGGTTGGTGGTCACCATGTTTCCCATGCTTCCAGGACATGGGGGTGCTTGGGGAAATGTTTCCTCACGTCCTCCTTTTGGGGAAATGCAAGGGGAAACGTTTCCCTAGTGTGGGGACACATTTTCCCAAAAAGTGGACTTGTGTCTTCCCCACAAAAGGGGTGTTTTTAGTCATCCCCCCTAGAAATGGGCTGCTTCTAGGCACCCCCCTACAAAAGGGGGACATCTAGTCACCCCCCGAAAATTTACCTATAAAGACTTAAAAAAATAAAAAAAATCCCAAACTCACAGCACCTGTGTTCCCAGAGTCTTGGTTCCATTATCGCCTTTTATTATGAGCACTTCAGTCAGAGGGAGGATGGTCCCATTGCCCCTTTTGAGTTTGACTACATTCAATGTCATTTGGTTGGTGGCTTTAAGATCATGCTCAACAGGTTGCAAGTTTGTGCATAACCACAATCTTGCATTCCCCAAGGGTTGAGACAAATTTCCACATCACATGTTCTGAGAAGGTTTTGTTTTCCAGCTTTACCATGTCCAGGAGATGAAGTTCAAGTGTATTCAGGTTCAAGTTCAAGTGTCCTAGATATTATGAGATTAGGGGGAGGTTTCATTGCTTGTTTTGATACTTAGGAAGTTGCCTGTGACACCCTTTCACTTCCTTGATCAAAGATGCCTTGGCTTATCTGCTTAGGAGGTGATGACTCACGAGTCACAAGTGAGAGACTGTGCAGGGCATCTTGAGGCCCAATTTTGTTAGGTTGATTACCCCTTTCTTTCAGCATCTCTCTATTGGTTAGGGTGCTAAGGCTAACTGTCTCAACCACGAGTTGGATGACAACAGATGGTTGAAACAATGGACCTTGTCTTGCATGGTAGATAGACATCTTACCTCTATGAGACTTTATAGCTGTAGATGCTCATCATGATTTATGGCTTCTCGAGCTAGCTTGAGCAATGATCTCTCCATCTTGAGTTTCGTCTCCTAGCCCTGGTGTGTTAAGAGAGACATGTCGTCTCAACTTTCTTCTTCTGTTCTTACTTTGCAGCTCCTCCTGGGATTGTATAGCGATGGTTCCTCAAACTTGGGCGCTTGTTGGATGATATCTTTAGGCTTTACATTAGTCCTTTCAGAGTGACTGATGGGGACAGGGAGGCCTCTTCTTCTAAGCTTTACTTTCATGTCCACTTCTGATGCTGATGTGGAGCTGGGGTCTTGTGCCTTGGTAAGGTTTTCCTAACCCTTGTGCTTATCTTTCATTATTGTCAAATAATATTGTACTCTCTAGTCCCATTAACCTATCACTTGGTCAATTTTGCAGATTCGTAAAATTATCTTATCTTCTCTACTTGACTAACTCCATCATTCCAAACTTGTGAGCACTTGAACTCTTTTAGTCTCTCCTTCTATTAGTGCTTCTTTTGTCAATCTGGTTGACATAAATTTATCCTTTGTCTATCTTCTGTATTTTACTATTTTGTTATAGTCTGGAGATGCCTTATGTACTCCCTTTGCTATGTTTCACATAACACACCTTCCATGGTTCCATTGACTGCTTGCAGTCAATCATAGTCGTTAATATATTTTCCTCATTTTGTTTCTTCTCCGTATTTACTTACAAAGGCTTTTCTCTTAATCCTTGTTGAACTTATATATGAATTATTCATCAACCTTAGCTTGTGTCCATTATGATGCAGATGGTTTGACTGTTCTTAAAAACTAAAGACCATTGTAACGACATTTCCTCTTTATTTACTATCAGTATTTATTACTGTAGTTGTTCTTATAATAGTTCTAGCAAGAGTGCTCTCTCAGGAGCCAGGTCATATATTCTCATGAGGAGATCACCTTTGTGCATGTATTCAGGTAGAGATAATTACAAAATAAAGAATACATGCAATTCACAAATGACTTAGCTCAGAATATGTTGAAAGGTCTTGAAATTAACAGGAATAGAAGACTCAAGAGAGGTCCTAAGTGTTTGCACTTGCTACAAGGGTATGTTCCAGTGGAATAGTTATATAATGATAATTCTGTGTGAGAATGGAAGGAAAGATATGTGTCTAATAGAAATACGTTATCTTGTACTTTATTTTGACCTTAAGATTTGTTTAGGTCATATTACCTAACAAACAATGTATGTCTCTAGTTGGATGATAAAATTCTATGCAACACTCTTTGTGAGCATTGATCCAAGTACAGCTTGCCTCTGTCATAAGTTGAAGTCCCCTTGTTTTTCTATCTTCTATGTTTGCAAGGTCTCTGTAATATTAATTTTTAACATTATGCTCAAGAGTCAAAATATAATTTGGTTCTTCTGCAGGCATTTACGCTAGGATTTCCAGGTGAAAAATCTCAGCCAGCTGTGACCTCGTTGTGTTTTAATCAGCAAGGAGATCTACTTCTTGTAGGCTATGGCAATGGCAGTCTCATACTTTGGGAACTGCAAAGGGCCACAGCAGCAAAAGTAATTACAGGGGAGCACTCTTTGGCAGTTGTGCACACATTGTTTCTTGGGCAAGATCTGCAAAATGCACGACAATTCAAAGTCATCAGTGGCGATTGTAAAGGGCTTGTTCTTCTACATAATTTTGCTGTGGTTCCTTTACTTCGTCGGTATAGTGTCACTTCTCAGGTACAAAAAATTCTGAAATTGCATGAACATCTTTTTCAAACTTTGGTAGTGTGTCATTGTCATATGGTGTTACCTGTTCTTTAATCTTTATGTGATTTGTCTTCATAACAAGTAACACTATCAGGATATTGGCTTCTGGTTTGTCTGCTTGCAGTGTCTTCTTGATGGTCAACGCACTGGGACAGTTTTATCTATATCTCCACTTCTGGCTGTTGAATCTCAGATTAATGCTTTAAATACTGGTCAAAGTGTTTCTTCACTTGGTCCTGGTGGTCTAGGTAGCATGATGGGAGGTGTTGTTGGAGGAGTTGTAGGAGGAGATGCAGGCAAGAAAATTTTTAACGATAACTCTGCATCAGAAGAAGCTGGGGGAGTGGTTATCTTTGTCACCCAGCAGACTGCCTTGGTGGTATGTTTTTTTTAGAGGTTTACTGCGTTTGTATTTAATCATGAAATGATATTAGCATTGGTGTTGAAATTTTCTAGTAAGTTCCGTTTATGGATTCACAGTATATGCAGCTGTTTCCTGTAGCTAATTTATGTGTCAATATCTAACGTGAATTGAAATGCATCCTTTGCAGGTACGTCTCATCCCCAATTTAGAGGTTTACACAAAGCTCTCTAGACCTGATGGCATCCGCGAGGGTGCCATGCCTTACACAGCATGGAGGCGTATTCCCAATCAACATGGATCTGGCAGCCGCAAAAGTAACAGTAATAGCATTTCAATTGGAAATGTTGATTCCAGTACTTCTTCACTGCCATCAGTGCAAGAGGGTGCTATATCAAAGGTTCCACATGATGTTGAAGACATGGATAAAACACCAGTTCTTGCAATTGCATGGGACAAGAAAGTGCAAGTTTCTCAGTTACTGAAGTCAGAGCTGAAGGTGCTGAGAGAGTGGAACCTTGACAGTGAAGCGCAAGGAGTAGCATGGTTGGAAGACCAGGTAAGCTATGTAAATTTAATTTTTATGTAGAGGATGAAGATCAGGTAAGCTATATAAATTTAATTTTTATGCAGAGTATTAATCATCTGACAAGAAGGGCAAACTTCAAATTTCAACAGCTGACAAATCTCTGCACCACATGTTTGCCTTATCATTTTCTGTACATGATATCGTCAGTCTACTTTTTCGATTGCTTTGTGTGAATTGGATGTTAAACTTGGACATATATTTACTAATACTAAAGTTTCTTGCAGATGCTGGTGGTTCTCACTTCCAAAGGTCAATTATGTTTGTTCACAAAAGAAGGGACAGAATTGGACCGAAGTAGGTTACCACTTGAGGATGTTGGAGGAGATTCTTCTGTTATATATCATACGCATTTTATGAATGCTTTTGGAAATCCTGAGAAGGCATTTCACAATTCTGTTGCCGTTAGAGGAGCAGCTATATATTTATTGGGACCTACGTGGCTTTTAAGATCTCGTTTGTTACCTTGGAAGGAACGAATTCAAGCTCTCCAAAATGCAGGTGACTGGATGGGTGCCCTCCACATGGCAATGGAACTGTACGATGGTAATGCACAAGGTGTAATAGGTCTTCCAAGGACTCTGGATGCTATGCGGGAGGCCATCATGGCCTTCCTTCTGCAGTTGCTCTCTGCTTATGTAGATGAAGCTTTTTCTTATATCTCACTGGCCTTTAGCAATCAACATGAAAAACTGGAAGCAGAAATTGAGGGGCAAAACCAAAAAGACTCTGTTTCTTTGCAGATTAAAGAGCAGTTTGCACGAGTCGGAGGTGTGGCTATAGAATTTTGTGTGCATATAAGGAGGACTGATGTGCTCTTTGACAGTGTATTTTCTAAATTCTTAGGAGTGAAACATGGGGGTAAGATTTTGTTTTAAATTTTATCTCAGATTTTTTTCTTGAGTCAAATTTCACAGTTAATATTTAAATGTATAGATTTTCTAAAAGAATAAAATATCCTATTAATGCCTGCTTAGGCCATTTTGCCCTGTTGGACACATGTTAAGCCCCTTTGATGACGGAGGGACCAACTCTGGGAGGTAAAATTACTTCCATCACACTCACACACAAGGGATCTACATCTGCCAGGGTTTGAACCTGGACTGGCAGTGCCCTGCTCCAACCACTAAGCCACAGCCCGACATATATCTATTCTTGTTTAACTGTACTCAATAATATGGGACATCTAGTTTGCTATAACACTAAGTGTCCATGAAGGACACTTGTCAATATGAGTCTTCTGTTTAACCATACTGTTTGAACACATAGTTTTAGCTGTACTGGATTATTAATCTTGTCATTGATTGTGTTGACATGGTTGTAACTTGTATTATGTTCTTTGTAGATTTCTATTCATCTCAGTATTGATTGCAATCTAGTTTGCTATAACACTAAGTGTCCATGAAGGGCACTTGTCAATATGAGTCTTCTGGTTAACCATACTGTTTGAACGCATAGTTTTAGCTGTACTGGCTTATTAATCTTGTCATTGATTGTGTTGACATGGTTGTAACTTGTATTATGTTCTTTGTAGATTTCTATTCATCTCAGTATTGATTGCAATCTAGTTTGCTATAACACTAAGTGTCCATGAAGGGCACTTGTCAATATGAGTCTTCTGGTTAACCATACTGTTTGAAGTTTGAACACATAGTTTTAGCTGTACTGGCTTATTAATCTTGTCATTGATTGTGTTGACATGGTTGTAACTTGTATTATGTTCTTTGTAGATTTCTATTCATCTCAGTATTGATTGCATATGATTTCATTAACATGAACATTCCATATGAATTGTCTATGAAAATGTTTGATTATTCAGATATCACCCCTTGATGAACACTCCATCAAAACCAAACACCATATAGGTCTTGAGAGCACCAAAAATTTTGCCAAAGAAAATCTTTACTTTAAAAGACGCTATAGGGTAGCCATAGAAATTTATCAAGAACCTTAACAATCTAAATAGG
The DNA here is from genome assembly GCA_034641835.2 of Pinus albicaulis. Taxonomy (NCBI): domain Eukaryota; kingdom Viridiplantae; phylum Streptophyta; class Pinopsida; order Pinales; family Pinaceae; genus Pinus; species Pinus albicaulis. Next base: position 29,656,812 of record MU968411.1, on the reverse strand, counting down.
GACAATGGCCTGGATGTCAGCAAAAGCTGGATCCCTCTTATTAACCTTAAGAAATCTTAATTTTCTACTTCCTCATATTCTCCTCCCCTCCTGTCCCCTCTGCCCCCTCACCCTTCTTCCTTTTGTTTGTTTGTTTGTTTGTTCTGTCCTTTATTATAACATGATAATAATAATAATATTACTATTATTATCTTTTCAATATTATTATTATAATAATATTATGCAATAGAATTTTACTATTATATAATATAATAATAATATTAGTATTATATTTTAATAGTAATAAGACTATACTATATTAATATTATTTTTTTTCTTAGCTCTTTATGTTTTACATTTAGGTTTTATGGCGGACACTCCCTACTCATCTCATTTCATTCTGCATCTCATTTATTTATATGGTTCTCTCGACTCTCTTTCCCTCAGGCTTTTATGTCCTGAAGATGGATCCTCTTACAGACCAGAAATGTTGACAATCAAACATGGCTACTGTGGTAAATCTGAGCTTTCAATCTACAAATTCTAAAACTTGGTGAAATTCCCCTTCACCCATTTTACTGAGTATTTCATTAGCTACGAAATCCTTTGATTTTTGGTTTCAACATTCTAAAACTTGGTGAAATTCCCTTTCACCCATTTTACTGAGTATTTCATTAGCTACGAAATCCTTTGATTTTTGGTTTCAACATTCTAAAACTTGGTTAGTGGTGAAGGCAACAGATTATCAACTCATAGTACAATGCCTTTACAAGCCAGGCACAAATGGCATACTAATGCCTTGTGTTTTCGAACATGAGAGGCCGTGGATATTTTCAGAAGCACATGAAGGAGTTGCAGGAGGCCACTATGCAACTCCACTATGCATGGAAAGATACTGTGCATAAGATCTTACGCACAAGACTCTGGTGGCCCACTCTCCACAAGGATGCCAAGAAATTCTGTCAAAATTGTGATGTATGTCAGCGGTTTGGGAAACCATCTAGTGTTGATTTGTGGTAGCATTGGATGTGCTCTATGTCTCAAAATTTGGAGGGAGGCTTAGACACATGTATTCTAGAGAACCCAAAAATTGTCTCGGGAAATTCCACCCAGATTGTATTTTATTAAAAGAATTAATTATTTTAAAAGGACCCTAAGCCTACACTTAGGAAAATTCAATAATTAAAGTGAATTAATAGAATATGGGTGTGAATGTTCTAGAAAAAACGGATCTAGTCAAAAGTTAATCTTAGCCGTTGATTAGAGATTTAATCTCGGCCGTTGAAGTTTCAATGAGAAGATTATAAGAAGGGCTTGAAGGGTCATTTGGAAAACACACAGTAAGGATCAAGAGATCGAATGAAGTGAGCAATGCTTAGAGAAATGATCGATCAAGAGATTCTTTTCAGAGAGGGGCAGGGTAATTCTAGTTGGAAAGTCTATTCTTGAGCAAGAGAATACACAACAGAGAAGACAAAAAGTAGTATCAGTAGAGGCTGCGTAGCAGCTACACAGAGCCATGCAGAGGCAGTGCTGCAATCTAAAGGAGGTTCGTTATTTAGCTAAGGATAAGTCAGATCTAGTGCCGGAGAGCCGGGGTGTGAGACCGCAAGGGGCCAAAGGGTCAGATCTAGCAGGCAAAAGAGCCAGAACGCAGAAGCCACTAAGTCCCCACGCAGAGTGACACAGAGACTGCGCACAGGCTGTGGAGGGCTTGCCATTCGGGGTTTTTTCCAGTTTGGCTTCCAGTGTCAGTGTGTGAGGTAATCTCACTAGCTTTCTTGTCAGTTAAATTCTCTGTGAGGATAGTCAACAAGGCATCCAATTTGTATTTAGAAAAATTACTGCATAATAATAAAACCCTCAATTGCTGCACTAGTTTTCCCGCATTGGGTTTTTCTAGCGACATTAGTCCAAAAATAATTGTGTCAGATGTGTCTATGATTTACTCTTGTTCAAATTTTGTTTCCGCACTTGTATTTTTCCACAGTTAATTTGTGAAGGCTGTAGTGTATAAGATTTCGCTGTTTACAATAGAAAACTGTAAATAATTTGTTAAAAGGAATTAACAGATAGGAGATTTCTTATCAGTGTTGCAGTAGGATTCTGGGTAATATGAATTTTCACATGGTATCAAAGCTTGTATAGTTGAGTGCAGGAGGAACATAAGAACAAATCCGTAGATCCAGCATTGGTGAAGCCGAGATCAAAGAGCCGCGTAAGCAACAGATTGATCTCTCAAGTGATTGTGCAGTCCAAGCCAGGAGGGCTAGTCCCTGCAAGGAAATCTCTCTTTGAGTGAATCGACCAAGAGGTACGATTTTCCAGTTCGTAGAGGCAGAGGGAGTAGCGTAGATCAGCGGCAGGAGGGACACATTTTTTTGCGCAGTAGTGATTTTGAGTGCAGAAGCGTCAGGAAGAGTAGTTGTAGACACTTCGAGGGAACTTTCTTCCTCATGGAATTCCTAGCCGGGGATTCTAATTTTCGTCACCTGAGCAACAATTTTGGGCGGAAAATCTACCATCTCCAACAGAGAGTGCGTAGGTCAGGCCAGACCTGCGCAGAGGAGAGAGAGGGAGCTAGTTCGACATATTTTTTCAGTCGGCAAAGATGGTAGCAAGCAGGTTGAGAGATCAAGATCGGTTGGAGGGAGCCTCCAACTATGTGATTTGGTAGGCAACGATCAAATGCCTACTAGATGAGCATGATTTCAAACCTATGTTGCACGGGTACCCGCACCCGGGGGTAGGGTGCCCGCACCCGCACCGGGTTCCCGTCCCCAAGTACCGGGTGCTGGGACGGGTGCTTCTCAGAAGAACCCCGAAGAACCCGGTTCTTCATCGAAGAACCCGAAACGTCTAGCTCAAAAACAAGGTGCTTTTAGGGTTCTTCGGGTGCTTTTAGGGTGCTTTTAGGGTTCTTTAACGACGAAGAACCCCGAAAATGGGTTCTTTTCGGGTTCTTCGGGGACAATTTAGACTATTTTTTTTTATTTTTAAATCAAAAATTTAATTAAAATTAAATTTTTTTTTATTAAAATTAAAATTAAATAGTTTATATGTTAACTATAGACAATAGTCTATTCGATTTTTTATTTTTTTTAAATTCGTAACTTAAATTAATTTATTAAATATTAAATAATAAAAATGTAAAAATTTAAAATTTATATTTAAATTTAAAACTAAATTAATTTATTAAATATTAAATAATAAATATTAAAAATGTAAAAATTTAAAATTTAAATTTAAATTTAAAACTTTAAAGTTCAAAACTAAAACGTAACTCTGAAGTTTGAACTCATAAAAGTTTAAAAATTAACACTGAACTATAGTCTTTAATGTTTAAAATTAACAGTTAAAAGTTTAAAACTTAAAACCTAAAACCTAACTCGCTCTGTCCGCGGCGTGCACAACCGAAGTTCACTGTTCGAACTCTGCAACCGAAGTCTGTGACGGTCATCGACTCTGCAACCGAATTGCAACGGCGCCGACACTCCTCATCTGCTGCGCCGTCACCCTCATCCGCTGCCTCTGCGTTTGTCGCGCCGTCCAACAGCTGTCCAGCTTCAGCGCTGTGCAAACAGGTAACAGTCAACCAACATTTTTGTTTGATGCAGAATAATGCTCGTTTTTTGGTTGATCGAAGTCTTAATGTTTAAGTTTTAACAGTTTAAACTTTAAAATTTATCGGATTATCCACACGTTTGTTTAAATCGTGACTAATAGCATACCACGGACATTGAAATAGTATTCCGAAGCAAAGCATATGACCCCCAAGCCAGATCTTCTTTGTCATCAATAGACAGATTTTCTGACATCAGAAACACTTGCCTGCAATCTGCTGGAAAATCCTGGGGTCTCGACACACTCGTACCCTACAGTTAAAGAAAATTATTAATTTATTAGCTTTAGAGAGGGAAGTTGTTTCTAAAAAAACCCCTTTACCAAATTAATGGTGGCATTTGATATCTTCAGATTCGTGACTTTTAAATCGCTCCAACAGTTTGTTAGGACCTCTAATTCATGCAAGTTTGTATTAGTCTATTAGATTGCTGTAGCCTGTAGCTTATTGTTTTCTTGCATATTATAATTTATTCATTGCTGGCCTGTCCATGGACCATGACACATGTCCATGAACTGTGCATTAAAATTTAATCGATGATTCGAATCATGTCTGAATCCTGATTAATAATTTAATTGTCATGGACATATATCTTGACTTTTATAACTTATTAAGTTATTAACTTTTAAAGTTTTAACTTTTAAGTTTTAAGTTATTTAATATTATCATGATTCATATTATATATATCATTATGTGAATGTATTATGTGAATGTTGAATGTTCAATGATGTGCATGTTTAAATCTTTGAAGTTTAAACTTTAATTTTAAATCAAAAAAAAATTATTTTTCTTGTTTTATACAAATTCAAATATATAAATTATAATTTATATATAAATTTATATAATATAATATATATATAGTATATACCCCCGACGCACCCACGCACCCTGTTTCAAAAAGTGCCGTCCCCGTCCCCGTCCCCGTCCCCGCACCCACGTTTCCTGGCAACATAGTTTCAAACTCTTCATCGAAGGTGTGGTGGCTATTCTAGTAGATGCAGATCCTCTGAAGGAATACAAGAAGAATATGGCTAAGGCAAAGCACCTGATCCTAGACGGTCTGAGGGATCATGTTGTATGTCACATAGCTAGCAAAGGGACTGCCAGAGAAGTGTGGCAGGCCTTGGAGAAGCTATATCAAGGATCTTCTGAGCAACAGAAGATGCATCTGGAGGAGAAGATGCAGACTACTAGGATGCAGAAAGGTGAGCGCGTTGATCTGTTCCGGGTTAGACTTCAAGAGAACTGAGATCAGCTGACAGCTATGGGATCAACTCCTCAGACCACAAAGATGGTCAAATTGGCTCTCAACTCTGTGTCCGAAGACTATCAGGTCTTTGTCTAGAGCATCTTGGGTAGAGAGAATTTGCCTTACTGGGAGTCAATGTGGGTAACCCTTCAGCAGGAAGAGATGAGGAGGGACTTACTCAAGTGCCAACTTCAGGGCAGCAACAACTGTGGGAAGAAGACAAGGAGGAGGATAATGTGGCCCTTGCATCAAAGGGGCAATAGGAACAGCGCAGGAGAAAGAAGGACCTTTCCAAAAGTGTCCTCTCAAGGAGAGAGACAAAGATGAGAAGCATGTTCCGCAAGTAGAACCTTCCATAATCAATGAGGAGTTCGACATGATAGCCCATATATCTCCAGGAGGGAGGTGGGGTGATTTGGAGATGTAGACCCAAAGATCTACAAGATGGGCAAGATCCTTGAGGAGTCCACCTCTCGGATCAATACCTTGCTACGGGAGCCCAAATCAAATGTAGTTGGATGGAGGAGTACCATTTGGTGTAGATGGGTGCAGAAGTGACAACGCAGTGGTTAACACCGCAGAGCAGAGTTGGCAACAGTGCAGTGAGGCACAACGCAGAGTCAGCAGTAGCACAACAACTTCAGAGGGTTAGCGCACAAGCTAGCAACAGTAAGATCTTCAGTATCGAGATGCATCATGCTGAACACTTGTTCAATTTTGGATGTTTTTTTGTTGCAATAAGCAACAATATTGCTGTGCAGTAGCAGTTGATAGTGGTAGGGTCAGTAGTAACAAAGATGCAAAATTTTAGAGGGAATTGCAGTACAGATGCAGTGTTGACAGTGGTAGTGTCAACAACAGTGCAAATGCAACGCAAAGTTGGTGGGCAACAATGTCAGACATCAGCAGTGCAAAGGGAGTTGTTGCAGAATCATAGCAGTACTCAATAGGGGGTATTGCTAGAGCACATTCCTCACTAAGAGGGAGTGTTGATTTGTGGTAGAATCTGATGTGCTCTAAGACTCAAAATTTGCAGGGAGGCTTAGACACATGTATTCCAGAGAACCCATAAGTCGTTTTGGGAAATTCCACTCAGATTGTATTTTATTAAAAGAATTGATTATTTTAAAAGTACCCTAAGTCAACTTAGGAAAATAAAACAATTAAAATGAATTAATAGAATATGGGTGTGAATGTTTTAGAAAAAGCAGATCAAGTCAAAAGTTAATCTTAGCCATTGATTAGAGATTTAATGCTGGCCGTTGAAGTTTTTGTGAAAATTTCCATCTAGAAAGATACAATTGCAGTGATAGATTTATTTCTCCTACTTATTACTCCGATAAGTTTTATTTACAAAATTCTATTAGTAAATTTCGAAATAAATACTACTGCTACATTCACTAATGTATATGCAGAGAAAGGAACAGTAAGAAACGTAAGCATAAGAAACAATCACATGTACACATTTATTTTTTGACAATTGTCCCCGGAAAAACCTAATGTGGGAAAATTGGTGCAACAGAGGAGGGTTTATATATTATTCTTCAGCAAATGAATTCTTTACAAGGAATACACTGGAAGATTCATTTAGAAAACACTCGAGACAAAATTCTCGGATCCCTTCGAAGATTTTTTGACAGCCGGAAGACCCTTTGTCTCCCTTTGCGTCTCTCTGCGTGCTTCTCTGCGCAGTCCCTGTGCTGGACTGCGTCACTCTGCGTGGGTACACTGCTACCTTCTGTGGCCCTTTGCGAACCTCTCTCCTTGTTCTCAGTCATTGCTGACTCCCTCTTCTCCTTTTGCCTCTGCAACTCTGCCCTACAACTCTCCCTTTGAAATCGAATTCTATTCCTTCAGAATCGATCTCCTTTGGGTTACTGAGTGTGTGCTCGACTTACTTTCCAAATGACCCTCAAGCCTTATTTTATAATCTTCTCATTGATGAATCAACGACCCAGATTAGAAGTCTAATCAATGGCTAAGATTAAAACTTGACTTGATCTTCGTTCTCTAGAAGATTCACACTTTGTCTTATTAGTACCCATTAATTATTTAATTTCCCTAAGTTTAGACTTAGGGTCTCCTAAAACATGATCCGAGTGGAATTTCGAAAAACGATTTCTGGGTTCTTTGGAATACTGATGTCCAAGCCTCCTCATAAAATTTGAGACTTGGAACACTTTCTGATGCTACAAAAATCAACACTCCCTCTTAGTGTGGAAAGTGTTCTAGCAATATGCCTGCTGCATGCTGCCCTGCTGATCTCTGGCTGCTGCCCCTCATCTGCTGCGCTGCTGCCCTCTGTACCACTGCCCATGACACTGCCACTGTCTCTGCCTCATCTGTATTGTAGCTCCCTCTGAATCCTGATCCTATCCATCCATGCTATTGGAATGGATTCTTGATCATCCCCATCTTCTCTCTGAAATATACAAACTTTGTCTTCCCCAGAGCCTTTGTGAGGTTATCAACCACTTGTTCTCCTTTTGGAGTGTACTGCAACTATACAACTCCTCGTTGGACATAGTTTCAGATGAAGTGACACTTGATGTCAATGTGCTTCGACCGATCATGAAACACAGGATTTTCAGAGAGCTTAATGTAACTCTGATCATCGCATAGAATACTGGTCGCTTCCACCTTTTCCTTAAGTAAGTTTACAAGCAGTTTTCGAAGCCATGTGGCCTCACACGTAGCCGTGCTAGCTGCCATATATTCTACTTCTGCTGAGCTTAGCGCCACGGATTTCTGTTTCCTGCTGCACTAGGAGGTCATTCATGATCCAATACTGAAACTATACCCACTAGTACTTTTCTGATACAATGGACTCCCAACCCAGTCTGTGTCGGTGAACCCACTTAACATGATGTCATTGCCACATGTGTATTTCAGTCCAAACTCGACTGTTCCTTAAAGATATTTGAGAACTTGTTTGGCTGTTTCCCAATGAGCCCTCCTTGGTTCCACCATGAACTGAATGAGGGTATTGACAACATAACAGATGTCTGGCCTAATGTTTACCAGATACATTAGAGATCCTATGAGTTGCCTATACAATGTAGGATCAACCTCATCATCTTCGGACGTGTCGATTTTCTTCCAGTTGGTGATCATTGGAGTAGTCATGGGTCTACAGTTCTCCATCTAAAATCTTTTCAAAATTTCTGTAGTATACCTTCCTTGTCCAAGGAAGATCTCCCCCTTCTGCTGCAAAACTTCCAACCCCAAAAGATAATGCATTAGCCCTAGATCCTTCATGTCGAATTCTGCAGCTAAATTCTCCTTGCAGTCCTTGATGAGCCTCAATGACCTTGTCAGAAATAGATCATCTACATATAGAACCAGTATCAGAGGCTCACTCGCTGCCCTTAGATAGTGGAGATTGGGATCTGCGTCACTCTTGACAAAACCCATCTTCTCCAAGTAGCTGTCAATTCGACCATGCCAAGCTCTAGGGGCTTGCGTTAGTCCATACAAGGCTTTCTTAAGCCTGCACACATTAGTCTTCTGCTCATGCATCTTGAAGCCCTCTGGTTGTTCAATGTATACTTCCTCTTCTATCACCCCATTCAGGAACGCAGTCTTGACGTCCATCTGGTGAATCTCCCATCTCATCTGCGCAACAAGGGATATCACGAATTTAATGGAAGTATATCGGGCTATTGGGGCGAAGGTCTCTTTATAATCTATCCCTTCCTTCTGAGCATACCCCTTAGCCACAAACCTGGCTTTAAATTTCTTGATGCTGCCATCTGCAACATATTTGATCTTGTAGATCCTCCTTGAACTTACAACTGATCTTTCCTGAGCTTTGGGAACCACTTCCCAGAGATCATTCGTCATGATGGAACTGTACTCTTCCACCATCGCATCTACCCATACCTGGTGCTGAGCTGCTTCTTAAAAACTAGAAGGTTCCCCAACCTGTGCTACCAAGGCTTGGTATCTTTCAGGCTGCTTGCGTTGCCTCTTCTCATTTCGGGGGGTTCCGACAAAGTCCTCTGCGTCCCTCAGAATTTGTCGTAGTTCCCTGCTCGTTCTACCACTAGTAGTGGGTGGTTCTACCTGCTCTCCTTCTTGCAAGTCCTTGGGAGAAGTATCCCTTGGATCCCCATGCCTTGGAGAGGCACTCGTATTACCCTCCGCAAGTCGTTGTGGTTGGATCAGCGGATCCTTCTCAGACCGCGTAGCAGAAGGCATTTGCCGGGATTTCCTGAAGGCCCTCTCCTCCATGAATTTCACATCCCCCCGCACTATAACTTTCCTGCTCTTCGAAATGTAAATGCGGTAAGCCTTTGCATTTTCAGCATATCCCACCAGATATCCCTTTTCCGCATTCATATCCAACTTCTTCCTTTTTTCTTTGGGCACATGACAAAATGCCGTACTGCCAAAGATCCTAAAGTGGCTCACTTCAGGCTTATTGCCAGTGAAGACACTTTTTGGAGTGATCTTCTCCAATGCGTTGTGAGGAATTTTGTTCTGAATGTAGACAGCTATATTACAAGCTTCAACCCATAGAAATTTGGGCATGTCTTGATCATACAACATTGCCCTTGCTGCCTCAAAAATAGTTCTATTCTTTCTTTCTGCCACACCATTCTACTTTGGATTGTATGGAGCGATCCACTCTCTTCTGATACCTTCCCTTGCGCAGAACCCTGTGAAGTCTTTATCAATTTACTCTCCACCATTGTCTAATCATAACACCTTGATCCGCTTTCCTGTCAAATTTTCTACCAGAGCCTTAAACTCTTTGAAACGACTGAAGACTTCGTTATTGGTCTTTAGAAAGTAGATCCAAGTCTTCCTGGAATGGTCGTCAATAAAGGTGTTGAAATATTCGGCACCGCTAAGAGCTCTAGTGGACATTGGTCCACAAATATCTGAGTGTATTAAGCCCAACACACTCTTAGCCCTATTGCTACTTCTCCGATACACTGCCTCGGCATACTTTCCCAATACGCACCCTCTGCAGACATCGTCTCACTTAGTGCTTAGTTTTGGAACTCCCGTGACATTTTTCTTGAGAATATTTAACGCCCCATGTTGCAAATGCCCCATTCTTTTGTGCCATAGTTCATTCAAGTCCTTTTCATCAGTGTTGCCTATTAGTGCCATTAGAGATTCGAGCTGTAACTTATATAGTTTATTGCTCCTGACTCCGATTTGTGCTTTCTTCTTCCAACTTGGGTGTTTGACGTATACTCTGTTGCCAATGAAGTAAACGTAATAGCCTTTGTTTTGAAGTTGAGATACCGAGAGTAAGTTCATCCCCAAACCAAGCACATGTAGCACATTAGTGGCCCGAAGCTTATTTCCAACTTCCGTTTGAAATACTACGATACCTCTTCTAATAGGGGTACATTTTTCTTTATTACCCATGGTGATTTTAAAGTTCATGTTAATCAAGGTTGTCATTGATGTCAATATGGCATTGACCGAGATGTCAATATTCTTGAGATGCTTGGTTACAGATGATGATGTCATGACTCTTGGTTGACTAGGATACCATCAATGAAGAAGTCAAACCACTAATGAAAGAAGCCCTAAGAAGTACTTGATCTAATGTTGCATGCACTTGATGATCTAGGCCTTAATCTTTGATGACATATGGAGAACTACATGTGATGATGACATGGAATATCTCATTTGATGGTTGGAAGACTATCTTACTATCTAGGAACTTTCCTAATGATGAAGTTGCATATGTCATATCATTGCACTATGACATGAATACATGATGAGACTATGATGACGTGGAAATAATATAAAGGCATTGTTGGAGCCATAACAATGAAGAAGACCTAATGACCTCTTGCTGTCCCAATCACTTTCTGTACATAAAAATTCAAGGACAGTTATAAAGAAAAATAAAGTCTGCTATCTTAGAGGCAGAATTTCACTATGACACCTACACTACCTTTTAGAGCATAATTTTAGTTTTCTAACGAGCCTTTACTTGCACCGAAACTCCCAGCGGTTGATGAGATATGGAATTTTTAAGTCAAGAAAAATTAACCTTAGCAGTGAGCCGACCTATCACTGTCCTTCATGTCGGCCTATTTGCAGAGACGTGTCCTTTCATTTTGCGGTGATAAAATCACTATTTATTAAAGTTTTCGAGCTCATTCTTTAGCCTCCAATTCAGTCAACATCTCAGGACCTCGACCAGCATCACAGGAAGAAAGGAGAATTTATACAGACCTCGATCACTGTGGTAAATCACTATTTGAGTAATGTTTAGATCACAGACCTCAGAGTTACAACTGCAAAGGACAGATCTGTTGGGATATTTCTTAACTCGGACCTGTGGTCAGAAAAACAGTGAGCAGTCACCTAAACTTGGTGCTATCACCTCGGATTGCTAGCTGTGGATAGGGCTCAGACATGTGAGGAGGGACAATTTTTTTTTAAAGCTGTGATTACTTTAAAAAAATTGTCACTCAACCTACAACAAACCTGTGACAAGTCTCCTGTGAATGGACTACACCCTCCGTCTTTACATGTCTCCTCAGCTTGGTGTGTGGACAGTTTTGTGGAGCTTGACTTGGTGAAGAATTCAGAAACAAGTGGACAGAAAAAGGAGGAGGCCGAGAAGGACATTTCAGAGAGAATAAGAAGACTTTGAGGCTGAGGTACAGCGGAGGTTATCCAAATTATTTCTGGGCTGTTTGGTGCATATTTTAGGGTATAATTTTCGTTATTTTGAAGGGTCATAGGCTCTGTGAGATAGCAGAGAAACCATAAGCCTATTATGGGCTTGCTGGAGGGGTCGTAAGGCCTATTACCAAGCTCAGAGATAAGGGAATAGGCAGCGTGGGAGGCATCTAAACAAGGAAAGGAAGTCACACTGATTTTGATGATTGTTGCAGTGGTAAGAGAGGGTTGTCATGGACTGAAATGATGCCCTAACCAGATTGATATTCTACAGTAGGTGCATCAGCTCATGAGTACAGTTATGTGGATGATTTTGAGTTGAATTTGTTGCTAGGAGGATCATATTGCATCCTGTGGAAGCCAATTGGAAGAGAGCATACATGGTTGTGAGAAGCCCTTCCCTAGTTTGACATTTGAGGCACCAAGGGCTAAGACACCACAAGCAGCTAAACTTGGACCTATGACTACTAAACATCTCAGACCTGTGCCATATTTGAACAAGTATCTTGCGGAATTTGGGTCAGTCATTCAGTTAAATAGGAAGCTTGTTGAGAACCTACCAAAGCTAGATTGAAGACTAAACTTGAAACAGACTTTGGAGCTACTTGTGAAGAGACTTGTTGAAGACCTCTTGAAGACGAGTTTGAGGCTTGTTTGAACAGGACGTTGGAGCAGCTTGGAGCAAACTTGAAATACATCTTGTAGTGTCTGTGAAGTTGTGTTGGGGATATCCTTGAGCATACCTTGGAGAATACTTTGGAGCTAACATTGAAGATCCATTGAAGGGAATTGGAAGCATAATAGAGGCAGATCTTGAAGGTACCCTTGGAGAGATGATGTTGTGTTGAAGCCTTCATGGAGTGACCTTGGAGAAAGTGTCTGGGTGACATGAAGAGCAATGGTGACACCTATTGAGAAGACAAGGTTGTCATTGATGAAGTGATTTGGAGGAGGCATAGTTGAAGATTGACAAGGCTCGTTGAAGAAGACTTTGGGAGCCGTGAAGAATAACCAAACATATTTTGACGAAGTGAAGTTGAGGGTTGGAGCCCAAGAGGTTGGAGCCTCATAGAGACAAGGTTGGTGCCTTGGAAGATAGGGTTGGAGCCCTAGAGGATTGGAGTCCTCAAGAAACCAGGTCGGAGCCTGTACCAGTGATAGGGTTGAAGCCCTAGAGGTTGGTGCCTCAGAATTGACAAGGTTGGAGCCTTGGAAGTCCAAGTCGGTGCTTGGCAAATACAGGTTGGAGCCTGGGAGATTGAAGATTGGTGTCTTCATCTAGAGTTGGAGCCCTACATATATCGTACTTGATTTATTGTAAAGAAGAAATTAATAAAAGCATTTATTCTTATTGTTCATTTTTTGTTCTAAATATAAGTGATCTAACTGGTAAAAATAACAATTGAAAAGAAATATTGATTCACCCCCCTCTCAGTATTTCCAACAGTTCATCTGCTCTTCTTGGTAGTTTGAGAAACATTCCCGCACTCTCGTCATATGATCAGAAGCCCCATTGTCAATGTACCGGGCTTCAGGAGTAGTGCTTGACACACAAGCAAAATCTTCTTCGAATCTGGATGCCAGAACATAAACATCTTGATCCATCTTTTCTTCCATGCTTCTCTTCTTCTCTGGAGAATTGCGTGAACCCTCCAGAGCTGTTGTAGCAATGTCAGATTAATGTTCACTTGCTGGTTCTCTGCTCCTGTTACTCATCTCTGGATGTGATACCATGTGAAAATTTCAATCCAAAAATATACAGTTGCAGTGATAGATATATTTCTCCTACTTATTACTCTGATAAGTTTTATTTACAAAATTCTATCAGTAAATTTCGAAATAAATACTACTGCAACATTCACTAATGTTCATGCAGAGAAAGGAACAATAAGAAACATAAGCATAAGAAACAATCACATGTACACACTTATTTTTGGACAATTGTCCCCGGAAAAACCCAATGTGGGAAAACCGGTGCAGCAGATGAGGGTTTATATATTATTCTTCAGCAAATGAATTCTTTGCAAGGAATACACTAGTAGATTCATTTAGGAAACACCTGAGACAAAATTCTCGAATCCCTCCAAAGATTTTTCTGACACTCGGAAGACCCTCTGTCTCCCTCTGCGTCTCTCTGCGTGCTTCTCTGCGCTAGACTGCATCACTCTGCATGGGTACATTATGCTGCAGCTCTGTGTTGCCTTTTGTGGCCCTCTGTGTCCCTCTCTCCTCGTTCTTAGTCATTGTTGACTCCTTCTTCTCCTTCTGCAACTCTGCCTTGCAACTCTCCCTATGAAATTGGATTCTATTCCTGTAGAATTGATCTCCTTCGGGTTACTGAGTGTATGTTCGACTTACTTTTCAAATGACCCTCAAGCCTTCTTTTATAATGTTTTCATTGATGAATCAACGACCCAGATTAGAAGTGTAATCAATGGCTAAGATTAAAACTTGACTTGATCTTCGTTCTCTAGAAGATTCACACTCTGTCTTATTAATACCCATTAATTATTTAATTTCCCTTAGTTTAGACTTAGGGTCTCCATTAAAATAATTAATTATTATAATAAAACATGATCCGAGTGGCATTTCCACAAACAGTTTCTTGGTTTTTTGGAATACTGATGTCCAAACCTCCTCACAAAATTTTAGTCTTGGAACACATTCCGATGCTACAAAAATTGACAGTTTCAATGAGAAGATTATAAGAAGGGCTTGAAGGGTCATTTGAAAAACACATAGTAAGGATCAAGAGATCAAATTTCTGTAGTGCTCAGAGGAAAGATCGATCAAGAGATTTTTTGCAGAGAGGGGCAGAGTAATTCCAGCTGCAAAGTCTATTCTTGAGCCGAAGAATACACAACTGAGAAGACAGAAAGCAATGCCAACAGAGGTAGTGTAACAGCTACGCAAAATTGCATAGAGGCAGTGCTGCAACCTTGAGGAGGTTCGTTATTTAGTTGAGGATTTGTCAGATCCAGTGCTGGATGTTAACAGTTTGGAGGGCGTAAGGTTAATACAAATTCTCTTCTTGATAGTTACTTGTGAATGTACTTATGTCTTCTCTTCTTTAGGTTAAGTTAATCTTTCATCAAGTCAATGATCAAAAAACAAGACACAAAGATTAGGCTCCTAGAGCCAGGGAAAAACCTCTCCCTCTTGGAGAGGAAAACCCGCAAAGAATTTTTCTTATCGATCTTTTAATAACAAGTACCATGACCCAGACTTAGACCCTAGACCTAGATTTTCTGCCAAAACCTTGACCGTTACCTTGTGTATGCTTCTATTTGATTTGCTTGGACTGTGAGAAGGTAAATCATTTACCTTCCTCACTATTACTCCTGCTTCTTCTTATGATCACTGTCTCTTTTATCTGTCTTCCACACTGAATACTATCTCTGTGTATATATATATTTACGCTGCCTCTGCTGTAGTATCCACACTATCTTACATATATATACGCTGTCTCCTTTGAGGTATCTACAATTTCCTTATGGTCTTTGCTGTGGTGTCCGCAGTTTCTGCTGTGATGTCCGCAATTCCTTTATTAACTCTGCTGTGGTTTAGATGCAGACTTATCCGCAATTCCTTTATTATCTCTGCTGTGTATTTGCTCTTGGGTTGTCCGCATTCATTTCAGACCTATCCATAACTCTGTTCTTGTGTGTTCACCGAAATAACTTGCTACCAAATGATCCACAGCTTTAGGTATATATACATGACTGTGTCAGCTCTTAGGCCAACCATCTAGTTGAGTAATAGGCCGACTTGCTCATTGTGAATAGGCCGACATGAAGGAGGTTCCTTCATTATTTAATGTGGCAACCTCCACTGTAATTACAGCTTGTCTTTCATCGTTGATTGAAGGCAGTTATAAGCTAGACTTCCAGCAAGGTCTTGGAGCATGTATGACACTTAATTACATTATATATCTAGAGGATACGAAACCTAATGGACATCAAGAAGAAGTCCATCTTCATAACAAATCTTGCTCATGAAACCCATGAAGCAAATGCATTTTATTATTTTGACTTCTTCTTTTTATAATTACATAGTCAACATGAAGACCGACCTAGTTACACTTTTCAACACTAGAGAGCCGCGGTGTGAAATCAGAATGGGCCAGAGGATTAGATCCAGCCAGTAGAAGAGTGGGAATACAAAAGCAACGCAATCCCCATGCCGAGTGACACAGAGACTGCGTAGAGGCTGTGGAGGGCTTGCCATCCGGGGTTTTTGCCAATTGGGCTTCTAGTGTCAGTGTGTGAGGTAATCTCACTAGCTTTATTGTCAGTCAAATTCTCTGTCAGGATAGCCAGCAAGGCATCCAATTTGTATTCAGAAAAAATACTGCATAATAATAAAACCCTCAATTGTTGCACCGGTTTTCCCGCATTGGATTTTTCCGGGCACATTAGTCCAAAAATAACCGTGTCAGATATGTCTATGATTTACTCTTGTTCAGATTTTATTTCTGCACTTGTATTTTTCCGCAGTTAATTTGTGAAGGCTGTAGTGTATGAGAGTTCGCTGTTTACAGTAGGAAATTGTAAATAATTTGTTAAAAGGAATTAACAGATAGGAGATTTCTCATCAGTGCTACAGTAGGATTCTGGGTAATACGAATTTTCACATGCAAAAGGGATGAGATCACCTTATTTCCATAGGTGACATTACAAGCATTTGATAAATGGGCAGTAGACTTCATCAGACCTATCATTGCACAAACGAAAAGAATGAGAGCTAGGTATATAATAACTATGACAGAGTACCTTACCCGGTGGACGGAGGCGAAACCTATCAAAGATTGCAACGCATAAATGGTAATGCATTTTCTTTTTGAGAATATGGTTAAAAGGTTTGGATGTCCTAGAATACTCATGAGTGATCAAGGCACTCACTTTTTGAATAAGACAATTTCTTCATTGACAAAAGAGTTTCAAATCTATCATCACAAGAGCACACCCTATCTCCCTCAAGCTAATGGCACTGTTGAGGCCTTCAACAAGATTCTAGAAAATACTATGATAAAAGTATGAAATTTAAACTGATATGATTGGGATCTGAGCATTCCAACAGTTCTATGGGCTTACAGGACCACATGCAAGAAATTTATATGGAATACACCATTTAGACTAGTGTATGGATAGGAAGCAATAGTGTCCATGGAGTTTATAGTGCCAAGTCTGTGCATTATTGCTTTGGACAACTTGACTGATTATGGCGCAGTAGAGAATAGAATATTAGAGCTATTGCAAATTAGAGGAAGACCTTGCAGTAGCAAGATTTCATCAAAATGTTCAGAAAGCAAGTGAGAAATCTTGGCATCATAGGTGTATAAAATAGAAGTAGTTTCAGCCACAAGACCAGGTTTGTTGTATGATAGAAAGATTCTGAAGCATCTAGGGAAGTTCCAAATGCATTGGTTAGGCCTATATATGAAATTTAAACTGATATGATTAGGATCCGAGCATTCCAACAGTTCTATGGGCTTACAGGACCACATGCAAGAAATTTATATGGAATACACCATTTAGACTAGTGTATGGATAGGAAGCAATAGTGTCCATGGAGTTTATAGTGCCAAGTCTGCGCATTATTGCTTTGGAAAACTTGACTGATTATGGCGCAGTAGAGAATAGAATATTAGAGCTATTGCAAATTAGAGGAAGACCTTGCAGTAGCAAGATTTCATCAAAATGTTCAGAAAGCAAGTGAGAAATCTTGGCATCATAGGTGTATAAAATAGAAGTAGTTTCAGCCACAAGACTAGGTTTGTTGTATGATAGAAAGATTCTGAAGCATCTAGGGAAGTTCCAAATGCATTGGTTAGGCCTATATATGATAAAGTATGTGACAGAAGAAGGGGTTGTTAAGTTTGAAAAACTAAATGGATAGTCTATAGAAGGGTTTTTCAATGGAAGTTAGCTAAAAATATAAAGGGCATTTCACTGAGTATTTTATAGTATGGCATTAAATTCTCTTCAAGTTCAAACACACAATGGCCCTGGAGCTAAGAGGGATGAACGCCTCATGATGAAGCTACCTTACTGCACTTCCTGGGACTCTCTTCAAGCAGATTAAGAGGGCAGTGATATTTTGCAATGCAAGCCTTGGCTGTTGTGCAGGATCTGGAGATTTTAGTCGTAGAAAAGATAGGCTTGCTCGCTACAGTTTCTAGGATTTGTAGATCTGAGATTGAAAAGAAAAAAGAAAAAGATAGGGTTTCCGAAGCTTGAATTTTTGATAGAATAGAGCAGGAAGCAATGCAGCCCACAGCTTCTGAGATGCGAGGTAGTCATTTTCAACAAGAGGCGTGGAATCTCTGAAATGGAGAAGAGATTACAGGAAAACAGGTACAACAGGAGAATAATGCAGAGAAATAGGCACAAATTGGCTGGGGAAAGGTCAGACAAACTTAGAATGATTGATCTGAAGCAGTGGGTGAAGCAGAGCTCAGAATAGTAAATACTAAAGGGTATTTCTAAGTAGTGGGAATCATGGAGTTGAATGAATGCCCTGCTCTGATACCACTGTTGAACTACACCAGAATCAAAGATAAGCATGGAATTCTTTTTCATTAAAATGACACAGATATAAATACATTGTCTATGACCATTGGATTTATCTTCCAGGGTCTCTTGTCCTCTCAATGATGGTTCATATTCCTCACCATAACCCTAATGGATTAGGTGTCTAACAATATTGATAATGGACAAACATTATGTGCATTTGTTTTTTAGAACTTATATGTATTTTTATTCAACATCACTTACCAAAATTTTTGACTCTTACTGTTGCTGTGAAATGTAATGACATGAAGTATAAAATTGGCAAATTGCATTCCACTATATCCCAGCAGGATCCAAGATGAGCATCTGATATTATGATGTATGGTCATTTCACTAATCTTGCAATCCCATCAATTTCTAGTGTTTCAACTTTCCAATCTCAAGAACTTGGAACTAAATGACTTTGCACATAAATAGAGTAACCTTCTTATAAGGGTTCTGTATTTTGACTTTGGGTGTGTTTTCTATAAAAATAAACAAATATTCAGGCCTTTATGATCAAGCATGAATACTTTACTGCTAGTTATTGTTCTTTGTTTATTGTGACATTGAATAGACAACTATGATTTGTTAATCATTAATTTCTACATTTATTTTTGATAATAAACTTGTTTCAAATTTTATAATTTTATTCTCATTAGTGTCCTGATGCTTTGTCAGTAGACTTGTGACTGTCCAAGTTTGACTATTTTCATGAGCAAACAAGTGAAAATGACTCTGAGTGAGTTGTACTTGAGTTTACTGAGTTTTACGCCGGTCAAACACGCATGACATGTGATAACTCATGAGTAATTGAGTCAAACTGGGTCAACCCAAGTATGACTTGCTAATTTGTTCGATAAATGTCTCAAACCACCATGCCTATATATGCCCAGAAACTGTATTTGTCAAGATATTCCCAAGTTCTCCTGAGCTGAGTGAAATTTTCAACTCTTCTGCCTTCCTGAGTTTTCCACCCAGCTGACTCTGGTAACATTGGTTTTCTGCTCCCTGGGCCATCTTATGTTTGATTTTGCATCTTTTGCTGCATTGAATCACACATTTAGTTGTCAGTCATTTAGTGCAAGCTTATGTTTTCCATTGCTTCTAATATATATGAATATATTGAATTTAGCAATATAAATAGGCATGAGGCATGCAATTATTTCTATTCAATAACCTGTTATATTGCCATTCTCATGCCTATACGACATGCTTTTTCAGGTACGTTTTTAGAACTCCTGGAACCATATATTTTAAAGGACATGCTTGGCGGTCTACCTCCTGAGGTAATATAAAGAAATTATTATGAATTAGTCAATACTTTTAGTATCTTCATGGTAATTGTAACTGGTATTGTGAATGCTATGGTGGGTGTCATAGGTAATGCAAGCACTTGTGGAACACTATAGCAAAAAGGGTTGGTTGCAACGGATTGAGCAATGTGTTCTCCACATGGACATTGGTTCCCTTGACTTCAATCAGGTCTGCATTAGTGAATTTCCTATTATCATATTATATTTAGATAAAGTTGTGTGTATTGAGGCAGAGATAAGACTGATATATATGGTATTTTGCAGGTGGTGAGGCTATGCAGAGAGCATGGACTATACAGTGCATTAATATACTTATTCAACAGAGGATTGGATGATTTTAAGGCGCCTTTGGAGGAACTGTTGGCAGTTGCTCAGGACCAGCAAAGACCTAATGCACAAGCCTTTGGGTGTGTTTCCAGCTGTTCACGATATTGCGACCAACTACTTGTCAGTAACTTATTGGTTATCTGCTGTTATGTTAGATCGACATAGTATGTAAATCCATTGGATAATTTCTATTGTCATGGACATTAATGATTCCTCCTTCTCACTTTTTGAACCTTCACAGAGATTTTCTTTTATTCAATTAAATCAACAAGATTTAAAGGGCACATCAGGATATTACCTGTAGGATATATTTAAATTCTGAGTAACTGTTAATTTGACTCTACTCTTTGAGGAAACAGAGGAGTCACCTCTTTTGAGTGCAGCTTGGCTTTGAGTCATATTAGATTTCTTGAACCCTGATCAGATTTAATGTTCGATAAAATTTCCCAGAACAGAAATTAAGCTAATTTCTTCAGATCTGAAAAATTTATAACAAAAAATATTTTGGGTTCCTAACTCAGTTATGCACAGCAGAAATAAAACAGAAAACTAAGGACTTAAAAATTATTTGACAACTAAGTCACCTAATACAGGGATACGGGGATTCGAGAATTGGATTCAGGATACGGTGACCCCCGGAACAGGACACTTCTGGGATACAATACGTTATATATTATTTTATTAAATATATATATATATATATATATTAAAAATTAGATATTTTTTACACAAATTCATACAAATTCATTGATTCAAACATAGATTTAAGATCTTAGATACTCATACATGATACATTGAAATTTGATACATTGATACATCATACAATTGTCAAATTTACTCAGAAAGACAAGATAGTAAGATACTGTAGTTTTCTCATTAAGTCATCAGAATCAAAATGTGTTACATAAGTACACTGCGAATAGCAAATAGAAATAGAAGCCACACAAGACATCAACCAGCCCTAGAAGCCCTAGCTTCAGTCATTTGAGGGCTGATCTGTTTCACTTGAAGGCTAATAATTGTGTTGCAGGTGTTTGATAGAGTCCTCGTTCATTGGAAGATCAACTAGCCATCAAACTAGGCCTCTAGGCCTAAGGGTTTGCTCTCTTTCCTCATACTCTCCTCACTGTTTTTACAATCAGATCTGAAGCATCTCATTTGCAGTAGCATAAATCTGATCCAAACACCTTAGTAAGCACTAAAATGCATTGGCATAAGTCTATACTCACTTCACACTTAATCTCAAGTAACTAGAAATACTCGTGTGATTGCTCTTAAGGCGTTCTAAGTGATTTTCAAGGTCCGATGTATAATTTTCTGAGTCTGATATACGTGTTGCAACAGTAAGGAAATACCTTATGAAGCATTTAAAATTCATAATTAGTCTTTCTCATACCTTAAGGGTTTCCTATATTTCATTTTGTACGGAAAAATCGCACGTTTTTGAGACAGCGAATCTGGCTGTATAGGATTCGCCATACCCTGTACGGATACGGCTGTATCCTGTGAATCGGGTACGAATCTTGGCGAATCGTATCGGATTCGCCGGATTTGGGAATCAAAGCCCCTGGGGGACGAATCCGGTTTCTTTAGCTTGACACAATATCTACCCTAGAAACTCAAATTTGGGGAAAAACAGCAAACTTGGGCCCTTTATTCAGCTTCAGAAAATTGATTACAACAACCGTTTTCAGGAATTTTACAGCAGAAAATCACTCAGAAATTTCAGCTCTCCGACTGAGCAAAAAAATAGCTGTACGGTCTAATGCAAATTGGCCTGTGTGGCCCAGCCAATCAGTCCACAATTCAGCCTTCAACCCACACAAATTTCTCAAATCCATCTAATCTCTGCTCCAAACTCTGCTGTCACTTCAATCTCCTGTCACTGCTGAATGCCCAATTCTTGTACCAAATCGAACTGGTCTTTCCAATAGCCACTTTCCCTCTTTTATAATTTTCTGACCTAATCTTCAAACTTCAAAGTGATGGAGGGTTGAGATTTACCTCCATACTTGAGATAAATGGTCACAAATCTAATCATTTGTTGACCTCTTAACTTTTATTTTTTATTTTTTATTTTTTTTTAATATATAATTTTAATTTTAATAAAATAAAAATTAAATTATTGGTTCTATGCCTAAAGTCTAAACTTAGGAAATATTTAAATAATTCAGCTGTAAGAGAAATTTGGTGATTTATTGCATGTCATGGGACTTGACCAATGTAGAATCACCTTCCAAGCTACATTTCCAACACTCTCTTTTAGTGAAGGTGTTCTACACCACCCCCAACTTGTCTCTAAAGAATGTAAAGTTGTCCTTCATCAAAGCCTTGGTTAGAATATTTGCTATCTACTCATCCGTTGGTACATAATGTAGTGTCGTTGTCCCGTTTTGCACACAATCTCGAATGAAGACGTACATGATTTGAATGTGTTTCGACTTGTCATGAAACACCAGATTCTCCTAGACCTTGATACAACTTTGATTGTCACAGTTAATCAAAGTCGGCTCCATCTCTTGATCAAATATCCCCCGAAGAATTTTCTGAAGCTAGATTGCCTCACAAGCTGCCAAGTTGCTCAATTGAACTTAGTGCAACTGACTTCTGCTTCCTACTAAACCAGGGACAACTCCTAATCCCAAGCTGAAACAACTTCCAAAAGTGTTTTTTTGTTAGCTTTACTGCTTGCCCAATCAACATCAGCGTACCCCTCTAGCTTCACTCCATCCATTCGAGTATGTAGCTGTCAATCCTGGCACACTACGCCCTGGGAACCTGCTTGAGTCCATACAATGCTCTTTTCAATTCACACATGGGAATCCCTCCCATGCACCTCAAAACCCTCCGTCTCGTCAATGTTACATCTCTTCCTCAACCACACCATTGAGAAAGGATGTCTTCACGTCTATCTAGTGAATCCTCCAACCCATCTGTGCTACAATAGAAATTACTGCCTGATGGACGAGTATTTGGCCGCTGGGGCGAAGGTCTCATCGTAGTCAATCCCTTCCTTCTATGAAAACCCCTTAGCCACAAATCGGGGCTTGAACTTTTCCACACTACCATTTGCAACGTGCTTAATCTTGTAGGCCCATCTAGAGGCAACCACAGATTTGACCTTCGACTATGGCACAACCTCCCAAACATTGTTCTTCATGATGGAAGAATACTCTTCCACCATAGCATCCATCCACACTTGATGCTCAAATGCCTCCTGGAAGTTGGAAGGCTCGATCAATCAACTCACTCATCAACGCCATATAGCCTCAATATCTTCATGGTGCCTTACTCTGTCTTATTGAATATCTATGATTACCCACGTACACCTGAGCATCTCTTAGTGTCAGCTTCACCCACTTGATCCTCAATTAATTTTAGATAACCATGGCATGTTCTATGCTTAATGCAGTTTTAATTCAATCTTTCTTATAGGCCCAATTCAATTTAGCAATCACATAAACATGAAAGTAAAATGCTGATAGAACATAATATTAGATCAACAGAAGGCAAGCCAAATAATATATCAGAATTTGTAATTCTTCTTGTCCAACAAATATAGAGAGAAATGTTTGTTATAGTAGTCAAAAGGATGCCCTAGTCAACAAAGACTTTGGTTGGCCAAACTAGCTCTTCCAACATACAAGATCAACCTTCCTCCAGCAGTCACACACACCTCAAAGACAACTCCTAAACAGTCAACACAAGTCAGTAAACGAAGAAGTCAACGCTATGGTCAAAGGGGCTTCGGTCAAAGTCAATGTTCAACCTTGATTTTTGTGCCCAGCAATACAACCACAAAAAATCGAAATTTTTGTGCTAAAACCGCAGTCAAACGTCAAGCGTTGACCCAAAGTCAACACTGTCCAGAAAGCCCTAAAAACAATTCGAAATATTCCAGCTTCAGCTTCACACGTGGGAGAGAGAAAGAAGCCTCCAAAGGTTGTACGAACCAATCAAATGAAGAGGAATGTGTGTGATGAGATGATGATGAAATGTGCATCATCTCTCTCCTATTTATATCCATCAATGAAGGTGCATGACACATCTTTTGGGGCTTGTGAGCCTTCATTACAAATCTGGCCGACCTTGACAATTTGCATGTGTGGAAAATAAAATCAAAATATAAGTTCTGCTCATCCAAACAAGATGATATTTAGATCAATCTTGCACCTCTCCAAAAGAGGAATCCAAAAAAAAAATCATCCTCATCATATGAGCAATGCAACATGGAGTTTGGACCTAGTTGCCCAAAATTAACACTCCCTTTCAACTAGGGAGAACTCCATCTGTCCACCTGTGCCATCCTGTTATCCAGTATGATCTTGTACTATCATCATCATCATCCTGCAATCTTGTGTCATCCTGCCGTAACATGCTTTGTTGGCTCTTGGGGCAAACAAACGAGAGTGAGTCACAAAGACATCACACTCTGCTGACCCGAAGTCAGCTTAGAGGTTAAAACCTCAATCAGACTCAAGAGAGTGACATACTAACCCGGAGTTAGTTTATTGACCTAAAGTCAATTTAGGGGTAAGAACCTCATCCAGACTTGATCCCAGATCAAGTGGTTGGACACATCCCATCCTAGACATAGAGAGTACGACAATCCCCGATGCTTCCGTTGGTCATGCTATTGGTCTCTATCTACATTTCCCACCTCATTGGCCAAATGAGAGGTACTTCCCAAGATTCCGAAACTCCATGGGTAGTATGCATGCGGGGCATAGATCAAAGAGAGGGTGAACCAACTCAATATCACAATGGTGGGGAAGAAGCACACCAACAAGGTTTGGCGAACCTCGCCTTGTGGTCGCTTATAGCTCCAAGAAGCTATCCCCAAGCCCCTTGGAGCTCCTAGAGCTCATAATCCAACTCAAGCGGGACCCTCAAAATAGTGTCTGTCCACGATACCAAGCTTCTCACGGAAGGTTAAGAATTTGACCTTCCCTAGGGGCTTCGTGAGACTATCTGCGACTTGCTCATCAGTGCCAATGTGATGGAGCCTTAGGGTGCCTCGCTGTACCATGTCCAAGACAAAGTGGTACCTTATATCAATGTGCTTGGATTGGTCATGGAACACGGGATTCTCAGAAAGATGAATCCCACTCTGGTTATCATAAAGGATAATGGTGGTATTTAGCACATATCCAAACAACTCACTGAAGAGCTTTCTCAACCAAACAACCGTTGAGATTTTGTGTGTTTGGGGTAGCATCAGTTGTGCTCTAGGTCCCAAATTTTGAGGAAGGACTAGAGTACACTTGATCTACAAGACTCAGAAATTGATTTGGGAAATTTCATCTGGTTTAGGAGATATTAAATTAATTAATTATTTTAATGTATTTCCTAAGTTAAAACTTAGGGAACTTAAATAATTAAAGTGAATTTAATTAAACATAAGATGAAATTGTCTTAATTTACATGGATCAAGCTTTCTTTTAATCTTAGCCATTGATTCAAGATCTGATCATGGCCATTGGTTTTCCAATGAGAAAAGTATAAAGGAAAGGCTTGGGGTCATTTGTAAAGACACATAGAGGCAAAGCACTGAAGCTAAGATGAGATTCTAGGGCAAGGTTTGTTAAGAATACTCAGAAGTGTTTCAGCCACAGAGAGGGTAATTTAGGCCAAAGGGATGATCTGATCCTCGAGTCTAGAATACAAAAGAGGCATAGATCAGCTCAAGGACAATGCAGAAGAGTAAAGTAGCAACAACAACAAGGATAACGCAGTCCCTCCAAGGATAGCGTGGTTTTCAGCAGGAAACCCTTAGAGGGCTACGCAGAGACCCTAAGGGGCAGCGTAGTGACTGCGTTACCCAGTCTGGGGTAATGCAGTCTCTTCCGAAGCAGCGTTGAGGGTTTGAGGGGCTTCAGAGGCTGACGCAAAGGCTTTCAGGGGCAGCGCTAGGGTTTCTAGGCCCTAATCTTGGTTGGGTTCTGTAAATTCCGTTTGAGGGTGTGGATCAGTCATTATTTTGGCCCTAGATCAGCCAGTGAGCTATAGATATAGTATATTCTCTGTCGGGATTTCCAGATCTGGAACCCTGATTTGTGTATTCAAAAAAATTCTTAATAATAAGACCCTCCAGCAGCCAGAGATCGGTTTTCCCAAATTGGGTTTTTTCGGGGACTATTTGTCCAGAAATAACTGTGTCACTTTGTTTATGTGTGCATGAAATTGTTCTAGATTTGGATTGGTAGAGATCTGTTATATGTTTTGCTTCGATTTTAACTTGAATTTATTCAGTTAATAACTTGTCTAAGTAGGAGGAGCATAACCAGATTAACAATAATAATTTCTGCATAAAGTGTGAGGATTCAGAAGTTTCTACAACTTCACAATAGGCCATACTCGCTGTAATGTATGTGACCTAGACGGTGCTCAAAGCAACCGATTTCTGCTTCCTACTGATCCAAGATATCAAAGTAGAACCAAGAGTGAAGCAACATCCAGATGTGCTCTTAAGATCCACCACACTGCCTTCCCAATCAACATCGGTATATCCATGGAACCTCATGCTCCCGACAGTGTATCTCAGCCTATGGTTGATTTTTCCCTGAAGATATTTCAAGAGATTCTTGGCACCAATCTAGTGAATGTGATGAGGGTCAACCATATATTGAATTAATGTGTTCACTGCAAAACATATGTCCAGACGTGAGTTCATTAAGAACATCAGGGCCCCCATGAGCTGACGATACTTGATGGGATTTCCCAACTCGGGCCTAACAACACCTCCACACAACTTCTTAAAGTTGAGTTCCATTGGACTTGTCATGGACTTGCAGTCCACCATCCCAAATCTCTCCAACAACTTCATGACATATTTTCCTTGAGAAAGGAAAATCTCACCTAGCCTTTGCCAGACCTCCAAGCCTAGGAAATAGTGCATAGTCCTAGGTCCTTCATCTCAAACCTAGAAGCTAGCTCCCTCTTACATTGATGAATGAGTGGGTCAGCACCTGTCAGGAAGAGATCGTCCACATAGAGAACCAAAATGAGAGGCCTTTCTTTATTAACCTTAAAATAAAGATTTGGATCAACATCACTTCGAATGAAGCCCAACTTAATCAAGTAGCTATTGATCCTCTCATACCAAGCCTTGGGGAAGGGCTTGCTTCAACCCATAGAGGGCTTTCTTCAACCTACATACATATGTGTTTCTATCTCGGACTTCGAACCCCAGAGGTTGCTCCACATAAACCTCTTCCTTGATTGAACGATGTAAAAATGCAGTGTTCACATCCATCTGATGGAGACTCCATCCTTGCGTTGCAACAAGGGCAATGATCGATCAGATGGTGGTATAGCGGGCAACAGGTGCAAATATATCATCACAATCTATGCCTTCCTTTTGAGAGAAGCCTCAGGCAACAAATCTTGTTGAGGATTGAGGGTTGTATGGAACTATCAACTTTTTTCTGATACCCTCACTTGTACAAAAGTCTTTTAAGGCATTTGAGGTGTACTCGCCTCTGTTATTAGACTTGAGTGTTTTAATCTTTCTCCATGTCTGGTTCTCTACAAGGGATTTGAACTCCTTGAACCTAGAGAAAACCTCTTCTTTTTTTCAAGAAGTATATCCTGATCTTCTTGGAGAAGTCATCTATGAAGATCACATAATGGTGATATCTGTTAAATTATGCAACTATGATCAAATTCCACTTTGAACAACTCATTTGATGGAGATAATTATTGCATTAAATTCCTCTTTTCGAGATGACCAAAATTGACCTAAAGATCACTCAAATCGGACAAGGAGAAGTGTGTGTTTCGAATTAAATCCCACACATGTGCAAATTATGAAGGTCAACTTCAACATCATGTAGGCTCATGAAGCCCAATCTACATGTCTTTTCACCCTCAACGATTCATATTAATACAAGTGACCTTCATCCTCATTTGGAACTTCATCACCTCACATCACATCTTCTCTCTCCTATTCCTATTGATTCATACAACTCAGATTTGAAGGATTTCTCTCACACATGCGAAGGATAGGTGGTTGTTTCTGATTGGGCCGAGTTGTTGGAGTTGCAAGATCGTTGATCAACGTTGATAGAAGTTGACCTCCTTTGGCTATGATTTTGGGTGGAAAATTTCGATCTCTCAAGGCTGCATTGAAGGGCACACAAATCGAGGAATTTTGAGCAGTTGGACTGACATTGACTTTCAGGATTGACCGCAAAAAATTACAGACTGTTACAACAGACCTTCTCTCTCTTTTGATCGAGTTTCACTGAGTTCTTGAGGATTATTTTGGGCAAAATTTGACTAGTATTTGAGGCCGAGTTTGATTGAAATAGACTGAGCTCCTAAGGGGTTGTGTTGACCGTTGACTGGTTAGGGCACATACTGCTGCTATTGGCTGGTACAGATTTGCACTTGAGTTGACTCTCTATTTTGGATTGTGGATTGGATATTGGATACTAAAATTGGATATTGGATGTACTCTCTTTGCTGAACATTTGAAGATAATCTCATAGAAGAAGATTTGCAAGGGTTTTCCCCATAGTGGGTTTTGCCTCGGTCATTGACCAAATTTGTGTCTCTTGTCCCTTGGCTATCTTTCATTGTGCATTTTTATAATTGTTCTATCTACTATTGCTCTACTGTCATTGGATATTTGAAGAAGTAAAATTGTTAAATTGGATGCTATTGGTTATTGCTGGAGTGATAGTTGCAACATAGAACAAATTGATGAAAAATTAATATGGTTTTGGAGCTGAGGTGAAGATAAGCCCTAGAGATATAGAGAAAGAACATCCATTTTCTAGCAGCTGATCGAAAAAAAGGGGAAAAATATTAGTGATATCGGCCTTTGTGAACCTGTCACACCTGAAGAAGGTGATCCTCCTGACCTTGGTGTACCACCTAAAGACACTGATACCTGCGTGTAGAAATTTTAGACCTCACTCCAGTTTTCAGTTTCACCGTATCACTCCCATATAGTTAAATGCCCATTCCCATAATCATACATTCAAAATTCTGGAAATGAAATTATTTTCTGAAAACACAAATTTAGGAATTTCACAAGTGCTGGAAATGTAGAAATAAAACATAGGAAATTATAATAGCCACACACAGAAAAATAACACACTGATTTTTGGTCAATGTGACCCTGGAAAAACCCCCTACAACTCTTGGAGAAAACCAGTTTGAGAGCTCTTCTTTATTTCTGAAAAATGCTTTTACAGCGAAACATAAATACAATGTCAGGTCCGTTAGTGTGCAGTGGGCCTTGTCCGACCTGAGGGCCTTGATCTTTCGACCTGTCTGAGTCTCCACAAGAGCTCTGAACTCCTGAAACCTCTTGAAGACCTCAGTGTTGGTCTTCAAGAAATAAATCCAGGTCTTCCTAGAGTGATCATCAATGAATAAAACATAGTACTCATATCCACTCAAGGAGACATGAGACATTCGACTGCTCACATCGGTATGAATCAAGTCAAGAATCCCGGTCGATCTGCTATCACTGCTGGGAAAAGGGGATTTGGCAAACTTCCCCATAGCACATCCTCTACATGTATTAAGGTGATTAGAACTGAAATCTGGCACACCTGTGGTGATCTCCCACAATGTCCTCAAGGCCCCATGATACATGTGCCCCATCCTACGGTGCCAAATCTCGCACAACTCTGAAATGCTAGCTCTGCTGCCGGTACTACTGCTTTATGCCATAAGGGGCTGGAATGAAAACTTGTACACCTTGGCATGGCACACACCAATCATGGATATAAGGTTCTTCTTCATCCCTGGCACATATAGAACATCTGACACTTTCAAGGGAGGTTTGGGTTCCCTATAAAATGTCAATTTCCCCACACCGACTGCTCTAACAATGCTGTCATCTTCGAGGACTACCTCTATATCAGTGCCACTCTCTGAAAACTCTGAGAAGTACTCCCAAACTCCTGTCATATGACGAGAAGCCCCACTGTCAACATACCAAATACCTGAAGATGCTCCACTAGTGGAGGGAAGTGCACACTCCCTCTGAACCTGTGTGGCATGTGATCCTGCACTAGTGGACTCAAATTCTATGAACCCAAACTCCAGGTCAAAGCTCCCCGAAAAGTCCTCTATCTCTGCTGATGCTGCCATAGTCTTGTCCTTTCCCTTCTTCTTCTTCTCCAGACACACAACTGCATAGTGTCCCAACTTCTGACAATTCCAACATTTAACTTTGAAATAGACTAATAGTCCTTCTCCTTGTTCACTTGCTTACCTTTACCTTTGCCTTTGCCCCCACCACCACTTGTGGAAGCTTGCTTCTTTCCTTTGCCCTTCTTGCCCCTTGCTAACAATGCTACATTGTCATCTTCCTCCACTTGTTTGGCTGCCCCAAGATGGTTCTTTCTGATCTCATTCTGAATGCAATCATGCCACAACCTCTATCAAGCTAGGAAGGTTCTCTCGTGCAACAATCCCATCTACAAAATTCTCCCAAGTCTTGGGAAGACCATTCAATGTAATCCGCACCAACTCAGTGGGTGGAATGGCCTCTACAACAACTACCAACTCATCTCTCACAGAAGTGATATTTGTGAGCTATGCTATAGCACTATCAGTCTTAGCCATTTTAATGGCCTTCAACTTTTCTGTTAAACACACGCATGGTAAACACACACAAGTAGGAAAGATAGGCATGAGATTGGGAAAGATATGCATGAGTTGCATTATAATTCATAAAGATGCATATTATATAATATAGTAGGTGACCCTTGGTTTCCCATTCCAAGTGTTCTCATGGACTCCATTTGTCCATTCTCCTTCCACACCTACCCATTGAGGATTAGGTGTCCAACATTCACCCCCTTAATCCGAAGGGGTATGTGTGAGTCCAAGAAGAGAGATGTAATACAAATCTGCGAAGTATGCATGGCAACACTTAGGTTGAATGAGCTCTCTGAAATGTTGGCATAAAGAGGTGGTTTAAGGATGACCACCAACACTGGCAGTTCCCGGAACTCTTCCAAATTTGGCAAGAAGCTAAGGTCTTCTGCTAGAGGAAGTGTCCCTCATATTTTGAAGAGGGAGACCTTCAACCTAGAAGAAGGGAGGTCTACAATCTGCGATGGTTTAAGGATGACCACCAACTCTGATATGCTTGATGCATTTCCTGGAACTTTTCCAAAACTGGCAAGAAGCTAAAGTCTTCTGCTAGAGGAAGTGTCCCGAATTCTTTGAAGAGGAAGAATCTCAACCTCGCATAGATGGTTTAAGGCTGACCACCAACCAAAGGCATGCTCATGGGCATTCGTATCTCTGGCTACAACTCTGAATCTGGAATGACAAATTGTGGCTTAGGCTTGCTTGAGCTGCTATGTCTCTGGCTACAACTCTGAATCTGGAATGAGAGATTGTGGCTTAGGCTCGCTTGATGTGGCTTCGAAGCTTGTAGATGACCACCATTTCCCCCCCTGTCAGGTACAAGGTGAGATTATGGCGAAAACTCAACTGCAAGATTGTTCAATATTCTAGAACAAGTTCTGAGATGTGACTTAAACATCTTTTTGGCTGTTGATTAGAAAAATTTTAGGGGCTAATATTCTAGGTGGGCTAATTTTCCATGCTTTTGCCAAAAAAAAAAGATTCGCCAATTTCCATTTTTTTGAAAATTGATTCGCCCAAATTTTATATTATAAAATTATTCTACCCTAAAAATCTTCAAAATTTTAAATATACTAATATAAAATAATTAGAAACCTAAATATTTTTACAAAAATATCATAATTTTTTTTTACATTTTTCATATTGGGGACTAGTAAGATTCGCCAAAGTTTCTAAACTTTAAGATAAACTTGCATCCTTAAAATTTTCCTTGCTGTTGATGCCCATTGCCAAGAAGCGATTCATCCAAGATGAATCTTTGTTCTTGCAGAAGGCTTGTTTCTGAAGCATCTGTGTGAAGAATGAGTGTGCCGACCACAGTACTTGCATGGGTGAAGATCGAAACAATGATCTTTCATATGGCCAACTCGATCACAGTGTTGGCATTTTTCAATCTGTTGTTGCTGCTGTGGAAGAGGAGCAGAAACTAGAACAATTGAAGGTGAGCTATCATGAAGAAATTCGACACTCTGAAATTTGATGGGCTTGGAGTAGTCCGGAATATGAAATGACAACTCCTTGTCATATCCAAGACCTGTTCTGTGCTTGTTATGGACAAGCTCTTCCCAAGGTCTGATGATGGGCTTGGGAAGTGTAGGCTGAATTTTTTCTTCTGCATTCAAATATGCTCTTGTACTGGGTTGAACAGTTTCTTGTTGCTGATGGGAGTTTGTCTCAATGTTCTGAACAAAAATAAGTTCAGAATGACGACTCTTCTGCTGAAGCTCATCTCGCTAAAGCTCTGATTCAAGCTGAAAAAATTCAATCTTGTCTTGTGCATTTTGTAAACAAATTATAATGTACACAATCACCTTAATGAAGCTACCACAAGGAATATTTCTTTGACTGTCTCTAGAGCGGAGAGGGAGCTTTGGGAGCTGCGTATGGTGAGGGGGAGGGGTAGCGTATGGAGTGCAGTGAGGGGGGAGGGGTGAGGGGGAGCGCAGGGAGGGGAGGTGAGGGAGGGGGCTGCGGGGGAGTTGATCGTGGAGAGGAAAGGCCGTCGGGAGGTAGCGGCGTAGTGGAGGAGGGCTGTGAGGGAGGTAGTGGTATGACAAGGGAGTTGGAGGGGGGAGGGGGGGGAAGGTAGACGGGGCTGCGGGATTCAGAGCGGTCGAGGAGATGAAGCGGGTGGACAGGGAGGTCGAGCGCGAGGAGGCAGCGTGACTGCAGAGATGGGAGAGGGCTGCAGTGGAGGGGGAGAGGGCGGCGAGTGGAACGGGGTTGTATGGAAGGAGTGTGCTGAGGGAAGTCGAGTAGCCACGAGTTACAACAGAAAGTAGTGTCGCAACGTATATGGAAGGAGCATGCAAAGGGAAACCGAGGAGCCACGACTTACAACGGAAAGCAGTGTCGCAGCGTATATGGGAAGTAGGGTGTTATACTTGTATATGTAAGGAGCAAAGTGGTGGCATGGGTGCACTATATACGAATCAGAGTAGAAGTAATACGCTACCAGAATAAATGCTGGAGATATTTCCTAAAATGAAAATGAAGGTTCTCAAAATTTTCTATGCTCCACTCTTCCAAGAATTCCAGAATTGGATTAGGAGAAGAACCAATAGTGATGTAAATGAAACATACACCATTACACAACCTTGTGTACTAAATTAAACATACCATACAACTACAATTTAGCATAGAGGGGTAACGTTCCATTTGACTTCACTATCCAGATTTCAGAACCAATGTATGCAGCAACACAAGTTTCAGTGCTAATTTTGTGCGATTGTCTCCACTTTGTAAGGAAAGACAAATTGTTTAAGTTACAACTGAAGTAAAAAGATTGAAGTTTGTATCAGAAGCGGGCTCTGCTGGGTTATCTTTGGCAAAAAAATGGTTTGGAGGAGTCCTCGACAATTCAAACTCATCAACAATTTAGAAGAGTTACTGGTGATGAGAAATAGACAAAAGGAAGAGATAAGTCAGCGGGAGGCTTCAAAATCTTTCTGAGAATGATGGTTCCCTTCATGCTTAAATGATATAGGCTCCGATGATATCAAATGGAAGCAGCCGTAGTCCACCTTTCTGATAAGAAGAATCGAGCTTTCGAGTTCTTTAGATGGCGCAAGATCAAGACCTGGGGACAAGCGTATAACACATGCATACTATGCAAACACCAAGAAAGAGATAAGCGTATGGAGCAGAGAGGACTGTTTGCCATTTGCTAATATCTGCATTTGCAAAAAATCACCGCAACGACATCTGTTAAGTGTAAAGTTTAAACCCTTGTAGGCGCCATTCAAGCACCGACACAAGCATCGATTTCATCGAAATGGTTGGTGGCCCAGAATTAATGCGTTTTCGCAGCCTACAGAACCTACGTCAAGGGAGGAAAGGAATCCCAAGGGACAACTACTATGTGCGCAGAGGAAAATAAGAGTTACTGGCAAAAAATTGCTAAAAATAGGGGCTGGCAGAATTTGAAAATGCGAGGGCCTAACCTGGGCTCTGATACCATGTTAAACACACGCATGGTAAACACACACAAGTAGGAAAGATAGGCATGATATTGGGAAAGATATGCATGAGTTGCATTATAATTCATAAAGATGCATATATATAATATAGTCGGTGACCCTTGGTTTCCCATTCCAAGTGGTCTCATAGACTCCTTTTGTCCATTCGCCTTCCACGCCTACCCATTGAGGATTAGGTGTCCAACATTCTCCCTTAGGACCATTTTTCTGTTTTCATTGGTGCTCTGGTAAAGATTGGTCAAGGCTGTCCACATCTCATGTGCATGTGTCTTTCTTCTCACATGAGGAATGACATGGTCTTTAACACCATTCAGAATCAATCTTTTTCCCTTAGCATTCTTCTTGTTAAAATCTGCCAACTGAACAGGGTCAACAGACACTACTACTGGGTGCTGTGTTAACCATTATGCCCCAGACTTCTGCCTCCTCAAAGATGCTTTGGATTCTCTCCCTCCATGCACTATAGTTGCTCTGCCCATCCAACCTATCTTCCACCCTCAAGCCCAAAGACATGCTTGCTGTCCTAACAAACTGAAGTTTTCAAATTTGTGGTAAGGGTTCAGTTTCCTGTGTGAAAATAGCTTGCTGTAATTTTTCACTTGCTGTCCCAAACTGAACTTTTCAGCCACCCAAGCTTTGATACCATGTAAAAATTTTAGACCCCACTCCTGTTTTTAGTTTCACCTTATCACTCCCATATAGTTAAATGCCCATTCCCATAATCATACATTCAAAATTTTGGAAATGAAATTATTTTCTGAAAACACAAATTTAAGAATTTCACAAGTGCTCGAAATGCAAAAATAAAACACAAGAAATTATAACAGCCACACACAGAAAAATAACACGCTGATTTTTGGTCAACGTGACCTTGGAAAAACCCCCTACAACTCTTGGGGAAAACCAGTTTGAGAGCTCTTCTATATTTCTGAAAAGTGCTTTTACAGTGAAACATAAATACATGGAAAATTCCAGCAACCACAAAAATACAACTTATCTCGTTTTCTGTACTTGACCTCTGCCTCGGAAAATGTGCCAAACAGTCAAAACAGAAACAACCTTAAATACTGTACGACCTCCTTGTTTTTTGTGCCCAGAAAACACAACAATAAATGATGTTGTACAAACTCCTCAATTTGCGCACAGAACAACAATAAATGCTGTTTTACGACCTCCTCGATTTGCGTGCAGACAGACAACGATAAATGTTGTACGATTTCTGCCTTGATTTCTATGCATAGAAACAATAGTATGCTGTACGAATTGCCTCGAAATCTGTGCCTTAAAACCAACAATAAATGCACCTCGAAATCTGTGCCAGAACGGCTGTACGAATGCCTAGGAATGCGTGCCAAAGCTGTTGTACAGTTCTGCCTTGAAAAAGTTGCCCATAAATTGCCTTGACCTATGTGTAACCCTGCTGTACGGATTTGCTGAATGCTGCCTCGATATGTGTGCAAAGGTTCTGCTCTCTTCTTTCTCACTGCTCAGAAATTCTCCTTGCTCTCTCTTGCTCCTTCTCTCAATGTGCGCATGAAAAGAATGAATGACCTTTTCTCTTCTTTTTTCCTTTAACTTAACTTTAAGTGACCTTTGGGGAATCCCTAAATCCAATGGTTAAGATAGCTTTAGATCAAGGGCTAAGATTAAATGTGCATTTAATTCTCACTTTATAATTTTTAATTCCACTTAAATAAAGACCTACTTAGCCTTTTATTTCCATAGTCACTTTTTCACTTTCTAATTTTACACTGACTTTAATAAAGTCACTTTAAAATTAGACTTGTAACTGTATCACTTATATAGTCACTTTTAAATTAGATTTGACTTTACCACTTATAAAGTCACTTTAGGAGAAAAGTACAAATACATTTGGACACTTTTCCCTAGGCCAAAGATCAAAGCCTTAGGAAACCACTTGTCCTCTGGTACCTAAATTTTAACACTGTGGTAAGGCCCCCTCTTGAGGACAACTTTCCTTAGTGCATGAATGTATATACGATAGGCCATGCTGGTCTCACTGTGACCCACAAGGATACTCTTCTTTGCAGTGGGTTCCAACTTCGTCCTCTTCTCCTCAGGGACCTGTGAATATGTAAGGCACCCAAAGATCCTGATGTGCCTAATCTTAGGCTTCTTCCAAGAAAAGGCCTCCTCGAGAGTCTTACTCCCAAAGACTCTGTGTTGGTTCCTGTTCTGCAAATACACTGCAGTGTTACACGCCTTGATCCACAAGAAAGGTAATCTCTGATCATGCAACATAGCTCTAGCTGCACCCATTATGGCTCTATTCTTCCTCTCCGCCACTCCATTTTGCTGGGGGTTATAAGGCACTATGTACTCTCTCCTGATGCCTGCACTCCTACAAAACTCCTTTATCTCCGTGGAGGTATATTCACCCCCATTGTCTGATCTCAACACCTTGATCTTCTTCCCCGTTTGGTTATCCACAAGAGCCTTAAACTCTTGGAACCTCTTGAAGACCTCATCCCTGGTCTTCAGAAAGAAAATCCAAGTCTTCCTGTAGTGGTCATCAATGAAGGTCACATAGTACTCACATCTGCTCAATGATACATTAGACATAGGACCATAAACATCGAATTGTACC
This sequence comes from Pinus albicaulis, assembly GCA_034641835.2. Taxonomy (NCBI): domain Eukaryota; kingdom Viridiplantae; phylum Streptophyta; class Pinopsida; order Pinales; family Pinaceae; genus Pinus; species Pinus albicaulis. The sequence continues at coordinate 29,620,401 of MU968411.1, read as the reverse complement.
AAGTCGAGGATACCTGCAACTCTGTTGTCAATGCTCTGGAAAGGTGTCTTGGTGTATTTTCCCGAAGCACACCCCCTGCACACATCATTATGCTTAGTGCTAAACTCAGGTAAACCAATAACTATATCCCTCAACATCCTGAATGCACATCCCCTGCACACATCATGATGCTTAGTGCTGAACTCAGGTAACCCAGTAACCATCACCCTCTGCATCCTGAATGCTCCATGATGCAAGTGGGCCACCCTCTTATGCCAAATCTCGCACAATTCACTGTTGCTGGTTTGTGCCACCAAGGCTCTAATAGGCTGAAGCATAAACCTATATAGCCTCTCGTTGCAGACTCCAATCACTCTAGTAAACTCAAAACAAGGTCCTCTGGGATATATCATCTTTTGTCCTCCTCGGAACACCACCTCTACCCTTGTCCTCCAAATTGGAGACTGATGTCAAATTCTTCTTCAAAGCTATAACATAGATAACATCTGTCACTTTCAGAGGAGTTAATGACTTCCTTTGAAATGATACTGTCCCCAGTCCTGCTAATCTGACCTTAGAGTTATCTCCAAGCACAACCTCCAAGTTAGTATTATCCTCTGATAGACTCGTGAAGCACTCTCACACTCCGGTCATATGGTAGGATGCTCCACTATCTACAAACCACATATCGAAAGATGTGACATGAGTGGCTAGAATTAGCACTAAGGCAAACTTATCCACCTCTGCCGATAAGGCAAACTCTGTGTCAAATTTGGAAGTGAACTCATCCACCTCTGCCTAAGCTGCAACTCCCTTCTTCTTCTTTCCCTTCTTATTGGGACACTGAACAACATAGTGACTCATCTTCCTACAATCAGAGCATTTCACTTTGCTCATGTCCTTCTCCTTCACCTTCTGCTTCTCCTTCTCTTGCTTTGCTCCACTAGAAGACCCCTTCTTGGCCTTCTTTTTGCCCTTAGTTGCAAGGGCGGCGTTCTCCTCCTCATCTCCCCCACCATGCTAACTGCTACTCTTTGCACTCCTCCTGGTCTTCTCCTGGATGAAATCATCCCACATCTGCCTCCAGTTTGAAAAGTGCTTTCTGGCCACAATGCCATGTATGAATCCATCCCATTTTTGTGTGAAACCATCTAGTGCAATCCTGATCAGTTGGTCCTCAGGGATAGCCTCTCCCACGACAACCAATTTATCCTTCACCTGTGAGATCTTGGTGATGTATGAGGTTACACTGATGGTCTTGGTTATCTTGGTGTTTCTTAGCTTCTGCCTCAACACCATCTTACTTTTCTCATTGGAACTTTGGTGTAATGTGACAAGTGAAGCCCACATCTCGTAGGCAAACTTCATTCCTGTCACATGAGGGAATAGGTGGTCTTTGATGCCATCAAGGATGATTCTCCTTGCCTTCACATTCTTCTTGTTGAAGTCCACCAATTGAGCTGCATTAGTAGGAGGTTGCATAGGATTTTCCACTATATCCCACACTTAAACTTGTTCAAGTCACAACATCATCCTCTCCTTTCAGGGGCCAAAATTATCGGCCCCACACAATCAATCCTCTGCCCTCAAACTAGTCATCATGACCCTCACAACCAACACAAAAGAGAAAATCTGTTTCTAGGCTATCTTCCTCTCTCTCAACCGATAATTGTTTGGGTTTCTAACTGAGGTTTTGTGACTGCTGCTCACTGATATGGCAGAAGACTGCTTGCTGGTTTCTTCTATCAGCTGATGAAAATTTCAGATCTGAAGTCTCTCAGGCTCTGATACCATGTAGAAAATTTTTAAATGCTGTAGCCCTTCCCAGTTTCAAGTTTTTAGCATGAAGGTTTTATGCCATCAAACACTATAGAGCTACCTCTACCATTCTTTTTTATTCTGATATGAAAGAAAATACAAGAAAGCACACTCAGAAATTTACACAGTGATTTGGATTAATGACCTGGAAAAATCCACAAGGAGAAAACCAATTCTAAAGGAGGAATTAATTGCACTCAAGGAAATTTTTACACAAAAGAGATAAGACAACTTATCTCCCTTTTTGCTTGTTGAAGTCACTGCCAAATTACATAGAAATTCGAGCCCTCACATAGTCATAAACACAACTGTGATATGTCTTGAATTCTGTGCACAAGAATCATTTACAGTGCCTTAATCTGAGCCATGAATAGCAGAAATCTTTCTCAGAAATTAGTGCCAAAGTCTGATGCTATTTCCTTCCTGGAATCACGCTGAATGAGCCTCAAAGTTTGTGCTCCAAGCCATGAATATACTGAGAGATAGTCTCCTTTAATACTTGGCCCTGTGATTGTGAATATGGCAAAAAACAAGAGGTTCAAACTGCTCCTTTTCACACCAGAAATATCCTGAGTCTCACATTCAGATACCCAACAAGACCAATGCTGACTTTCGAGCTATTTTGGCCAGCCAACACAGTAAAATCAGCCTGCAGAACCTGGCCCGAAAATCTCGGGATTCGTGCTACTCAGCAGCAGAAAACTGGAGTTCATCTTTGGTGTTCAATTTCCTCTTCCTCGGACCTGAAAACTCATCCTCCTCCTTGTTCCTTTCTCTCCTCTCCTCAAATCTCATGAAAATGAATGAACCTCCCCTTCTCCTTTTTCCCTTTTTGTCATCTAAAGTGAGAACTCTAACCCTTCAAATCAAGGGCTCCCATGAGATCAACGGATGAGATCAAGTCCCCCACTTGACCCCCTCCCTCAATTAATGAGCCTCTTAGTAGTTTTTAATATTTTGTACCATGTGCACTTTTTCTCTCATAAAGTCACTTTTAAAACATAAAAGTTACTTTAATATTATAAAGTGTACTTTGTACTTATCACATAAAGTCACTTTATGACACAAGTGACATTAATAAACTGAAGTACATGGTACACAATTCATAAAATGTATTTTGCTCCATGACATTAATAAAACTCATAATGTCTCTAGACAAAAAGTCATTAAAGTGTCTTCCCAGGCCAAAAGGATAAATGCACTAGGAAACACTTTCTTGGTATCCTTTTTGTATTTTTCCCCTTTTTGTATGAAAGAACCCGAAATGCTCCTTCACATTAACACAAGGACAATGCATTGTCAAACATGGAATTCTGTTTTACTATAGTACTATGTCAAGGAACTTCTATCGTTAGGCTATAAAGTGTGATTGGCCACTTGCAAGTGTGCACCCCTTCAGTTCATGGGAGATTGGTTAGATTGCATGTGTTGCACTGGACGAAAACAAGGCGAAATTGGTTGTGATGGTACAACATAAGAATGTCACGTAATAAATTGTGCAGTGTCACAAAAGTTTAATGGAAATACTATGACAACTATGGGCAAAATTGCGATTCTTAACATCTTGCGCAAGAGAGGAGTATTGCCCAGTGATAATCAATGAACCCAACTATAAAGTGTGCATTATTAAAATGGACATAAAACTTAGCAAAATGTCATCATGTTATTCAAACAACCAACATATTGCAAAGACTAGGGATGATCTGTACAATGTATTGCTGGTACAAAACTAATAGAAAATTGTAACAAATTGAAGAACCATCATGTTCTGAAGTTGTTTAGAGAGGTGACAATAAGAGTCAATGACACAACAATACAAAGATTTAAGAATATGGTTCATTTGCTAAGCTATTAATATAGCTTACAATAATGCAAACCAAATATTTATACAAGTCATGAGTGATAAAATTTTCAATTGAGGCAGTCTATGATGGCTGGCCTTGTGCATAGTGAATGATGATAATCACTATTTCATTCCTTGAAATCAAGTCATCCATGGCATATGGCTTGTACCATCGATTGAATTGGTTCACTTTGATATATTGTGATGCCATTTACGTGTCTCCACTCCATTGTGAGGTGACACTACTTTGGCGTGTTGAGCTAGTTGAGTCGGTGCAGGGCATTGACATGTATTGTGTGAATAAATTTTGGCACTGATTTTACACGTAATTTGTAGTGCAACAGAAAACTAGCATTGGTTGTGCGAGCAAAACTCTGGTGTGACAAGAGATCAGCGTTGGTTGTGTGAGCAAACTCTGTGTTAAATTTGGACAACTAGGTCCAAACTCCATGTTGTGATGCTCAGATTAAGTGGCTAATATTTTTGTTGGATTCCTCTTTCGGAAAGGTGTAAAATCCATATAAAATATATCTTAATCCGATGAGCAGAACATTTATTTTGAATTTATTATTTATAATAAATTATATGTGCAGGTCGGCCTTAAGGTTTTACACCCCGAGCAGATGTGTCACACACCCCAATGATGGATAGAAATACAGGAAAAGTTGGAGAACATTTCACAACAACTCAACACACATCTTCTTCTCTCATCTGATTTAGTATGAGCTCCTTGGAGGACAATTCCAGCCCACAACGTGTTGAAGGAGAAGAAGGACCGTCTGTCTTAAAATTTGGTACAGAGACAAATTTAAATTTAGGTTTTAGAAAATTTGACAGGCAGTGTTTGATCATGATAGAATAGGCTGAAATTTGGTGAGAAGTTCGATTTGAGCCGTCATGGCCTGATACGAGTCCAAAGGGTTGACCAATGTAACTACAGGTGTTTTAGCTTGCTGTACTGCGTTGACTTTTAAGATAGTGATTGACTTTGGAGTTGACTTGGGTTGACTCGTTTCTTTGATCAGAGAGACATTGTGGCCACATTCTAGGTTGCTCTCATAAAAAAAGAGGAGACTTTGCGCAGTTGAAGCATCCTGTTGACCGCCGTAACGCACCACCACATTTTTCCTGTTTCTGATTTGTCTTCTATAAGATCCACTTATATGTTCTATCTGCATTTTACTTAACTATTTGTATGATTGCTGTGAAAGAAGTAAAGTTGCTCCAAGTATAGAACATCTACAAAAATTTACATGGTATCGGAGCTGAGGTGAAGACAAACTCTATCTTTAGCAATCACCACCGGAAGAAATGGGTTCCACTAGTCTTGAATTCAAGGAGAATGACAAGCTGACTGGAAGGGATGACTTCCATGCCTGGAAGATGATATTAGATCTCAAATTGGAAGACCATGATCTCTTGGATCATGTGCTGGGTAAGATTCAAGAACCTCCATCAAATGCTACCGCTGCTGTTAGAAACAAGTATAAGAAGGGAGAGATCAAAGCAAAGCTGATGATCAGGGAATCCATACATAAGAGCCTGGTTGCCTATATATCTGAACTAGGCACATCCAAGGAGATGTATGACAAATTGATCCTTATGTTCAAGGTGAACAATGTGAACCAAGTGCTATTCCTCAAGAACAAGTTGAAGAATATGAAGAAGGGCCGGGATGAGTCTATTCAAACTTACTTTCTGAAATTGACCGAAACAAGGAACAATCTGCTAGCTATTGGGGAGACAATAGATGATCGTGAGATGGTTCTCACCGCACTTGGAGGACTTCCATATGAATGGCAAGTATTCACAACTACCATTCTCAACAATAATACCATTCCTAACTTTGATGAGCTTCTGTCTAGATGTATGCAAGAAGAAATAAGGATGAAGGAATTCGATAATGACAGAAATGCTGCCTATGGTGCTCATTCTCGAAAGAAGAACTCTGGTGGTCCTAAGGACAAAAGAAGAACGAAGGCTCAAGAAAAGAAGGGCAAATGTTTCACTTGCCATAGGCCTGGTCACTATGCTAGAGAATGCCCCTTCAAGAAGGATTCTCCCGATAGTCATGATAACAACAACAACTGAAGGAATGGGAATCGAAGAAATGACAGATCCAAAGGAAAGAGGAAGGCTCACTTTGGTGGAAACAATCAACCCTCTAAAAGGTCTAGAAATACCAGGTATGAGGAGTCTAATGTTGTTGATAAAAGAAATGAGTATATTCTGTATCTGCTCTCTCTGCTACATCTCTGCCCGACACTATGGATGTCTGGCTAATCGATAGTGGTGCCTCAAGACACATCACCGGATTCAAGGGAGCACTCTATGCGGTGGACGGAGGATAATAATCTGCAGTATCATGGGAATAAGCACATATCCGTAGGGACGAGGGGTGGCCACTACTTATCTCGAGACAAGTCCTACGTTTTACACAAAATCATATCTATTACCCTAAATTGAAGAAAAAAGAACCTTGTGTGCACATGTATACTGCCATGTGAACAAAGGATTCAATGTAACTTTCTACGATGGAGAAAAGGGTGCTCATGTGGAAGAGCTTCAAGAAGCTATCTCAGCAGGTAGTTTTGGGATTGTTTACTCTACCGGAGTTTGAAAGTCCAGATTATTCCCTAGTTGTTTTATAGATTAATCCAAACGAGGCTTCATTACGCGATTACGCGATTATGTCCCATTAGTTCAAAGCAGGAAAGGTGGTAGCGAGATAGAAGCTTTGGAAATAATCATGAAGGTGTATGTGAAATTTGTCTTTGAAGAGAAAGCATACAAGGGGACCTTTCCTCTCAAGTGTCACAAAGACATACGATATATTTCTTTTGGTCCATTAGAATCTACACGGTATGTTGCCCGTGACATCCCTAGGAGGATGTTCCTACTACATGACATTCATTGATGACTTCTCTCACAAAACCTGGATATACTTCTTGAAGAAGAAGGATGAGGCTTTCATGTGGTTCCGTACCTTCAAAGCCTTTGTGGAAAATATGACCGGAAAGAAGATCAAGATTTTGAGGACCGACAATGGCACTGAATATGAGTCAAATGAGTTCAAAGACTTTTGCAGAGAAGCTGGCATTAAGAGGGAGACGACCACTGCATATACTCCTGAGCAGAATGGTGTTGCTGAACGCAAGAATAGGACTATTGTGGAAGCTGCCCGTGCCATGCTATGTGACCAGGGTCTACCGAAGTTTCTGTGGGGAGAAGCTGCAAATACTGTTGTGTATATTCAAAACCGATGCCCTCATTCCGCTCTGGACTCCAAAACTCCCGAAGAGGTTTTCACTGGTAAGAAACCTGATGTCTCACATTTTAGAATTTTTGGATGTCCTGTTTATTTTCATGTGTCGAAAGAAAAGAGAAGTAAGCAGGATGCTTCTGGGAAGAAAGGAATGTTTGTGGGCTACAGTGAGACTTCTAAGGCCTATAGAGTCTATGTACCTCGTCAAAGGGAAGTAGAGATATGCCATGATGTCACTTTTGACGAAAATGCTTCCCTGAAGAAAGTAGTAGATCTTCCAAGATCTGAAGAAAATCATGAAGAAAGGCCTGGAAATCAAGAAGAACCGCAGGATGAGACAATGCCTGATATTGAAGGACCAATAGACCCTATTGATCCATCTCCTTCACTGGGAAAGAGACCATCATGGCTCAGGGACACCCTCGAAGATGCTGAGGGTCATGCTGCCCCAAGGGGGACATTCCGAGAAAGCAAGAAGCCGTGTAGATACCAAGGGTATCTAGCTGCCATGAGTACTATTGTACAATCTGAACCTGGATCCTTTGAGGAAGCCGTAAAGCATCAAGTCTGGAAGGATGCTATGCACGAAGAATATGAGTCCATAATGAAGAATGATGTCTGGGATGTGGTCCCGAGACCGAAGGACAAATCTGTTGTCACCGCAAAATGGCTCTACAAGATCAAACATGGATCTGATGGGAGTGTTGAAAAGTTTAAGGCAAGGTTTGTTGCCCGTGGCTTCTCTCAAAAGGAAGGAATTGACTATGATGACATATTTGCACCTGTGGCACGATATACCACCATTCGATCAATCATAGCCCTTGCTGCTACGCAAGGATGGAGTCTTCATCAGATGGATGTCAAGACCGCTTTTCTGCATGGTGCAATAAAGGAAAAGGTGTATGTAGAACAACCTCTGGGGTTTGAAGTCCAGGATCGGGACACCCATGTCTGCAGGTTGAAGAAAGCCCTCTATGGGTTGAAGCAAGCACCCAGAGCTTGGTACGAGAGGATAGATAGCTACTTGATGAAGCTGGGCTTCACTCGAAGTAATGCTGATCCGAACCTTTACTTCAAGGTTGTCCAGGGGAAGCCTCTCATTCTGGTGCTGTATGTGGACGACCTCTTTCTGATAGGTGCTGACCCTCTCATTCATCAATGCAAGAGGAGCCACCACGAAGTCTGAGATGAAGAGACCCAGGACCGATGCACTACTTATTACTTCCTAGGCCCTGGAGGTCTAGTAGGACTGAGAGACTTTCTTCAAGGAAAATACACTTCAGAAGCTTCCGGGTGATTGGACGGTAACGTGGTAAGTCCGTGTCGACACCGATGGAGCTCAACTTTAAGAAGTTGAGTGGCAGCGCTGCTGGGCCCGTGTTAGCAAATCCTACTAAGTATCGTCAACTCATAGGAGCCCTGATGTTCTTAGTGAATACCCGTCCGAACGTATGTTGTGCAGTGAACACTTTGAGTCAACACATGGTTGATCATGACATTCACTAGGTTGGTGCCAAGAAACTCTTAAGATATCTTTGGGGCATGATAGACCATGGGCTGAGATACACTGTCTGGAGCATGACACTCCTTAGATATACTGATGTCGATTGGGCTGGCAGTGTGGTGGATCAGAAGAGCACACGGGATGCCGCTTCAATCTTATTCCCGATTCGATCTCATGGATGAGCAGAGCGTAAGTTTCCGTGGCTTTGGAGCACCGCGGGAGGCCGAATACATTGCAGCAAGTATGGCCTGTTGTGAAGCAGTTTGGTTGCGAAAGCTCTTTAGTGAGCTGTTTGGACATGTGCTAGATACCACCATGATACTCTATGATAACCAGAGTGGGATTCGCTTGACCGAGAATCTTGTGTTCCACGACCGATCCAAGCATATTGATACTAGGTACCATTTCATCTGGGATATGGTACAGCGAGGCGTCGTAAGGCTCGATCATATAGGAACTGATGAGCAGGTCGCATATATTCTCACTAAGCCCCTGGGGAAGGTTAAGTTCCTAACCTTCTGTGAGAGACTTGGTATCGTGGAACGACCCTATGATGTCGGTCTTGTTGGACGATGAACTCGAGGAGCTCTGGGGGGCTTTGGGGACAGCTTCTGAGCTATAAAGGCTCATAATGCTTTCCCGCCTCACCCTTGTGATTATTGAGCCGTTCGCCTCATTTATCCGTGCCCCGTATGCATCCTGCCCACTGGAGTTCAGTGGCTCATGGGAAGTACCTCTCATTTGGCCAATGAGGTGGGAAAAGCTAGAGACTAGTAGCAAAGACCGATGGACGCATCAGAGATTGTCGTACTCTCTATCTAGGATGGCACGGGCCAACCACTTGATCTGGGATCAAGTCTAGTGAGGTCTCGGACCTCCGCCTGACTTCGGGTCAGATGAACCAACTTCGGGTTGGTTGGAGACTCTTTGTGAGTCTGATAGAGGTTTCGGACCTCTAGGCTGAATTTGTCAACCGGGGGATGATGTCTTTGTGATTGACCCACTTCTGTTCTGAAATAAAGATGCCAGCAAAGCAAGTTACGGCGGGATGACGCACGATGTTTGATTGCACTGGTGGATGGCGTTCTCCCCAGTTGAGAGGGAGTGTTGAATTTGGACAACTAGGTCCAAACTCCATAGATGCTCGGGATTAAGTGGCTAATATTTTTCTTGATTCCTCTTTCTGAGAGGTAAACCTATATAAAATATATCTTAATCCGATGAGTGCACATTTATTTTGAGTTTATTATTTATAATAAATTATATGTGCTGTGTCGTCTTAAGGTTTCACACCCCTAGAGTGTCACACACCCCAATGATGGATGTAAATATGCAAAGCAGAAACATTTCACAACAACTCAACACACATCTTCTTTCTCATTTGATTTAGCACGAGCTCCTTGAGGACGAGTTCAAATTTCCCACACGTGTGAAGGAGAAGAAGACAAATTGTACTTACCGAGCCGAAGGACGAATTTCTCAGCGCAGGGCCTGTGCAGTTGACCAGCGTTGACTTTGGTCAACGCATGGTCCAATTGGGTTGAAAATTTGTGGGAAGTTTGATTTTGGAAGGCCGTACTATTTGGCACAGAAATCGAGGTCAAAAGGTTGACCAATCTGCTGCTGCGCTGACTTTTAGCTTGCTGCCCTGCATTGACTTTTTCAGGACATCGTTGACTTTTTTGGAGTTGACTTGGGTTGACTCGTTTGCTGATTGGAGGACTGTTGTGACACATTCTGGGTTGGCTGACCAAGGAGACTTTGGCTCGGCTGAAGCATCCTGTTGACCGCCGTAACGCACCACCAAAATTTTCTGTTTCTGGTTTGTCTTCTATAAGATCCACTTATATGTTCTATCTGCATTTTACTTAACTATTTGTATGATTGCTGTGAGAAAAGTAAAGTTGCTCCAAGCATAGAACATCTACAAAAATTTACACTCTGGTATGACAAAGACTAGTGCTAGCCCCATGGGCAAAGGTCGACACATTAACTATTATACAATGATGGGAATGACATTGCTCTAGCCTGTAGGTTTACCACACCTTTTCAAGGTCTAGCGCAGAGTAGAGTTGCACTGTTCCACATATCATTTCGAAGGTTTTTTTAAGGATACAAATATTATGCTTAAGCGGAGATTATATGGGAATAATTCATTTGAAAATATTAGACATATAGATATATAGGTGAATATTATTTTTTTTGTAACTAGTAGAATCAACAACCATGGTAATCTTGTACTCATATAACACAAGGTTGATTCCATTTGGCTACCACTATAACAATTAGGTGCACCATGCTGCCCCTAACATGGAAATGAGGGCTAATTGGGGTGATCGAACTGACAACTTCATAATATTTTTACATAACATGCTTTGCCAAGTGAGCTACATTGTAATCAATATACAAATATAAATAATATTAAATAATAATTAATAAGTAATAATTCCTATAATAAAGAAACGTGTCTCAAAGGACATGACTATTAGTGAAATGACACCCTGATTAGGTATATATATATATTATTTTATTTTCTATGTGCTTCATTGACCGAAAAGATCGGTGACTGCTACGTCTAGGGAATATTTGTACTAGGTAGATCCATTCCGAAGGGATCACTTCTTGTCGACTCAACCATGGAGCCTAACCCCGAGGGTGTTGAGAGAATTGAATCTGTGACCTCTCAGTGCTTTAACGACAAGAACTCAACCAATTGAGCTAACCCTCGGGGCTAGTCTGATTAGGTATATATGGGTCCCCATTGCACTATTCCATATCATATTTTCTACTATCAATTTCCTATATACAATTAATAAGCATTGCCCACATGGATTTCTTTATTTTATTCCAAGTATTTTGGATATTTAACTTCTGAGCGAGGTTTGGCTATCGCATTTGGTATTAGAGCCAAGTTTGATCCTAGCCATTGGTCATAAAGGCTTTTAGCCATACAATTTTTTTAGAGTTATTTTGGTTGACTTGGTCGTTGACCAATTAAAAAATGTTAAAATTGTAGCTTGGATAGGTGTTTTTGCACAGGCCTTGTGTCCAAGCATGTAGAAGCTATCTTGAAAATTGATTTATTTCAGCATTTTTTTATTCTTCCTAAGTCCAAACTTAGGAAAAACATGATAATTAATTTAATTAGTTATTATTGGCTTTGTAACTTAGATTTCTAAAATTTATAACTTCGGAAATTAATGTTTCTATTTGACAAAATCAAAGAAAGTGATAAGATCAAATTTTAGCCTTTGATCTTTTCTTTAAAGATTGTAAGGAGAGATTATAAATTGCTGGAATGAGTGGGTGAAGGATGCATTAGAGATCACATCGAGTGAGAGAGAATAGGGTTGATTTGAGTGAGAAGGAAGGTTGAGGGGTGGTAGCCTGGCTGTACTGAGCAGTGAGAGAGGGGCCAGACCCTATGCCATGTTTGCAGGAGAGAGAGGCCAAGTATTGTGGCCAGGTTTCCTGCTGGAGGAGAAGCCAAACCTTGGGTTGAGATTTGCTGAAGAAAGGGGGCCGTACTCTGTTGGAGAGAGGCTATACTTCAGACTATACCATTACAGAGGAGAGAGGCTATACTTCAGATTGTACCATTACAGAGGAGAGAGGGCCGATTTCTATGGCTATTCTTACCAGTGCATTCTCTGAAGTTGCTGCTGTAATTATTTCTTGAGTATTTTATCTGAACCCTAACAAAATCCCTCTTGTTGGTTTTTCCCCACATTGGGGTTTTCCAAGGGTAAAAGCTGTATAAAATATTTGTGCTTGGATTTTTTGTTTCAGTTGTGTATAATTTGTTAGAATCACAGTTATGTTAATTGTGTGTAGATTTTAGATCTTTTTTTTGTGTTTTCAGTAAAAATAAATTTCTGGGTATAAAAATTTAATGGAACATTATTCTTTTCGCCAGGCTTAGAGAAACTAATAAAAAAGACTGTTGCAAATTGAAGACACTATGCTTATTTGATCTGTACACCCATCAGGATTGCGGTGTTGCACAACCTCGATCGTACAAAATTCCACTGGCTGTCACCATTTCGTCATCCACTTGTATCCATATATCCATCTGGACATCAAATCATTGTGCCATACATGTCATTGTTGTTTCAATTATCATTTTGCAATTTTATTGCTCCATACAAATTTGCCCGTTGTACAACATGTGCAAGTAAAGTTAATTAAATTAATAATCTTACAACAGTCTAGTAAATTTGCGAATAATAGGTTAATTTGACACCGTATAGAATTCCATCTATCATCGCGCCACGATTATGCACGTGTCCATACATCCATTTTCATCAAATTGATTTTTCACAGTCGTACATCGGTTGTAGCATTTGCCATTGCCCAATATTTTCTGCTAGCTTCTGTACAATCCACCAATCATTTGTTGTCGTACAAATTCCGTAAAATTGGCCCCAACATTGTACAATATACCAGCTGTCACTGCCATATCTAACATTAAACTTCTTGGTGCATCTTGGACAACAATGCACTTGAAGTGAACTACAAGGGACCAACCATGGTCTGACCATGACAACAAGATATAGATTCAATAACATGACACAGGTGTGGGATAACTAATACAACCCTCACATCGTTGTTACAATGCTTGATTTGTGACCTTGGACTTGTAATGGTGGTGACAAATGTTGCAAAGGTTCTCAGTTACCTTTGCTGACATGCGGGGCAATATGTGTTTTCCAAGATTTATTGATTACTGGTAAAACTTGCTGAGTAATGCATGTTTGATCAATTTGACTGAGCCTAGGCTCTCTTTTTCGCCAAGCTGAGTTAACTTGCTTAGTGCTCGATGGTCTTAGAATGTCATTTTTAGTGCTTTGGTGTGATCCTTAAGGATGTTCAGTTTTTGGCTATAGAAACATGTGATTTGCAATTGCATAAATCTATGTGTCATTTCTCTGGATAAAGCTGAACTATAAACTACTGTGGATATTCCATTGGACAATTCATCACAACAAATCTACTAAAATACTAAGAGACTGGATTCGTTGGGTGGGGCCCACGAATCCCGAATCCGTCGTATCCGATACGATACATACGGATTCGTACAGAAATCACCGGATTTGATCGTATCTGTACAGGATACGTCGAATCCTGATTGTATGTTGTACGGATACGATCTAATCCCGTACAGCCGGATTCAAGCAGCCGAAAAGTGCAATTTTGACTTATAAAAGTGCGATTTTGACAATTGTATGATGTATCAATGTATTAATGTATCATGTATGAGTATCTAAGATCTTAAATCTATGTTTGAATCAATGAATTTGTATGAATTTGTGTAAAAATATCTAATTTTTAATATATTAATAGATATATATATATATATATATATATATATATATATATATATATCTAATTTCTAATATATATATATATATATATATATATATATTTAATAAAATAATATATAACGTATCGTATCCCGGACGTGTCCTGTTCTGGGGGTCACCGTATCCCGAATCCGATTCTCGAATCTCCATATCCATCGAATCCCCGTATCAAGTGACTTAGCTAAAATATATTAGAAAATCCGAAATCTACACTAAGGGTTAATTTCTCCGTAGATTTTTGGGTCTGTTACTTACTGTTTATTGTATATGCATGCAAAGTATAATTATGCATAAAATAGAGAACAAATATATCAATCACTCGCAAACCACAATAACACTAGATGTGACTCGCGATTGGGAGATAACTCAGCTGGAAGGTGAGGTTGCTCTGCTTTCCCTGAATTGAAATGGAATGCAAGTACAAAGAAGTGAAGCTTGTGGCCCATGGGCTATTATAGTGCACAAATTTCCACTCTCGACTACTTTTCTCATCCATGGAACAAAATGCAATCAAATAGAATGGAACCCCTTTTCCTCCTAATGTCCTTGTTATAACACAACTCGATATGCTACTAGTGGTTAAGTTTGACTCCTCCAACTCTTAACTAGAGTTACAATATTATCTCTTCTAGAGTCTTGTTCATCATGATCAATGACTACCTCCTTTTCCGTGAATAATAGGGGCTGACGTGACAGCCTCTGGAATCATGTTGGTAAAAACAAGAAGATCAAATTTTGGGTGGCATAAATTTTGCATGCAAACTCTAATTGAGAAAATTCTTGTGTCATTAGAAATTTCTCTGTGTATAGAATAACACTAGGGGGTGTTGCGCTGTAATGTTCCAAATTGGAATTTTAACCGTGATATTTAAGCAAGAACACAATGCAACACAAAAAATTCAAACAATTAACACCCATAAACTTTACACCAAAATGCACTAGACTGAGCCATTTTATTATCAAGAGGAGAGTACAAATATATGTATTACGTGCACCTAGGCTTTCCAAAGCAAGCTAAACAACCCCAGGTGAGAAAATATGCTGCCTGGATGTAAGAATATGTTTTCTCCTCAAGTTCTGTGCTGGCCTTGGAATTTTGCAACTGCTGGCTGTAAAGAACCCTTGTTTGAGCCCCTTATAATGCTCAGAAAATTCTACCAAATTTATCTTAGGCTCCCCTCAACAAACCCAGAAAAACCTAGAAAGGGTTTTGACAAATTCTTCTGACCACCCGAGACCCAAAATTTTAGCTCACTTATCCCAACTGGCTGCCAAATAATTTTGCTGTTTGGGGCACCAAAACTTCCCCAAAAATTTTGCAAATTTAGGAGTCAACTCCTTCACCCCTAATCGACAAAACCCGATAATATTTTGGGCTAATTTCCGCCTCTCAAAATTACCCAAAATTGGTGCTACCCCCTCTTTGGTAGAAACTACGTCCCCCACAACCACAACTGCTAAATATGGCACTTATACATCCTCAATCTACTGTAGAACTGCCCTGAAAATTTCCTTCAAAAGAAGTGAGAGGATTTCCTTTCAAAATCCGGCACAAGAGAGATGGATCCAGCCCCATGAATTGTGCCCAGTGGCACTTCTGTGTAAGCCCAGAATGGAAAATTTGGCTCTCTCAAGAACAACAACTTTCAACCTTGAAATTCTCCACAATTGTTGGTCCACCCTTGGTGAAATTTCTCCTAAATGCTTCGGCCAAAATACCCCTTGAAACTCTTGCAACTCAATGGTACGATTTATGCTACCGCGTCCTCTTGTAGGCTCAAACTAGCTGAAGCAAGAGCTGATATGACCCACGAAATCCAACAAAATCTCTTCCCTCTAAGTCCTGAAGTTCTCTCCTAGGGTGGCACTCTAAGTCCACCGAAGAAAGAGTTGAGATTTCCACCGGAAAATCTCTTTGTGCCAAGCAACACTGGTAGTCTTGGCTAAGCAGCTCAAGAGTACTCTAATTTAGAAATTCAAATTGTCAAAAGCTGCCAAATTGATGCCCCTTCCTTCTATTTAACTTTGTTGCTCCCTTTATCTCCTTGTGGGCCCCACCAATTCGACCTCCTTCTCCCTGGCTCGATTTTCCTAAGGGGTTCGAATTCCTTTTTTTGGGTGGCCCCCCATATCTCACTACCAATTTAATTTTTCCTTTTCTCTAATGTTGGTGGCCTCCATCTCTCCGAAAATTAAGTGGGGACTCCCTCCACCCACTTTTCCTAAGTTTACCTACCAAAATATTTCCCACCACCCAATGGAAAAAGTGGAAATTCTTCTTAGTAAAATTAATTCAATTGGGGACATTACAGTCCTCCCCACCAAAAATTGCTTGTCCTTAAGCAATTCCTCAACAAGCACCCTCTCATTTAGCTGATCCCAACAGTCCCTGCACACAATACCGGGGTCCCAAATGTACCACCTAGCCATCCATGATCTCTTCCCTGTCCTGCCAGGATCCTAAGCCATCCCAATCAGCGTGAGGTATCCATTGCTCCACTCGTTGTCCAACTCATCATAGGCACCAAACACCCTTTGCATACCACCACTAAGTAGAGCATCGTGGTAGTAAAAGATCCTGATCATCAACTCCTGAAACTGCTCTACCAAATATTCCTTCTTGTGCACTTTAGGAGTGGACTTCTGAGGATGCAATCCAATCCTAGTGGAATTGAACCCTCGCCTTCCTGGGGTTCGCCCGATCTCCTCTTGTTGATAACCTTGCCAGGTGAAGTTCCCCACACCGTTAACAAGTCACTAAAACCCGATGGAAGATCTGGATGACCTTCCCCTATAGAAGCCAACTCACCTCTATGGGTATCTGAACTGCTAAGCCCTTATATGCCAAAATCCCCTGCCCATCGCAGAAGGAACTTATCCCGCCGACATCGTGACACCTCGGTCATGCTCGACTACCCAACATGCTTGTACTGGACCCTCCTCTCCAGTAACACTCGGCCATTATATCTGTCTCGATCAACGCTAAGACCAACCTGCTAGGGCAACTTTGCAATGCTCAAGTCCACCACTCCACGGCTGGCCTTGATCCTGAGCAGCAACCTGCCTTGCCATACAATGAAGGTCTCAATGACTCCCCATGTGTTAGCCTGGGAAAGAATTGGGTCCCCCTCTATCGTAACCCTGCCCATTGAGAAGTGGAGTGATCCACTTGCCATAGGATCCCTGGATCCCCGAACAGTACTGGGTACTCGCAACTCCCACTCCTCACGGGCTGCTGTTGCGTAGCACTGCTACCTGTTAAAACCCATCTGGCCCTCATCTCTGACCCCTGTATGTATCCCATAGATGGACCCCAAGTATCAAAAATTTGTCCCACGCATGCCAATCTTCCCTGCACTTGCCAGACTGCATAGTGAAATCTACTATCCCAACTCTTGATGGTACACTTGAACACTGCTTGGAGTCTGGACACCCTCCTGTCGATGAAGACTACCATTAACTGCCTCTCATGCATATGTAGCACCTCAAACTGCCTCACCAAAAGTGTATCATGCAACTCCCTCGCGATCAACTCCCCAAGTGTGAGCTAAGGGGTGGAACATATGCTCCCTCGACAATAGACCACGTCATCCTTAAGTCGGTATCCGTCAGCTCGTGCACCCTACAAATGCCTCAACTAGAGCGTCTCCCTCCTACCCATAAAACACTATCTCATCCAACTGTCTAGGGTGAGCCTCCCATGTCCTGCTACTTGTACTAAGGTCATCACGGGACAACAACCCAACCCTCACTAACCGTAAGCCATGCTGGAGAGCGATAGGTATGTAAGTCCCCACGGGTATGACCAAGAGTTCACACGGACATCGAAAGGTAATCCCATGGATGCCCCTCTCTCTGTCCTGGTCCTCTTGATAACTCCATTGAAGATCTGACTTTGCGGAACAGGATGTCCCTAGATGCTCAACAACGCCCCCATCCATACAGGCCGGGCTGCATCCAATGGTACGCCTCCTCTCACTCCATGGTGTAAACCTGCGCACCACAGCACACCGCCATGCATCTACGTGTTCGCTTGCAAATTACTGCTTAACGCTACAAGCTTCTACACTCCATTGAATTCCAGGATATAAAACTGAGATAGTACGCGTCGACACGCACCCTACCGGTATCGCCTCCTCCACTGTCATATCATCGTACTATCTGATGCATGGGCCTCACCTACAAATCCTCCCTGAGAAACACAATAGGAGAATCGTCATATGTACCAATGGCGATGTCACCAATATGCTGCTCCTCGGTGACTGCTGAGTCCCAACTAATTGCAGAGAGTCCTTGGCCCCAAACAAGGCACTATTTGGTGGCCTGCCAATGCCACCTCCTCCAACAAACTCTTGCTAGAGTATATTGATCATCCTGTGATCCCTTGTACAACCATCATATGGAAACGACCTAGGGAGTCCCCTCACAAATTGACCAGCCACTGGCGTTGACTGAGACTCGCCTAACGAATGATGGCGCTCGACCACTGGGTCAAGTATATCACCAATGTTGTAGTCAATTTGCATATCTGGTAAGTGGTAGTTAGTCCCACCTGGATCCCAATGCCAAGCTGGGCCTCCAGTATTCCTGATGTTTGAACATCCCTGCTGACCCTCACCTCAACCTATAACCAACTCCATACACCTAGCCCAGTCCATCGAGCACCAACTCTGAATCTCTCGCCATCCAACCATAAGGGAGGTATCGAGAGCATGAACTCCCGTACACAAAACTAACCCTTCATCATGCAAAGGCTGCACCCTGCACAACTCATGTCACCTCATCTCACTATCCTGGTCAACACTTAAAATCTGTCGAGGTTGACTTTGCCTCTCCCTCTCCACTGTGCAGTGGTAACCTACTAGTGCTACCAACCTCATCTATGTATGTCTGAGTAGGGCTACCTCGTCACTCCAATGTGCACTCCAATTGAACCATTAGGGAACCCAACCGTTCCCCAACGTGAGTTAGTTTCGCTGTTGACTCAACACAAACTGCTCTCATGCCCTCCAACTCCTCGTTCTGTTGCAGAATGGCATCTCGCACTGTCATGGCCTTCTTTATCAACACTAGAAGGCTGGCCCAAGACTGATGAAATTGTGGAGGGGAGCTATCAGTTGTAAACTCGGTCACCACTCTAGGCCCCTCCATTTCTTCTAGTACCTCGTCAATGACAGGTATGCCTCCAGGCACCTCATCAACCTGCTGTGGGCAGCCGTCGTCTACAAACTCGGTTATAGCACTAAGTACCTCATCAAATGCCAACATCTCAACAATAGATGGCCCTCCAAGTGTATGCTTTACTCTCTCAACCAAGGTGTCAGTCAGAGCTACAAAAGAGGTCTCCAACAATGGTGACTCCTGCGCCACACCAGGTATATCGATGTGCCCCTCACCATCTTGTGTGCCCTCCTGCTCAACCTCCTCCTTAAGCTCCTGACATCTAAATCTCGGTCTCCACTAGTAGAAACACCCCCTGGTCTCACCCTCTAGTTGTCCTCGTCCTGTCCACTCCCTTCGAGGGGGTCTGGTGTCCTTTTGGTCAAATTTCTCCATGAGCCTCTGTGTGAACTCTATGTAGGATGTGATACATGCATGCCCCAAAGGGATCAACCCTCGGTACCACCACTCCATAGCTATTAGCATCTCCATCCAGGTTCAATGTGGCATGTCTAATAGCATCTGCCTCCCTCATGGGGTTTAGCCTGAAATATGTGTTCAGTTCTTGTACCCATTTTCTAACATAACTCCTAGTTGAGCCATCAAAGTGGGTGAGAGTCATTTTTCCGTCAATGCTACTCACTCTCCCGTGAACCAGTTTGTCTACGGTTCACCCCTCACAGTGCATACATGCCCAACGCCCTCATGATCCTGCTAGCTCACCACAACTGGCCAAGACCATGCTCTGATACCATTGTTCTGACTGTAATGTTCTTGTAAATTTTTGTAGATGTTCTATGCTTGATGCAACTTTACTTTTATTACAGCAATCACTCAAACAGTTAAGTAAAATGCTGATAGAACATACCAGTAAAAATGTGATGGTGCGTTACGGCGGTCAACAGGATGCTTCAACCAGCAAAGTCTCCTTGATCAGCGAACCCAGAATGTGTCACAACAATCCTCAACTCAGTCACCAAGTCAACACAAGTCAACTCCAGAAAAGTCAACACTGTCCAGAAAAGTCAACACTGTCCAGAAAAGTCAACGCAGGGCAGCAACATAAAAGTCAACGCAGCTCCAACTTCGGTCAACCTTTTGTCAACGGGATGCTTCAACCAGCAAAGTCTCCTTGATCAGCCAACCCAGAATGTGTCACAACAATCCTCAAATCAGTCACCAAGTCAACACAAGTCAACTCCAGAAAAGTCAACGTTGTCCAGAAAAGTCAACGCAGGGCAGCAACATAAAAGTCAACGCAGCTCCAAGTTCGGTCAACCTTTTGACCTCGGTTTTTGTGCCAATGTGTACGGCCTCCTAAAATCGAAGTCTCCAACAAATTTCAGCCCTTTTGGACCATGCGTTGACCAAAGTCAACGCTGGTCAAACTTCCTTGGAAACCCTAGCTGCAGCAATTGCGTCCTTCTTCTTGGCTGTACAAACTCGTCCTTCTTCCCACGTGTGAGCTGAAATCGTCCTCCAAGGAGCTCGTACTAAATCAGAGAAGAGAAGAAGATGTGTGATGAGTGAGTGTGAAATGCTCTCCAACTTTGACTGTATTTATATACATCATTGAGGTGTGTGACACATCTGCTGGGGGTGTAAAACCTTAAGGCCGACTTGCACATATAATTTATTATAAATAATAAATTCAAAATAAATGTTCTGCTCATCGGATTAAGATATATTTTATATGGATTTTACACCTCTCCGAAAGAGGAATCCAACAAAAATATTAGCCTCTTAATCCGAGCATCACAACATGGAGTTTGGACCTAGTTGTCCAAATTTAACACTCCCTCTCAACTAGGGAGAACTCCATCCATCAGTGCAATCAAACATCGTGCGTCATCCCGCCGTAACTTGCTTTGCTGGCCTCTTTATTTCAGAACAGAAGTGGGTCGGTCACAAAGACATCATCCCCCGGCTGACATATTCAGCCCAGAGGTCCGAAACCTCTATCAGACTCACAAAGAGTTTCCAACCAACCTGAAGTTGGTTCATCTGACCCGAAGTCAGGCAGAGGTCCCATACCTCACTAAACTTGATCCCAGATCAAGTGGTTGGACCGTGCCATCCTAGATAGAGAGTACGGCAATCTCTGATGCGTCCATCAGTCTTTGCTACTAGTCTCTAGCCTTTCCCTCCTCATTGGCCAAATGAGAGGTACTTCCCATGAGCCCTGAACTCAATGGGTAGGATGCATACGGGGCACAGAAAATGAGAGGTGAACCAACTCAAAATCACAACGGTGGGGTCCAAGCACACCACCAAGGTTGGCAAGCCTAGCCTTGTGGTTGCCCATAGCTCCGAGAAGCTCTCCCCAAAGCCCCCCAGAGCTCCCAGAGCTCATCGTCCAACGGGACCCACATCATAGGGTCGTTCCACGATACCAAGACTCTCACAGAAGGTTAGGAACTTGACCTTCCCCAGGGGCTTAGTGAGAATATCCGCGACCTGCTCATCAGTTTCTATATGATCGAGCCTTACGGCGCCTCGCTGTACCATATCCCGGATAAAGTGGTACCTGATATCAATATGCTTGGATTGGTCGTGGAACACAGGATTCTCAGTCATACGAATCCCACTCTGGTTATCACAGAGTATCACAGTGGTATCTAGCACATGTCCAAACAGCTCACTAAAGAGCTTTCGCAGCCAAACTGCTTCACAACAGGCCATACTTGCTGCAATGTATTCGGCCTCAGCGGTGCTCAAAGCCACCGACTTCTGCTTCCTGCTCATCCATGAGATCGAAGCAGAACCAAGATTGAAGCAGCATCCCGATGTGCTCTTACGATCCACCACACTGCCAGCCCAATCGGCATCGGTATATCCACGGAGTGTCACACTCCCGGCAGTGTATCTCAGCCCATGGTTTATCGTGCCCCGAAGATATCTCAGAAGATTCTTGGCACCAACCCAGTGAAAGTGATGAGGCTCAACCATCTGTTGACTCAACGTGTTCACTGCAAAACATATATCTGGACGGGTGTTCACTAAGAACATCAAAGCTCCTACGAGTTGACGATACTCAGTAGGATTGGCCAAAATGGGCCCAGCAGCGCTGCCACTCAACTTCTTGAAGTTGAGCTCCATCGGTGTTGACACGGTCTTGCAGTCCACCATACCAAATCTTTCCAGAAGTTTCACAATGTATTTTCCTTGAGAAAAGAAAATCTCTCCAGGTCTCTGCCAGACCTCCAGGCCTAGGAAATAGTGCATCAGTCCTAGGTCTTTCATCTCGAACTCAGCAGCGAGCTCCCTCTTACATTGATGAATGAGAGGGTCAGCACCTGTCAGGAAGAGGTCATCCACATACAGCACCAGAATGAGAGGCTTCCCCTGTACAACCTTGAAGTAAAGATTCGGATCAGCATTACTTCGAGTGAAGCCCAGCTTCATCAAGTAACTATCCATCCTCTCGTACCAAGCTCTGGGTGCTTGCTTTAACCCATAGAGGGCTTTCTTCAACCTGCAGACATGAGTGTCTCGATCTTGAACTTCAAATCCCAGAGGTTGTTCTACATACACCTCTTCTTTTATTGCACCATGCAGAAAAGCGATCTTGACATCCATCTGATGAAGACTCCATCCTTGCGTAGCAGCAAGGGCTATGATTGATCGAATGGTGGTATATCGTGCCACGGGTGCAAATATGTCATCATAATCTATTCCTTCCTTTTGAGAGAAGCCACGGGCAACAAATCTTGCCTTGAACTTTTCAGCACTTCCATCAGCACCATGCTTGATCTTGTAGAGCCATTTCCCGGTGACAACTGATTTGTCCTTCGGCCTTGGAACCACATCCCAGACATCATTCTTCATTATGGACTCATATTCTTCGTGCATAGCATCCTTCCAGACTTGATGCTTTACGGCTTCCTCAAAAGATCCAGGTTCAGATTGTACAATAGTACTCATGGCAGCTAGATACCCTTGGTATCTACACGGCTTCTTGCTTTCTCGAAATGTCCCCCTTGGGGCAGCATGACCCTCAGCATCTTCGAGGGTATCCCTGAGCCATGATGGTCTCTTTCCCAGTGAAGGAGATGGATCAATAGGGTCCATTGGTCCTTCAATATCAGGCATTGTCTCATTCTGCGGTTCTTCTTGATTTCCAGGCCTTTCTTCATGATTTTCTTCAGATCTTGGAAGATCTACTACTTTCTTCACGGAAGCATCTTCGTCAAAAGTGACATCATGGCATATCTCTACTTCCCTTTGACCAGGTACATAGACTCTATAGGCCTTAGAAGTCTCACTGTAGCCCACAAACATTCCTTTCTTCCCAGAAGCATCCAGCTTACTTCTCTTTTCTTTTGGCACATGAAAATAAACAGGACATCCAAAAATTCTAAAGTGTGAGACGTCAGGTTTCTTACCAGTGAAAACCTCTTCGGGAGTTTTGGAGTCCAAAGCGGAATGAGGGCATCGATTTTGAATGTATACAGCAGTATTTGCAGCTTCTCCCCACAGAAACTTCGGTAGACCCTGGTCACATAGCATGGCATGGGCAGCTTCCACAATAGTCCTATTCTTGTGTTCAACAACACCATTCTGCTCAGGAGTATATGCAGTAGTAGTCTCCCTCTTAATGCCAGCTTCTCTGCAAAAGTCCTTGAACTCATTTGACTCATATTCAGTGCCATTGTCGGTCCTCAAAATCTTGATCTTCTTTCTTGTCATATTTTCCACCAAGGCTTTGAAGGTACGGAACCACATGAAAGCCTCATCCTTCTTCTTCAAGAAGTATATCTAGGTTTTGCGAGAGAAGTCATCAATGAATGTCATGTAGTAATAACATCCTCCCAGGGATGTCACGGGCAACATACGAGATAGATCAGAATGGACCAGTTGCAAAATATCAGATGTCTTTGTGACACTTGAGGGGAAAGGTCCCCTTGTATGCTTTCCTTCGGCACAGCCCTTACATACACCTTCATGATTATTTCCAAAGTCAGGCATCCCAGTCACCACCTTCCTTGCTTCGGGAAGGGCCTTGTAATGAAGGTGTTCAAACCTTCGGTGCCATAGTTCGGTTTGTCGAATAGTATCACATGTCATTGCTCCCAGCGGGCTTCCTCCAACCTGGTAGAGTGTGCCAACTCTAAACCCAATTGAGATAGCTTCCTTGAAGCTCTTCTTCCACATGAGCACCTTTCCATCAGTGAATGTTACATTGAACCCTTTGTCTTCCATGGCTGATATAGACACAAGGTTCTTCTTCAATTTTGGTACATAGAGTACATCTTGCAAATGTAGGACTTGTCCTTGAGACAAGTGGAGGGTCACAGTCCCTGTCCCTTTCACGGGATATGTGGCATTATCTCCAATGATAATTTCCAGATTAGTATCCTTCTCAACCATGTTAAAGAGTGCTTCCTTGAATCCAGTGATGTGTCTTGAGGCACCACTATCTATCAGCCAGACATCCATACTGTCGGGCGGGGATGCAGCAGAGAGAGCAGATACAAGAATATACTCATTTCTTTTATCAACAGCATTAGACTCCTCATACCTGGAGTTTCTAGACCTTTTAGAAGGTTGATTGTTTCCACCAAAGGGAGCCTTCCTCTTTCCTTTGGATCTGTCGTTCCTTTGATTCCCATTCCTCCGGTTGTTGTTGTTGTCATCACTATCGGGAGAATCCTTCTTGAAGGGACATTCTCTAGCATAGTGACCAGGCCTATGACAAGTGAAACACTTACCCTTCTTTCCTTGGGCCCTTGTTCTTCCTTTGTCCTTAGGACCACCAGAGTTCTTCTTTCTAGAATGAGCAGCATAGGCAGCGTTTCTGTCATTTTCGAATTCCTTCATTCTTGTCTCTTTTTGCATACATCTAGACAGTAGCTCGTCAAAGTTAGGAATTGTATTATTATTGAGAATGGTAGTAGTGAATACTTGCCATTCATATGGGAGTCCTCCAAGTGCGGTGAGTACCATCTCACGATCGGCTATTGTCTCCCCAATAGCTAGCAGATTGTTCCTTATTTCGATCAATTTCAGAAAGTATGCTTGAATAGACTCATCCCGACCTTTCTTCCGATTCTTCAATTGATTCTTGAGGAATAGCACTTGGTTTACATTGTTTACTTTGAACATAAGGATCAATTTATCATACATCTCCTTGGATGTGCCTAGCTCAGATATGTAGGCAACCAGACTTTTATGTATGGATTCCCTGATCATCAGCTTTGCTTTGATCTCCCCCTTCTTATACTTGTTTTTAGCAGCAGCAGTAGCATTGGATGGAGATTCTTGTATCTTACCCAGTACATGATCCATGAGATCATGGTCTTCCAATTTGAGATCTAATATCATCTTCCAGGCATGGAAGTCATCCCTTCCAGTCAGCTTGTCATTCTCCTTGAATTCATAACTTGTGGAACCCATTTTCTTAGATGGTGATTGCTAAAGTTAGGGGTTGTCTTCACCTCAGCTTCGATACCATGTAAATTTTTATAGATGTTCTATGCTTGATGCAACTTTACTTTTATTACAGCAATCACCCAAACAGTTAAGTAAAATGCTGATAGAACATACCAGTGGATCTATAGAAGACAAACCAGAAACAGAAGAATGTGATGGTGCGTTACGGCGGTCAACAGGATGCTTCAACCAACAAAGTCTCCTTGATCAGCCAACCCAGAATGTGTCACAACAATCCTCAAATCAGTCACCGAGTCAACACAAGTCAACTCCAGAAAAGTCAACGCTGTCCAGAAAAGTCAACGCAGGGCAGCAACATAAAAGTCAACGCAACTCCAAGTTCGGTCAACCTTTTGACCTCGGTTTTTGTGCCAATGTGTACGGCCTCCTAAAATCGAAGTCTCCAACAATTTTCAGGCCTTTTGGACCATGCGTTGACCAAAGTCAACGCGGGTCAAACTTCCTTGGAAACCCTAGCTGCAGAAATTTCGTCCTTCCTCTTGGCCGTACAGATTCGTCCTTCTTCTCACGTGTGAGCTGAAATCGTCCTCCAAGAAGCTCGTACTAAATCAGATGAGAGAAGAAGATGTGTGATGAGTTGGTGTGAAATGCTCTCCAACTTTGACTGTATTTATATCCATCATTGAGGTGTGTGACACATCTGCTGGGGGTGTAAAACCTTAAGGCCGACCTGCACATAAAATTTATTATAAATAATAAATTCAAAATAAATGTTCTGCTCATCGGATTAAGATATATTTTATATGGATTTTACACCTCTCCGAAAGAGGAATCCAACAAAATTATCAGTATCTTAATCTGAGCATTCAAGCTTCATAGCTCCCTTCTTAACATAGTCTCTGATGAAATGATATTTGATCCCAATATTCTTTGACCTGTCATGAAATACTGGATTCTCCATGAGTTTAATGCAACTTTGATTATCACAGTAAATCACTGAAGGTCTCAATGGCTGACCAAATAATCCAAACAACATCTTGCGAAGCTAGATGGCATCACAAATAGCTAGACTGGCTGCCATGTACTCTGCTTCTACTGAACTCAATGCTACTGATTGTTGCTTCTAGCTAAACCATGACACCACTGCCGAACCCAACCCAAAACAACACCCTGAAGTGCTCTTCATATTATAAGCACAACCTGGCCAATCAGAATCGGTGTAACCTGCCAATCTCACTCCATCCCCCTACCTATAATCCAAACCATAATCCATTGTCCCCTACAAGTACCGCAAAATGTGTTTTGCAACAACCCAGTGCACCCTCCTGGGCTCACATATGAACTGGCTCATTGTGTTGGCTGCAAAACATATATCTGGTCTGGTGTTGACCAAATACATCAAGGAACTATTCAGCTGCCTATACAATGTGGGCTCCACCAACTTGGAATCTGAAGCATGAAGTTTCTTCCAGTTGGTGATCATTGGTGTTGACATGGGTCTATAATCCTCCATGTGGAATCTGCCAAGGACATCCACAATATACTTCCCCTGCCCCAGGAAGAAATGCCCCTCCTCTTTCCACACCTCCAAACCCAAAAATTAATGCATCAAGCCAATGTCCTTAATCTCAAACTCCGACACAAGATCTCTCTTGCAGTGCTCTATGAGTCTCTCTACACCCGTAATG